>OY757020.1:136833163-137433163 GCA_963580285.1 Lucinisca nassula
AGTCCTACAGTATATAATTGCAACACGCAACACTATGACCTTGTCCGGAACAGTCCTTCGTGGGCACACACTGTCCGTGTTGGGGACATTGCATTTCTGTTGAATAGTTGGCGTGTCATACTAAGTTATTTATAAGACTTTCAAGGGGCGTAACAAATCAAAACAAACAAAAAAATCAACACTCTGCATATTTTGCAATAGTTTGGTTAATCACTTTAATTTTGATTAAAGGATTTCAATTAAAAAATACATAAAAATATGCCCAACATAAAGTTTTATGAATCTATTCCAGTTTGTATTGGTGACAAAATATTTGCTGGTAATAAACCTTTTCATAGTTGAAATTATTTTGATACTAATTGTAAGTTGCGGTCCTCCGCGAAAGAAGTCACCTAACTCCCAATCGGCTAGCTGATAACTGTCAAGCATACAGGAGTCAGCATATTGGCAGCCTAGGGAAAAGACCTACAACTAATCCCAGCTGGCGAACTGGGGGTAGCCCCTATTTGCCCTTAGCGCCCGGTTACCTTAAAACATCCGTCAAGTCATCTATTTATTTTGCATCAGGACAAAGAAGAAGAAGAACGTTTAATTCGAAGGGATGTTTTTAGCTCACCGTCACGTAGTGACGAGGTGAGCTTTTGGGATCACTTTTCGTCCGTCGTCCGTGCGTGCGTCCGTCCGTCCGTAAACAATTTCTTTAAACGACATCTCCTCCTAAACCCCTGATTGGATTTTGACCAAACTTCACAGGAATGATCCTTAGGTGGTCCCCTTTCAAAGTTGTTCAAATGGTTCCGGTCCGTTGCACATCTAGGTCATAGGAGCCAAAAATAGATTTTTTTCACCAAAAACTTAAAAAATCTTCTTCTCCCAGGTCTTTGATATTTGGTATGAAGCTTCATCTAGTGGACCCCTACCAAGATTGTTCAAATTATAGTGCTGGGACCAAAAAATGCCCCCGCTCCGGGGCCCTTTGGTTTTACATGGGCTTATATAGGGAAATCTTCTTCTCTGAAACCATAAGGCCCAGGTCTTTGATATTTGGTATGAAGCTTCATCTAGTGGACCCCTACCAAGATTGTTCAAATTGTAGTGCTGGGGCCAAAAATGCCCCCGCTCCAGGGCCCTTTGGTTTTACATGGGCTTATATAGGGAAAATCTTTAAAAATCTTCTTCTCTGAAACCGCAAGGCCCAAGTCTTTGATATTTGGTATGAAGCTTCATCTAGTGGACCCCTACCAAGATTGTTCGAATTATAGTGCTGGGGCCAAAAATGCCCCCGCTCGTGGGCCCTTTGGTTTTACATGGGCTTATATAGGGAAGAGCTTTAAAAATATTCTTCTCTAAAACCGTAAGACCCAGGTCTTTGTTATTTGGTATGATGCTTCATCTAGGAGACCCCTACCAAGATTGTTCAAATTATAGTGCTGGGGCCAAAAATGCCCCCGCCCCGGGGCACTTTGGTTTTACATTGGCTTATATAGGGAAAATCTTTAAAAATCTTCTTCTCTGAAACCACAAGGCGTAGGTCTTTGATATTTGGTATGAAGCTTCATCTAGTGGATCCCTACCAAGATTGTTCAAATTATAGTGCTGGGGTGAAATATGCCCCCGCTCTGGGGCCCTTTGGTTTTACATGGGCTTATATAGGGAAAATCTTTAAAAATCTTCTTCTCTGAAACCGCAAGGCCCAGGTCTTTGATATTTGGTATGAAGCTTCATCTAGTGGACCCCTACCAAGATTGTTCAAATTATAGTGCTGGGGCCAAAAATGCCCCCGCTCCGGGGCCCTTTGGTTTTACATGGGCTTATATAGGGAAGAGCTTTAAAAATCTTCTTCTCTGAAACCGTAAGGCCCAGGTCTTTGTTATTTGGTATGAAGCTTCATCTAGGGGACCCCTACCAAGATTGTTCAAATTATAGTGCTGGGGCCAAAAATGCCCCCGCCTTGGGACCCTTTGGTTTTACATAGGCTTATATAGGGAAAATCTTTAAAAATCTTTTTCTCTGAAACCGCAAGGCGCAGGTCTTTGATATTTGGTATGAAGCTTAATCTAGTGGAACTCTACCAAGGGTGTTTAAATTATAGCTCTGAGGTCAAAAATGCCCCCGCCCTGGAGCCATTTGGTTTTACATAGGCTTATATAGGGAATATCTTAAAAACAATTCTTCTTCTCTCAAACCGCAAGGCCCAGGTCTTTGATATTTGGTGTGAAGCTCTATCTAGTGGACCTTTGTCAAGATTGTTCAAATTATAGCCTTTGTTGATATTTGGTATGAAGCTTCACCTTTTTAGACGTCTCAACATTATGCACATTATAGCCCTAGGGTTAATAATTGCCCTCCCCGGGTCCCACTTGTTACTCTATGGTACACAGGTGAGCGATCCAGGGCCATCATGGCCCTCTTGTTTATTGTATCGTGATCCCAAATGAATATCAAAGGAGTCAGTAAAATGTCCATTTAAAGAAGCATTTAACCCAGCTAATTAAGAATCAATTAGTCCTTACAAAAGAAACATTCTGACTAAAAGACAAAAATGATTCTATTGTGGAAGCAGGCTACAAACCGCATACAAATCCATACACTTTCCACTTGTCTGGAGCAAAATAATCCGTAATCAAAATTTGCCGCATGACGTTAAATTAAACTGGAAATTTCTTCTGACGAAACGTCAACTTTCAACGTCATTTTCCACGTTTTACGCTGATACTCGTAACCGCTGATACTCGTTTTCAGCATTTCTTTTAGGGCTACTGATGAGGCCTTGATGGCCGAAACAAGCTTGTCTGGCCCAAACAACAAATGGATTCTGCTATTTTCGTTTTTGAATGCGTTCATGGTTCTCAAAGGGCATCCCTTTTAGCCTTATTTAATACACATGATTTAAAGCAAACTAGACATTTGAACAATTTCCTGCAATTGTTTTTAGCGATTGGTGGATTCTATACATGGACTCCTTTAATAGATTGTTCCCAGCAAGGACAATTATATAGGTATGTTAAATAGACTGTTCCCACCAAGGACACTTTTCGTAGTTATGGTTAGTAGACATTTTCCAGCACGGACACTTTCTAAAGCTTTCATTAAAAGACTGGTCCCAGCATGTACACTTTCTGTAGGTATATTTAAAAGACTGTTCCCACCACGGACACTTTCTGTAGTACGCTTCATAGTCTGTTCCCAGCACGGACACTTTCTGAAGCTATGTTTAATAGACTGTTCCCATCAAGGACACTTTCTGTAGGTATGTTTGATAGATTGTTCCCAGCACGGACATTTCTGTAGATATGGTTAATAGACTGTTCACACCAAGGACACTTTCTGAAGGTATTTTAATAGATTGTTTGCAGCACGGATACTTCTGTTGGTATGTTTAATAGACTGTTTCCAACAAGGACACTTTCTATACGTATGTTTAATAAGAAGTTCCCACCAAGCACACTTTCTGTAGCTATGTTTAATAGACTGTTCCAAGCATGGACACTTTATGTTGCTATGTTTAATAGACTATTCTCACCAAGGACACGTTCCGTAGCTATGTTTAATAGAATGTTCCCACCAAGGACACTTTCTGTAGCCATTTATAACAGATTGTTCCCACCAAGGACACTTCATGTAGCTATGTTTAATAGACTGTTCCCAGCATGGACACTTTTTGTAGCTATGTTTAATGGGCTGTTTCCAGCACGGACACTTCTGTATATATGTTTAATAGACTGTTTCCAACAAGGACTCTTTCTATACGTATGTTTAATAAACTGTTCCCACCAAGGACACTTTCTGTAGCTATGTTTAATAGAATGTCCCCACCAAGGACACTTTCTGTAGCCGTTTTTAACAGACTGTTCCCACCAAGGACACTTCATGTAGCTATGTTGAATAGAATGTTCCCAGCATGGACACTTTTTGTAGCTATGTTTAATAGAATAATCCCACCAAGGACACTTTCTGTAGCAATTTTTAACTGACTGTTCCAACCAAGGACACTTCATGTAGCTATGTTTAATAGACTGTTCCCAGCATGGACACTTTTTGTAGCTATGTTTAATAGGATGTTTCCACCAAGGACACTTCTGTATATATGTTTAATAGACTGTTTCCAACAAGGACTCTTTCTATACGTATGTTTAATAAACTGTTCCCACCAAGGACACTTTCTGTAGCTATGTTTAATAGAATGTCCCCACCAAGGACACTTTCTGTAGCCGTTTTTAACAGACTGTTCCCACCAAGGACACTTCATGTAGCTATGTTTAAAAGACTGCTCCCAGCATGGACACTTTTTGTAGCTATGTTTAATAGAATGTTCCCACCAAGGACACTTTCTGAAGCCATTTTTAACAGATTGTTCCCACCAAGGACACTTCATGTAGCTTTGTTTAATAGAATGTTCCCAGCATGGACACTTTTTGTAGTTATGTTAAATGGGCTGTTTCCAGCACGGACACTTCTGTGTCTATGTTTAATAGACTGTTTCCAACAAGGACTCTTTCTATACGTATGTTTAATAAACTGTTCCCACCAAGGACACTTTCTGTAGCTATGTTTAATAGAATGTCCCCACCAAGGACACTTTCTGTAGCCGTTTTTAACAGACTGTTCCCACCAAGGACACTTCATGTAGCTATGTTTAATAGACTGTTCCCAGCATGGACACTTTTTGTAGCTATGTTTAATAGGCTGTTTCCAGCGCGGACACTTCTGTATATATGTTTAATAGACTGTTTCCAACAAGGACTCTTTCTATACGTATGTTTAATAAACTGTTCCCACCAAGGACACTTTCTGTAGCTATGTTTAATAGAATGTCCCCACCAAGGACACTTTCTGTAGCCGTTTTTAACAGACTGTTCCCACCAAGGAAACTTCATGTAGCTATGTTTAATAGAATGTTCCCAGCATGGACACTTTTTGTAGCTATGTTTAATAGAATGTTCCCACCAAGGACACTTTCTGTAGCCATTTTTAACAGACTGTTCCCACCAAAGACACTTCATGTAGCTATGTTTAATAGACTGTTCCCAGCATGGACACTTTTTGTAGCTATGTTTAATAGGCTGTTTCCAGTACGGACACTTCTGTATATATGTTTAATAGACTGTTTCCAACAAGGACTCTTTCTATACGTATGTTTAATAAACTGTTCCCACCAAGGACACTTTCTGTAGCTATGTTTAATAGAATGTCCCCACCAAGGACACTTTCTGTAGCCGTTTTTAACAGACTGTTCCCACCAAGGACACTTCATGTAGCTATGTTTAATAGACTGTTCCCAGCATGGACACTTTTTGTAGCTATGTTTAATAGGCTGTTTCCAGCACGGACACTTCTGTATATATGTTTAATAGACTGTTTCCAACAAGGACTCTTTCTATACGTATGTTTAATAAACTGTTCCCACCAAGGACACTTTCTGTAGCTATGTTTAATAGAATGTCCCCACCAAGGACACTTTCTGTAGCCGTTTTTAACAGACTGTTCCCACCAAGGACACTTCATGTAGCTATGTTTAATAGAATGTTCCCAGCATGGACACTTTTTGTAGCTATGTTTAATAGGCTGTTTCCGGCACGGACACTTCTGTATATATGTTTAATAGACTGTTTCCAACAAGGACTCTTTCTATACGTATGTTTAATAAACTGTTCCCACCAAGGACACTCTCTGTGGCTATGTTTAATAGAATGTCCCCACCATGGACATTTTCTGTAGCCGTTTTTAACAGACTGTTCCCACAAAGGACACTTCATGTAGCTATGTTTAATAGACTGTTTCCAGCATGGACACGTTTTGTAGCTATGTTTAATAGGCTGTTTCCAGTACGGACACTTCTGTATATATGTTTAATAGACTGTTTCCAACAAGGACTCTTTCTATACGTATGTTTAATAAACTGTTCCCACCAAGGACACTTTCTGTAGCTATGTTTAATAGAATGTCCCCACCAAGGACACTTTCTGTAGCCGTTTTTAACAGACTGTTCCCACCAAGGACACTTCATGTATCTATGCTTAATAGACTGTTCCCAGCATAGACACTTTTTGTAGCTATGTTTAATAGGCTGTTTCCAGCACGGACACTTCTGTATATATGTTTAATAGACTGTTTCCAACAAGGACTCTTTCTATACGTATGTTTAATAAACTGTTCCCACCAAGGACACTTTCTGTAGCTATGTTTAATAGAATGTCCCCACCAAGGACACTTTCTGTAGCCGTTTTTAACAGACTGTTCCCACCAAGGACACTTCATGTAGCTATGTTTAATAGACTGTTCCCAGCATGGACACTTTTTGTAGCTATGTTTAATAGGCTGTTTCCAGCAAGGAAACTTCTGTATATATGTTTAATAGACTGTTTCCAACAAGGACTCTTTCTATACGTATGTTTAATAAACTGTTCCCACCAAGGACACATTCTGTAGCTATGTTTAATAGAATGTCCCCACCAAGGACACTTTCTGTAGCCGTTTTTAACAGACTGTTCCCACCAAGGACACTTCATGTAGCTATGTTTAATAGAATGTTCCCAGCATGGACACTTTTTGTAGCTATGTTTAATAGGCTGTTTCCGGCACGGACACTTCTGTATATATGTTTAATAGACTGTTTCCAACAAGGACTCTTTCTATACGTATGTTTAATAAACTGTTCCCACCAAGGACACTCTCTGTAGCTATGTTTAATAGAATGTCCCCACCATGGACATTTTCTGTAGCCGTTTTTAACAGACTGTTCCCACAAAGGACACTTCATGTAGCTATGTTTAATAGACTGTTTCCAGCATGGACACTTTTTGTAGCTATGTTTAATAGGCTGTTTCCAGCACGGACACTTCTGTATATATGTTTAATAGACTGTTTCTAACAAGGACTTTTTCTATATGTATGTTTAATAAACTGTTCCCACCAAGGACACTTTCTGTAGCTATGCTTAATAGAATGTCCCCACCAAGGACACTTTCTGTAGCCGTTTTTAAAAGACTGTTCCCACCAAGGACAATTCATGCAGCTATGTTTAATAGAATGTTCCCACCATGGACACTTTTTGTAGCTATGTTTAATAGAATGTTCCCACCAAGGACACTTTCTGTAGCTATTTTTAACAGACTGTTCCCACCAAGGACACTTCATGTAGCTATGTTTAATAGACTGTTCCCAGAATGGACACTTTTTGAATTTTGTAGCTATGTTTAATAGGCTGTTTCCAGCACGGACACTTCTGTATATATGTTTAATAGACTGTTTCCAACAAGGACTCTTTCTATACGTATGTTTAATAAACTGTTCCCACCAAGGACACTTTCTGTAGCTATGTTTAATAGAATGTCCCCACCAAGGACACTTTCTGTAGCCGTTTTTAACAGACTGTTCCCACAAAGGACACTTCATGTAGCTATGTTTAATAGAATGTTCCCAGCATGGACACTTTTTGTAGCTATGTTTAATAGGCTGTTTCCAGCACGGACACTTCTGTATATATGTTTAATAGACTGTTTCCAACAAGGACTCTTTCTATACGTATGTTTAATAAACTGTTCCCACAAAGGACACTCTCTGTAGCTATGTTTAATAGAATGTCCCCACCAAGGACACTTTCTGAAGCCGTTTTTAACAGACTGTTCCCACCAAGGACACTGCATGTAGCTATGTTTAATAGACTGTTCCCAGCATGGACACTTTTTGTAGCTATGTTTAATAGGCTGTTTCCAGCACGGACACTTCTGTATATATGTTTAATAGACTGTTTCCAACAAGGACTCTTTCTATACGTATGTTTAATAAACTGTTCCCACCAAGGACACTTTCTGTAGCTATGTTTAATAGAATGTCCCCACCAAGGACACTTTCTGTAGCCGTTTTTAACAGACTGTTCCCACCAAGGACACTTCATGTAGCTATGTTTAATAGGCTGTTCCCAGCATGGACACTTTTTGTAGCTATGTTTAATAGACTGTTTCCAGCACGGACACTTCTGTATATATGTTTAATAGACTGTTTCTAACAAGGACTTTTTCTATACGTATGTTTAATAAACTGTTCCCACCAAGGACACTTTCTGTAGCTATGCTTAATAGAATGTCCCCACCAAGGACACTTTCTGTAGCCGTTTTTAACAGACTGTTCTCACCAAGGACACTTCATGTAGCTATGTTTAATAGAATGTTCCCAGCATGGACACTTTTTGTAGCTATGTTTAATAGAATGTTCCCACCAAGGACACTTTCTGTAGCAATTTTTAACAGACTGTTCCCACCAAGGACACTTCATGTAGCTATGTTTAATAGACTGTTCCCAGCATGGACACTTTTTGTAGCTATGTTTAATAGGCTGTTTCCAGCACGGACACTTCTGTATATATGTTTAATAGACTGTTTCCAACAAGGACTCTTTCTATACGTATGTTTAATAAACTGTTCCCACCAAGGACACTTTCTGTAGCTATGTTTAATAGAATGTCCCCACCAAGGACACTTTCTGCAGCCGTTTTTAACAGACTGTTCCCACCAAGGACACTTCATGTAGCTATGTTTAATAGATTGCTCCCAGCATGGACATTTTTTGTAGCTATGTTTAATAGAATGTTCCCACCAAGGACACTTTCTGAAGCCATTTTTAACAGATTGTTCCCACCAAGGACACTTCATGTAGCTATGTTTAATAGACTGTTCCCAGCATGGACACTTTTTGTAGCTATGTTAAATAGGCTGTTTCCAGCACGGACACCTCTGTGTATATGTTTAATAGACTGTTTCCAACAAGGACTCTTTCTATACGTTTGTTAAATAAACTGTTCCCACCAAGGACACTTTCTGTAGCTATGTTTAATAGAATGTCCCCACCAAGGACACTTTCTGTAGCCGTTTTTAACAATGTTCCCACAAAGGACACTTCTTGAAGCTATGTTTAATAGACTGTTCCCAGCATGGACACTTTTTGTAGCTCTGTTTAATAGGCTGTTTCCAGCACGGACACTTCTGTATATATGTTTAATAGACTGTTTCCAACAAGGACTCTTTCTATACGTATGTTTAATAAACTGTTCCCACCAAGGACACTTTCTGTAGCTATGTTTAATAGAATGTCCCCACCAAGGACACTTTCTGTAGCCGTTTTTAACAGACTGTTCCCACCAAAGACACTTCATGTAGCTATGTTTAATAGAATGTTCCCAGCATGGACACTTTTTGTAGCTATGTTTAATAGGCTGTTTCCAGCACGGACACTTCTGTATATATGTTTATTAGACTGTTTCCAACAAGGACTCTTTCTATACGTATGTTTAATAAACTGTTCCCACCAAGGACACTTTCTGTAGCTATGTTTAATAGAATGCACCACCAAGGACACTTTCTGTAGCCGTTTTTAACAGTCTGTTCCCACCAAGGACACTTCATGTAGCTATGTTTAATAGACTGTTTCTAGCATGGACACTTTTTGTAGCTATGTTTAATAGGCTGTTTCCAGCACGGACATTCTGTATATATGTTTATTAGACTGTTCCCACCAAGGACACTTTCTGTAGCTATGCTTAATAGAATGTCCCCACCAAGGACACTTTCTGTAGCCGTTTTTAACAGACTGTTCCCACCAAGGACACTTCATGTAGCTATGTTTAATAGAATGCTCCCACCATGGACACTTTTTGTAGCTATGTTTAATAGAATGTTCCCACCAAGGACACTTTCTGTAAATATTTTTAACAGATTGTTCCCACCAAGGACACTTCATGTAGCTATGTTTAATAGACTGTTCCCAGCATGGACACTTTTTGTAGCTATGATTAATAGGCTGTTTCCAGCACGGACACTTCTGTATATATGTTTAATAGACTGTTTCCAACAAGGACTCTTTCTATACGTATGTTTAATAAACTGTTCCCACCAAGGACACTTTCTGTAGCTATGTTTAATAGAATGTCCCCACCAAGGACACTTTCTGTAGCCATTTTTAACAGACTGTTCCCACCAAGGACACTTCATGTTGCTATGTTTAATAGAATGTTCCCAGCATGGACACTTTTTGTAGCTATGTTTAATAGAATGTTCCCACCAAGGACACTTTCTGTAGCCATTTTTAACAGACTGTTCCCACCAAGGACACTTCATGTAGCTATGTTTAATAGACTGTTCCCAGCATGGACACATTTTGTAGCTATGTTTAATAGGCTGTTTCCAGCACGGACACTTCTGTATATATGTTTAATAGACTGTTTCCAACAAGGACTCTTTCTATACGTATGTTTAATAAACTGTTCCCACCAAGGACACTTTCTGTAGCTATGTATAATAGAATGTCCCCACCAAGGACTCTTTCTGTAGCCGTTTTTAACAGAATGTTCCCACCAAGGACACTTCATGTAGCTATGTTTAATAGACTGTTCCCAGCATGGACACCTTTTGTAGCTATGTTTAATAGGCTGTTTCCAGCTAGGACACTTCTGTATATATGTTTAATAGACTATTTCCAACAAGGACTCTTTCTATACGTATGTTTAATAAACTGTTCCCACCAAGGACACTTTCTGTAGCTATGTTTAATAGAATGTCCCCACCAAGGACACTTTCTGTAGCCATGTTTAATAGAATGTCCCCACCAAGGACACTTTCTGTAATTATGTTTAATAGACTGTTCCCGACAAGGATACTTTCTGTAGCTATGAATATTAGTCTCTGCGCAGCACGGACACTTCTGAAGGTATGTTCAATAGACGGACGGACACTCCTGTAGGTATGTTTAACAGACTGTTCCCACCAAGGACACTGTCTGAACCTATGTCAGGTAGACTGTTCCCATCACGGAAACTCACTGGAGCTATGATTTATAGACTGTTCCCATCACGTACACTTCTGTAGGTATGTTTAATAATGTTTTAAGCTATGTTCAATACACTGTTCCCACCAAAGACACTTGTTTCATATGTCGGGGGCTGGCAAAACGTATATGTGACGGGACAACACGAGGGAACCTCGAATCTATGTCCACTTGTGGGGCACTAACGCAAAGGAAATTCTAAGATACTTAGAATCCTTTACAATATTTATATGGAATAAGTCTAATATTTATAAACAACACTGGTTACATAATTTTACAAAGACAAACTTAAAGGGACAGTTGACTCGCAATCTATTCCTCTTAGGTTAAGACAGAATGAAAATTAGTCTGGGCCCAATTAAATTTCTGTCTTAATGCAAGTGGAATACACTTGAATCACACTTGAATTACACATGAAGTACACACACTCATTCACACCCTCAAATACTTAACATAATGTTCTTTCTCCCTTCCTGTTGATGATAAGGACCTGATGAGTGTTTATGGCACCATAATGATTGATATAAACTTTATATTAACCAGTATATTCACAGTAATGACTGTTTCACCAACCAGTTTTTGCCTCTGTGTTATACCGTGGCGATTACATCTATAGCTGCTCACCGCCGAATAAAATGTAGTAACAGGGGTGGGGGACACATAAACCCCTTTACATCATTCTATACTCATCATCCATATCATCACTGCCTCATATCACTGATGCCTCGTATCACCGTTGTCTTATATCAACGATGCCTCATATTAACGATGCCTTATATCAACAATGCCTCATATCAATGATTGACGTCAGGTGAGCGATTCAGGCTGCAATGCTGATATTCTATAAGTGTAACTGCAATGTCTCCAACACGGACAGTGGGCGCCCACGAAGGACTGTTCCGGACAAGGTCATAGTGTTGCGTGTTGCAATTATATACTGTAGCCTGTATTACGTGCTATTCGACGTTTAACATTGACAGAGTGCAAATGCCATTTGTAGTTTTGCTTTTTTGTGCTTCATGTTAGCACGTATGGACATGAAGTTGTAAAACAATAAAACAACGTGCTAAATCCCGCCCACAATATCGCAACATTTTCTAACTCCGAGAGAACGCATTGTTTGAAGAAAGGATAGGCATGCCCTCTGCCAGGCTGATCAGGCTCGGAAGAGCCCAGAGGGACCTAAGGTCCGTGTCAATGAATGCGTCTTAAGGAACAGGAGAATATATGATTTAAGGTTGAGGATCCGAACGGTTTCTTATATAAGGACTTTCATGATAAGAGGGGTGGGTCATGCCCCAGGGGACCCCGGTGTATCCAAGGTCAATGTCGTTAAATGCATCTTACCATAAGAAACAAGAATACATTGTTTATGGGTGGGGATCATAAGCAGTTTCCGAGTTATTGCACATTTTATGAAATGAAGGGGTAGGACATGCCCACGGGTGACCCATTGGGAACCAAGATCTATGTCAGTATATGTGGTTTATCATAAGGAACAAGAATATAATATAGTCTATAGGGTGTTCCATTAATTCTGTCACTGTTTCGTGACCATACTGCACTAAAAGAGTAAGGGGTGCAATAAAAAACAACAAGAGGACCATTATGGTCCTGTATCGCTAACCTGAGTACAAGTCTGTTCAACACTTCCTCAGAATAAACAATTTGAAGTTTTCCACAATTGGCCATTATGACCTACATAGTGGAACCAGGTGAACGAATCTGAACAAGGTCGATGTCAGGATGTATCTGACCGAGTGTGATCAAAATCCATGAGAAAAATCCGTTTGAAAATTTCCACCATGTCAGCCATAATATGACCTGCTTATGAACTGGAGCAGAAACATTTGAACAAATCTGAGAAAGATCAATGTCAGGATGCTAATGACCAAGTTTGATCAAATTCCAATCAAAGGTTCATGAGAAGTTGTTTGAAGTTTTTTATGATGTCAGCCATTTTGACCTACTTATGCACTGGATAAATTTGCATAAATTTGAGACTGGTCCATAATTATATGGATGCTTCTGACCAAGTTTCATCAAATTCTGTTTATCTGTTCATGAGAAAAAGCCATTTTATTTTTTTTCAAGATGACAGCCATTTTGACCTACTTATGCAGTAAAGTGAACCATTTGCATAAATTTGAGACTGGTCCAAATAAGGATGCTTCTGACCAAGTTTGATCTGTTCATGAGAAAAAGCCATGTAAAGTTATTTCAAGATGGCGGCCATAATGACCTACTTATTCATTGCAGAGGGCTCATTTGAATAAAACTGAGAAAGGTTGATGCCAGGATGCTTCAGCTCAAGTTTGGACATTAGTTTTTGAAGAGCTGTTGTTTGAACAAAATACACTTCGTAAATACAAACTATGTCACTGGGACCTAATTTCACTACAGATTTGGATGATATGAATAATCTTGAGAACCAAGGTCCCAACGATGTCTCATACCAATTTTGAGTCAACTATACCAAGCTTTTTCGGATACTAAGTCAATTTAGTTTTTTTGCTATTTTTAGCTCACTGAGACGAAGTCTCAGTGTAGCTATTTTGATCACTTTTTGTCTGTCCGTCCGTCCGTCCGTCGTCCGTAAACACTTGTTCAAACGGCTTCTTCTCCGAAACCACTGCACCTACGACTCTCAAAATTTATATGCAGCATGATCAGACTCGAGACTTACAAGTTTGCGAAAATTATCCGGGTCGACAATCCCAGATGGCCGCCGTTACTAAAAATAGCAAAAACAACTAAATCGACTTTTCTCTAGAACAGCATGGTATAATTGGCTGACTTTTGGTATTGAGCTTCGATGGGCACTAGGTTCTCAAATTTATATACAAAAACTCTGTAGTGGAATTAGGTCACGGTGACCTACTTTATATTTACGACATATATTTTGTTCAAATGGCATCTCCTCGAAAACCAATGCTCAGATTTTGACCAAACTTGATCTGAAGCATTCTGATATCAGCATTTCTCAGATTTGTTCAAATGGTTCCGCCTCGATGCATAAGTAGGTCATAATGGAAAAACTTCAAACTGCTAATTCTCGTGAACTGGTGAAAGGGATTTGATCAGACATGGTCAGAAGCATCGATGCATCAACCAGTATTAGATATATTCAAATGGTTCCACTCCGATGCATAAGTAGGTCAAAATGGTCGATATCGGGAAAACTTCAAACCGCTAATTCTCGTGAATGGATGAACAGAATTTGATTAAACATGGTCAGAAGCATCCTTACATCAACCTGTATCAGATTTATTCGAATGGTTCCACTCCGATGCATAAGAAGGTCATAATGGCTGACATCGTGAAAAACATCAAATTGCTGATTCTCATTAATAGCTGAACGGAATTTGATCAAACTTGGTCAGAAAGATCCTTACATCAACCTGTATCAGATTTATTCAAATGGTCCCACTCCAATGCATAACTAGGTGATAATGGCCGACATCATGAAAAATTTTAAACTGCTGATTCTCTTTAATGGATGAACAGAATTGGATCAAACTTGGAACCCTCTATTAAACATACCTACAGCAGTCTCCGTCGTAGGAAGAGAAAGTGTCCTTGTCGGGAACAGTCTATTAAACATAACTACAGAAAGTGCCCTTGGTGGGAACAGTCTATTAAACAGACCTAAAGAAGTGTCCGTGCTGGGAACAGTCTATAAAGCATACCTAAAGAAGTGTCCTTGGTGGGAACAGTCCATTAAAAATACCTAAAGAAGTGTCCGTTTTGGGAACAGTCTATTGAACATAACTACAGAAAGTGTCCTTGGTGGGAACAGTCTATTAAACATACCTAAAGAAGTATCCGTGCTGGGAGCAGTCTATTAAACATAACTACAGAAAGTGTCCTTGGTAGGAACAGTCTATTAAACATACCTAAAGAAGTGTCTATGGTGGGAACAGTCTATTAAACATACCTAAATAAGTGTCCGTGCTTGGAACAGTCTATTAAACATACTTTAAGAAGTGTCCGTGCTGGGAATAGTCTATTAAACACCACAGGACCATTGGTCCTGAATCGCTCACCTGACGTCAGTCAGCCCAGCGGTTCCAGAGGAGAAGACATTTAAAAATGTTGACACACAAACACACGACAGACAAACTCTGACCACCCTATAAGCTCACCAATGAGCCTTCGGCTCAGGTGAGCTAATAACTACAAAAAGTGTCCTTGGTGGCAACAGTCTATTAAACATGGCTACAGAAAGTGTCCTTGGTTGGAACATTCTATTAAACATAGCTACAGAAAGTGTCCTTGGTGGGAACAGTCTATTAAACATAGCAACAGTAAGTGTCCATGCTTGGAACAGTCTATTAAACATAGCTACAGAAAGTGTCCTTGGTGGGAACAAAAACATGAATCCTTAAGATCTTTCTAAGTAAAAAATGTTGTGCTCAAAAAAATAATCTTACCAGATCTCAATAAAATCTTTGGAGTCTGGGTGAAAAATAGTGGGTTGTTCGGGGGACAGCAAGCAAGCATTTTTTTGTGGATGGCCTCAGCTCCGTTTTCAGGAATGTACACTTATTTGGACTTTCTCCTACACATAACTACAGCAGTGTCTGTGATGGGAACCGTCTATTAAACATACCTACAGCAGTGTCCGTCGTAGGAAGAGAAAGTGTCCTTGTCGGGAACAGTCTATTAAACATAACTACAGAAAGTATCCTTGGTGGGAACAGTCTATTAAACAGACCTAAAGAAGTGTCCGTGCTGGGAACAGTCTATAAAGCATACCTAAAGAAGTGTCCTTGGTGGGAACAGTCCATTAAAAATACCTAAAGAAGTGCCCGTGTTGGGAACAGTCTATCAAACATAACTACAGAAAGTGTCCTTGGTGGGAACAGTCTATTAAACATACCTAAAGAAGTGTCCGTGCTGGGTAAAGTCTATTAAACATAGCTACAGAAAGTGTCCTTGGTAGGAACAGTCTATAAAACATACCTAAAGAAGTGTCTGTGCTGGAAACAGTCTATTAAACATACCTAAATAAGTGTCCGTGCTGGGAACAGTCTATTAAACATACTTTAAGAAGTGTCCATGCTGGGAATAGTCTATTAAACACCACAGGACCATTGGTCCTGAATCGCTCACCTGATGTCAATCAGCCCAGCGGTTCCAGAGGAGAAGACATTTAAAAATGTGGACACACAGGCACACGACAGACAAACTCTGACCACCCTATAAGTTCACCAATGAGCTTTCGGCTCAGGTGAGATAATAACTACAAAAGGTGTCCTGGGTGGGAACATTCTATCAAACATAGCTACAGAAAGTGTTCTTGGTGGGAACATTCTATTAAACATAGCAACAGTAAGTGTCCATGCTTGGAACAGTCTATTAAACAGAGCTGCAGAAAGTGTCCTTGGTGGGAACATAAACATTGAATCCTTTAGATTTTTCTAAGTAAAAAAGTTTGTGCTCAAAAAATAATCTTACCAGATCTCAATAAAATTTTTGGAGTCTGGGTGAAAAATAGTGGGTTGTTCGGGGGACAGCAAGCAAACATTTTTTTATGGATGGCCTCAGCTCCGTTTTAAGGAAAGTACACTTATTTGGACTTTCTCCTACACATAACTACAGCAGTGTCTGTGATGGGAACCGTCTATTAAACATACCTACAGCAGTGTCCGTCGTAGGAAGAGAAAGTGTCCTTGTCGGGAACAGTCTATTAAACATAACTACAGAAAGTGACCTTGGTGGGAACAGTCTATTAAACAGACCTAAAGAAGTGTCCGTGCTGGGAACAGTCTATAAAGCATACCTAGGCTACAGAAGTGTCCTTGGTGGGAACAGTCCATTAAAAATACCTAAAGAAGTGTCCGTGTTGGGAACAGTCTATCAAACATAACTACAGAAAGTGTCCTTTGTGGGAACAGTCTATTAAACATACCTAAAAAGTGTCCATGCTGGGAAAAGTCTATTAAACATAACTACAGAAAGTGTCCTTGGTAGGAACAGTTTATAAAACATACCTAAAGAAGTGTCTGTGCTGGAAACAGTCTATTAAACATACCTAAATAAGTGTCCGTGCTGGGAACAGTCTATTAAACATACTTTAAGAAGTGTCCATGCTGGGAATAGTCTATTAAACACCACAGGACCATTGGTCCTGAATCGCTCACCTGACGTCAATCAGCCCAGCGGTTCCAGAGGAGAAGACATTTAAAAATGTGGACACACAGGCACACGACAGACAAACTCTGACCACCCTATAAGTTCACCAATGAGCTTTCGGCTCAGGTGAGATAATAACTACAAAAAGTGTCCTTGGTGGGAACATTCTATCAAACATAGCTACAGAAAGTGTTCTTGGTGGCAACAGTCTATTAAACATATCAACAGTAAGTGTCCATGCTTGGAACAGTCTATTAAACAGAGCTGCAGAAAGTGTCCTTGGTGGGAACATAAACATTGAATCCTTAAGATTTTTCTAAGTAAAAAAGTTTGTGCTCAAAAAAATAATCTTACCAGATCTCAATAAAATTTTTGGAGTCTGGGTGAAAAATAGTGGGTTGTTCTCGGGGCAGCAAGCAAACATTTTTTATGGATGGCCTCAGCTCCGTTTTCAGGAAGTTACACTTATTTGGACTTTCTCCTACACATAACTGCAGCAGTGTCTGTGATGGGAACCGTCTATTAAACATACCTACAGCAGTGTCCGTCGTAGGAAGAGAAAGTGTCCTTGTCGGGAACAGTCTATTAAACATAACTACAGAAAGTGTCCTTGGTGGGAACATTCTATTAAACATAGCTACAAAAAGTGTCCGTGCTGGGAACAGTCTATAAAGCATACCTACAGAAGTGTCCTTGGTGGGAACAGTCCATTAAAATACCTAAAGAAGTGTCCGTGTTGGGAACAGTCTATCAAACATAACTACAGAAAGTGTCCTTGGTGGGAACAGTCTACTAAACATACCTAAAGAAGTGTCCATGCTGGGAAAAGTCTATTAAACATAACTACAGAAAGTGTCCTTGGTAGGAACAGTTTATAAAACATACCTTAAGAAGTGTCTGTGCTGGAAACAGTTTATTAAACATAGCTACATGAAGTGTCCATGCTGGGAACAGTCTATTAAATATAGCTACATGAAGTGTCCTTGGTGGGAACAGTCTGTTAAAAATGACTACAGAAAGTGTCCTTGGTGGGAACATTCTATTAAACATAACTACAAAAAGTGTCCCTGCTGGGAACAGTCTATTAAACATAGCTACACGAAGTGTCCTTGATGGGAACAGTCTGTTAAAAACGGCTACATAAAGTGTCCTTGGTGGGGACATTCTATTAAACATAGCTACAGAAAGTGTCCTTGGTGGGAACAGTTTATTAAACATACGTATAGAAAGAGTCCTTGTTGGAAACAGTCTATTAAACATATATACAGAAGAGTCCGTGCTGGAAACAGCCTATTAAACATAGCTACAAAAAGTGTCCTTAGTGGGAACAGTCTGTTAAAAATGGCTACAGAAAGTGTCCTTGGTGGGAACATTCTATAAAGCATAGCTACAGAAAGTGTCCTTGGTGGGAACAGTTTATTAAACATATATACAGAAGTGTCCGTGCTGGAAACAGCCTATTAAACATAGCTACAAAAAGTGTCCATGCTGGGAACAGTCTATTAAACATAGCTACAAGAAGTGTCCTTGGTGGGAACAGTCTATTAAACATAGCTACATAAAGTGTCCTTGGTGGGAACAGTCTGTTAAAAATGTCTACAGAAAGTGTCCTTGGTGGGAACATTCTATTAAACATAACTACAAAAAGTGTCCATGCTGGGAACAGTCTATTAAACATAGCTACATGAAGTGTCCTTGGTGGGAACAGTCTGTTAAAAACGGCTACAGAAAGTGTCCTTGGTGGGGACATTCTATTAAACATAGCTACAGAAAGCATCCTTGGTGGGAACAGTTTATTAAACATACCTATAGAAAGAGTCCTTGTTGGAAACAGTCTATTTAACATATATACAGAAGTGTCCGTGCTGGAAACAGCCTATTAAACATAGCTACAAAAATGTCCTTAGAGGGAACAGTCTGTTAAAAATGGCTACAGAAAGTGTCCTTGGTGGGAACATTCTATTAAACATAGCTACAGAAAGTGTCCTTGGTGGGAACAGTTTATTAAACATACGTATAGAAAGACACCTTGTTGGAAACAGTCTATTAAACATATATACAGAAGTGTCCGTGCTCGAAACAGCCTATTAAACATAGCTACAAAAAGTGTCCATGCTGGGAACAGTCTATTAAACATAGCTACATGAAGTGACCTTGGTGGGAACAGTCTGTTAAAAATGGCTACAGAAAGTGTCCTTGGTGGGAACATTCTATTAAACATAGTTACAAAAAGTGTCCATGCTGGGAACAGTCTATCAAACATAGCTACATGAAGTGTCCTTGGTGGGAACAGTCTGTTAAAAACGGCTACATAAAGTGTCCTTGGTGGGGACATTCTATTAAACATAGCTACAGAAAGTGTCCTTGGTGGGAACAGTTTATCAAACATACGTATAGAAAGAGTCCTTGTTGGAAACAGTCTATTAAACATATATACAGAAGTGTCCGTGCTGGAAACAGCCTATTAAACATAGCTACAAAAAGTGTCCATGCTGGGAACAGTCTATTAAACATAGCTACATGAAGTGTCTTTGGTGGGAACAGTCTGTTAAAAATGGCTACAGAAAGTGTCCTTGGTGGGAACATTCTATTAAACATAGCTACAAAAAGTGTCCATGCTGGGAACAGTCTATTAAACATAGCTACATGAAGTGTCCTTTGTGGGAACAGTCTGTTAAAAACGGCTACAGAAAGTGTCCTTGGTGGGAACATTCTATTAAACATAGCTACAAAAGGTGTCCATGCTGGGAGCAGTCTATTAAACATAGCTACATGAAGTGTCCATGCTGGGAACAGTCTATTAAACATAGCTACATGAAGTGTCCTTGGTGGGAACAGTCTGTTAAAAATGTCTACAGAAAGTGTCCTTGGTGGGAACATTCTATTAAACATAACTACAAAAAGTGTCCATGATGGGAACAGTCTATTAAACATAGCTACATGAAGTGTCCTTGGTGGGAACAGTCTGTTAAAATGGCTACAGAAAGTGTCCTTGGTGGGAACATTCTATTAAACATAGTTACAAAAAGTGTCCATGCTGGGAACAGTCTATTAAACATAGCTACATGAAGTGTCCTTGGTGGGAACAGTCTGTTAAAAACGGCTACAGAATGTGTCCTTGGTGGGGACATTCTATTAAACATAGCTACAGAAAGTGTCCTTGGTGGGAACAGTTTATTAAACATACGTATAGAAAGAGTCCTTGTTGGAAACAGTCTATTAAACATATATACAGAAGTGTCCGTGCTGGAAACAGCCTATTAAACATAGCTACAAAAAGTGTCCATGCTGGGAACAGTCTATTAAACATAGCTACATGAAGTGTCCTTACTGGGAACAGTCTGTTAAAAATGGCTACAGAAAGTGTCCTTGGTGGGAACATTCTATTAAACATAGCTACTAAAAGTGTCCATGTTGGGAACAGTTTATTAAACATAGCTACATGAAGTGTCCTTGGTGGGAACAGTCTGTTAAAAACGGCTACAGAAAGTGTCCTTGGTGGGAACATTCTATTAAACATAGCTACAAAAAGTGTCCATGCTGGGAACAGTCTATTAAACATAGCTACATGAAGTGTCCATGCTGGGAACAGTCTATTAAACATAGCTACATGAAGTGTCCTTGGTGGGAACAGTCTGTTAAAAACGGCTACAGAAAGTGTCCTTGGTGGGGACATTCTATTAAACATAGCTACAGAAAGTGTCCTTGGTGGGAACAGTTTATTAAACATACGTATAGAAAGAGTCCTTGTTGGAAACAGTCTATTAAACATATATACAGAAGTGTCCGTGCTGGAAACAGCCTATTAAACATAGCTACAAAAAGGGTCCATGCTGGGATCAGTCTATTAAACATAGCTACATGAAGTGTCTTTGGTGGGAACAGTCTGTTAAAAATGGCTACAGAAAGTGTCCTTGGTGGGAACATTCTATTAAACATAGCTACAAAAAGTATGCATGCTGGGAACAGTCTATTAAACATAGCTACATGAAGTGTCCTTTGTGGGAACAGTCTGTTAAAAACGGCTACAGAAAGTGTCCTTGGTGGGAACATTCTATTAAACATAGCTACAAAAGGTGTCCATGCTGGGAGCAGTCTATTAAACATATCTACATGAAGTGTCCATGCTGGGAACAGTCTATTAAACATAGCTACATGAAGTGTCCTTGGTGGGAACAGTCTGTTAAAAATGTCTACAGAAAGTGTCCTTGGTGGGAACATTCTATTAAACATAACTACAAAAAGTGTCCATGATGGGAACAGTCTATTAAACATAGCTACATGAAGTGTCCTTGGTTGGAACAGTCTGTTAAAAACGGCTACAGAAAGTGTCCTTGGTGCGGACATTCTATTAAACATAGCTACAGAAAGTGTCATTGGTGGGAACAGTTTATTAAACATACGTATAGAAAGAGTCCTTGTTGGAAACAGTCTATTAAACATATATACAGAAGTGTCCGTGCTGGAAACAGCCTATTAAACATAGCTACAAAAGGTGTCCTTAGTGGGAACAGTCTGTTAAAAATAGCTACAGAAAGTGTCCTCGGTGGGAACATTCTATTAAACATAGCTACAGAAAGTGTCCTTGGTGGGAACAGTTTATTAAACATACGTATAGAAAGAGACCTTGTTGGAAACAGTCTATTAAACATATATACAGAAGTGTCCGTGCTGGAAACAGCCTATTAAACATAGCTACAAAAAGTGTCCATGCTGGGAACAGTCTATTAAACACAGCTACAGAAAGTGTGCTTGGTGGGAACTTCTTATTAAACATACGTATAGAAAGTGTCCTTGTTGGAAACAGTCTATTAAACATACCAACAGAAGTATCCGTGCTGGGAATAATATATTAAACATACCTACAGAAAGTGTCCTTGATGGGAACAGTCTATTAAACATAGCTACATGAAGTGTCCATGCTGGGAACAGTCTATTAAACATAGCTACATGAAGTGACCTTGGTGGGAACAGTCTGTTAAAAATGTCTACAGAAAGTGTCCTTGGTGGGAACATTCTATTAAACATAACTACAAAAAGTGTCCATGCTGGGAACAGTCTATTAAACATAGCTACATGAAGTGTCCTTGGTGGGAACAGTCTGTTAAAAACGGCTACAGAAAGTGTCCTTGGTGGGGACATTCTATTAAACATAGCTACAGAAAGTGTCCTTGGTGGGAACAGTTTATTAAACATACGTATAGAAAGAGTCCTTGTTGGAAACAGTCTATTAAACATATATACAGAAGTGTCCGTGCTGGAAACAGCCTATTAAACATAGCTACAAAAAGTGTCCATGCTGGGATCAGTCTATTAAACATAGCTACATGAAGTGTCTTTGGTGGGAACAGTCTGTTAAAAATGGCTACAGAAAGTGTCCTTGGTGGGAACATTCTATTAAACAAAGCTACAAAAAGTGTGCATGCTGGGAACAGTCTATTAAACATAGCTACATGAAGTGTCCTTTGTGGGAACAGTCTGTTAAAAACGGCTACAGAAAGTGTCCTTGGTGGGAACATTCTATTAAACATAGCTACAAAAGGTGTCCATGCTGGGAGCAGTCTATTAAACATAGCTACATGAAGTGTCCATGCTGGGAACAGTCTATTAAACATAGCTACATGAAGTGTCCTTGGTGGGAACAGTCTGTTAAAAATGTCTACAGAAAGTGTCCTTGGTGGGAACATTCTATTAAACATAACTACAAAAAGTGTCCATGATGGGAACAGTCTATTAAACATAGCTACATGAAGTGTCCTTGGTGGGAACAGTCTGTTAAAAACGGCTACAGAAAGTGTCCTTGGTGCGGACATTCTATTAAACATAGCTACAGAAAGTGTCATTGGTGGGAACAGTTTATTAAACATACGTATAGAAAGAGTCCTTGTTGGAAACAGTCTATTAAACATATATACAGAAGTGTCCGTGCTGGAAACAGCCTATTAAACATAGCTACAAAAGGTGTCCTTAGTGGGAACAGTCTGTTAAAAATGGCTACAGAAAGTGTCCTCGGTGGGAACATTCTATTAAACATAGCTACAGAAAGTGTCCTTGGTGGGAACAGTTTATTAAACATACGTATAGAAAGAGACCTTGTTGGAAACAGTCTATTAAACATATATACAGAAGTGTCCGTGCTGGAAACAGCCTATTAAACATAGCTACAAAAAGTGTCCATGCTGGGAACAGTCTATTAAACACAGCTACAGAAAGTGTGCTTGGTGGGAACTTCTTATTAAACATACGTTTAGAAAGTGTCCTTGTTGGAAACAGTCTATTAAACATACCAACAGAAGTATCCGTGCTGGGAACAATATATTAAACATACCTACAGAAAGTGTCCTTGATGGGAACAGTCTATTAAACATAGCTACATACTACAGAAAGTGTCCGTGGTGGGAACAGTCTTTTAAATATACCTACAGAAAGTGTCCATGCTAGGACCAGTCTTTTAATGATAGCTTTAGAAACTGTCCGTGCTGGAAAATGTCTACTAACCATAACTACGAAAAGTGTCCTTGGTGGGAACAGTCTATTTAACATACCTATATAATTGTCCGGGCTGGGAACAGTCTATAAACATACCTACAGAAGTGGCTGTGCTTGGAACAGTCTATAAAACATACCTACAGAAAGTGTCCTTGGTGGGAACAGTCTCTTAAACATACCTATATAAATTGTCCTTGCTGGGAACAATCTATTAAAGGAGTCCATGTATGGAATCCGCCAATCGCTAAAAACAATTGCAGGAAATTGTTCAAATGTCTAGTTTGCTTTAAATCATGTGTATTAAATAAGGCTAAAAGGGATGCCCTTTGAGAACCATGAACCATGAACGCATTCAAAAACGAAAATAGCAGAATCCATTTGTTGTTTGGGCCAGACAAGCTTGTTTCGGCCATTAAGGCCTCATCAGTAGCCCTAAAAGAAATGCTGAAAACGAGTATCAGCGGTTACGAGTATCAGCGTAAAACGTGGAAAATGACGTTGAAAGTTGACGTTACGTCAGAAGAAATTTCCAGTTTAATTTAACGTCATGCGGCAAATTTTGTTTACGGATTATTTTGCTCCAGACAAGTGGAAAGTGCATGGATTTGTATGCGGTTTGTAGCCTGCTTCCACAATAGAATATTTTTTGTCTTTTAGAATGTTTCTTTTGTAAGGACTAATTGATTTTTAATTAGCTGGGTTGAATGCTTCTTTAAATGGACATTTTAATGACTCCTTTGATATTCATTGGGGATCACGATACAATAAAAAACATCCCTTCGAATTCAATATTGTTCTTCTTCTTTTTCCTGATGCAAAATAAATAGATGACTGACGGATGTTTTTAAGGTAACCGGGCGCCACGGGCACATAGGGGCTACCCCCAGTTCGCCAGCTGGGATTAGTTGGAGGTACTGCTCTTTTCCCTAGGCTGCCAATATGCTGACTCCTGTCTGCTTGACAGTTATCAGCTAGCCGATTGGGAGTTAGGTGACTTCATTCGCGGATTGTTGTTGTTTTCCAGTTTCCCTGTGTCGCGGGTCGTCAGCTGGTGGGGTCCCAGGGAACGAATCCATGCTGGCACTACACCGTAGCCGTTCGGTGGTACCCCTATTCCCCGTTGCCGGTGAACAGGGAGACCATTGCTCGGCTCCAGTCCCGTCCGTCCATGTTTGTCGTCTCATGTCTCGGGTGTCTCCGAGCCCACGGGCATCCCCTTGCCCTGTAGCCAATCGCCGAGCTCCGTCCTGAGAGGTTTGTGAAACGGTGCCGTGACCTTTCCAGGTCTCGGTGGCTGCGAGGAGGGGCTTATATTTTGTCTTCCCGTTTGCTTCAGGAGTACATGTGTCCTGTCGCTAAAGGGCATCTTTAAATGTAGGAGTTTCTGGGCTAGGCGTGCTTCATATTTCAAGGGCTGTGGATATGTTGCACAGTTCCAATGTGAGCCTTTGTTTTTGTGCAACATAGTTTAGTTGTAGTAATTTGGAACTCCATTCTAAAGGTTTGGCTGCGTGATTGCACTACGTTTAAGTTATAGCAGTGCTGTGCCTTGGGTTTTTGCGGTTTGCCGCAAAGGGGTGTGGGTTGTTTTGTGTAACAGGGTAGGCTCCGAGTTTGAACTTATCATTAAGGGGATCGTTTAGCAGTTAATTTTGTTTGAAAGTTTCATTGCGATTTGGAAGACGTTTCTAAAGATTGCTATACACGTTTCCATGTTACGTGTTATGCACCTTATATTCAATCAGGGGATTCGAGACAAAGTTTTTTAGCCATTTTGTGATGCTTATTTGCACCACAAAATTGTAGAGTCCATCCATTTCTTTCTTCTAGCTTGTAGCTTCAGCCGCATCTACACCCTCACGCCAGCACCATGTCTATGGATGTCGTCTACGCTTTTTGTATCAATTTTGATATTGGTATTTTTGTTTTTTATTTTTTTTTTTTTTTTGTTTGATTTTTGCATATTGTTGTAACGTATGTACATTTTTACATTATTTGGTCTGTGCCCCCAGCTTATTGAGTATATATGCGGGCGGATGTGCTCGCCCCGCCACGGACCTGTCGTGTTTGTTTTTCTTGTGCTTTAAAGATGGTGTTGTCCGTTTTGGGGCTAGCCCATCCGCTCTCTTATGCTGGGTAGGACAGTTTTTGTACCTGCAAGGTTGTGCTTGTAGATTATATTTTGTGATTTTTGTTTATTCTGTACATACAACATATAGTACAGTGTGACGGCCTCCGCCGTCTCGGGCCCAAGTTCGTGTTTATTTTAGTTTGTGAGTGACCTCTATCGCGGAGGATGTGGAAGTAGGTCAATCTCCTTTTCTGCATTTTTTTGTTAAAGTTAGGAAAATGTGGTGCCCTCCTCCACGCAGGATGTCATATTCTGTGGGACCGTAAGTGGGTCATTCTGAGTCGCCATGTTTACATGTCATTATCGCATACTACTTGAAGGAAGGCACCATAGGAGGAATTGTATTCCTACCTAGTCGTTTGAGGGCCCGAGATATCGTGTGCCGATCTCGTTAGCAATGCAGTTAGTACAAATTCATAGGTCGCTTACAAGCGTCCGCCTGCGCATGTGCGCAGTCGAGCACTCCTATGCGATCTTGTTTTTATGTGTCATATTTACAGTTAACAATGTTTGAAATCGCTTTTTGGGAACTAAACTCTTCTTCTTCTTCTATCTCCAGATTTTTGATCTCTCTTTTCCTATACTATCCTCTCTACGGGATTCCTACTCTACAACTATTCTACAACTATTGCTTTATCTACCTAATGGAGCATTGCGTTGGTGGATGTATGTTGTTTTAGTTTTGCGTGAGTGGTTGTGTGTTGATGCCCTCCTTCAGGGTCGCGCTAAGTCATGCCCTAGTTAGTTAGTTTATTTCCCTTATCTGTATAAATATATGGTCGTCTTGACCGTCCGTTTTAATTACGGTCATGGCGCGATTTGCTGTTTTTTTGGTGATTCTTATGTTAAACGACAAGGGCAGTACCGAGGGCTGTTTGATGTACCTGGCGAGGTTCGGTTTTTCGGCCATGGTGGTATGCGCGTGGCGAGCTATGATGTTGACTTGTGGGACAGCGTTTCATATTTTCCGAAGGCAAAGTTGGGACAGCGATGGCCGCCTCCACAGACACTATTATAGGGACCGTATTCATTTGTCAAGAGAGGGACAGAAGCAATACCATGTGTGCTTAGAGAGAGCCTTCCTGTGATTTTTCTGCTAGTCAGGTGTTTATAAAAGGGTCCTTTTGTGGCCCCCAGATCATTCCGTTTGGGTAACCTTATAATGTACATCCTTTATTCGAAAGCGAAAAAAAAAAGAAAAACAAAGAGATGTGATAAGGCCTATTGTTTCTTATTTCTATCCCACTAATCTATGTGCATTCCTGAAGGAGAGCCTTTTGTTTGCTAGTGTGTTGGTGTGCCGTTCTCCTTTGGGTTGTGTGGCTCTCGATCAGCCAGGATTTTGACGCAACGCTGCTCAGTGCCAAAGTCCTAAGACCGCAAACCCCAGCGTTAAATCTCGTCCTGATTTCCCGTTTGCCTCCCCCCCCCCCTCCGGAGAGGCCGGGCGATGGATTTTCCTTGTGATGGATCCATGCCCAGTTCCGGCGTGTTCTCGTGTGATCCTATTTCGGGCAGTGTGGCTCCCGATCAGCTAGGATTTTGGTGCAGCGCTCATAAGTGCAAAGCCAGTGGGCCGCAACCACAACGCTACACCTCGTCTTAACCTCTCGCTTGCCAAACCCCTTTGGAGGGTGGGTCGGGGCTATGGATTTTCCTTGTGGTGGGTCCATGCCCCGTTCTGTTATGGTCTTCTCACAGTGATCCAGGGATCGCTGTCACCGTTAGGCACTCCTAAGTGCAAAGCCGAGGCCGCAAACCACAGTGCCTACCGTTGACTTTGTTCCCCTGTTTGCCGTGAGACGGCCGCCCTTTGATCACTACGCTCCTGTTTGGTTGGTAGCGTCTAAGGTGCGGTTAAATCATTTATTGTTTCTGAAATCGGGTCTGTAACGGTTTTGGTTTCAGGCATGCTTGTGTGTAACCTCGTACGGGGTGTGTCTCTCGTAACAGTGCAATAAATTTAGTCTGCGCCCTTAGCTTTCCCCTATATTTTGTTCAGGTAGTTTGTTTTCTCAAAGAAATTGAAAACCGCGTCCCTCATTTCCTGTGACATTAGATTGAGCAAAGAAATCGCGTTTATCTCCCCTTGGTATCCTTTTTTGTTTTTCATAAATTTATTATATTAGCCTATTTACAATAAAAACCGGTGGGGTGTAAGGAGCCCCACGCGGCCGACACCTTTGATATTACAATATGAAACCTAACCGAAAGACCTAGAAAAAAACGTTACACATCGAGATATAAACTAAAAATTAGGAGAGAATACTGCAAAAGCCTAGATAAAAAAAAAAAAATAAAAAAAAAAAAATAAAAAAAAAAAAAATAAAAAATATGTTGCAGATGCTATTTGCAATAGAGTCAGACTTTACATATATAAGTTAGTACGATACAAGAAATATTCACAAATGACACGTTTATTTTATAGATCGTCAGACGGCAAGGCCAGTCTGAAACGAGAAAAACTATATTAATATATGTATATATACAAATATGGAATAAATGAAATGTGGTTATATCGAAAGATGAATATCTATTCAAAACCTCAGACATACAGGCCAGCTGCAGTCTGAGGATGAGAAAAGGTAAGAAGATATTTACAGAAAAATTAATGAAATAATGAATAATTTATGTTGGGCCTTTGAAATAATAACGTGGATATAACTGTTTATTAAAAATAACTGTTTTTGAAGATAAATCAAAATTACAAAAAACTCCGTCCAAAATACACCAGTTTTTGATAAAAGAATCCAAAGACATTAAATATTGATCAGCCAAAATTCTAAAATGTAATTTACTAAAACATTGAGAAACCAAAGAAAAAGAAGAAATGTTTTTATGTTCGTGTTTAGCTAAATTTCGATTGATCCAGATAACATAGCGCGATTCAGTAAGTAAAATTAGACAAATTTCGGTAATACGTTTTGGTAAATTTGGTAAGATGTGAAATCGAAAAATAAGTTCCGAAAAAGTTATCTGGTTGTTTGTAATTTCCCTGATTAGTTTAAGTACAATTCTATTCAAAGGCACAACATATTTGCATTCTAAAAATAAGTGATTAATGGTTTCGATTTTAACTTTACAAATAGGACATGTATTTTCTTGACTGATTCTTTTGTTGAATAAATAGTAATTTACATATATAATTTCGTGGATAATCTTCCAATAAATATCTCTGACTTCAGAATCAATACACGGTAAATACATATTTTTGAACAGAATTTTAAAGTTAATTTGGGGGTAAATATTTTGAAATTTGGGTCTGATATTGAGATTATTTAAGAGGGTTTCATAAAAAGTTTTAGTTTTCATATTTTTAATCGAAATATTATCGTTGTTATTAGTGAAGTTTTTAAAAACAGAAAGAGAAATTTCATAAAAATGAGGTAGTGTATCGCCATGGGGGCAAGAATTCGAAGCCAAAGAAGGGTTAAATTTTCTGAGTTGAATGCCAATCCAATATTTAGCAAAATATGTCCACTTAGCTTCATAACCGTTAATCAATTTTTGTATGTGGGATAAATACAGAGCTTCGCATTTCAATTTAAAATTAGGAATATTTAGACCGCCGTTTAAAAAACTAAGGTACAGGGTGTCTCTCGCAACTGGTTCGAATTTTGAATTCCAAACAAATCTAAAGCTAGATCTTGTTAACAATGTAATATAATGGGAAGGGATTATGGCCGCAGAAGCGTAATATAAAATTTTCGACAAACCAAGAGAATTCAAGACGGTAGATTTCCCTTTCAAAGACAGTTTTCTCAATTTCCAAAGATTCAATGTTTTATCAAATCTGAGATAAATTTTTGACCAAGTTTCATCGCTGTCTAAATTTTCTCCAAAATGATAACCTAATATTTTCAAGGATTTCACCCAACTAATACCGAAGGGATGGTCAGACCGAGTTTTCCATTTACCTAGATACATTCCCTTCGATTTATCATAATTAATTTTTGAACCAGAAATTCTGCCAAACTGTTTTACCCAATAGAAATATAAATGCATAGAAGTGTCACTTGTCAATATACCAGTGCTATCGTCAGCATAAGCAGAAAATTTAGCTTCTAAGTTTGTTCCAGGTAATTTCAGTCCTTTGATTTCCTCTAAGTTTCGAATTTTATTTGCAAAAGGTTCAAGACAAATTACATAAAGTAAGGGGGATAAAGAACAACCTTGCCTAACACCTCGTTTGAGTGGAAATGGTTCCGAAATGAAGTTATTTACAATTACTGAAGATGAAATGTCTGTATATAACACTTTAACCCATTTCAAGAAGTCGTTGTCAAAACCAAAAGCTGTCAAAGTGTCATATAAATAAGACCAAGATACTCTATCAAAAGCTTTTTCTTGATCCAAAGAAATGAAACATGCTGATAAGTTTTTCTGTTCAATATAATCAATGATGTTTCGTAAGAGGTGAACATTATCAAAAATCGAACGCCCTCTGATAGCAGAAGTTTGATCCATATGTATAATCTTAGGTAAAACTTGACTAAGTCGACTAGAAATAATTTTCGAAATAATTTTATAATCAATATTTAGAAGTGAAATAGGTCTATAACATTTCATTTCATCAGCTCTAGTTTCATCTTTGCAAATCAGAGTGATATAAGAAAGTTTTTGACTGTCGGATAATTCACCTTTTTCAAAAGCCAAGTTTATAACTCTACACACGGTATCACCAAGTATATCAAAAAATGTAACGTAAAACGAACTGGAAAGGCCATCACTACCGGGGGATTTATGGGGTTTCATATCTTTTAGGGCGGACAAAATTTCGGATTTACTTATTTTATTTTTCAGGTAGTTATTGTCAGAGGGTTCAACTTGAGGAAGATTATCAAGAAAAACAGAGTTTAAAGAAGAGTCTACAGGTTCATCAGTGTAAAGCAATTCATAAAATGATTTAAAACAGGTGAGTATATCTGATGATGATGAATATGATACATTGTTATGAGTGATATTTTTAACAGTTTTACATTTGGAAGTAGATGCTTCTTTTTGAAAAAAATAACTGGATGGTTTTTCATTATTTTCTAAATTCCTTGCCTTACTACGTATCAAAGACCCTTTGGAAAGAGAAGTTTCAATTTCTTTCACCTTAGTTTTAATTTCATCTAAAAGTTTCAAATCTGAAGTCTGCTTAAGGTCCAACCGGTTATATTTTTGCTTCAAAAGTTTCAATTCACCATACAAATTCTTATTTTTTGATTTAGAGTAATCTACACAAAATAATTTTATATTATGTTTCATATTGTCCCACCAGTTTAAATCAATATTTTCAGTTTTAGAAGTTATTTGCCAAAACATTTTGAAAGCAGAAACAAAAACTTTATCTTCTAGAAGTTCATCATTAAATTTCCAATAGGATTTACCAAAAGTTGTCCCAGCTCCATTTTGACAATTCAAATTCATCATAATGAAATCATGATCAGAACATGCACAAGGTATAGTATCAAAAGCTATCAAATTTTCTTTCATGGTAGAAGAAATATAGAATCTATCTATTCTGGTGCCAATCATATCATAGTTAGGAAAGTTCTTTCTCATCCAAGTTACAGCACGTTTGTTAGGAAACAGGTGTCTAAAACAATCTACCAAGCTCATTTTCTCAATTAATGATTTGAAAGATTTTGACCCAATCATGCCTTTATCTAAGTTTCCACCAAGCTTATCTAAACTTGAGTCCATAATAAAATTAAAATCGCCACCAATAATAAGATTTTTGGCACCACAAAGATGTCTTGACAAACTGTGAATGAAATCCAATCTTTCTGTTGTATTAGTCGGAAAGTATATATTAAGAAGTCTGAAGTTTGAAATTCCTTCCCCTGAAAAATCTAAACGGATCAATCTGCCATAAATATCAGTATCAAAGTTCTCAACAACAAGTTTTTCATTGAAGAGAAAAATGGCTACACCACATGAGTCAGATTTACCAAAGTTCCAAATACATCTTTTATTAAGATTGAATTTTTGTTCAACTGATCTAGCCAAAGTAACATTGTCAATATAAGTTTCTTGCAAAAGTAAAATATCAATTTTATTCTTAGTTGCAAAGTCCTTTATCAAATCTTGCTTAAATTGGGACCTAAACCCATTCACATTCAAACTTGCTATTTTCAGGTTCATCTTGCTAAGCTAAATATCACTAGAAGTCGACAGGAGAAAACTAACCACGTAAGTTATCAGGCTATCCAATGGTAAAAATGAAGCGCTAAGATTATACACGTAACAAATATCTGCACTATCTGATTTCCGTAAATATCCGAGTTTGTCACCGAAAACAACCGAGTAGCCAAGGCTATACCAGTACAAAGTTGTCACAATAGGTATATTTTCCAATAATGTTTTATCGACAGTAGAATTGACGCAAAGCGAGTAAGGTAAATAATTTAGAATGTTGTATTGAAAAAATCGAAATTCAGTGAAGTGTGAAACAGTGTAGATAATAACCAAACAGGTAAAGCACACCTGGTGCGCTACGAAGCGCATCAGGTTTACTTTATCGAGTACAGGTGTTTGAATACATATATTTACAGGTAAGGTTACAACGTGATTACATCTATGTACATGAAGTGAGTTGTTTTGACAAGTAAAGAAAAAGTACATGTATAAATGAAGGTTTTGAAAAAGATGAACAAATCCAGACCCAAAAAGGACTCTGTTTCCGCCGCCCCCCGCCAATAAAGGCAAGGGACGACAAAAACAGAGAACCTTTATTACAAGAAAACAATATTTAATAGAATTATATTTTTTCTTTTTCAGATGTATGCTGTCAGGTAAGTATTTGGAGACGATGCGAAAGACAAAAAATAAAGCGAGAAAACAAGTTTTAGCTGAATGACATTTTTTCTTTTTCAGGGGTATGCAGTAAGGTAAGTATTGATGTCTAAAGGTAAGTATGCAAAAAAAGGTAAGTATTTGAGGTAAGAAGAGAATATAAGAGGAAAAGAGACAGGCAATAGAATTATGATCTATTGCCTTGGATGGTCCATATTTCAAAATCATTGTCGGTGGCCGGTCCATGGTCAAATCCCCAGTCCGTGTGCCAAAAATCACTGTCCGTTCAACAGTCCAGTCCAAACGATCTACCAGGCGAGGAAAGCGCAAGACACATCTCACGCCTTCTCCCCCTGATAGATCGGGTTAAAGCCAATAGCCAAATCCAGGGGGTCCGGGGAGGCAGACCTGGCTCTCGCCGTCTTATTCGGCGTGATCCAGGTGCTGTCCTCTCCCGAATCCCTGGCCCGCTTCAAGCTAGAATCAGGATCCTCATCCATCGGCTGCTGCTGTAGATCCGGGCCCGACGACCCACCCCCAGAGGCAACAGCGTCCCCCTTAGGGGAATCAACCCCAGCATCTGGGTCCGGCGACTCAGAAGCTGGGGCCACTGGCACCTCTGGGGCAGGGGGCGACGGCGGGCTAGGATCAGCAGCTCTACCTCCAGACACTACGTTTGCCGGTCTCCTCGTCACTACAGATGCGAACCCAGAGTTCGGGCACCGCTGCCTGACGTGCCCCACTAGGTGGCATTTCAGGCAGTACGGTGGCCGACCAGCCATGGTTAACAAAATGGACTGGCCCGAATTAAACCGGACCAGATGCGGAATCAGTTGTTTCCGCATCTCATCCGTTTTAATCCGGACCTCACGCACGCCGTTTAACGCAACTAATTTCTCATGTGACGTCTTCATCATTTGTATGTCTATGATCTCCCCATACTGTGCAAAAATCTCTCTCAAAATACTGTTATCAAAGTACAAGGGCAGCCAATGAACCCTTACTGATACGATCTGCTGTGTCATTTTCATCACAAAGAACTTCTTGTTTTCAATCATTAACTCCTGCATGTCCGTAACACGATCTACAGTATCAAGGTACGAGAACAGAATGGAATAAGATGAATCCGCCGCACTGACCTTGAAAATTCCGCGAATTTCTTCTGCCTGTACCCCGGCTTGACAAAGACCATGTAGCAATTCGCCATACGACACCTGCTCCCTCGGATTCTCAGGGGTGAGTCTGACCGTCCTCTCTAGCCTGTTTGTATTAATATGGTTGGTCTCCAAACCCTCGAATCTGATAACAGGTTCCATGCTGTAAGTAAACTAACGACTATCCGTTAGACAAATAAATATATATATAATATATATGAGTGAGGACTTTGTCTTCACAAGCCCGAAAAAACCTGGGAACAGAAAACACCGCTATAATAAGATTTATCACGGTATCCCCTGTACCAGGTAAGTATCCCCTTGGTATCCTTTTTTGTTTTTCATAAATTTATTATATTAGCCTATTTACAATAAAAACCGGTGGGGTGTAAGGAGCCCCACACGGCCGACACCTTTGATATAACAATATGAAACCTAACCGAAAGACCTAGAAAAAACGTTACACATCGAGATTGAAAATAAAAAATGTTAGAGAGAATATTGCGAAAGCCTAGATAGTATATTTATCTTGAACACTGATATGAGGAAAGAAAATTGGAAAGGGATAGATTTGACTGAAATGAAAATGAACCTTATGTGCACACCATTATGGTGCACAGAAATACAAATATATGAAAATTAAGTTAATAAACCCTAGCCCTAACAGGTGTCGTAATTGAAAGGTTAGTAATGATCTGACTCTTATGCAAATATAATTATATATATATATAACGAATAATGCCTACGAAAAATTAATGTGTGTTTTCCAAAAATACAGAAAAATTAAGGGGTGGGGATTTTTCAGTCCTTCACTGGTGATCTGGCTGATGTCGCAAGCGTCGTACAACAATGTTGTCCGAGGCTCACGGCAACAGCGAGAAAAGCACCAACCTGGGTCTTAAAGTATTCTTAATAAATGAATCAGAGGGAAAAACCAGCAGTAATTGTAATGGAAACAACGTTGACAATGACACTATGGATAAACGACGACAATAGACGATCACACACTGAAAAAATGGGACACAAATTGGCTAGAATATGAAAAGCAGTAGAAAAAGCTGGGGTTGGTATACGGTGTAATATGTGCTAGTTTGTGAACCTTTGCAATGTGTGGGGTAAAAATACACCGTATATAGCCAGGGAGAGGAAAAAGCAAAATTAAACCTTATCTCTTTTTTATATATTGGACCCTGGAAATCGCTCTTTGACTTATTCTGAAGGGCGGTGAAGGACTTGAAAACTACAGCCGCGCGCCCCGGTGACGAAAGACTCGGGTACCCTTCCCCACTAGGGCGCGAGACTGCGTTCATGTTAAAAAAAAGGGGTATTTTTTAACTAAAGAAAAAATTTTATGCTGCAGATGCTATTTGCAATAGAGCCAGACTCTACATATACAGGTTAGTACGATACATGAAATATTCACAAATGACAAGTACATTTTCTAGATCGTCAGACGGCTAGGCCAGTCTGAAACGAGAAAACTGTATTAATATGTGCATATATACAAATATGATGTAAATACAATATGTGGTTATAACGAAAGACGAAAAATGTATATCTTTTCAAAACTTCAGACTTACAGTCCAGCTGCAGTCTGAAGATGAGAAAAAAATAAACAGGAATTTACAGGTAATTAATGAAATAATGAATAATTTATGTTGGGCCTTTGAAATAATGACGTGGATATAGTTGTTGATTAAAAATGACTTTTTTAGAATTTGAATCAAAATTACAAAAAACTCCGTCCAAAATACACCAGTTTTTAATAAAAGAATCCAAAGACATTAAATATTGATCTGCCAAAATTCTAAATTGTAATTTACTAAAAAATTGAGAAACCAAAGAAAAAGAAGAAATGTTTTTATGTTCGTGTTTAGCTAAATTTCGATTGATCCAGATAACATAACGCGATTCAGTAAGTAAAATTAAACAAATTTCGGTAATACGTTTTGGTAAATTTGGTAAGATGTGAAATCGAAAAATAAGTTCCGAAAAAGTTATCTGGTTGTTTGTAATTTCCCTGATTAGTTTAAGTACAATTCTATTCAAAGGCACAACATATTTGCATTCTAAAAACAAGTGATTAATGGTTTCGATTTTAACTTTACAAATAGGACATGTGTTTTCTTGACTGATTCTTTTGTTGAATAAATAGTAATTTACATATATAATTTCGTGGATAATCTTCCAATAAATATCTCTGACTTCAGAATCAATACATGGTAAATACATATTTTTGAACAGAATTTTAAAGTTAATTTGGGGATAAATATTTTGAAATTTGGGTCTGATATTTAAATTATTTAAGAGGGTTTCATAAAAAGTTTTAGTTTTCATGGTTTTAATCAAACTATTATCGTTGTTATTAGTGAAGTTTTTAAAAACAGAAAGAGAAATTTCATAAAAATGAGGTAGTGTATCGCCATGGGGAGAAGAATTTGAAGCCAAAGAAGGGTTAAATTTTCTAAGTTGAATGCCAATCCAATATTTAGCAAAATATGTCCACTTAGCTTCATAACCGTTAATCAATTTTTGTATATGGGATAAATACAGAGCTTCGCATTTCAATTTAAAATTAGGAATATTTAGACCGCCGTTTAAAAAACTAAGGTACAGGGTGTCTCTCGCAACGGGTTCGAATTTTGAATTCCAAACAAATCTGAAGCTAGATCTAGTTAACAATGTGATATAATGGGAAGGCACTATGGCCGCAGAAGCGTAATATAATATTTTCGACAAACCAAGAGAATTCAAGACGGTAGATTTCCCTTTCAAAGACAGTTTTCTCAATTTCCAAAGATTCAATGTTTTATCAAATCTGAGATAAATTTTAGACCAAGTTTCATCGCTGTCTACATTTTCTCCAAACTGATAACCTAATATTTTCAAGGATTTCACCCAACTAATACCGAAGGGATGGTCAGACCGAGTTTTCCATTTACCTAGATACATTCCCTTCGATTTATCATAATTAATTTTTGAACCAGAAATTCTGCCAAACTGTTTTACCCAATAGAAATATAAATGGATAGAAGTGTCACTTGTCAATATACCAGTGCTATCATCAGCATAAGCAGAAAATTTAGCTTCTAAGTTTGTTCCAGGTAATTTCAATCCTTTGATTTCTTCTAAGTTTCGAATTTTATTTGCAAAAGGTTCAAGACAAATTACATAAAGTAAGGGAGATAAGGAACAACCTTGCCTAACACCTCGTTTGAGTGGAAATGGTTCCGAAATGAAGTTATTTACAATTACTGAAGATGAAATGTCGGTATATAACAGTTTAACCCATTTCAAGAAGTCGTTATCAAAACCAAAAGCTGTCAAAGTGTCATATAAATAAGACCAAGATACTCTGTCAAAAGCTTTTTCTTGATCCAAAGAAATGAAACACGCTGATAAGTTTTTCTGTTCAATATAATCAATGATGTTTCGTAAGAGGTGAACATTATCAAAAATCGAACGCCCTCTGATAGCAGAAGTTTGATCCATATGTATTATCCTAGGTAAAACTTGACTAAGTCGACTAGAAATAATTTTCGAAATAATTTTATAATCAATATTTAGAAGTGAAATAGGTCTATAACATTTCATTTCATCAGCTCTAGTTTCATCTTTGCAAATCAGAGTGATATAAGAAAGTTTTTGACTGTCGGATAATTCGCCTTTTTCAAAAGCCAAGTTTATAACTCTACACAAAATATCACCAAGTATATCAAAAAATGTAACGTAAAACGAACTGGAAAGGCCATCACTACCGGGGGATTTATGGGGTTTCATATCTTTTAGAGCGGACAAAATTTCGGATTTATTTATTTTATTTTTCAGGAAATTATTGTCAGAGGGTTCAACTTGAGGAAGATTATCAAGAAAAACAGAGTTTAAAGAAGAGTCTACAGGTTCATCAGTGTAAAGCAATTCATAAAATGATTTAAAACAGGTGAGTATATCTGATGATGATGAATATGATACATTGTTATGAGTGATATTTTTAACAGTTTTACATTTTGAAGTAGATGCTTCTTTTTGAAAAAAATAACTGGATGGTTTTTCATTATTTTCTAAATTCCTTGCCTTACTACGAATCAAAGACCCTTTTGAAAGAGAAGTTTCAATTTCTTTCACCTTAGTTTTAATTTCATCTAAAAGTTTCAAATCTGAAGTCTGCTTAAGGTCCAACCGGTTATATTTTTGCTTCAAAAGTTTCAATTCACCATACAAATTTTTATTTTTTGATTTAGAGTAATCTATGCAAAATAGTTTTATATTATGTTTCATATTGTCCCACCAGTTTAAATCAATATTTTCAGTTTTAGAAGTTATTTGCCAAAACAGTTTGAAAGCAGAAACAAAAGTTTTATCTTCTAAAAGTTCATCATTAAATTTCCAGTAGGATTTACCAAAAGTTGTCCCAGCTCCATTTTGACAATTCAACTCCATCATAATGAAATCATGATCAGAACATGCACAAGGTATAGTATCAAAAGCTATCAAATTTTCTTTCATGGTAGAAGAAATATAGAATCTATCTATTCTGGTGCCAATCATATCGTAGTTAGGAAAGTTCTTTCTCATCCAAGTTACAGCACGTTTGTTAGGAAACAGGTGTCTAAAACAATCTACCAAGCTCATTTTCTCAATTAATGATTTGAAAGATTTTGACCCAATCATGCCTTTATCTAAGTTTCCACCAAGCTTATCTAAACTTGAGTCCATAATAAAATTAAAATCGCCACCAATAATAAGATTTTTGGCACCACAAAGATGTCTTGACAAACTGTGAATGAAATCCAATCTTTCTGTTGTATTAGTCGGAAAGTATATATTAAGAAGTCTGAAGTTTGAAATTCCTTCCCCTGAAAAATCTAAACGGATCAATCTGCCATAAATATCAGTATCAAAGTTCTCAACAACAAGTTTTTCATTGAAGAGAAAAATGGCTACACCACATGAGTCAGATTTACCAAAGTTCCAAATACATCTTTTATTAAGATTGAATTTTTGTTCAACTGATCTAGCCAAAGTAACATTGTCAATATAAGTTTCTTGCAAAAGTAAAATATCAATTTTATTCTTAGTTGCAAAGTCCTTTATCAAATCTTGCTTAAATTGGGACCTAAACCCATTCACATTCAAACTTGCTATTTTCAGGTTCATCTTGCTAAGCTAGATATCACTAGAAGTCGACAGGAGAAAACTAACCACGTAAGTTATCAGGCTATCCAATGGTAAAAATGAAGCGCTAAGATTATACACGTAACAAATATCTGCACTATCTGATTTCCGTAAATATCCGAGTTTGTCACCGAAAACAACCGAGTAGCCAAGGCTATACCAGTACAAAGTTGTCACAATAGGTGTATTTTCCAATAATGTTTTATCGACAGTAGAATTGACGCAAAGCGAGTAAGGTAAATAATTTAGAATGTTGTATTGAAAAAATCGAAATTCAGTGAAGTGTGAAACAGTGTAGATAATAACCAAACAGGTAAAGCACACCTGGTGCGCTACGAAGCGCAACAGGTTTACTTTATCGAGTACAGGTATTTGAATACATATATTTACAGGTAAGGTTACAACGTGATTACATCTATGTACATGAAGTGAGTTGTTTTTACAAGTAAAGAAAAAGTACATGTATAAATGAAGGTTTTGAAAAAGATGAACAAATCCAGACCCAAAAAGGACTCTGTTTCCGCCGCCCCCCGCCAATAAAGGCAAGGGACGACAAAAACAGAGAACCTTTATTACAAGAAAACAATATTTAATAGAATTATATTTTTTCTTTTTCAGATGTATGCTGTCAGGTAAGTATTTGGAGACGATGCGAAAGACAAAAAATAAAGCGAGAAAACAAGTTTTAGCTGAATGACATTTTTTCTTTTTCAGGGGTATGCAGTAAGGTAAGTATTGATGTCTAAAGGTAAGTATGCAAAAAAAGGTAAGTATTTGAGGTAAGAAGAGAATATAAGAGGAAAAGAGACAGGCAATAGAATTATGATCTATTGCCTTGGATGGTCCATATTTCAAAATCATTGTCGGTGGCCGGTCCATGGTCAAATCCCCAGTCCGTGTGCCAAAAATCACTGTCCGTTCAACAGTCCAGTCCAAACGATCTACCAGGCGAGGAAAGCGCAAGACACATCTCACGCCTTCTCCCCCTGATAGATCGGGTTAAAGCCAATAGCCAAATCCAGGGGGTCCGGGGAGGCAGACCTGGCTCTCGCCGTCTTATTCGGCGTGATCCAGGTGCTGTCCTCTCCCGAATCCCTGGCCCGCTTCAAGCTAGAATCAGGATCCTCATCCATCGGCTGCTGCTGTAGATCCGGGCCCGACGACCCACCCCCAGAGGCAACAGCGTCCCCCTTAGGGGAATCAACCCCAGCATCTGGGTCCGGCGACTCAGAAGCTGGGGCCACTGGCACCTCTGGGGCAGGGGGCGACGGCGGGCTAGGATCAGCAGCTCTACCTCCAGACACTACGTTTGCCGGTCTCCTCGTCACTACAGATGCGAACCCAGAGTTCGGGCACCGCTGCCTGACGTGCCCCACTAGGTGGCATTTCAGGCAGTACGGTGGCCGACCAGCCATGGTTAACAAAATGGACTGGCCCGAATTAAACCGGACCAGATGCGGAATCAGTTGTTTCCGCATCTCATCCGTTTTAATCCGGACCTCACGCACGCCGTTTAACGCAACTAATTTCTCATGTGACGTCTTCATCATTTGTATGTCTATGATCTCCCCATACTGTGCAAAAATCTCTCTCAAAATACTGTTATCAAAGTACAAGGGCAGCCAATGAACCCTTACTGATACGATCTGCTGTGTCATTTTCATCACAAAGAACTTCTTGTTTTCAATCATTAACTCCTGCATGTCCGTAACACGATCTACAGTATCAAGGTACGAGAACAGAATGGAATAAGATGAATCCGCCGCACTGACCTTGAAAATTCCGCGAATTTCTTCTGCCTGTACCCCGGCTTGACAAAGACCATGTAGCAATTCGCCATACGACACCTGCTCCCTCGGATTCTCAGGGGTGAGTCTGACCGTCCTCTCTAGCCTGTTTGTATTAATATGGTTGGTCTCCAAACCCTCGAATCTGATAACAGGTTCCATGCTGTAAGTAAACTAACGACTATCCGTTAGACAAATAAATATATATATAATATATATGAGTGAGGACTTTGTCTTCACAAGCCCGAAAAAACCTGGGAACAGAAAACACCGCTATAATAAGATTTATCACGGTATCCCCTGTACCAGGTAAGTATCCCCTTGGTATCCTTTTTTGTTTTTCATAAATTTATTATATTAGCCTATTTACAATAAAAACCGGTGGGGTGTAAGGAGCCCCACACGGCCGACACCTTTGATATAACAATATGAAACCTAACCGAAAGACCTAGAAAAAACGTTACACATCGAGATTGAAAATAAAAAATGTTAGAGAGAATATTGCGAAAGCCTAGATAGTATATTTATCTTGAACACTGATATGAGGAAAGAAAATTGGAAAGGGATAGATTTGACTGAAATGAAAATGAACCTTATGTGCACACCATTATGGTGCACAGAAATACAAATATATGAAAATTAAGTTAATAAACCCTAGCCCTAACAGGTGTCGTAATTGAAAGGTTAGTAATGATCTGACTCTTATGCAAATATAATTATATATATATATAACGAATAATGCCTACGAAAAATTAATGTGTGTTTTCCAAAAATACAGAAAAATTAAGGGGTGGGGATTTTTCAGTCCTTCACTGGTGATCTGGCTGATGTCGCAAGCGTCGTACAACAATGTTGTCCGAGGCTCACGGCAACAGCGAGAAAAGCACCAACCTGGGTCTTAAAGTATTCTTAATAAATGAATCAGAGGGAAAAACCAGCAGTAATTGTAATGGAAACAACGTTGACAATGACACTATGGATAAACGACGACAATAGACGATCACACACTGAAAAAATGGGACACAAATTGGCTAGAATATGAAAAGCAGTAGAAAAAGCTGGGGTTGGTATACGGTGTAATATGTGCTAGTTTGTGAACCTTTGCAATGTGTGGGGTAAAAATACACCGTATATAGCCAGGGAGAGGAAAAAGCAAAATTAAACCTTATCTCTTTTTTATATATTGGACCCTGGAAATCGCTCTTTGACTTATTCTGAAGGGCGGTGAAGGACTTGAAAACTACAGCCGCGCGCCCCGGTGACGAAAGACTCGGGTACCCTTCCCCACTAGGGCGCGAGACTGCGTTCATGTTAAAAAAAAGGGGTATTTTTTAACTAAAGAAAAAATTTTATGCTGCAGATGCTATTTGCAATAGAGCCAGACTCTACATATACAGGTTAGTACGATACATGAAATATTCACAAATGACAAGTACATTTTCTAGATCGTCAGACGGCTAGGCCAGTCTGAAACGAGAAAACTGTATTAATATGTGCATATATACAAATATGATGTAAATACAATATGTGGTTATAACGAAAGACGAAAAATGTATATCTTTTCAAAACTTCAGACTTACAGTCCAGCTGCAGTCTGAAGATGAGAAAAAAATAAACAGGAATTTACAGGTAATTAATGAAATAATGAATAATTTATGTTGGGCCTTTGAAATAATGACGTGGATATAGTTGTTGATTAAAAATGACTTTTTTAGAATTTGAATCAAAATTACAAAAAACTCCGTCCAAAATACACCAGTTTTTAATAAAAGAATCCAAAGACATTAAATATTGATCTGCCAAAATTCTAAATTGTAATTTACTAAAAAATTGAGAAACCAAAGAAAAAGAAGAAATGTTTTTATGTTCGTGTTTAGCTAAATTTCGATTGATCCAGATAACATAACGCGATTCAGTAAGTAAAATTAAACAAATTTCGGTAATACGTTTTGGTAAATTTGGTAAGATGTGAAATCGAAAAATAAGTTCCGAAAAAGTTATCTGGTTGTTTGTAATTTCCCTGATTAGTTTAAGTACAATTCTATTCAAAGGCACAACATATTTGCATTCTAAAAACAAGTGATTAATGGTTTCGATTTTAACTTTACAAATAGGACATGTGTTTTCTTGACTGATTCTTTTGTTGAATAAATAGTAATTTACATATATAATTTCGTGGATAATCTTCCAATAAATATCTCTGACTTCAGAATCAATACATGGTAAATACATATTTTTGAACAGAATTTTAAAGTTAATTTGGGGATAAATATTTTGAAATTTGGGTCTGATATTTAAATTATTTAAGAGGGTTTCATAAAAAGTTTTAGTTTTCATGGTTTTAATCAAACTATTATCGTTGTTATTAGTGAAGTTTTTAAAAACAGAAAGAGAAATTTCATAAAAATGAGGTAGTGTATCGCCATGGGGAGAAGAATTTGAAGCCAAAGAAGGGTTAAATTTTCTAAGTTGAATGCCAATCCAATATTTAGCAAAATATGTCCACTTAGCTTCATAACCGTTAATCAATTTTTGTATATGGGATAAATACAGAGCTTCGCATTTCAATTTAAAATTAGGAATATTTAGACCGCCGTTTAAAAAACTAAGGTACAGGGTGTCTCTCGCAACGGGTTCGAATTTTGAATTCCAAACAAATCTGAAGCTAGATCTAGTTAACAATGTGATATAATGGGAAGGCACTATGGCCGCAGAAGCGTAATATAATATTTTCGACAAACCAAGAGAATTCAAGACGGTAGATTTCCCTTTCAAAGACAGTTTTCTCAATTTCCAAAGATTCAATGTTTTATCAAATCTGAGATAAATTTTAGACCAAGTTTCATCGCTGTCTACATTTTCTCCAAACTGATAACCTAATATTTTCAAGGATTTCACCCAACTAATACCGAAGGGATGGTCAGACCGAGTTTTCCATTTACCTAGATACATTCCCTTCGATTTATCATAATTAATTTTTGAACCAGAAATTCTGCCAAACTGTTTTACCCAATAGAAATATAAATGGATAGAAGTGTCACTTGTCAATATACCAGTGCTATCATCAGCATAAGCAGAAAATTTAGCTTCTAAGTTTGTTCCAGGTAATTTCAATCCTTTGATTTCTTCTAAGTTTCGAATTTTATTTGCAAAAGGTTCAAGACAAATTACATAAAGTAAGGGAGATAAGGAACAACCTTGCCTAACACCTCGTTTGAGTGGAAATGGTTCCGAAATGAAGTTATTTACAATTACTGAAGATGAAATGTCGGTATATAACAGTTTAACCCATTTCAAGAAGTCGTTATCAAAACCAAAAGCTGTCAAAGTGTCATATAAATAAGACCAAGATACTCTGTCAAAAGCTTTTTCTTGATCCAAAGAAATGAAACACGCTGATAAGTTTTTCTGTTCAATATAATCAATGATGTTTCGTAAGAGGTGAACATTATCAAAAATCGAACGCCCTCTGATAGCAGAAGTTTGATCCATATGTATTATCCTAGGTAAAACTTGACTAAGTCGACTAGAAATAATTTTCGAAATAATTTTATAATCAATATTTAGAAGTGAAATAGGTCTATAACATTTCATTTCATCAGCTCTAGTTTCATCTTTGCAAATCAGAGTGATATAAGAAAGTTTTTGACTGTCGGATAATTCGCCTTTTTCAAAAGCCAAGTTTATAACTCTACACAAAATATCACCAAGTATATCAAAAAATGTAACGTAAAACGAACTGGAAAGGCCATCACTACCGGGGGATTTATGGGGTTTCATATCTTTTAGAGCGGACAAAATTTCGGATTTATTTATTTTATTTTTCAGGAAATTATTGTCAGAGGGTTCAACTTGAGGAAGATTATCAAGAAAAACAGAGTTTAAAGAAGAGTCTACAGGTTCATCAGTGTAAAGCAATTCATAAAATGATTTAAAACAGGTGAGTATATCTGATGATGATGAATATGATACATTGTTATGAGTGATATTTTTAACAGTTTTACATTTTGAAGTAGATGCTTCTTTTTGAAAAAAATAACTGGATGGTTTTTCATTATTTTCTAAATTCCTTGCCTTACTACGAATCAAAGACCCTTTTGAAAGAGAAGTTTCAATTTCTTTCACCTTAGTTTTAATTTCATCTAAAAGTTTCAAATCTGAAGTCTGCTTAAGGTCCAACCGGTTATATTTTTGCTTCAAAAGTTTCAATTCACCATACAAATTTTTATTTTTTGATTTAGAGTAATCTATGCAAAATAGTTTTATATTATGTTTCATATTGTCCCACCAGTTTAAATCAATATTTTCAGTTTTAGAAGTTATTTGCCAAAACAGTTTGAAAGCAGAAACAAAAGTTTTATCTTCTAAAAGTTCATCATTAAATTTCCAGTAGGATTTACCAAAAGTTGTCCCAGCTCCATTTTGACAATTCAACTCCATCATAATGAAATCATGATCAGAACATGCACAAGGTATAGTATCAAAAGCTATCAAATTTTCTTTCATGGTAGAAGAAATATAGAATCTATCTATTCTGGTGCCAATCATATCGTAGTTAGGAAAGTTCTTTCTCATCCAAGTTACAGCACGTTTGTTAGGAAACAGGTGTCTAAAACAATCTACCAAGCTCATTTTCTCAATTAATGATTTGAAAGATTTTGACCCAATCATGCCTTTATCTAAGTTTCCACCAAGCTTATCTAAACTTGAGTCCATAATAAAATTAAAATCGCCACCAATAATAAGATTTTTGGCACCACAAAGATGTCTTGACAAACTGTGAATGAAATCCAATCTTTCTGTTGTATTAGTCGGAAAGTATATATTAAGAAGTCTGAAGTTTGAAATTCCTTCCCCTGAAAAATCTAAACGGATCAATCTGCCATAAATATCAGTATCAAAGTTCTCAACAACAAGTTTTTCATTGAAGAGAAAAATGGCTACACCACATGAGTCAGATTTACCAAAGTTCCAAATACATCTTTTATTAAGATTGAATTTTTGTTCAACTGATCTAGCCAAAGTAACATTGTCAATATAAGTTTCTTGCAAAAGTAAAATATCAATTTTATTCTTAGTTGCAAAGTCCTTTATCAAATCTTGCTTAAATTGGGACCTAAACCCATTCACATTCAAACTTGCTATTTTCAGGTTCATCTTGCTAAGCTAGATATCACTAGAAGTCGACAGGAGAAAACTAACCACGTAAGTTATCAGGCTATCCAATGGTAAAAATGAAGCGCTAAGATTATACACGTAACAAATATCTGCACTATCTGATTTCCGTAAATATCCGAGTTTGTCACCGAAAACAACCGAGTAGCCAAGGCTATACCAGTACAAAGTTGTCACAATAGGTGTATTTTCCAATAATGTTTTATCGACAGTAGAATTGACGCAAAGCGAGTAAGGTAAATAATTTAGAATGTTGTATTGAAAAAATCGAAATTCAGTGAAGTGTGAAACAGTGTAGATAATAACCAAACAGGTAAAGCACACCTGGTGCGCTACGAAGCGCAACAGGTTTACTTTATCGAGTACAGGTATTTGAATACATATATTTACAGGTAAGGTTACAACGTGATTACATCTATGTACATGAAGTGAGTTGTTTTTACAAGTAAAGAAAAAGTACATGTATAAATGAAGGTTTTGAAAAAGATGAACAAATCCAGACCCAAAAAGGACTCTGTTTCCGCCGCCCCCCGCCAATAAAGGCAAGGGACGACAAAAACAGAGAACCTTTATTACAAGAAAACAATATTTAATAGAATTATATTTTTTCTTTTTCAGATGTATGCTGTCAGGTAAGTATTTGGAGACGATGCGAAAGACAAAAAATAAAGCGAGAAAACAAGTTTTAGCTGAATGACATTTTTTCTTTTTCAGGGGTATGCAGTAAGGTAAGTATTGATGTCTAAAGGTAAGTATGCAAAAAAAGGTAAGTATTTGAGGTAAGAAGAGAATATAAGAGGAAAAGAGACAGGCAATAGAATTATGATCTATTGCCTTGGATGGTCCATATTTCAAAATCATTGTCGGTGGCCGGTCCATGGTCAAATCCCCAGTCCGTGTGCCAAAAATCACTGTCCGTTCAACAGTCCAGTCCAAACGATCTACCAGGCGAGGAAAGCGCAAGACACATCTCACGCCTTCTCCCCCTGATAGATCGGGTTAAAGCCAATAGCCAAATCCAGGGGGTCCGGGGAGGCAGACCTGGCTCTCGCCGTCTTATTCGGCGTGATCCAGGTGCTGTCCTCTCCCGAATCCCTGGCCCGCTTCAAGCTAGAATCAGGATCCTCATCCATCGGCTGCTGCTGTAGATCCGGGCCCGACGACCCACCCCCAGAGGCAACAGCGTCCCCCTTAGGGGAATCAACCCCAGCATCTGGGTCCGGCGACTCAGAAGCTGGGGCCACTGGCACCTCTGGGGCAGGGGGCGACGGCGGGCTAGGATCAGCAGCTCTACCTCCAGACACTACGTTTGCCGGTCTCCTCGTCACTACAGATGCGAACCCAGAGTTCGGGCACCGCTGCCTGACGTGCCCCACTAGGTGGCATTTCAGGCAGTACGGTGGCCGACCAGCCATGGTTAACAAAATGGACTGGCCCGAATTAAACCGGACCAGATGCGGAATCAGTTGTTTCCGCATCTCATCCGTTTTAATCCGGACCTCACGCACGCCGTTTAACGCAACTAATTTCTCATGTGACGTCTTCATCATTTGTATGTCTATGATCTCCCCATACTGTGCAAAAATCTCTCTCAAAATACTGTTATCAAAGTACAAGGGCAGCCAATGAACCCTTACTGATACGATCTGCTGTGTCATTTTCATCACAAAGAACTTCTTGTTTTCAATCATTAACTCCTGCATGTCCGTAACACGATCTACAGTATCAAGGTACGAGAACAGAATGGAATAAGATGAATCCGCCGCACTGACCTTGAAAATTCCGCGAATTTCTTCTGCCTGTACCCCGGCTTGACAAAGACCATGTAGCAATTCGCCATACGACACCTGCTCCCTCGGATTCTCAGGGGTGAGTCTGACCGTCCTCTCTAGCCTGTTTGTATTAATATGGTTGGTCTCCAAACCCTCGAATCTGATAACAGGTTCCATGCTGTAAGTAAACTAACGACTATCCGTTAGACAAATAAATATATATATAATATATATGAGTGAGGACTTTGTCTTCACAAGCCCGAAAAAACCTGGGAACAGAAAACACCGCTATAATAAGATTTATCACGGTATCCCCTGTACCAGGTAAGTATCCCCTTGGTATCCTTTTTTGTTTTTCATAAATTTATTATATTAGCCTATTTACAATAAAAACCGGTGGGGTGTAAGGAGCCCCACACGGCCGACACCTTTGATATAACAATATGAAACCTAACCGAAAGACCTAGAAAAAACGTTACACATCGAGATTGAAAATAAAAAATGTTAGAGAGAATATTGCGAAAGCCTAGATAGTATATTTATCTTGAACACTGATATGAGGAAAGAAAATTGGAAAGGGATAGATTTGACTGAAATGAAAATGAACCTTATGTGCACACCATTATGGTGCACAGAAATACAAATATATGAAAATTAAGTTAATAAACCCTAGCCCTAACAGGTGTCGTAATTGAAAGGTTAGTAATGATCTGACTCTTATGCAAATATAATTATATATATATATAACGAATAATGCCTACGAAAAATTAATGTGTGTTTTCCAAAAATACAGAAAAATTAAGGGGTGGGGATTTTTCAGTCCTTCACTGGTGATCTGGCTGATGTCGCAAGCGTCGTACAACAATGTTGTCCGAGGCTCACGGCAACAGCGAGAAAAGCACCAACCTGGGTCTTAAAGTATTCTTAATAAATGAATCAGAGGGAAAAACCAGCAGTAATTGTAATGGAAACAACGTTGACAATGACACTATGGATAAACGACGACAATAGACGATCACACACTGAAAAAATGGGACACAAATTGGCTAGAATATGAAAAGCAGTAGAAAAAGCTGGGGTTGGTATACGGTGTAATATGTGCTAGTTTGTGAACCTTTGCAATGTGTGGGGTAAAAATACACCGTATATAGCCAGGGAGAGGAAAAAGCAAAATTAAACCTTATCTCTTTTTTATATATTGGACCCTGGAAATCGCTCTTTGACTTATTCTGAAGGGCGGTGAAGGACTTGAAAACTACAGCCGCGCGCCCCGGTGACGAAAGACTCGGGTACCCTTCCCCACTAGGGCGCGAGACTGCGTTCATGTTAAAAAAAAGGGGTATTTTTTAACTAAAGAAAAAATTTTATGCTGCAGATGCTATTTGCAATAGAGCCAGACTCTACATATACAGGTTAGTACGATACATGAAATATTCACAAATGACAAGTACATTTTCTAGATCGTCAGACGGCTAGGCCAGTCTGAAACGAGAAAACTGTATTAATATGTGCATATATACAAATATGATGTAAATACAATATGTGGTTATAACGAAAGACGAAAAATGTATATCTTTTCAAAACTTCAGACTTACAGTCCAGCTGCAGTCTGAAGATGAGAAAAAAATAAACAGGAATTTACAGGTAATTAATGAAATAATGAATAATTTATGTTGGGCCTTTGAAATAATGACGTGGATATAGTTGTTGATTAAAAATGACTTTTTTAGAATTTGAATCAAAATTACAAAAAACTCCGTCCAAAATACACCAGTTTTTAATAAAAGAATCCAAAGACATTAAATATTGATCTGCCAAAATTCTAAATTGTAATTTACTAAAAAATTGAGAAACCAAAGAAAAAGAAGAAATGTTTTTATGTTCGTGTTTAGCTAAATTTCGATTGATCCAGATAACATAACGCGATTCAGTAAGTAAAATTAAACAAATTTCGGTAATACGTTTTGGTAAATTTGGTAAGATGTGAAATCGAAAAATAAGTTCCGAAAAAGTTATCTGGTTGTTTGTAATTTCCCTGATTAGTTTAAGTACAATTCTATTCAAAGGCACAACATATTTGCATTCTAAAAACAAGTGATTAATGGTTTCGATTTTAACTTTACAAATAGGACATGTGTTTTCTTGACTGATTCTTTTGTTGAATAAATAGTAATTTACATATATAATTTCGTGGATAATCTTCCAATAAATATCTCTGACTTCAGAATCAATACATGGTAAATACATATTTTTGAACAGAATTTTAAAGTTAATTTGGGGATAAATATTTTGAAATTTGGGTCTGATATTTAAATTATTTAAGAGGGTTTCATAAAAAGTTTTAGTTTTCATGGTTTTAATCAAACTATTATCGTTGTTATTAGTGAAGTTTTTAAAAACAGAAAGAGAAATTTCATAAAAATGAGGTAGTGTATCGCCATGGGGAGAAGAATTTGAAGCCAAAGAAGGGTTAAATTTTCTAAGTTGAATGCCAATCCAATATTTAGCAAAATATGTCCACTTAGCTTCATAACCGTTAATCAATTTTTGTATATGGGATAAATACAGAGCTTCGCATTTCAATTTAAAATTAGGAATATTTAGACCGCCGTTTAAAAAACTAAGGTACAGGGTGTCTCTCGCAACGGGTTCGAATTTTGAATTCCAAACAAATCTGAAGCTAGATCTAGTTAACAATGTGATATAATGGGAAGGCACTATGGCCGCAGAAGCGTAATATAATATTTTCGACAAACCAAGAGAATTCAAGACGGTAGATTTCCCTTTCAAAGACAGTTTTCTCAATTTCCAAAGATTCAATGTTTTATCAAATCTGAGATAAATTTTAGACCAAGTTTCATCGCTGTCTACATTTTCTCCAAACTGATAACCTAATATTTTCAAGGATTTCACCCAACTAATACCGAAGGGATGGTCAGACCGAGTTTTCCATTTACCTAGATACATTCCCTTCGATTTATCATAATTAATTTTTGAACCAGAAATTCTGCCAAACTGTTTTACCCAATAGAAATATAAATGGATAGAAGTGTCACTTGTCAATATACCAGTGCTATCATCAGCATAAGCAGAAAATTTAGCTTCTAAGTTTGTTCCAGGTAATTTCAATCCTTTGATTTCTTCTAAGTTTCGAATTTTATTTGCAAAAGGTTCAAGACAAATTACATAAAGTAAGGGAGATAAGGAACAACCTTGCCTAACACCTCGTTTGAGTGGAAATGGTTCCGAAATGAAGTTATTTACAATTACTGAAGATGAAATGTCGGTATATAACAGTTTAACCCATTTCAAGAAGTCGTTATCAAAACCAAAAGCTGTCAAAGTGTCATATAAATAAGACCAAGATACTCTGTCAAAAGCTTTTTCTTGATCCAAAGAAATGAAACACGCTGATAAGTTTTTCTGTTCAATATAATCAATGATGTTTCGTAAGAGGTGAACATTATCAAAAATCGAACGCCCTCTGATAGCAGAAGTTTGATCCATATGTATTATCCTAGGTAAAACTTGACTAAGTCGACTAGAAATAATTTTCGAAATAATTTTATAATCAATATTTAGAAGTGAAATAGGTCTATAACATTTCATTTCATCAGCTCTAGTTTCATCTTTGCAAATCAGAGTGATATAAGAAAGTTTTTGACTGTCGGATAATTCGCCTTTTTCAAAAGCCAAGTTTATAACTCTACACAAAATATCACCAAGTATATCAAAAAATGTAACGTAAAACGAACTGGAAAGGCCATCACTACCGGGGGATTTATGGGGTTTCATATCTTTTAGAGCGGACAAAATTTCGGATTTATTTATTTTATTTTTCAGGAAATTATTGTCAGAGGGTTCAACTTGAGGAAGATTATCAAGAAAAACAGAGTTTAAAGAAGAGTCTACAGGTTCATCAGTGTAAAGCAATTCATAAAATGATTTAAAACAGGTGAGTATATCTGATGATGATGAATATGATACATTGTTATGAGTGATATTTTTAACAGTTTTACATTTTGAAGTAGATGCTTCTTTTTGAAAAAAATAACTGGATGGTTTTTCATTATTTTCTAAATTCCTTGCCTTACTACGAATCAAAGACCCTTTTGAAAGAGAAGTTTCAATTTCTTTCACCTTAGTTTTAATTTCATCTAAAAGTTTCAAATCTGAAGTCTGCTTAAGGTCCAACCGGTTATATTTTTGCTTCAAAAGTTTCAATTCACCATACAAATTTTTATTTTTTGATTTAGAGTAATCTATGCAAAATAGTTTTATATTATGTTTCATATTGTCCCACCAGTTTAAATCAATATTTTCAGTTTTAGAAGTTATTTGCCAAAACAGTTTGAAAGCAGAAACAAAAGTTTTATCTTCTAAAAGTTCATCATTAAATTTCCAGTAGGATTTACCAAAAGTTGTCCCAGCTCCATTTTGACAATTCAACTCCATCATAATGAAATCATGATCAGAACATGCACAAGGTATAGTATCAAAAGCTATCAAATTTTCTTTCATGGTAGAAGAAATATAGAATCTATCTATTCTGGTGCCAATCATATCGTAGTTAGGAAAGTTCTTTCTCATCCAAGTTACAGCACGTTTGTTAGGAAACAGGTGTCTAAAACAATCTACCAAGCTCATTTTCTCAATTAATGATTTGAAAGATTTTGACCCAATCATGCCTTTATCTAAGTTTCCACCAAGCTTATCTAAACTTGAGTCCATAATAAAATTAAAATCGCCACCAATAATAAGATTTTTGGCACCACAAAGATGTCTTGACAAACTGTGAATGAAATCCAATCTTTCTGTTGTATTAGTCGGAAAGTATATATTAAGAAGTCTGAAGTTTGAAATTCCTTCCCCTGAAAAATCTAAACGGATCAATCTGCCATAAATATCAGTATCAAAGTTCTCAACAACAAGTTTTTCATTGAAGAGAAAAATGGCTACACCACATGAGTCAGATTTACCAAAGTTCCAAATACATCTTTTATTAAGATTGAATTTTTGTTCAACTGATCTAGCCAAAGTAACATTGTCAATATAAGTTTCTTGCAAAAGTAAAATATCAATTTTATTCTTAGTTGCAAAGTCCTTTATCAAATCTTGCTTAAATTGGGACCTAAACCCATTCACATTCAAACTTGCTATTTTCAGGTTCATCTTGCTAAGCTAGATATCACTAGAAGTCGACAGGAGAAAACTAACCACGTAAGTTATCAGGCTATCCAATGGTAAAAATGAAGCGCTAAGATTATACACGTAACAAATATCTGCACTATCTGATTTCCGTAAATATCCGAGTTTGTCACCGAAAACAACCGAGTAGCCAAGGCTATACCAGTACAAAGTTGTCACAATAGGTGTATTTTCCAATAATGTTTTATCGACAGTAGAATTGACGCAAAGCGAGTAAGGTAAATAATTTAGAATGTTGTATTGAAAAAATCGAAATTCAGTGAAGTGTGAAACAGTGTAGATAATAACCAAACAGGTAAAGCACACCTGGTGCGCTACGAAGCGCAACAGGTTTACTTTATCGAGTACAGGTATTTGAATACATATATTTACAGGTAAGGTTACAACGTGATTACATCTATGTACATGAAGTGAGTTGTTTTTACAAGTAAAGAAAAAGTACATGTATAAATGAAGGTTTTGAAAAAGATGAACAAATCCAGACCCAAAAAGGACTCTGTTTCCGCCGCCCCCCGCCAATAAAGGCAAGGGACGACAAAAACAGAGAACCTTTATTACAAGAAAACAATATTTAATAGAATTATATTTTTTCTTTTTCAGATGTATGCTGTCAGGTAAGTATTTGGAGACGATGCGAAAGACAAAAAATAAAGCGAGAAAACAAGTTTTAGCTGAATGACATTTTTTCTTTTTCAGGGGTATGCAGTAAGGTAAGTATTGATGTCTAAAGGTAAGTATGCAAAAAAAGGTAAGTATTTGAGGTAAGAAGAGAATATAAGAGGAAAAGAGACAGGCAATAGAATTATGATCTATTGCCTTGGATGGTCCATATTTCAAAATCATTGTCGGTGGCCGGTCCATGGTCAAATCCCCAGTCCGTGTGCCAAAAATCACTGTCCGTTCAACAGTCCAGTCCAAACGATCTACCAGGCGAGGAAAGCGCAAGACACATCTCACGCCTTCTCCCCCTGATAGATCGGGTTAAAGCCAATAGCCAAATCCAGGGGGTCCGGGGAGGCAGACCTGGCTCTCGCCGTCTTATTCGGCGTGATCCAGGTGCTGTCCTCTCCCGAATCCCTGGCCCGCTTCAAGCTAGAATCAGGATCCTCATCCATCGGCTGCTGCTGTAGATCCGGGCCCGACGACCCACCCCCAGAGGCAACAGCGTCCCCCTTAGGGGAATCAACCCCAGCATCTGGGTCCGGCGACTCAGAAGCTGGGGCCACTGGCACCTCTGGGGCAGGGGGCGACGGCGGGCTAGGATCAGCAGCTCTACCTCCAGACACTACGTTTGCCGGTCTCCTCGTCACTACAGATGCGAACCCAGAGTTCGGGCACCGCTGCCTGACGTGCCCCACTAGGTGGCATTTCAGGCAGTACGGTGGCCGACCAGCCATGGTTAACAAAATGGACTGGCCCGAATTAAACCGGACCAGATGCGGAATCAGTTGTTTCCGCATCTCATCCGTTTTAATCCGGACCTCACGCACGCCGTTTAACGCAACTAATTTCTCATGTGACGTCTTCATCATTTGTATGTCTATGATCTCCCCATACTGTGCAAAAATCTCTCTCAAAATACTGTTATCAAAGTACAAGGGCAGCCAATGAACCCTTACTGATACGATCTGCTGTGTCATTTTCATCACAAAGAACTTCTTGTTTTCAATCATTAACTCCTGCATGTCCGTAACACGATCTACAGTATCAAGGTACGAGAACAGAATGGAATAAGATGAATCCGCCGCACTGACCTTGAAAATTCCGCGAATTTCTTCTGCCTGTACCCCGGCTTGACAAAGACCATGTAGCAATTCGCCATACGACACCTGCTCCCTCGGATTCTCAGGGGTGAGTCTGACCGTCCTCTCTAGCCTGTTTGTATTAATATGGTTGGTCTCCAAACCCTCGAATCTGATAACAGGTTCCATGCTGTAAGTAAACTAACGACTATCCGTTAGACAAATAAATATATATATAATATATATGAGTGAGGACTTTGTCTTCACAAGCCCGAAAAAACCTGGGAACAGAAAACACCGCTATAATAAGATTTATCACGGTATCCCCTGTACCAGGTAAGTATCCCCTTGGTATCCTTTTTTGTTTTTCATAAATTTATTATATTAGCCTATTTACAATAAAAACCGGTGGGGTGTAAGGAGCCCCACACGGCCGACACCTTTGATATAACAATATGAAACCTAACCGAAAGACCTAGAAAAAACGTTACACATCGAGATTGAAAATAAAAAATGTTAGAGAGAATATTGCGAAAGCCTAGATAGTATATTTATCTTGAACACTGATATGAGGAAAGAAAATTGGAAAGGGATAGATTTGACTGAAATGAAAATGAACCTTATGTGCACACCATTATGGTGCACAGAAATACAAATATATGAAAATTAAGTTAATAAACCCTAGCCCTAACAGGTGTCGTAATTGAAAGGTTAGTAATGATCAATAACTTTGAATAAACGACGACTGTTATTCGCTTGACCCAAATGAAGAGAATAGAACACGATACATTTAAATTAATATGCAAAGATAACCCAAATTTTACGGTTTTCTGTTTCTAATTTCCAGTGTCCCCACCACGGACACTTTGTTCCGGCGAACGACTGTTCCCACGAGCGACATCATGTTGTGTGTTGCAAATATACCCTACTCAACTAGTCTGAGTCTTTACATTTGATGCATGTCCCGGAACCTAAATGCATGGTGCTGAATCATGCATATAATCAAGCTGGTCTGATTATTTGCTTCAGATGCGTATTCTTTTGTTCAGGCAGCCGGCCTCGGTAGCTCAATCGGATGCGCGTCTGACGGTTCGATACTTGCCGGGGTCGGCAACATTCTTTCGTGGAGACTGATCATGAAATCTTTTCTACGGTCATTGATTCGAGAAGGGCAGTTGTCAGTTTCTGGCAAAAGAATGTGCACTGTACTGGTTAACCGCTTACGTATAAGCCTGCCCAGAGAAGTGTTGGTAGGTAAAATGACCGGCTCAAAAATGACACAAAAAGTGACTGGGCCAAAACTCCAATACAAATAAACAAGCTTTTCAGGCTCGTTAAGTATTTTTTTCTATTATTACATCATATTTTACACCGTATTTTTGTAAGGAATGCGTCAGACGAGGAATAATTAATGACGTCAGCGGAAGTGGGTGTACAAGTACGTAAAAAATGTTTGTATTTTTCACCTTGCGCAAATAGCTCCATGATAACGATATTTAGCTTTAGAAAATAGCCACATGAATATTGCACATTTCATGTGTGCTTAGTTTTACTTAGAACGAAAATCCAAGGGGTCCAATGCGAAACTGCCGCAAGCAACCCGCCAACCTTTCACACCGTTATGTATACAAACATTTTCGGAAAGCCGTACTTGTAAAGTCTAACTTATTTCACTTGCTTCCCTTGTTTAGTAGCTCAACATTCCATGTATGACTGAACGTGCTTTTTATCCCAAATTCTACAGCGATTTCATTTCTATTTCATCAGCTTGCATTGCTTTGCATTATATTTCTTTCTTTGTCTATTCATCAATCTTAACATTCACTTTGGCACACACATCTTAGTGCAAGACGGATGCAAGGTTGTCACCTTATTCTTGTAAGATTCGTGTCGTATATATCACTTGTTTTGTCCCCTCGTTCTCGTGACCTACAAGTCGATAGCGCTCCGTGTGTGCCTCGTCAGACGTGTGTTAACCACGCAGAGGATATATACCTGCCCAGGCAAAGCGCTGCGAATCGGACCGTCCATGCTTATAAACCTTATTGGTTTCATCTCAATGTTGGCTACACGTTTCACAAAACTGGAAGCATCATCTCCAAAACGAACTATCCGCGGGGAACGTTAAACCTCAATTCAAACAAACAAACAAACTTTTTTCTTTTTTTTTTTTTTTTCAGCAAAAAAAATATAGCCAGAACACTTAACATGTTCATCAAGAGTTTGTTTAACCAAAAATGTTGGGCCATTTGTTCAAAATAATATCGTGTTTAACAGACTAACGTATGGTTCAAAACCTTCATTTAAATGGCAAATACATATACTAATATTTTTGCAGAAAAAAAAAAAAAAAAAAAAATGTGGGCAGCTTTGTGCAAATGCAAACCCTGCACACATTTTTCAGCAAAAATACCACTGTATTTGTTATAATACACTGTACATGTCACATGTGCTAGAGCAGTTAACGTTTTGTCAGCTATCACGTTGGTTAAGCTAACAATGCTTAGAACACTAGTTACTGGTCCCGTGTCCTGATCCATGTCCACGTGGATGTGAAAGAAGGTAGCAAACGCATTCGCTTTGCAGCAAAAAGTCTCGGTTCAGTAGCAGGCATCCTGGTGATTAACCCTTCAACCGCTAAGCATCTGTAGCCAATGGCATGTTCGGGCTAGTTCCTCATCGGTGAAGACTCTAAATATAGAACCTGAGGAGTGTGCTTCTGCATTACGATAACACATCCGTGCGTCATAGTGCATTTTTCACATCTCCAAAATGCCAACTTTTCTGATGACAATCCGTGATATTTTTCTTATAAATAGTGCTATCATAGGTTGTGGGTGCGCGTTAGAACCGCGCGGTTCTAACGCGTACCCACAACCTATGTCTTGGAGCAGAAAAAAAGGTGTACCCACCTACATTGAATATTTGTCTTAAACTAATGGGTAGTATACCCCTTGTCTTGAATGCGTCGTCTCATCAGGCCAGCACTTTTCCGGACAGAACTTTTCTGGACTTGAAAAACGGTCATCCCAAAAGCATTTATAGTACATTAGCAGTGTACTGCATTATCTGATCCCGGTCGGCACTGTGTGTATACGTTCAAAACTCGGTCGCTAGGCAAGAACAGTCCGACAATGGCGATAGCCGTTAAACGACGGTTTCAAGATGAGCCTCGACAAGCAAAAAGAGGCCTTAGAGCATACGCGCTCTGTGAAGATATAGATCAGCTGGAGTTGCCCGTCGGATAGAATAATGCGGCACACATGACGAAAATCTAGTCCACCATGCATCCAAATAGTGCATAGCGAACACTATGATGAGACTGCACGCCTGCACAGGTTTCTTATTAAGACTTCTCCAGATGTTCACATCTTTTCGCTTGGCGCGGCCCGACTTTACATAACGTGCAATGATAATACGCCATAGTCATTATGTTATTAACCTCTTTTGTACCAAATGGAATCTTCCACCTTATATATAGCATGAGTCCATTTCAAAAATTAGGGGTGTCAGGTTGTGTTTTCTTCAAAACCTATTTGGGAAAATAGCTGACATTTTTGCAAACAGTGTGGGCCCTGATCAGACGCCGCGTTTTGCGGCGTCTGATCCGGGCCTGCACTGTTTGCCAGGGTACCCGTTTCAGTGGGGTTTCCGGTACGAAATGGATTAAATCCATATGTAATAAAAAAAACACATGTAAATCCCTATATAGGAAAAAATCACATGTAAAACAGACTTTCAAGAGCAAAGTTTTCAAAATTGTGCATTATCATTCATCACGTGCAACGGAAGGTCGGGTGGTTTTTCACCGGATACTCCGGTTTTCGACCATCTCTGATTAACGATCGGCTCGATTTGAGTGAAATAATCTTGAAATGGCCATAAAACCAAAACACACACAAAATAAAAAATGTTCATCATGTGAACAAGTCCGTGGAATGAACACTCACATAAACCACACACTATACAGAGAAAAATTGGGTGTACAGGGGTATACATTATTTTTCTTATTTCTGCTCCAAGATATAGGTTGTGCGTACTCTTTAGAACCGCTAGAACCGCCTGAATGAGGCGATTATAACGATCACCCAAAAACCCATGTTTGCAGTATAAATAAGAAAAATATCGCGGATTGTCATCAGAAAAGTAGCCATTTTGGGGATATAAAAGTGCACTCTGCGTGTCGCACGTGTGTGTTATCATCATGTACCATCGTGAACTCCGCGTGAAGATCACCACATCACGTGAACAAGTCCGTGAAATGAAGACCCCCCCTGAACCCAACTTTATATAGAGAAAACTGGGGTTTACGGGGCTATTCATTATTTTTCTTATATCTGCTCCCAGACATAGGTTGTGGGTACTCATTTATAAGAAAAGTATGAAGGATTTTCATCAGAAAAGTAGCCATTTTGGAGGTGTGAAAAATTCACTATGTCGTACGGGCGAGTTATCGTAATGATGTGGAACCCTTCTGTGCACCACCACCACACCTGGCTGATTTTACCAACATTTTTCAAAGGGAGACAACTTTCGGGACTTCCTGTTGGCCTTTCTATAAACCCTGTCCCACCGAAAAAGGGGTCTTCTCTTAAAGGAAAGAATTTGCTACTCAGGAGAAAATTCTTTCCTTTAAGAGTTGACCCTATTGAAATGGGAGGCAAAATACTTTTGCAGGAGTTGCTATCCCTGAAGGTGTTCCCATTCCCCTTAAGAGGCCAATGTAATACACAGCCTACATAACCCCTTTATATAGAGATTTTCAAAGAAAACGACGAGGTATTATCATAGCTCTGGCGTCGTCTGCGTCGTCGTCGTGCAAAAACTTGGACATTTTGTAATATCTCTGTCATTACTGGACATATTTACTTGAAATTCGGACTAGTTGTTCATTACAAAAAGGGGAACTCATACCAATAGGTGAGGTTACCCTCACAATATTTTTGGCACAGTTATGCCCCTTTTTCGACTTAGAATTTTTGTTTAACTAAACGAAACTGCAGCCGAGCGTTGGCACTCGCATGCGGTGCTCTTGTTTCTTATTTCTGCTACATGTACTTGGCGGTTCGAACGAGTATCCGCAGTATACGGTTTTACAATTGAAATAAGTAACACAGCCCCGACCGGGGTCCATCGGTTTTACATGGCCTAATATAGGGAAAAACACTTTAAAACCTTTCTCGTTTGAAACCAGAAGATCACTGTCTTTGATATTTGCTATGAAGCTTCATCCAGAGGACCTCTACCAAGATTGTTCATATAATAACCCTGGGGACAAAAATGCCCCCGCACCGTGGCCCCTGGTCTGAAATAGAATAATAAAGGGAAAACCTTTTACAATCTTCTCGTCTGAAACCAGAAGGTCCAGGTCTTTGATATTTGGTATGAAGCTTCATCTAGGGGACCTGTACCAAGTGTTCATTCAGCAAGCCCATATAGTTATTATGATCAATCAGCGAGCTCATACAACTATTATGAATATAGAGTTGTGTTTATAGTTATTATGATCAATCAGCGAGCTCACACAAGTATTATGAATATAGAGTTTTGTTTAATCAGCGAGCCCATATAGGTATTATGAAAATAAAGTTCTGTTCCATCAGTGAACCCGTATAAGTATTAAATAAGACAAGTGATTTCATCAAGTGCACAACGGCCCCCGCCCATCGGGGCTTGAAGAAATAGATGGGTTCCATGATGCCTCCACACAGAGCTGAAACCCACCCGCACACGAGTACTGGTAAACCGCTCAGAGGATCTAAGCCTGCCCAGGCAAAGCGGTGCAAGTCGGAACGGTCCATGCTTATAAACCCTATTGGTTTCATTGGGCGGCAGGGCTTGAGATGTCATTTCATCTCAATGCCCCTCGAAATTGGAAGCAACGTCTCCAAAATGTCCTTTACAGTGTTGACGGGGACGTTAAATCTCAAATCAAACAAATTCATGAAGTGCACACTAAAGGTGGTTCATGAGAAATTAATGTAATTTATTGAACATTCATCGAAGTAAAGTGAGTGAGTGTTTGAGTTTTACGTCCCACCAACAGCTAAGGTCATACGGCGACGGGCCCTCGGTTTAAAGACCCATCCGAAAGTCGGGAGAAGTCCGGGATCGATCCTGCGATCCCTGGTTTACAAGGCGAGTAGCGTGACCACTACTATTCATCGAAGTATGAAAACGCTTTGATATTCATCATGTTCATACTTCAATGAATATTAAATAAATTACTTTTATAAATCACGTACCCACATTATTTGACTAACATCATGTTAAAAACTCCGCTTTATATACAGAAAACAGGGGTTTGCGGGGGTATGCAAACGAAAATTTTAAGATGAAAAAATATGTTCACCCTTTAAACCCCTTTTTTGTCTATATAAAAGTGGAGTTCAAGTGGGTCAAAATTATAGTTGTCGTGATGTGGGCGCCATTTTTTCACACGGACATCACAAAACGTCTGGAATGGGACATCTGTGTTTTTTTTTTTTTTTTTTTTTTTGGTTTTACGGCCCTTTCAAGACTATTTCTCTCATATCGAGCCGATCGTTAATAAGAGGTGGGCGAAAACCGGAGTACCCGGAGAAAAACCACCTGACCTCCCGTTGCAGAACTTGGCGTCTCACATGTGACAGCGGTAAGAGACCTAATGATCAAGAGTCAGCGCTCTTAACCACTAGGCCACGGAGGCCCGTATGTTGTGTTTGAGACATTGTAGTTTATCTTCTATTTCAACAGGTGTTTGTGGCACATTTACCTTCAATATAACTGACGAATGGACCATGAGCGACCTGACTACCATTTCGACTAATTTAACTGAGTTTGTTGAGAGTTGGGCAATTTGAATGCTCTGGAGACGGCAGATTTCGTCATTGGCTTTTATGTAAATGTTGACAGTAGAAACCTTTTTTGCTTTAAGGGGTAGGGATACACTAAAACACGATTCGGCCGCCCCCGCCCATCGGGGCTTGAAGAAATAGATGGGCTGCATGATGCTTCCACGCAGAGCTGAAACCGACCCGCACACGAGTACTGTTAAACCGCTTAGAGGATTTAAGCCTGCCCAGGCAAAGCGGTGCGAGAGTCGGACCGTCCATGCTTATAAACTCATTTCATTGGGTGGCAGGGCTTGAGCTGTCATTTCATCTCATTGTCGGGTAAAAGTCCCACAAAAACGGAAGCAACGTCTCCAAAGTGACCTTTATAGTGTTGATGGGGACGTTAAACCTCAAATCAAACAAACTAAAACACAATTCCGCATTTCTTACCAAGGAGACTAGTTTTCGAACTTCATTCCAGATGGGACTGCAGGTAATTCGTCCATCTTGGAATTTGGACTAATCCATTTAATAAAATGATTTTGTTTTTGTCAGTTATCATGACATCACGAAAACAAGCCTATATAATTCTGACCCCCTCGAACCGCACTTTTATATAGTAAAACTGAGGTTTACAGGGGTAAGCCTTATTTTTCTTTTTTCCGCTCTAAAATATAGATTGTGGGTACACGTTAGAACCGCCTCATACCGCCTCGATTAGGCGGTTCTAACGTGTACCCATAATCTATATTTTGAGTCGAAAGAAAAATGTCACAGTTTTTCATCTGTTAGTTTTCGTTTTTTTTTTTTTTTGTTTCGGCGGTAAAATGTGCAGTGTTTTTGTATAGGTGTGTTTTCGTAATGAACAGGCTGTCAAGAAGTATACATTCTGAGCCATCTCATCTCCATATGCACTGCTTGCATAGGTTTGTGACGGTTTAGATGGATTTCCTGAAAAAAGACTTCACACTTTTGCGAAAGATGGCTTTTCTCCTGACATTACGAAAACACGTCTATACTAATACATGTACATAATAACCTTTATCGCTGACAAAAAGAAACATTTAAGATGAAAAATTGTGATATTTTTCTTATTTCTGCTCAAAATATAGATTGAGGGTACTCGTTAGAACCACCTCATCGAGGCGGTTTTAACGAGTACCCACAATCTATACGTTAGAGCAGAAATAAGACAAATAAGGTTCACCCCTGTAAACCCCATTTTTACTGTATAAAAGTGGGGTTCAAGGGTGTCATATAGGCGTGTTTTCGTGATGAGGTGGAACCCATTCTTTTTATCCACATTTGATAAAAGACTCTACCGCCTAGTTGCTTGGAACTGGTCCATTTTAATTATATGGGTGTCAGGTTTGATTTTGTTTGTGGCAAGCTTTACAAAATCCCTGATTAAAGCAACGTGTAGATCCAGCCCAGACGGCGCGTTCTGTGGAGTCTGATCTGGATCTACACTCTGCCAAAATACAAAAACATGGTTCAGAACAGATCAATAAATGAATGGGAGTCGAAAATATTTTGAAAAATATTGTCTCCCTTAAAAGTGTATCCATTCCCCTTATATAAGACATACCAGCATCTTCTTAGGAATAATCTGAACCCCATTTCTCCTTTGAGACGCGTCAAGCGAAAATGTAACCTCGGAAGATCGCCCAGCACCTGCCTAAAATATTGTCAGAATAATGATGGTGTTTTAGGTCACTGTTCAACAATTTTGTTTTAAGGCTGCTCAGATTTGATATGTGCACATTACCGAAAACACCTTTTCGCCTAACGCTGTCAACTTAATTAATACTACTTATACTTTAAGAATTACTGCTATAATGAGCATAATCAATACGTTTCACCAATAATAAATTAAGGTGAATGGGAAAACACCTAGCGCATTTTTCCCCGCCATTTTTCAAAGGGGGGCAACTTTCGGGACTTCCTGTTCGCTCTACTATAGGCTCAGTCCCACCTAAAGCGGGTCTACTCTTGGAGGAAAGGGGTAAATTCTTTCCTTTAAGAGTTGTTCGCTATTGACATGGGAGACGAAAACTCTTTTGCAGAAGTTGCCACCCCTGAAGGTGTACCCGTTCCCCTTAAAATAATAATAAAAAACGAAGTGTGTAACCTCGACCTAGACTAGACTTAAAAACGCAAACATCCAAGACAATGGTTGGACAACACTTTCCTTTGTTTCACAATCTACAACCATTGTTTTATCTCTGTGTGTGTGTGTGTGTGTGTGTGTGTGTGTGTGTGGTGTGTGTGTGTGTGTGTGTGTGTGTGTGTGTGTGTGTGTGTGTGTGTGTGTGTGTGTGTGTGTGTGTGTGTGTGTCATTTGCGGATACTGAGGGCTTCGGCTAGCCAATTTCGATACGCCCTCGCATGTATCTAAGTCCTCCGTGTTCGCTCATGGTATGTTAAATTTGTTCTGTCCTGGTACCTTGGGTTATATCGTTGATTTTTGTGGGAATCCATGCTCGGTGGTAATTTTATGGGATCATGTTATTGGGTTATTGATATTGTTAAAGTTGTGGGTTACCAATTTTTCTGTATTCGTGGGACTGAACGTTTAATTATTAATTTTTATTTATTATGTGAAATATTCGAACTGTAGTATAAGACTTATATGGACGTTGTCTTTATATAGGAGTTCCCACTCCTTGCAGTTCCGAACTCATTCGAAGTCGAGCCTTTGTCTAGATTCTGACTGTACATTACGTCTGATATAGTGTATTCTTTCATGCCTCCGAAAAAAGTCTTTTTTTTCTGATGAAAATTGTAAATATTTTTCTTAGTTTTACTCCAAACATCGGTTGTGGGTGCTCGTTAGGATCGCCCTGTTGTGGGTACCCACAACCTATGTCTTAATACAGCAATGAGGCGGTTCTAACGAGTACCCACAACCTATGACTTGGATCAGAAATAAGCAAAAAAGTGTATAGCCCCCGTAAACCCCAGTTTTCTCATTATAAAGTGAGGTTTAGGGGGTATTCACTTCACGGACTTGTTCACGTGATGAACGGCCAACACATAAAGGCTTCTGAATGCATTAAGCAATCTGTCCACTAAACTCTTCTATACATGTATGTGCATTTTGGATACGTACAGAGAAATTAAGAGTATATCAGGTTTAAGTAATGGTGATCAAATTATGCAAAAAAAAAAAAAAAAATGAGAAAAAGGTGCAGACTCTAATCAGAAGTTCCGCGGCGTCTGATCAGGTCTGCACCAAGTATCAAATACCATATTGGGATTTTGTTAACAGCTGATTAAAACAGGTTTGTTGTCAGTTGAGCCTGCTCGTGAAAAAAGATCATAGGCGACATTACGAAAACACGCCTATTCAAATACATTGTAAATGAAAGCCTCAGAAACGGAAATTTTCAGATAAAAAAATCCTGCTTTTTTCTTATTTCTGCCCAAAATATAGATTGGGGGTACATGTCAGAATCGCCAGATCGAGGCGGTCGTGACAATTTTCTTATTTCTGCTCAAAATATAGATAGGGGGTACACGCCAGCGCCGCCAGATCGAGGCGGTCGTGACATTTATTTTATTTCTGCTCAAAATATAGATGTGGGGGGGGGGGGGGGTGGTACACGTTAGAACCGCCTCATCGAGGCGGTCGTGACATTTTTCTAATTTCTGCTTAAAATATAGATTGGGGGGGGGGGGGGGGGGGGTACACGCTCGAACCGCCTTCTAACGAGTACCTACAATCTATATTGTAGAGCAGAAATAAGAAAAACAAGGTTTCCCCCTGTTAACCCCAGGTTTACTTAATATAATAGTGGGGTTCAAGGGAGTCACAATTATATAAGCGTGTTTGCATGATGACAAGCATAGGCTCTGGCGAGCATGCGCACAAAAACAGTCTCGCCAGAACCTTTGCTTCTCGTAGTCATGCAGTGGAGACGAGGAAAGTTCGTGCAAAAAGTCAGCGTGCACCTAGCCTTATACGTTGCTTGTGCAGACACGACTAAACTTTGTCTAGTCACCTTTGGGATCTAATTTGACATCGTGTTAAGAGGTCCGTGTAATGAACACCGCTCTGAACCCCACTTTATACAGAGAAAAGTGGGGTTTACGCGGGTATTTTGTATTTTTCCTTATTATTGCCGAAAACGATGAAATATTGTAACTCGTTAGAACCGCCTCATAGAGGCGCTTCTTGCGAGTTTCCACAATCTATGTTTCATCACGAAAACACGCCTATATAGTTTCGACCCCCTTAAACCCCACTTTTACACAGTATAACTGGGGTTTACAGGGGTATACATTATTTTTTCTTAATTCTGCTCAAAACATAGATTGTTGGTACTCGTTAGAACCGCCTCGCCGAGGCGGTTCTAACGAGTACCCACAGTGTCTGTTTCGTGCAGAAATATAAAGAAAACATATCAGATTTTTTCATCTGAATATTTTCATTTTTGGTGGTAAAATTTTCAATATTATATTTGAATTGGCGTGTTTTCTTAATGGAAGCAGACATATAAAAATATGACATTTTTTCATTGGAAAAAATGCCAATTATTTTTTTTTTTCAAATATGAAAAAAGTATTACAAGACATGTATCTGTTATCCTTATGGAGAATAAATAGTTGTAAGAACAATATGTATACTTCTGACAGTCCATATTTATTATGCTTTACTGATTTGGGGAAAATAAAAATTGGTGTAAAACTTGGCGTTTTTGTGTATCAATACTAAAACCATTCCCTTTTGTTGACAAGGCCATGCGTATTTATAACGGCCCTTTCAAGATTATTTAACTTATTTTGAGCCGATCGTTAAAATGAGGTGGACGAAAACCGGAGTACCTGGAGAAAAACCACCTGACCTTCCGTTACAGAACATGGCGTATCACATGTGACCCGAGCCAGGCTCGAACCGAACCACAGCAGTGAGAGACCTAATGATTAAGAGTCAGCGCTCTTACCCACTAGGCTACGGTAGAGAGAAAGCTATGTAAAGGATTCTCCGGGATATCTCTAAGAAACTAAAGTTGACATCACGTTAACACGTGCGTGGAATGTAGACCCCCGTAAACCCTACTTTATACAGAGAAACTGGAGGATACAGGGGTATACACATTACCCACTAGGCTACGGTAGAGAGAAAGCTATGTAAAGGATTCTCCGGGATGTCTCTAAGAAACTGAAGTTGACATCACGTTAACACGTGCGTGGAATGTAGACCCCCGTAAACCCTACTTTATACAGGCCCTCCAGGACGGGGGTCATCCTCAACACTCTGTCTGCCGCGCTTAAATTCCGCCACCACCTTTTCACTGTAGCATATGAAAGGGCATCTTTCCCTAGTGTTGCTACCATATCATTATGGATATTCTTAGGTGTTAAACCTTTTTTATCCAAAATATGCACTTTCACCGATTTTGTCCATTTTGCAAAAGCTGCTTGTCTGGTTTACTCGTTGATACGAACTCACCAAATGAGACCAGTCCTTGGGTACACGGCCCTATATAGTCAGAGAATAGTAGGACTTAAAAAAAGAATATCCCTGCGTACCACCTTGAATACGATGTTCACAACAAATCAATTAGCGCTCGTAAGTAACGGGTTTTTGTCTGATTTTATCTCGAAGAGGTACGTTGTGCATACTCATTGGAATCGCCTCAATGAGGCAAATGAAATGAGTGCAGACAATATCCATTTTATAGAAGATCGAAGCTGTGTTTTCTGTCATCACATAAAGACGTCCGTGAAAAAAAACATGCCCGTAACCCCCAGTTTAAATAGAGAAAAGTTTGGTTAAGTGGGGTATACATTATTTTTCTGATTTCTGCTGCAGGACATAGGTTGTGGGTACTCGTTAGAACCGCCCCAATGAGGCGGTTCTGCCGAGTACCCACAACCTATGTGTGCAGTATAAATAAGCAAAAAATATCACGGATTTTCTTCAACAAATTTGCCATTTTTGAGATGATGTCGCATGGGGTGTGTTATTGTGTGTTTGATTGTTTAAATGCAACTTTAACGTCCCCGTCAACACCGCTTAGGTCATTTTGGAGACGTTGCTATTGTTATGTGGATATGCAGTTTGATAATTATCTTCGCTGAGTGTTCATAACAGAACAGAAGTGAAGACAATGATCAGGAATGGATACAATTATCTCACACCTCCCATCCAAGACGTCAAAGGGAAAGGAACACGAACATAAAATAACCCTTTTCGACAACACACGCCTATACAAATACATTGTAAACTTTATCGCCGAAAAATGAAAATGTTAAGATGAAAAGCTGTGATATTTTTATTATTTCTGCTCTAAAATATTGATTGTGGGTGCTCGTTAGTGCCGCTCGTTAGTACCGCCTCAATGAGGCGGTTATAACGAGTACCCGCAATCTATATTTTAGAGCAGAAATAAGAAAAATAACGTTTACCCCTGTAAACCCCAGTTTTATTAAATAAAAGTGGGTTTCAAGGCGGTCAAAATTATATAGGCGTGTTTTCGTGATGAATTGCCTGGCGCTGTGACAAACCCTCTTTAGATGGAACTACCCCTCACTCCAACAAATTTTCATGGTGCCAAATAATTGAGCTATTGAAGTTCGCCAGCAAGTACTCTTGTTATTATTTGGCCCCGCCCATCGGGGCTTGGAGAAAAAATTGGGCTGCATGATGCTTCCACGCAGAGCCGAAACTGATCGCACCCGAGTACTGGTAAATCGCTTAGAAGGACTAAGCCTGCCAGGCAAAATGGTGCGAGTCAGACCGTTCAGTGCCTATAATCTCTTTTAGTTTTATTGGGCGGCAGGGCTTGAGATTTCATTTCACTGCAGTGTCGGGTAAAGCTCCCACGAAATTGGAAGAAACATCTCCAGGATGACCTAGATAGCGTTGACGGGGACATTAAACCTCAATACAAACAAACAAAATCACTTGATATTATTAGATAAACATTTTCGAAATAAAACCTTTTTGGGATGGATTGTTTGTCTAACCATCAAAGGTTACCAAGCACGGCAGCATTTTTGTTGCCGATGTCCGATTGAGTACGAAATCCAGGTAACGGTTATTTATAGAAAATGTTGTGACGTTGATGTGACGTTGCATAATTGTCATGACGTTGTATTGACGTTGATGCGACGTCAGAGTTACGTCATGTGCCTGCTGGGAAGGTCCTAACTGCATGATTACAGTAAATAGAGGATCTTACACGAGTGGTCATTTTTATGATTTTTATGAAACGAGCCTTTGGAGAGTTTCATAAATTTCATCTAAATGACCACGAGTGTAAGATTCTGTTTATCATATGACTACTTTAAATTGGATTTTATCGCCTTGAAGTTTTACAAACTTTCCACAAAAATGCATGGTTCACACGGACGTCGTCAGGACGTTACTAAAACCGCCAAAGTGTTATTACACGTGTGGTCATACGATTTTTATTACACGACGTTATCCACTGCTTATCAACGACGTCATATGATAAACGAATTTAATGCTTTAATTTATTACATTCCATTTTTCACTTTTGTATTATTTTATCATTCATACAAGGCTTCCAAGCAGGCATATGACGTTACTGTGACGTCCCTTCAACGTCGAGAAAAAGTCATGACATTTATGCAACGTCGCATCTACGTCAGTTCAACGTCATGACGTTGCAACGACGTTGATTTGACGTTACCTAACGACGTGTGCCTGCTGGGTTGGTGAATCTACAGAAACAGCAATATTTTCGTCGGCATAAGATGTGAGATTTTTATTTGCTCATTTATTTACGTGATGCTGCAAAGCTTTTGTACATAAAGCTTGGCATGCTGGTAATTTAGCAGCAGACGACATTTTAAATTTTTTTTTTTCTATTTTTTCCCAGAAAAAGGAATTGACATCTCATGCAAATCGTCTCCTATGGAGAGAATTTGCATGAGGTGTCAATTTCTATTTTCTGAGAAAAAAAAATAAGAAAGAAATAAACATCAATTTCGTCTGCTGATTTTGCCAATAGAGATCGATTGATTAAGTGAGTGATTGATTGGTGGGTTGGTTGGTTGATTGATTGATTGATTGATTGGTTGTCCCAGGAGCAAGGGGCAGAATGAAACAAAAAAGCCAACATAAACTTCATCTTCGGGCTGCGCTGAAAGGACAGAAGTTTAACATTATGATAAAGTAAGCCACGTCGCGAAAAAACTGCCCTTGTAGTTTTCTACCAGGTCAGACTCGAACTGGTCTGCACGGCTACAGACAAGGAAAAGTATCACGTTAACAAGTCCGTGAAATTAACACCCCCGTAAACCCCAAGTTATATAGAGAAAACTGGGGTTTATAGGGGTTACCATTATTTTTCTTATTTCTGCTCTAAGGCAAAGGTTGGTTGTGGGTATGAGGCGGTTCTAACGAGTACCCACAACCTATGTTATGAATATGAATAAGAATAATAGTTATCATATTTTGTCCAGTGGCCTTGTGGATAAGTGCGCTGACTCTTAATTATTAGGTCTTTCGCCGCTGTGGTTCGAGCTTGGATCGGGTCACATGTGAGAGTTTAGGAACGGAAGGTCAAGTGCTTTTTCTCCGGGTACTCAGATGTTCACCCATCTCTAATTAACAATTATACTAAATAAGTGAAATGACTTCAAATAGCTTGTCTAACTCTGATGAACGATCGGCTCGAAATGAGTGAAATTATCTTTAAAAGGCTGTTAAACCAAAACCAGAAAATAGTAATAATAATAATGATAATAATAATAATAACTTTTCATCAGAAATTTAAAAGTTTTCGAGATAGAAAAGTGGTATATTTGTTTTGTGTGGTTGATTTGAGGTTTAACGTCCCCATAAACACTATATAGGTCATTTTGGAGACATGGCTCCCAGTTCTGTGGGACTTTTTCCCGACATTGAGATGAAATGAACTCTCAAGCCCTGCTGCCCAATAAAACCAATATGGACTTTCCGACTCGCACCGCTTTGCCTGGGCAGGCATAGATCCTCTAAACGGTTTACCAGTACTCGTGTGCGGTCGGTTTCAGCTCTGCGTGGAAGCATCATGCAGCCCAGCTATTTCTCCAAGCCCCGATGGGCGGTTGCCGAACAAGTGTTCTTGCAACATATCTTCACTGCTTGCCAAACCCAACAAATGAGTCCAGCTCTACTCAACAGGTAATCCTCTTTATCATATGTCGTCGCGTCTGAGAGTGTTATAACGTCATGTAATAAATTCGGTAATCCACTAATGGATTTAATATGCAAATTAGTTACTATATGCCCCGTAACGTTACACGCACGACGTCCTTAACGACGTCTTGTTTACTAACGGCGGAATATTGATGCTTTTGTAGCAAAACCTTGAATAAAATGCGTTTTTAAATGTCATGTGATAAATAGAATCTTGCATTCGTGCTCATATATTATTGAATTTATCAAACTCGTTGAGGAAAAGGGATAAAATGCTCGGTAAAGCCTCGTTGAGGAAAAGAGATAAAATGCTCGGCAAAGCCTAGCATTTTATCCCTTTTCCTCAACTTGTTTAATAAATTTAATAATACATGAGTACTCAGGTAACGCCCTTTATTTAGAAAAAAATCTGACATAACAAAGATAAAAATAGCGCGGCTATAATTAACTGTTACCTCGATTTCGTACAAATCAGCGATAGTCACGTGGACATCCGAGACGTAAAGCTATTTTGCTCAGTAAAACGAATTCATCGTAGGCAGGGACAAAGTCAGACCACGCCCGGTCTTCTGGGAACGATTTTATACATTTATCATCGCGTTCACGAGAATCAGTCCAGAAAACAGGCTCGTGATGGCGGTGACAAGTGCACCCAACGGTAGTCACGTGATGTCCAAATTGTGTGTGTGTGTGTGTGTGTGAGTGTGTGAGTGAATTCGGGTTTAACGTCGCTTTCAACAATTTTTCAGTCATATCACGACGGTGTCTGGTTGCGACAGGGAGCTCAATGCTCACGTTTATAGTGCTGCCTCACTGAAGTATCATGTCCCAGACACATTACATGATACCACACCCAGTCACATTATCCTGACACTGGATCGACCAGTCCTAGCTCTACCCCGTAATTCTGAGTGCCAAACGAGGAGCAGCTAGTACCATTTTTAACGACTTTGGTATGTCGCGGCCCGGGATCGAACCATAGACCTCCCGTTCCCCGGAGCGGACACTCTACCAACTGAGCTATCGGGGCCGGTAATGTCCAAATTGCAAAGTTGGTTTTGTGGTATGGAATTTGTCAGACATCGTCCAGATCAAGAATCAGAAACATATCGTTTCCTGGACATTAATGGTTCTTGTTCTCCTTAAAGAGGTAAAATGCCTCCGCCAAACACTGAAAATAAAGGGAAACATGATCTTTAAAGTCGACAATTCTCTAAAAATGATTTGATTCCCTTGTCAAGAAGATTTCTATCGTTGAGAAAATCAACCAACCCGTTCCTTTATTGTTTGTGTGTTTGTTTGATTTGAAGTGTAATGTGCTCCGTCAACACTGTATAGGTCATTTTGGAGACGTTGCCTCCAGTTTTGTGTTATAGTTCGAAAAATTTGACATGCGACTGACCTTTATGCAAGGAATAAATAGTCAATGTCATCGCCTAATAAGTCGGCTTTCGTAAACTTCCCGTGAATTTTCGGCATCTCGTGAATAGCGACCCATTTACCGAACACTATGTATTGTATAACAATATCGCCATGTTCGGAAAACGACGAAGATAAATACATGCATTCAGTCGGGTGTGGGATAATGTTAATAGAGTTCAACTGCCTCAGGTCAGTTTGTTCGAACTATAATTTTACCCGACATTACGATGAAATGACATCTCAAGCCCTGCTGCCCAATTAAACCAATAGGGTTTTTAAGCAGCGTCGTTGACATCACGAAAACACGCCTTTGAATATTGGACCACCTTAAACCCCACTTTTATTTAGTAAAACTGGGGTTTACAGGTTATATATTATTTTTCTCATTTCTGCTCAAAAACAGATTGTGGGCACTCGTTAGAACCGCCTCAGCGAGGCGGTTCTAACGAATATAAAGACTATCAGAACTTTTATCAGAAAATTTTCCTATTTTCAATATATCTGTTTTCAATGTCGCCATCGTAATCATTTTGAAGAGATCCGCGCCTTACTGATCATGTGACGTCGCCTGAGTCAATTCTAAGAAATGACAGAATAAATACAAACACCTGCGAAAAGTCTCAGTCTCTCTGTCTCTCTGTCTCTCTCTGTCGCTCTCTCTGTCTCTGTCTCTCTCTCTCTCTACTTAACATTGCTACGTATAGTGTAATGTACATAACCGAAACAACAAGTTCCATATCGTCTTGAAGACTCTCTCTCTCTCTCTCTCTCTCTCTCTCTCTCTCTCTCTCTCTCTCTCTTTCTTTCTCTCTTTCTCTCTCTCTCTCTGTCTGTCTGTCTGTCTCTCTCTCTCTCTCTCTCTCTCTCTCTCTCTCTCTCTCTCTCTCTCTCTCTCTCTCTCTCTCTCTCTCTCCTTACCATTGCTATGTACAATGTAATGTACATAACCGAAACAACAAGTTCCATATTGTCACCTTGATGATTCAAAATATTTACCACCATTGCGTTTAAAGCGTATGACTGTGAAAACACAATTTTCATCCTGCTGTTAATGCAACATTATTAAACGTTTCTTTTTTAATCATATGACGTCGTTGATAAGCAGTGGATAACGTCGTATAATAAAAATCGTATGACCACACGTGTAATAACACTTTGGCGGGATTAAGTAACGTCATGACGACGTTCATGTCAACCATGCATTTTTTTTTTTTAAAAATTGTCAGATAAAAAGGCGATAAAATCCAATTTAAAGTGGACATATGATAAACAGAATCTTTCACTCGTGGTCATATCGTATGAAATGGCCACTCGTGAAAGATCGTCTATACCCGACATTGAGATGAAATGACATCTCAAGCCCTGTCGCCCAATGAAACCAATAGGGTTTATGAGCATGGACAGTCCGACTCGCACAGCTTTGCCTGGTCAGGCTTAGATCCTCTAAGTAGTTTACTAGTACTCGTGTGCGGTAAGTTCCAGCTCTGCGTGGAAGCATCATGCAGCCCATCTATTTCTTTAAGCCCCAATGGGGACGTCAAACATTAAATAAAATCACATTTGATGTAAAGCAAACTCAGTCACTAAATCCGTTTAAACTTGTGAAAAAGTTGGCAAAAAGAAAGAAAAATAATGTGTATCAGCGTATGTAAACATAAAGATGCATAAGAAATAAAAAGCAATAAGTAGAGTGAAACAAGAGGCCCATGGGCCACAATGCTCACCAGAGCTCAGGGGGGGGGATGTATTTTAATTAGCCATTAAAGCCCTGTACCCAAGGATGCTACAGATAAAATTTGGATCCAATCAGCCTAATGGCTTCAGATTCTGATATCGCTTGAATGTGTTGTTGCCTGACAACAGATGACAATTGACATTCCCATCTGTGGCAACAAATAGGCCAAAAGGAACATAATTAAAGGAACATTTCTATGAAAGTGTGGCAAAATAGCTTGAAAGACATTAATGTCATTTTTCAATTTTCCCCATTATAAGTTAATGGAAACTCTTAACCTGGCATAGCAAACAAACCAAAGAGCTAAATTTCATAAACTAGAGCTCAGGTGGACACTGCCCAATGGCACACATGTATTATAACATGATACGATTTTAATATACCAATTATAAAGTCTCCTAAACAAACCCCATAACCAAATGAGCACCCATGTGGACTGTATCTGAAATATTAGGTGTTTTATAAAGTAAAGAGGGTGGGGCATGGACCCAATGGAGCCCTGGTTGGTGTCAATAAATGCGTCTTATCAAAAGAAACAGAGACATATATGGTTTAGCAGTGGGGATATGTATGGTTGCTGAGATGCAAGGCCTTTTAAGCAATGGAGGGATTCTGGCATGGCAGATCCAAGAAAAGCCCAAGATTGTTGTCACTGAATATGTCTTATCATAAGGACCAAGAGTATATATGGTTAAACGATGGGGATCTGAATGGCTTCTGAGATATGAATATGTCTATTAACAATGAATAAGAATATATGTGATTATAGGATGGGGAATTGAATGGTTTCTGAGATATATGGCCTTTTATGCAGTGGGGTCTTATCATAAGGAACAAGAATATATATGGTTAAGGGGTGGGGATCTGAACAGTTTCTGAGATATATGGATTTTAATGAAGTAAAGGGGTGGGGCATGGCCCGTGGCACCCCGGTGGAACGCCATGCTGGTGTCACGGACTGCGTCTTATCACAAGGAACAAGAATATATATGGTTTAGGGTTGGAGCTCTGAACAGTTTCTCAGATATATGGTCTTTTGTGAAGTCAAGGGGTGGAGCATGGCCCGGGTGTGCCCTGGGTGACCCCTAGGTTGGTGTCACTAAATCTGTCTTATCATAAGGAACAAGAATATATATGGTTTAGGGGTGGGGATCTGTAAGGTTTCTGGAATATTGACCTTTTATGAAGTGGAGGGGGTTGGGCATGGTCCCGGCACATCCCGGGGGACCCCAAGTTGGTGTCATTGAATGCAACTTATCATAAGGAATGAGAATATATATGGTTTATGGGTGGGGATCTCAATGGTTTCTGAGATAAATGGCATTTAATTAAGTGGATAGGGTGGGGCATGCCCCCGGCACATCCCGGGGCACCCACATGTTTGTGTCACTTAATGTGTCTTATCAGGAACAAGAATATATATGTTTTAGGGGTGGGGATCTGAATGGTTTCTGAGATAAACAGCCTTTTATGAAGTGGAGGGGTCGGGGCATGTCCCCGGCATATCCTGGGGGACCTCCAGGTTGGTGTCACTTAATTCATCTTATCATAAGGAACAAGAATATAAATGGTTTAGTGGTGGGGATCTGTAAGGTTTCTGAGATATAAGACATTTTATGAAGTGGAGGGGGGCATGGCCCCGGCACAACCTAGGGGACCCCCAGGTTGACAAAAATGCATAGGGCTAAGAGAAGTTTACTCAAGGAACATTTCTATCTAAGCTTTGTCAAAATATCTACAATGACGGGGCAGAAAATGCCATTTTTCAGTTTTCCCCATTATAAGTCAATGGAAACACTAAGTTGCCATAGCAACAAAACTAAAAGGCCAAATTTCATAAAAAAACACAAAACCTGTAAAGGCAAATATGGTGAATATTTTCATAAAGTCTCCACCTCCTAGAGCTTACGGTTTCTGAGGAGATGATTTTTTAAGTATTTTTTTTTTCTATTTTTTTTTGCATTTTGGTTTCCATGGCAACAAACGAAAATGAGCAGTAGGCCTTAAAGCATATTGCAGAGAGTAGATTGCCTAAGGAACATTTCTATGAAAGTTTTGTCAAAATACCTGCAGAGTCTTGGCAGTAAATGCCATTTTTCAATTTTCCCCATTATAAGTTTATGACAACTATAAGTTACCATAGCAACCAAACTGATGAGCCGATTTTCATAAAAAAACACAAACTTTCAACCCCCCAGCCCAAGGATGTATTCAGATAAAATTTGGGCCCAATTGGCCCAGTGGCTTTAGAGCAGATGTCGTTTGAAAGTGTTGACGGACGCAGACGACGCAGACGACGGACAACTGCCTATCCTATAAGCTCCCCCGGAGCCTTCGGCTCTGGTGAGCTTAAAAAAAAACATGAAACAATCCGGATTCGAACCCGGGTCGCTAGCGTCTGAGTCGACGCCGTTGTTTATCGCGCCATAACACCATATAACTAGCTTTTTATTATATCTATAATCAAAATGTCTGTCGTGATTATTAATTTTGTTTGTTTTATTTGAGGTTTAACTTCCAAGTCCAGACTGAGTCGACACTGTAATGGTTATTTTGGAGACGTTGCTTCCCATTTTGACCGACTTTTACCCGCCATTGAGATGAAATGATATCTCAAGCCCTGCCGCCCAATGAAACCAAAAGGGTTTATATGCATTGGATGGTCCGATTACCATCGCTTTGCCTGGGCAGGTTTACCAGTACACCTACGCGTGTGCGATCTGTTTCAGCTCTGCGTAGAAGCATCACGCAAACCATCTATTTCTTCAAGCCCCGATGAGCGGAGGCCGCTTCATGAAATAGTATATTAAGAAAAGATATATGCCTATATTTAATCATCAGTTATCTTTTGCATCCCCAACCCCCACCACCCCCCCACCCCCACCCCCACCCCCCCCCCCCCCCCAAAAAAAAAAAAAAAAAAAAAAAACACAAAAAACACAAAAAACATGCCTATGTAAAGAAAGTTTTGAACCCATTAGCCCAATTTTATTTTGGAACAAAATGGTTTACATTGGTATATATTATTTTCCAAATTCCTGGTCAGAAACACAGATTTTGAGTACTAGTTAGAACCACTTGTAAGCCTGCCAAGGCAAGATGGAGCGAGTCGGACCGTCCATGCATATAAACCCAATTGGTTTTATTGAGCGACAGGGCTTGAGATGTCATTTTATCTCAATGTCTGGTAAAAGTCCTACAGAATTGGAAGCAAAGTGTCCAAAATAACCTAAATGGTGTCGACGGGAATGTTAAACCTCTAAACAAACAAACCCCTTCAACGAGGCGGTTCTAACGAGAATCCACAATTTATGTGTTAAGGTGAAATATGAAAAATATCAGATACTTGGACCTGAAAATTTTCAATTATTATTATTATTATTTTTTTTTTTTTTTTTTTGAGATATATTAAACGATTTAAAAGAAAAAAAAAGCCCTGGGTCGCTCACCTGATCCATAGCGTAACAAGTAGGCCCCGGGGTGGACAAGTATTGTCTCAGGGCTATAATGTGCATACTGTTGAGGGAGGTCTAAAAAGGTGAAGCTTCATACCAAATATTAACAAAGGTTATAGTTTGAACAGTCTTGGCAAAGGTCCACTAGATGAAGCTACACACCAAATATCAAAGACCTCGGCCTTGCGATTTCAGAAAAGAAGATTTTTTTAAGATGTTCCCTACATAAGGCTATGTACGAAAACCAAATTGCAATGTTTTCTTCAGGGTCATCATTTAAACAATCTTGATAGAGGTCCACTAGATAAATCTTCACACCAAATATCAAAGACCTCGGCCGTGCTGTTTCAGAGAAGATGATTTTCAAAGATTGCACGACCCGCAGAAAAAGCGACCGACTGAAGTCGGATGATTTTCTAAGAGTGCCCTAAAATCACCGTGTCATTCTGTCATTCGGTCTTTCTGTCAGTCTGTCTGTCCGTCCGTAACCCGTTTGTGAAAATTGGTGATAGTGACTTAACCGCTTGGAATATTTAAACAATTTTTGGCATACTGATAGATATCAATGAGATCTAACCAATAAACTTGCGAAATATTACATTTCATTTAGTATAGCCTCGCCGAGGCGAAAAATGTGAAAATTTGCGAACTGCTTCTCCTCGGAAACCGTTGGGCCGATTGAAGTCAAATTTCATATGGAGCCTCTATGGGATGCGGGAAACCATAATTTGCTCATGGGGTCCTGGTCACATGACCAAAATGGCCTCTAAGCCATATATGGTCTGTCTGTCTGTCCGTCCGTAACCCGTTTGTGAAAATTGGTGATAGTGACTTAACCGCTTGGAATATTTAAACAATTTTTGGCATACTGATAGATATCAATGAGATCTAACCAATGAATTTGCGAAATATTACATTCCATTTAGTATAGCCTCGCCGAGGCGAAAATGTGAAAATTTTCGAACTGCTTCTCCTAGGAAACTGTTGGGCCGATTGAAGTCAAATTTCATATGGAGCCTCTATGGGATGGGGGAAACCAAAATTTGCTCATGGGGTCCAGGTCACATGACCAAAATGGCCGCCAAGCCATATATGGTAAAAACCCTTCAAAAATAGTCTTCTACAGAACCACTGGGCAGATTTCCACGAAACTTGATAAATAGCACCTGGGACATAGGCCCATCATAAAATGCTAAAATGGTGACCCTGGGTTGATCTTGACCTTCTTTGTGCCTAGGTCAAACTTCGACACATATGCTTTTGTATTGAAAAGAGAATGCATGTTATCCTCCAAACGATTCAGAATACAGTATTAAAGTATAAGATATATTTTTGCTCCTTACGATAAGGCGTATTTATTGGGGGAACCGTTTTAGGTCCAGGTCACATGACCAAAATGACCGCCATACCCATATATGGTAACACTCATAAAGCTGAAAGCATCTGACGGATCGTGCACTTCAGCTGAAGCACTGGTTATCTCTATATAACTCTATGTAAAATCAAAGGGCCGCGGGGCTGGGCCATTTGTGGCCCGAGGGCTATAATTTGAACAATCTTGGTAGAGGTCCACTAGATAAAGCTCAATACCAAATATCAAAGACATGGGCCTTGCAGTTTCAGAGAAGAAGATTTTTAAATATTTCCCTATATAAGTCTATGTGAAAACAAAGGGTCACGGGGCGGGGGGAATTTTTTGCACCATGGCTATAACTTGAACAATCTTGATAGAGGTCCACTAGATGTAATTTCACACCAAATATCAAAGACCTAGGCCTTGTGATTTCACAGAAGAAGATTTTTTAAAGATTTTCACTATATAAGTATATGTAAAACCAAAGGGCCCGAGGCGGGGGCTTTTTGGTCTCAGGGCTATAATTTGAAAAATTTTGGTAGAGGCCCACTAGATGTAGCTTCATACCAAATATCAAAGACCTAGGCCTTGTGGTTTCAGAGAAGAAGATTTTTCAAGATTTTCCCTATATAAGTCTATGTAAAACCAAAGGGATCCGGGGCCGGGGCATTTGTGGCCCGAGGGCTATAATTTGAATAATCTTGGTAGAATTCCACAAGATGAAGCTTCATACCAAATATCAAAGACCTGGGCCTTGCGGTTTCAGAGAAGAAGATTTTTAAAGAGTTTCACTATATAAGCCCATGTAAAACCAAAGCTCCCTGGGGATGGGGCATTTTTGGCCCCAGCACTATAATTTGAACAATCTTGGTAGGGGTCCACTAGATGAAGCTTCATTCCAAATATCAAAGACCTGGGTCTTGCGGTTTCAGAGAAGAAGATTTTTAAAGATTGCCCCTATATAAGCCCATATTAAAACCAAAGGGCTCCGGGGCGGGGGCATTTCTGGCCCCAGCATTATAATTTTAACAATCTTGTTAGGGGTCCACTAGATGAAGCTTCATACCAAATATTAAAGACCTGGGCCTTGCGGTTTCAGAGAAGAATCTTTTTAAAATTGCTCCCTATATAATCCTATGTAAAACAAAAGGGACCCGGGGCGGGGGCATTTTTGGGCCCAGAACTATAATTTGAACAATCTTGGTAGGGGTCCACTAGATGAAGCTTCATACCAAATATCAAAGACCTGGGCCTTGTGGTTTCAGAGAAGAAGATTTTTTAAGTTTTCGGTGAAAAAATCTATTTTTGGCTCCTGTTACCTAGATGTGTAATGGGCCGGAACCATTTGAACAACTTTGAAAGGGGACCACCTAAGGATCATTCCTGTGAAGTTTGAGCAAAGTCCGATCAGTGGTTTAGGAGGAGATGTCGTTTGAAGAAATTGTTTACGGACGGACGAACGCACGGACGGGCGGACGGACGACGGACAAAAAGTGATCCTGAAGCTCACTTTGTGAGCTAATAAATACATAATGCTCTGTCAGATTTGCCGTCAATAAACATTTCTCCCCCCCCCCCCCTCACCCCCCCCCCCCCCACACACACACACACACAAGCGTCATATTAGTTTACGGGCCTTAATGCGCTTGTGTCAATATGGAGCTTCACGGACCGATATGCATAGTAACGTGGCATGAAACACACTTTAATGAAAAAATGGTTATGACATTTTCCATGTCGCGTTACTAGGCAGGCATATAGGCCCGCTAGCTCCTAATTATCTCGAAGCAAGGGCCGATTTGCGATGTGGTGCAGTGGAAAGCATCGGATTTGAGATCCAGCACTATAATTTGAACAATCTTGGAAGGGGTCCACTAGATGAAGCTTCAAACCAAATATCAAAGACCTGGGCCTTGTGGTTGCAGAGAAGAAGATTTTTTAAGGGTTCGGTGAAAAAAAAATATTTTTGGCTCCTGTGACCTAGATGTGCAACGGACCGGAACCATTTGAACAACTTTGACATCATGAAAACACGCCTATGTAATTTGGACCCCCTTGCACCCCACTTTTATACAGTAAAACTGGGGTTTCCGAGGGTCTACCTTATTTTTCTTATTTCTGCTCTTAAATATAGATTGTGGGTACACATTAGAACCGCCTCGGTACTCGTTAGATCCGCCTCGAAGAGGCGGTTCAAACGAGTGCCAAAATCTATATTTTGAGCAGAAATAAGAAAAATATCACAATTTTTCATCATAAAAGTTTCATTTTTTCGGCGATAAAGGTGGCAATCTATTTGTGTAGGCATGTTTGCGTAATGAAATGGGACCACCTAAGGATCATTCATGTGAAGTTTGGTCAAAATCCGATCAGTCGCTTAGGAGAAGATGTCGTTTGAAGAAATTGTTTACGGACGGACGCAAGCACGGTCGCAAGGACGGACGTTGAAATGCAGAATAATTTCTCATCCTGCTGTGCTGCCATCCTGCTAACTTGACAGGTTCAGCAGGATGAAATTGATGTTGCAGTTCCAGCAGGATGAAAACTGAGCATTACGTTAACACACCCGTGCGACATAGTGCATTTTTCTCATCTCCAAAATGGCTACTTTTCTGATGAAAATCCGTGATATTTTTCTTATAAATACTGCAAACATAGGTCGTGGGTGCTCGTTAGAACCGCCTCATTGAGGCGGTTCTAACGAGTACCCACAACCTATGTCTTGGAGCAAAAATAAGAAAAATAATGTTTACCCCCGTAAACCCCAGTTTTCTCTATATAAAGTGGGGTATAGGGGGGTCTTCATTTCACGGACTAGTTCACGTGATGGTTTTCAAGGCCGTACGCTTTAAACGCTGATAGGAGCCAAATTTGATTTCCACTTTCTTACATAGAGTTTTGTTGCCTACAACATGATGGTAAATGTTTTGTGATTTGAAACAATTTTTCATCTGGGTGAATTTATGGTAGGACGAATCAAAGCACTGAGAGTACTGCTGGGTCGATCGTCTCTGAGTGTAGGTTGGGAAAATAGTCCTGAGCTGAGAATCGCACTGTTCGTTTAACTTAAGCAAGCACAGTAGAGCTGATCAGACATCGCGTTATGTGGCGTCTGATTATGTAGATTCTGTTTGCCAATGCCAAAGTGTACGAGCACAGTCCACCCGCCCCCGCCCCATCGGGGCTTAAATGAATAGATGGGCTGCATGATGCTTCCACGCAGAGCTGAAATTCCCGTAACATTGGAAGTAACGTCTCCAAATGACCTATACAGTGTTGACGGGGACGTTAATTAATTAAAAATAAAAAATGAGTTCCTTTAAGAGCAATGAAAACATTCATAAGAAAGAAGATTGGTCATACTACGTAGTTTCGGCTAATAAAGCCTCATCAGTGACCCTGTAATGATCCGGCAAAGAAAGCCAGAGGAAACATACCGCAATTTTTGCGAATTTCGAATAGGCAGTCGATTCAAAGACTGATATAAATCAAAATGGGGTCCAAATAATTAAAAACCTGTCTAGAATATGAGTCTAAACCAATAATTTATTTCTGATTTCTCAGAATATTCACGCTGGTCTCAAAGGACCAAAAGTAAAATATAAACTGCACTAAACCTTAAATCAAACAATCGAGCACAGTCCAGAATTTTCTTCTTACGCTGCGCTCTGACGTCTTGGGGTAGTACTTGGATTTTGTTCAACGGAGTGGGGAGGGTGCAAACGCAGCCCCTCCCATCTTTTGGAAACTATTTCAGATTCATACAGTTTTCACCCTCTGCAAAATACCTGAAATTCGCACCCTTACCCGCCCCTTTTCAGAGTCTGCGTACGGCCCTGAATTTGTTGCATACATATGGCGAACAGTGCCGACCTGATCAGAAGCAATGTACTCTATATCCGATCTTGATCTACGCTGTATGTCTAATAACGGTACCACCTACTCAATTTTGCACATAAACACTTCAGGGTTCTAAAATTAAGTTCTTAGCAGAAGTGCGTAAAGTCTATTTTTTCTCGACTTGGCATACATTTGTGTAATAGTTTTATAAATAGAATGCTCCGAAAGACGTCACGTGACATCGTGGCCTGGATTAAGATATTGTATTTCTTTCATTACGTGAGCAAGCTGGCATTCTTATACTATTTCGTTTAACCCTCAAATGCCACTATTTCAGCAAACAGTGAAGTTCCTGTGCAACCTGCTGATCTGAAGCCACACTGCGCGGCGTCTGATCTGGGTATTATCCAGCACGCGATCCTTGTCAAGACTCTATAGATAGCTCTTGTTCTATCGATAAAAAAAGCACAGCGTTTCAAGTTCTATTAATAAAACATAATATTGGTTTTCCCAAACCAGTGATGGTCACGTGGACAACTGCATGAATTCCGTTTGGCCATTTAGTAAATTTGGGTCGATCTAAAACCGATCGACCCAAAAATGGGTTTTCGCGGCCGTACGCTTTAAAGACGGGAAAGGGCTAAATTTGATTTCTAGTTTCTTACATAGTTTTTAGATGCCTACAACATGGTGGTAAATATTTTGAAATTCAGAAGGATTTCTCATCCTGCTGTGCTGCCATCCTGCTAACTTGACAGGTTCAGCAGGATGAAAATTGGTGTTGCATTTCCAGCAGGATGAAAATTGAGTTTTCAAGGCCGTACGCTTTAAACGCTGATAGGAGCCAAATTTAATTTCCCTTTTCTTACATAGATTTTTGTTGCCTACAACATCATGGTAAATGTTTTGTGATTTGAAACAATTTTTCATCTGGGTGTAATTGTTGCAGGACGAAAATTGGGTTTTCGCGGCCGTACGCCTTAAAGACAGGAAAGGGCTTAATTTGATTTCTAGTTTCTTACATGGTTTCTAGGTGTCTACGACATGGTGGTAAATATTTTGAACTTCAGAAGAATTTCTCATCCTGCTGTGCTGCCATCCTGCTAACTTGACAGGTTCGGCAGGATGAAAATTGGTGTTGCATTTCCAGCAGGATGAAAATTGAGTTTTCACGGCCATACGCTTTAAACGCTGATAGGAGCCAAATTTAATTTTCACTTTCTTACATAGATTTTTGTTGCCTACAACATGATGGTAAAAGTTTTGTGATTCGAAACAATTTTTCATCTGGGTGAATTTGTGGCAGGACGAAAAATGGGTTTTCGCGGCCGTACGCTTTAAAGACGGGAAAGGGCTAAATTTGATTTCTAGTTTCTTACATAGTTTTTAGATGCCTATAACATGGTTGTAAATATTTTGAAATTCAGGAGAATTTATCATCCTGCAGTGCTGCCATCCTGCTTACTTGACAGGTTCAGCAGGATGAAAATTGGTATTGCATTTCCAGCAGGATGAAAACTGAGTTTTCAAGACCGTACGCTTTAAACGCTGATAGAAGCCAAATTTAATTTCCCATTTCTTACATAGATTTTTGTTGCCTACAACATGATGGTAAAAGTTTTGTGATTTGAAACAATTTTTCATCTTGGTGTATTTGTGGCAGGACGAAAATTGAGTTTTCGCGGCCGTAGGCTTTAAAGACGGGAAAGGGCTAAATTTGATTTCTAGTTTCTTACATAAGTAAAGTAAGTAAGTAAGTAATTTCTTTATTTAAACTGGGGTCAGCTAAATTTGATTTCTAGTTTCTTACATAGTTTTTAGATGCCTACAACATTGTGGTAAATGTTTTGAAATTCAGAAGAATTTCTCATCCTGCTGTGCTGCCATATTGCTAACTTGACAGGTTCAGCAGGATGAAAATTGGTGTTGCATTTCCAGCAGGATGAAAGCTGAGTTTTCAAGGCCGTACGCTTTAAACCCTGATAGGAGCCAATTTTAATTTCCACTTTCTTACATAGAATTTTGTTGTCTACAACAAGATGGTAAAAGTTTTGTGATTTGAAACAATTTTTCATCTGGGTGTATTTGTGGCAGGACGAAAATTGGGCTTTCGCGGCCGTACGCTTTAAAGACGGGAAACGGCTAAATTTGATTTCTAGTTTCTTATATAGTTTTTAGGTGCCTACAACATGGTGGTAAATATTTTGAAATTCAGAAGAATTTCTCATCCTGCTGTGCTGCCATCCTGCTAACTTGACATGTTCAGCAGGATGAAAATTGGTGTTGCATTTCCAGCAGGATGAAAATTGAGTTTTCAAGGCCGTACGCTTTAAACGCTGATAGAAGCCAAATTTAATCTCCACTTTCTTACATACATTTTTGTTGGCTACAACATGATGGTAAATGTTTTGTGATTTGAAACAATTTTTCATCTGGGCGAATTTATGGTAGGACGAAAATTGGGTTTTCGCGGCCGTACGCTTTAAAGACGGGAAAGGGCTTAATCTGATTTCTCGTTTTTACATAGTATTTAGGTGCCTACAACATGTTGGTAAATATTTTGAAATTCAGAAGAATTTCTCATCCTTCTGTGCTGCCATCCTGCTAACTTGACAGGTTCAGCAGGATGAAAAACGGTTCTTTTGAGTACTACAATTGAAAGGACAAACTGGGCCGTATTCGACTGCTACTTTTTTACATAGGTTTTTGTTGCCTACCCGGTAGTGGTGAAGGTTTTGAAGGTCCGATCAACTTTTCATTATGTTGCATTTCCAGAAGGATGAAAATTGAGTTTTCACGGCCGTACGCTTTAAGCGCTGATAGGGGCCAAATATAATTTCCACTTTCTTGCATGAATTTTTGTTGCCCACAACATGATGGTAAAAGTTTTATGATTTGAAACAATTTTTCATCTGGATGTATTTGTGGCAGGACGAAAATTGGGTTTTCGTGGCCGTACGCTTTAAAGACGGGAAAGGGCTAAATTTGATTTCTAGTTTCTTACATAGTTTTTAGGTGCCTACAACATGGTGGTAAATGTTTTGAAATTCAGAAGAATTTCTCATCCTGCTGTGCTGCCATCCTGCTAACTTGACATGTTCAGCAGGATGAAAATTGATGTTGCATTTCCAGCAGGATGAAAATTGAGTTTTCAAGGCTGTACGCTTTAAACGCTGATAGGAGCCAAATTTCATTTCCACTTCCTTACATAGATTTTTGTTGGCTACAACATGATGGTAAAGTTTTGTGATTTGAAACAATTTTTCATCTGGGTGAATTTATGGTAGGACGAAAATTGGGTTTTCGCGGCCGTACGCTTTAAAGATGGGAAGGGACTAAATTTGATGACTAGTTTCTAACATAGTTATAGGTGCCAATAACATGGTTGTATATATTTTGAAATTCAGAACAAGTTCTCATCCTGCTGTTCTTCTATCCTCCTTAATTATTAGTTTATTCCTGCTGTCCTGCCATCCTGCTGACTTAATATTTCATCCTGCTGTCCTGCCATCGTGCTAACTTAACATGTTTCATCCTGCTGACCTGCCATCCTGTTCACTTGTTATGATTCATCCTCCTGTCCTGCCATCCTGTTAGCTTAATATTTCATCCTGCTGACCTGCCATCCTGTTCACTTGTTATGATTCATCCTCCTGTCCTGCCATCCTGCTAGCTTAATGTTTCATCCGGCTGTCCTGCCATCCTGCTAACTTAACATGTTTCATCCTGCTGTCCTGCCATCCTGCTAACTTTTTTGAGCTGAGATATCATATGAGCCCCGCCAAGCGAATTTGGGTCTTCGAGCATCCCGTCATGACAAATATTAACTGCGCATGCCCAGCCATTCAGAGGGGCCAGGGATATGGCTTTCTGTCTGAAGGTTCCTCTTGATTCACTGCTTGTATGAGCGAGCAGCGAAGGTTCTGGCGAGACTGCGCGGATGCGCAGGCTCGCCTGAACCTTCGCTGCTCGCATAGGCGATAAGTACCAAAATCGCTTGACGCGGCCCATATGATAATAATCAACCGTTCATAAACCCTAATTACTCAAATGATCTCCCATGCGGACTCGTTTCGAGATTAATTAATTCGACAACAGAACATACCTATAGCATGTTTATTTTTGGCATTATATAGTTTTGTTTGTTTGTATTTAGGTTTAACGGCCCAGTCAACACTATTTAGGTAATTTTAGAGCCGGTCAGTTTACCTATATCCACACTTTTCCTGGGCATGCTTATACGTAAGCGATTAACCAGTACAGTACACATTCTTTCGCCAGAAACTTCTTGAATCAGCGGAAGGGAGAGAATGACCGTAGAAAAGATTTCATGATCAACCTCTCCACGAAATAATGTTGCCGACCCAGGCAGGAATCGAAACCGTGTCCTCCTGATCACCAGTCAGACGCGCATCCGACTGAGCTACCGAGGCCGGCTCCATTACATAGTTTTAAGAGTCGAATTAGGTGCATTTTACAATTTAGGGGAATTTGAGTATTCATTATGTTTCTGTGCTGTATCAGTTTCTTCAAATTACCAAGGCAAATGCATGTTATGCAAGCCCTAATAAGAACGAGTGGGTATACGGTGGGTATAGCCCGGTTGATCCCCAATTCATTGTAAATAAATGCGTCTTATCATAAGAAGAAATCTGTCCACTGGTTGCTGAGAAGTCGTCTGGAAAAAATGGGCGGAAATAAATATAAAATGTAGAAAAGTATTTTTTAGGAAATAATACAAGCTGATGTATCTTTGCGTTGGTATGATACTGGCTAACCCAGACATTCACATTTACGGAATTTGTGCAGACTGTTGAAATTTTCAACTTTGAAAATATCTGATGGTCACTCACGATGCCTTATTGAACGAAACTAGCTGGGCTGTCCCAGAAAAAAATGTACACTACAAACTTTTCAGGATAACTATAGAACTTGTTTATGAAAGACAAAATTAGAACAGATTGTTAGTATCTGAGGTCTGAGGCCATTTAATATACGTACTACTAGAAGTCTTTCCCCATGCAACGTGGTTTTAGTCAGACCGTACAATGCATATAAGCCTTTTGGTTTCACTGGGCGACAGGGCTTGAGATGATGTCATTTCATCTCAATGTCAGGTAAAAGTCCCACAAAATTGGCAGCAGCGTCTCCAAAATGACCTAAATAGTGTTGACGGGGACGTTAAATCTCAATTCAAACAAAACTAGAAGTTTTTCGACTCATTTAATAAACAAGAAGTGTGACCAAAGGTCACGGATGCCCCCGCCTGATATTGCAATTAAGTTTAATTAAATTGTAGATTGCTAACGTCATCACGGATACGGTCGCGGGCGGAGACTAAAAGAACGGACTGACACAGGGAAAACAATGCAGTCGAGCCTCGATGGCTCAAACCCCTTTGGGAGCATGAAAATGTGTTCGAGACAGCGGTAGTTCGAGCCAGAGAGGACCGAACCGGCTACCTCTCGATCTCAAATCCGATGCTTTAACCACTGCACCACAGCGCTCCATCGGAACAATCTACGTCGAAGATCAGGGTCCAGTTGATCGAAGCATCGTTAGCTTAACAAGCTCGTTAGTGGTCATATTGTTAACTATTCTGGCAAGTACAATATCTAAAATTTTGGTATTTTTGCTGAAAAAAATGCTGCTCACATTTTTTTCAAAAACTATTAGCATATTTGCCATATTAAAGGATCAAAGATTTAACGATACGTTAACTAACGACGCCTTTAGTTTTGAACAACTGGCCCCAGAACATTTGTTGTTCAACACTCTTCAACCCCATCCCCGCACGCCCAACGGGGCTTGGAGAAATAGATTGGGCTGCGTGAAACCGTCTGGTAAACCGCTTAGGAGGTTTAAGGCTGCCCTGGTGAAGTAGTGTGGGTCGGACTGTCCATGCTTATAAATCCTTTTGGTTTCATTCGGATGTCGTAAAAAACGTCTCACGAAACGTCTCCAAAATGACCTAAATAGCGTTAACGGGGACGTTAAACCTCAATTCAAACAAAATACTCTTTCTTCCTGGGATTGTCTGTGCTTTGATTTTTTTTATTGGTCATTGTGAAAATGTGATTTACTTTATTTTAATGCATGCAGGGGCACTTCTGTATAGATGTAGGCTAATTTAATTTAAGGTAAGTCAGCAACAAGACAATACACGATTTTACCCGTTTCGTCCTCAATAGATTCGTCCATTTCAAGTAGCAGCAGTCCATTTAGAAATACAGGGGTTTCAGTTTGAGATATGTTTAGAAGTTTAAACAATGGCAGACATTTTGGCAAACAGTGAGGCCCTGATCAGACGCCGCGTTCTGCGGCGTCTGATCTGGGCCTCATCTGTTTGACAGGGTCCCGCTTTGGTGTTTGACGTATAAAATGGGCTAAATATACATGTGGATTTAAATATAAACGACATGGCGCGAATGGGTCGTGTCAAGTGAAAACGAGGCTTCTGACATCTGCAAAGCGCAGACTCAGATCTGTCTCCGTACCCGCCCAGGCAGACTAAAGTCTTAGTGATCTCTCTGGGCCAACACCTATGCACATACCGCAGAGCGAAGACTGCCCAGACGGAGCAAATGCGCTGACTGTTCTGAATCTTCGCTGGGTGCACGTGTCCTTCTTGTCACGATAGTACAAAAATACTCGGCTCTCGTGGTTTACATTCAAATGGCGCATCTTTCACTTTGTTGATATTCATAAAAACAGGCTAAGTAACCATTGAGCGGTAAGTGACAAATATTTGCAAAACAACTATTCTTGCAAATATGCTGCCGTCACCACCGCCTTCGCCTCTGCCCCCATAACTCCCCGATGTTCAGGTATTTGGCTTGCATGATTTCATTTTTTTACCAATGATTCGGAAGCTGTTTGAAAAAAATAGTTTAGATCCTGATCAGTTGGCTTCTCAGAAGACAGTTGATCTGGATTTATACAGTTTGGAAAAAAAAAGGTTATTGTGTCGGGGTTTAACGGCACGTCAATCTTTGTGATTCATTTTCTGTCGTCTCCCAGAGAATGGGAGATAAGACAAAGAAGAGTTGTTAGAGATGAAAGTGATGGTCAGGGGAGACGGAGGAAAAAGAATGGATGTGTAGAATCTGGAGAAATAACAACGTTTCCCCTCTTCCATTACCTGCTGCAAGGTGAGTAGGCCTTGTCCAACTGTAAGCCCATATCAATTTGACTCCCAGTGTCGCAAGCTTCACTATACGTTTGCCTCACCCAACAAACCCTGCAAAAAAGGTTGTTTGTTTGATTTGAGGTTTACCTTCCCCATCAACACAGTTTAGGCCATTCTGGAGACATTGAGATGAAATGACATCTCAAGCCCTGTCGCCCTATGAAACCTATAGGGTTTATAAGCATGGACGGTCCGACTCGCACCGCGGTTCCTGGACAGGCTTAGATCCTCTTAGCGGTTTACCAATACCAGTGTGCGGACGGTTTCAGCTCTGCCTGGAAGCATCATGCAGTCCATCTATTTCTTCAAGCCCCGATGGGCGGGGGCGGTATAGCGAGGGTTGAAAGAGAATTTTATTTTTTCGAAGTTCACAGAAAAAGGGGGTCGGTGTAATTGTGAAGATCAAGGGATACTTTCCTTTTATTCGTTTTAAAAACGTATTTTTTGGGCATTTGTTAGAAACGCATTGATAAGGCCATTCAACAAGTGCTCAAAACATGTTTTATGGAAAAATAAAAATGTGTTATCTCTACTCTTCCTTATCTGTCTATACAGTAAAATTCCTTTATTAAGACCACTTTGGGACTGTTCAAAAGTGGTCTTTGACCAGAGGATACTGTATGCAGAAATACAAAGAAAGAATAACTGCAACCTACTAAATAAGCTTTTTAAAGAGAATTAGTCTTCATTTTAGGTCTTAATAGCCGAATATTACTGTATTCCAGGCGATTTTTTTTTAATTTATGAGCAGACCCCTGTTTGGTAGGACTTCTTTCTAAATGACAGGAATGGTTGGGTGAGGCGAAGGTGTTGTGTATCTTGCGTCAATGGCGCGTCCGACTGTCATTGCAGCAGGTAAGGGTTGATCACGTGAACAAGTCCGTGAAATGAACACCCCTCTAAACCCAACTTTACACAGAGAAAATTGGGGTTTACGGGGGTATACATATTTGTTTTATTTCTGCTCCAAAACATAGGTTGTGGGTACTCGTTAGAACCGCCTCAATGAGGCGGTTCTAACGAGCACCGACAACCTATGCTTGCAGTATAATTAAGAAAAATATTACGGATTTTCATCAGAAAAGTAGCCATTTTGGAGATGTGTAAAAATGCACTATGTCGCACGGTTGTGTTATCGTAATGAGATGGCGGTGTTATTTCTTCTGTTACTACACTTACATTCATTTTCTCATTCTTCTCTGTTCGCCACGTTTTATCTTCTCTACTATCTCTTCTCTCTCGTTCTCTGGGAGACAACACAAAATGACCAAAACGAGTTGACGTGCCGGTAAACCACTGGCATTGACTCAGAAATAAGTCGGTCGTTTGCAGATACATATGACTCAATAAATCTTCAGAATGATATACATAGATTAGGATGTCGCGCACGAAAATGGAACATGAGATTTCCGCCCGTTAAATGCAATATTATACAGATAAGTAAGAGAACTAATTAAATTGAGGCTTCTTACGGGATTCCATTAAATACCTTGGTGTGACCATCACACAAAACTTGAGATGGAATACATATATTAGCAACATGTGTACTAAGGCAAATAGAACGCTTGGTTTCCTGAGGCGTGCCCACAGTATGTAAAAGAGGCAGCATATAAAGGTCTTGTTCGCCCAATCTTGGAATATGGTAGGTGTATCTGGGACCCCAATGGAGTGGTCCTTGATGAAGAAATTTAAGAAGTTCAGAATAGAGTTGCTTAATTATTGCTTTGAAACTGGGAGCATGACTGGAATACTTGGAAAATTAAGACGGGAGTCTCTCAAGAAAAGGAGGAAAGACTGTAGGCTCATACTTTTATACAAATGTCTAAAGGGTTTGCCAGCATTCCAACAAATGACCTTGTTCCCCCACCCACCCCCACTCCAGTTAGGCACTTTAGAAATCACCATTCATTGGCGTTTCAGACCCTTACTGCAAAAACTGACACCTTATAAAGAATCGTTCTTCACCCGAACCATAAGAGATTGGGATGCCCTTCCCGATTCGATTGGGTGAGTTCCCTGCGACTCAAAATTGAATTGTCGTTGAAACAACATTGATTACGTCAAATGACTTTCATGACTTTATCCAAGCAGAGAGTGCCCTTAGAGTGTGCTTAATGACTTTATCCAATCGGGCATCGCGATACATACGCAAGTGCATTAGAATTAGAATGCACTCGCTTATGTATCGTGAAGCCTGATTGGATAAAGTCAAACATGCTGCGATATATTGCCAGACACCCGACGTCATCCTGTAACGTCGTTTTCAATTGGTTGGTCTTAGAGTTTTTTGTTGGAGGTGGGGGGGGGGGGGGCAATTAAGCATTTTCTTTAAGCCAAAAACAGGTGACTAAATGCATTTAAATGGGGATAACAGTAGTGAAAATTGTCATTTGGAGTGGTAAAACAAATTCCACTTTTCGAAAAACGGAAATTCCGACCGTAAAGCCGCAGATTTATGTCCCCAAATGACAGTTTTCGATACATTTATCCACTAAGGCGTAAAAATAGCTTGTTTCTACTAACATGCTGAAAAAAATGGTCGGTAGGTAGGAGAAACTTTTTTTTATTATTGTATTTTTTCCCCGAAAAAAAAAAAAAAAAAAAAAACAAACATGGTCGGGCCTGTATTTTTATGTGATTTTGTTTTTGTACATGTTTTTGTTAATAAAATTGCCATGTTGACACTAAATTCATTTTAGATGCCCCAAAAAGTCAGCTCTGTAATTTGGAAGATACTAAATGCCAAAAACTACAAAAAAATGTACTTAAAACGCGAAATTACTTTGGGAAAATGCAAAGACAGCACTGAGTAGGGTCGGAAATTGAAAATCGTAGGGTCGGGGGTTTAATTTAACTTTGTTTTTTTACTGATAAAAATGTTGAGTCGGTGGAGGGTGGGTGGGGGGGAGGGGGGCGGTGTCTGAAGCAGGGTCGGTCGGGTTAGCGGAAACAGTGCTATTTTTAGGCCTAATTGAAAGTCGAGTGCCTCCTGGGTTGTACTTTATATAGTGTGTTTACAGGCTGATGTAATTTGAGTCAACATGACAGCCGACAAATGGCGCCCATCACTGAAACTTGCAGCGTCAAAATTCCTATTTTTGGTAAGTTGTGAAAACTATTTATCATATGACGTTGGGTCTGAGAGTGTAATAACGCCATGTAATAAACGCGATAATCCACTAGTGGATTGAATATGAAAATTAGTTAGATATTCCCCGTAACGTTACATGTACGACGTCATTGACGACGTCTCGTTTACTAATGACGGAATATTGACATTTGCTCAACAAACCGTGAATAAAATGCGTTTTAATGTCATATGTTAAATAGAATCTTGCATTCGTGCTCATGTATTATACAATTCATTAAACTCGTTGAGGAAAATGGATAAAATGCTCGGCACAGCCTCGCATTTTATCTCTTTTTCTCAACTCGTTTAATCAATTCAATAATACATGAACACTCATGTAAGAGTGAATATAGAGTGAACATTCTATTAAGGTTCATGAGTTAGTCTAGAATTCTGATAAGTCGAGAGCATGCCGCGCGTAGGGCCATAATTTGTCATATTTCCCTGCAATATTCCCCTCTGACGCCGCTGCTCAAAATGACAAGTACATCCATTGAAAGAATCTCTAGAAGTCACGCCTTATCATATTCCCCTACACTATTCCCCTCTAACGTCACTGCTCAAAAGTACAACTGCATTCATTGAAAGAATCTCTATCTAGAAGTCATAATTCGATATGTTATATCATTTGTTTCCCTTGTGTGAGGGGTTCGCCCTCGACAGATACGAGCCTTCACTGTTCCTGACCAGGCTTACAGGCTTAGACTCTCTGCGCGGTTTACCTGTGAGATCTCTCCACCCCCACCCCTCCCCCCCCCCCCCCCAAAAAAAAAAAAAAAAAAAAAAAAAAAAAAAATCCCAACTTCGAACACGTAGCTGGTGGTTCAACTGCCGAGTACTCATACACAAGCAACAGTCCATCTTAAGCCATCTCCCATGATTGATTGACGGATTGGATTGGGGTTTAAAGCCCCGCCAACACGTTATAGGTCATTTTGGAGACGTTGCTTTCCATTTTGTGGGACTTTTACCCGACAGTGTGATGAAATGACATGTCAGGCCATGCCGCACAATGAAACCAAATTTTTTTATGCATGGACGGTCCGACTCGCACCATTTTGCCTGGGCAGGCTTAGCGCCTCTGAACTCATGTGCGTGGTCGGTTTCAGCTCTGCGTGGAAGCATCATGCAGCCCAATCTATTTCTTCAAACCTCCGGTGGGCGGGGGCGGTCGTCTCCCATGGGTTGAAGCATTAGAAACAGGAAAGGTAGGGTAGAGTAGGAGAAAATAAATGCCCCCCACCCCCACCCCGATCCCGCACCTGCTGCAAGTACAACAGGCCCTCGTCCTACTGAAACCAAATCAACAGAACACCCTGGCCCCTAAGTTAGATAGGTAACGTTACATGTGCGGCATCCGTAATGAGGTCTCGTTTACTAATTGCGGAATATTGCTTTTTTTTTGGTAAAACAATCGTGAATAAATGCGTTTTAAATGCCATATGATAAGTAGAATCTCTCATTCGTGCACATGTTTATTGAGTTAATTAAACTCGTTGACGAAAAGGAAAAATGCTCGACAAAGCCTCACATTTTATCCCTTGTACTCAACTCGTTTAATAAATTCAATTAAGAAATGAGAATTTTATTTTTCTGCTGTTCATGAAGGTATGAATGCAGCGGGTCGCGTGCAAAGTAAATGAACCCCTACGTCAACTTTGCTAACGACCCACTGTCGTTCATACTTACATGAACAGCATTAAAATTAAATTTATTTTCTTTATATTTACATTCTTTGCCCCCCATCACTGGGCAACAAAATGCTTATATGGCAAACTTTTAAAGATAAAAAAAACATTTACACGCTGTTTTCCTACAAAAGCGGAAAAGCGTTGGCGTCACCAGTGCTTATAGTTAACCATTGTTTAGACTGACGTCACTTGACGTCAATGAAAAACAAGCGACTCAATGCTTTCATAGAAGTATGAACTACACTGTTTTCTATAGATTTCTATTCTATTAGACTTTACACTGGAACTGTAAATATTAATACAAGAACACTCGTGTAAGATTGTTTATATACATGTATTTATTTTTTAACAGATAAACAATATATACGTGGTTCTTGGTTCTGTTCTGCTCAACATTGTAAGGCAACATATGCGGTATTGTGACAGAACGATCAAACAGTCTGATGAAAATCTCTATCTTCTTGTGGTGCTTGGGTCTATTGGGTTTATTGCTGGTACATTCAGTTTGTTTATTGATTGTACAGGAAAAAGATACAAAACTTTGCTATGTCTGGTAACTATGCGATTAAATTTTAAGTCTCAGCACGTGAACAAGTCCATGTAATGAGCACCCTTGTAAACCCGACTTTATTTAAGGGGAATGGGAACACCTTCAGGGGAGGCAACTCTTGCAAAAGTATTTTTGTCTCCCATGTCAATAGAGGTCAACTCTTAAAGAAAAGAATTCAAGCTTTCCTTTAAGAGTTGACCCCTTTTTCCGTGGGACAGAGCTTATAGGAAAGCGAACAGGAAGTCCCGACAGTTGTTTCCCTTTGAAAAAATGACAGCAAATGTGCCAGGTGTTCCCATTCCCCTTAAGGACACGTTGGATTAGAATGGTGAACATTTTATTCATTGCCGCGGCCGCGCAGACTATCTAATGATGACTTTTGCTCCGGAAGCATTTAAGAAAAGGTCACGACTGGTTGAATGATTTCCTGTTGACTGGTCATCATAGTTATTCGTCACAATCATTAAAACCCGGCACCTTAAGTTTATCGACAGATCTCAGGCTTGCAAAAATAAACATATATTCATGATGACTTTGACCTTACACACCTGTATTTTTTTTTTTTTTTTTTTTCATGTTATTGTTTGACGATTTTTTCATAAGGTTAACCTAGAATGCGAAATGAAAGGTTAACCTAGAATGCGAAATGAAAAGGTTAACCTAGAATGCGAAATGAAAGAAACCGTAAATGTAGGCATGTAGTACCAGTAGTTGCCATCGGTAATTTTGTTTTTATGTCACACTTACATATTAACTGACACATTATTACAACATACACGTGTTAACTTTTGTCATTTTACTTGTCAGTCCAAGTACTACACAAATTAGTGTGAGCTGGGCGTAGACTCCAGTTTTTGTAAAAGCTCATACTTGTAATTCGTTCTGTCTTGATTAGGCTGTTCTTGTTTGTTGGATTTGAGGTTTAACGTCCCCGTCATATCTAGATCATTGTGGAGACGTTGCTTCCTTTATCCAACACTGAGATGAAATGACTACTCAAGCCCTGCCACCCAAAGAAACCAATATGGTTTATAGAAATGGACCGTCCGACTCACACCACTTTGCCTGGGCAGGCTTAGAGCCCTCTCAGCGGTTTACCAGTACTCATGTGCAGCTGGTTTCAGCTCTGCGTGGAAGCATCATGCAGCCCTATCTATTTCTCCAGGCCCCGATGGGCGGGGGGGGGGGGGGGCAGTTAGGCGGTTCTAAAGTACACCCGCGATCTACAGCTGGAGAAGAAATCATAAACAAACAAGTTGGCTTCTTTAAAAAGAATCCAAAGGAAAGGTCTGCTGCTGTCTAGTCAGAAGAATGAACAGAGCATTACCACAATAGTAATCATAATACTAATAAACATAATAATAATAATAAACGTGCGTAATGTTTGTCTTTTGCAAACATGACCAACCCTTAACTATTCGCTTTAGAACCTTAAAATCAAGAATGATCAAATACCACTGCCATTTGGTGAATCGCTTTTATTTTTTCATAGCAGTCATACTTAAAAACTAAGATGAGAAATTCTAAAGTTGTATAATTTGCATTTCCTGTTTTTAAACTTCGTTTCAGCTGAGACCTCAAAACAAATCAGTGGTAGAATTGGCAACTACACCAATACCTGCCATACGTCTTGCCAGCGAAAGGCAATGAAAAAAATAGAGAAAGTGGCCACGGGGTCATGGATACCATCGGCAGATGCAACCATGTATTGCAAAGCACAATTTTTAAGTTTAAGACCTTGATCTCAATTTCTAAATAGTAAGTTTTTGACCTTGATCTGCTGACAGCAGTATCCTTTCTGCACCCATAAAAGTGTCTACATATCAACCCTAATCGTAGGTTGAAAACCACAACAGTACAAAACATTTAACATGACTATCTCAATCAAAGTTCAAAGTGTGCGATCTTGGCAGCAATTTAAAAGTAATACCCGTTAGGCATTATAAGTTCACACTGCAAAGTTAAAGGAAAAAATAAATCTGGAAATTACCAATATCGCTATATATTCTAATTACTGGCGCCAGCCAAACCCGGGCAGTTGACTCAGGAGTGTGACCGACTCATGTTTAAGGCAATGCCAAAGGAACACGATATACCAAATAAAAATGTATTAGACAAGTGATTAGCATATTAGAATTAAAGCAAAACTTTGAAGTTAAGTGCTGACGGACGTCCACGCGTTGTCACCAAACAGTTAATATGTGACTTTTCGTAGACAGCACAGATCGTTATGTGTCACTTTTTTGTGTGACAGCCACTTAAAAAAGCTATTTGTTCTCATGAAATGACCGTTAAATTGATAGAATGTATGATGAAAAAAAACTGAAAGTGACTGTATCGCAATAATTCAATAGAAACCAGTTAACAATCATTTCTTGGGCCAAGACAGACAGAGGGACAAACAGATGGAAGAAAAACAGAGACAGGACGAAAACTATATACAGCTCAACATTCTTCTCATGTCAGGGGAAATTATCAAAATATTCCTAGCGGTTTGAAAATTATATGTCCATCATCAGCTGGTGAAAAATTTGCCTCGGCGAGGCTATTTATATAAAAAAATATTGCATTATACAAATTGGTTAGGTCATGCCAATATACATCTTCATGCCAAAATTATTGAAATATACCTTGCGGATAATATATCTAAAATCAGTTTGTTATTATTTTACCCTGGAGAGGCTATCGATATAAAAAAAAATCGCTTTAAACAATATAATTAATTAGATCTTGTCAATATATATATCTACCTGCAAAAACTTATCAAAATATTTCTTGCGGGTTGAAAGTTGTAACGTATATGTCAGTTAATGAAATTTTTGCCTCGGCGAGGCGAATTATAAAGATATCAGCCTTTAGACAAACTCATTTGTTTTGGCTTGTCAATCTCTCTGCATGCCAAAACTTAACAAAACTAGAATCGCGCAGTCGATATCACGCCATCGCATTTCCCCACGCCACTACATAATCTACTCATCATGCCGTTCGCTGTGATATCTTACACGACCATGTTCTGGAAATTTTTATTTTTGAACCCCGCGGGCCCCAACCCCTGGGTCCACCCCTAGGGGTGTGATCGAAATTACGAAAGTGTCATACACTGCCCAGACGAAAGATCTATCAGTTCCCAAAGTTTCAAGTTTCTATCTATAACCGTCTAGAAGGTTTGTTTGTTTGACTTGAGGTTTAACGTCCCCGCCAACACTGTAAAGGTCATTTTGGAGACGTTGCTTCCAATTTTGTGGGACTTTTACCCGACATTGAGATGAAATGACATCTCGAGTCCTGTCGCCCAATGAAACCAATAGGGTTTATTAGCAAGGACGGTCCGCCTCGCACCGCGGTTCCTGGACAGGCTTAGATCCTCTAAGCGGTTTACCAGTACTAGTAAACGGGCCGGATTCAGCTCTGCATGGAAGCATCATGCAGCCCATATATTTCTTCAAGCCCCTATGGGCGGGGGCTTACCGTCTAGAAGGAGTAATCCGGTAAGACGGACGGACGGACAGACAGACGTACGGACGTACGAACGTACGGACGAACGGACGACGAATACAATTACAATAGCCCCACTTTTTCTTTGAATAGCGTGGGGATAATAATCCTACTGTTGCCTTGGCCAGGCTTCTTGTGAAGAAATTAGGCATTATGATGAGTTCTAATTGGTCACTGATGAGGCCTTATTGGCTGAAACTAGCTAGTCCGGCATAGAAAACATGTACATTACATATTTTCCAGTTCTATGGTGTATTCCTTGCTTCCCTTTCAAGAACATATTAGGCGGTCTTGTCAATATGCATCTGTTTGCCAAATCTTATCAAAATGAAACTTATATACCTGCAATCAGTTTGTGACTATTTTGCTTTATATAAAGAAATAAGGCATTAAACAACATTGTTGACTATATCGTATCAATATATATCTGTTTGTCGAAAAAGTGTATAAAATATCTCGAACGGTTCGAAATTTATACGGCGGTGCAAGTTAGTGGAAAATTGCCTCGGTGAGGCTATTTATAAAGAAATCAAGCATTAGACAATCTCACTGGTAAGGTCTTGTCAATACATATCTACATTCAGTTTCTGAAAATGTTGCCTCGGCTAGTCCAGAAATCTGTAATTAGACTGCTGGCGGTGCTGCTTGACGTAGTCTTGGAGCTGCCTTCTTGGTTCTGGCTGGGGCTTGACTGCGCAGATCCTAACGTCAAAAGACAGTGACACTCTGGTGCTGAAGGCCTGTGGTCACCTCAGGAATCCCATGAAGTCGGCGTGACTTCAAGAAAGCCACAAGTGACTCTGGAAGTACTTTTTCATAAATCCAGACATGTTGTGATATCGATCTGGACTGCTCAAGAGCTGAACAGAGAATAATGATGATGGTGACACTGCTACGTTCGTTCGTTCAAGCTAAGGCATTTTACGTCTGCCAGGGTCGAGCGGACAGAAATCCATAGCGCCATAGCGAGACGCATCACGAAAACACGCTTATATAATTTTGACCCCCTTGAACCCCACTTTTATATAGTAAAACTGGGGTTTACAGGGGTAAACCTTATTTTTTTAATTCTGCTCTATACTATAGATTGTATCGATGAGGCGGTTCTAACGAGTACCCACAATCTATATTTCGAGCAGAAAAAAGAAAAATATCACAATATTTCATCTTAAAATTTCCCTTTTTTCGGCGATAAAAGTTGCAATGTCTTAGTATAGGTGTGTTTTCGTAATGGTAAGTTATGAGCTTCTGGGCTGCGAATCGCGGCAGTCTGTCCAACAAGAGTTAATCGCGTTGGATTGCCTGTGCTCTACCGAGTAAAGTGAAGCACTGCCAGTTTTAGAAATTTTGAATGCCAGTCTAAATGGAGACAAACACTTAGAGTAATCAGTGACGAATCGGTTGCAGATCGCGATTTCTCTACTGTGCTCGAAAGCAGAAAGTAGACCAACGGTGCTCTCTTTTAGGGCCGCGCGATTTTGGCCATCGGACTTAGGCTGCAAATGAAGCATGCCTTTGCAAGTTTCCATACAGAAACAAGCGGCTAGTGGTCCAGGCAGAAGACTTGTCGCAAAACAGAAATGGAGGTAATGATCAGGAATCGATACAATTCACAGTTCCAAGTCCTATTCCCAAACAGCAGGCAGGATGAGTGTGCAATGATCCAGATGTTGGTACAAGCCCTCAGCATCTCCTACCGGCTTGGCAATGCAGAAATGCTGCTTGTAGAACCACAAAGTTCCTGGGACGAACTCATCGATCCCCGCATCCGATGACCTCGACCCGTACAAAATGCCGTTCTGTAAATGTGACTGTGGCCTAACGTGTACACGTACGTGCCACACACACTACCACGACTAGGCACCCTCATTAACTAAGATACGAGCATTTAACAACAACTTTAGTCTGCCTGAGCAATCAAATTTATTTCCGAGCAGAGTACGTGTTACTATTATTTCGTGTAGTGGTTTTCAGTTACTGGATATCAGTATGTTACATGTAACTGCAATTAAGTTGGGATTACAGGGATTACTTTAGTTTTCTTATTTTTGTTATAAAACGAGGCCGTGTTACGCGTTTAAACGACGCTAACAAGGAACAATATATTGGATCCGTGTCACCCATAAGAAAGATTAGTTATTCCCAGCGGGCACATGACGTCTATGCAACGCCGTACCAACGTCAATGCAACGTCATGCCAGTAAAACTGATTATACTGACACAGAAACTGTAGTGACTTTCAGCCTCAGCAACTGATTCCCCAAGGCTGATAAAACACCCTTTTCTCGCTGGAGAAGAAGCAGCTGATTACTTTCCTTTCCGCTGCATTCTCACTGTATATCAACAATTTTGGTTTGTCCTTCCTGTTGGTGCCATTGGTATTATGTTTTCTGTGATGTCGCCTTTTCTGGCCATCTTCATTAGTATATACTGGCCCCGAAAGCTCAGTGGCAGAGCGTCTGCTTCGGGAATGGGAGGTCGCGGGTTCGATCCCCGGCCGCGCCATACCAATGGCGTAAAAAATAGCACTAGGGGCTCCCTTGGCTGACGCTCACATTATCAGGGGTAGTCCTAGGAAGATAAATGAAGGCAGGTAAGTTTTTGTTAAAGGATACTTTGTTTGTCGCAATAAAAGCTTATGCTATTTGTTTCGGATATGCGACGTTAAATAAAGCTCCTTTATCTTAATCTTTATATTTATTTCGCTTTTTGTCAGTTCAAATATATTGTAAATCAGCGTCACGCATACGAAAAGGACGTTGCCAGACGGTTCAACAATTTGCAGAAGCTGGAATAAAGATACATTCAATTACAAATATGTTGTGCCGCTTGCTAGCGTAAGGCAAGCTTTTTGTGAAACCTCATACTTGTAAATGTAAACTTTCATTTATGGTCATTTCGCCAAATAGACACACTACATAGAACAACTGAAGTATCCCTGCATATTTCTGACTGGTTCACATTGTTTCTTCACGCTGATAATGATTGCAAATAGCAAATTATAGCGAGAAGTCTGCACTGGAGCGAAAATGCTTCAAATTTCACATAAACACTGTGGAAAGGTCCTGAGGGACCTTTCCAACAAGGGCGCCGCCTGTCGGGGATTGGAGTATTATATTGGACTACAAGGTACTTTGAAAACACATTACGATAACTGATCGGTGTGACATTGTGAATTCTTTTATGCCTTCAAATGTTTCTCTTGTAAAATTGTAATAGTTGTCTTATCATAACGATAACACAACCGTGCGACATAGTGCATATTTCTCATCTCCAAAATGGCTACTTTTTCTGATGAAAATCCCCTCCTATTTTTCTTATAAATACTGCAAACATAGGTCGTGGGTGCTCGTTAGAACCGCCTTATTGAGGCGGTTCTAACGAGTACCCACAACCTATGTCTTGGAGCAAAAATAAGAAAAATAATGTATACTCCCGTAAATCCCAGTTTTCTCTATATAAAGCGGGGTAGACTAGTTCACGTGATGTTAATTCTATAACCACAGGTTGTGGGTGGCGGTTCTAACGTGAACCACAACCAATGTCTTGGAGCAGAAATAAGTAAAATTATGTGTATATATTTTTTTCAGTATAAAGTCTGGTTTAAAAGGGTTTTCATAACAAGGGGACTTATTAACATAACATCATATAACGCCACAGTCACAGTAAAGTTCCTGTATCAAGATCACCTTTGGGACTGTTCAATAATGATCTTTATGACCATTTTAACAGTCCCAAAGGTTGTCAATTATTAGGATACATTAGGTGTAGAAAAAATAAAGAAAGAATAACTGAATCCTCAATAAGGTTTTACTTAATTTATACTGTATTTTAGTGGACAATATCATGTTATGACTATACGTACATGTATAATTAAGAAATGAATTTTATTTTTCTGCTGTTCATTAAAGTATGAACGCAGTGGGTCGCGTGCAATGGAACTTTGCTAGCGATCCGCTGTCGTTCATACTTCCATGATAACAGAAAAATTAAGTTTATTATATTTACATTCTTTGCCCCTCATCACTGGGCGAAAAAAAATGCTTATAGGTCTATAGGTTTGCATCAGACTTTATCCTGGAAATGTAAATTAATGGTTACATGTACTAGCGCATAAAGTTATGACGCCACCTGTGGTAACCCTATGATTTCTTTTGAACTTCTTAGAAGCGTCCGTGGTGTAGTGGTTACGCTACACGCCTTGTAAACCAGGGGTCTCAGGATCGATCCCGGGCTTCTCCAGACTTTAGGATGAGTCTTTAAACCGATGTCTCGTCTCCGTATGAACTTAGATGTTGGTGAGATGTAAAACTCACTCACTCACTCACTCACTCTTTTGAACTTTTTCGGCGATCGTTATATGATAAGCAGAGACGAGTTTCATAAATGTCATATGAAATGAACACCCCTGATAGATCCTTCAAGTAGAAAAAAGTCCCAGCAGGCACACGTCACTAGGGCAACGTCAAATCAACGTCGGTACGTAGATGTGACGTTGCATAATGCCATGACGTTGAGCCGACGTTGATGTGATGTCACAATTACGTCATGTGCCTGCTGGGGTTGCACGGAAAGTAGTGAAAAAGGTAATAACGTGGACACACAACAAAGGCGTGTCCCATTATGCAACGTTAGTACAATCGATTAGGGCTAGCTAATCGGAGATGAAAAGATAATTGGTTATCAGTATTGCCAGTGTGTTCGATAATCGATTAGTAATCAACGAAGATTTGGTCATAATTTTACATTTCTTGTTTTCTGTCTGAGCATGACTCCCACCATATGTTGTACTTTACCATATACTTTTGAACAGACAGACCTGAGCGAACAGTGTAGACCCTGATGAGACGCCGCAGAACATGGCATCTCATCATGGTCTGCACTGTTTGCCAGTCATCCAGCTATTTGAGACACAACTTTCCATAGTAAATTGTACTTATCAATTAATCGATAACAAACAAATCATTATTGAGAATCATTTTGTTGAATTATTCGATCGATTAATCGATTATCCGATTACTCGTACCTGCCTTACAATCGATCCCATCGGAGCTTGGAGAAATAGAGTGGGCTGCACGGTGCTTCCACCCAGAGCTGAAACCGACCGAATATAAGTACTGGTTAACCGCTTAGAAGGTCAAAGTCTGCCCAGGAAAAGTGGTGCGAGTTGGACAGCTCCTTAAACCCTGGCGGTTTCTCTGGGCGGTAGATGGCATTTCGGAGGCCCACAAAATCGGAAGCAACGTCTCAAAAATGACCTTAATAGTGTTGACGGGGACGTAAAACATCAACACAAACAATCAAACAATGAATGTCGGGCCCTGTCGGTCAGTTATCCGAAATATTCTAATATCTTGAGGACTTGCTGTAATTCTCCTAAAATTTCAACAAATTTGTTTCAGGATCCTGCAAAACGTCCAAAAGGTTTAGACGGAATGGCAAACAGTCTAGACTCTAATAAGACTGCTCATTCGGGAGTAGTCTAATCAGGGTCTACACTGTTTGATAAGGTCTATCTGTGCCAATACTTACGATCATTGCAGTAACCACACTTTACAAAGAGAGGCATTTACACTTCACATAAGTGGCTTACAAGTAGAGTACACATTCTGCCACCAGAAACTGCCAACTGCCTTTCTTGAATGAGCGGAAGGGAGTCAAGACGAGAGTGTGATCTGGGTCTGCACTGTTGGCCAATGTCAAAAGACCCGAACACAGAACATAGGGGCTTGAATCACTTTGTTTGATGAAAGAAAAAATATGGTACTATAGTACCATATATTTTATTTTCATCAAATAAAGTTATTCAAGCCCCTATGCACAGGCCAAAGTTTACTTTTTACACAGCGCTCTGACGTTACAAACAATTTGAAAATGTTCCGCGATAGTCACGTGCACAACAGCAGGCGAGAAGCTTCTGTAAGTAGTAACTTTGGGTCAGTTGATAAATGTCGACCCAAAAATACAGTGTCGCCCTGGCAAGTCGTATCTGTCAATCCCTTCTTACTTATCTATATCTTCTTCAGGTACTCTGGCACTCATTTGTTGGAGTCTGTCTTGTTTTGTCGGTGTCAAACATATTCAGAAAAGTGAGTTCTTTTTGTATCCCCGCCTGTAGCAACGCTTTATCAATATCTTTTTCGGCCTGCTTAGAAAGGTAAATCATTTTAACTTTGCTTAGCATCGCCGAAACTTTATATTATTCCCTTCTTCTTCTACAATAAATCAAAACGCACAAGAGCAGCTACCTTTGTTTACCATTTTGAGGTCCTAGGAACTATCGCCTCAGTTCCCGGATGTTTCGTGGGAGCAAAATTACGTTGATGCGATTTCGCGATAGCTCCCCTGATGTCCACCCGTGCAGTAGGCACACGTCACAAGGGCAACGTCAAATCAACGTCGGTGCAACGTCGTGACGTGACGTAGATGTGACGCTGCATAAAAGTCATGACGTTGCACTGACGTCTCACTTCACACTTCACATATGTGGTTTAATGTGCCTGCTGGGTGTAATGTTTTCCCTGTCAGCTCGTTCTTTTAGTCTCCGCCCCCGACGCGGTATCCGTGATGGTGTTAGCAATTTGCAATTTGATTATACTTAATTGCAATACCAGGCAGGGACATCCGTGACCTTAGACACGCTTCTAGTTTATTACATGAGCCGATCAGTAACATACATCTACGTGATTAAATGCCGCCCCGCCCATCGGGGCTTGAAGAAATAGATGGGCTGCATGATGCTTCCACTGGTAAACCGCTTAGAGGATCTAAGCCTGCCCAGACAAAGCGGTGCGAGTGTCGGACCGTCCATGCTCATAAACCCTATTGGTTTCATTGGGTGGTAAGGCTTGAGATGTCATTTCATCTCAATGTCTGGCATAAAGTCCCACACAATTGGAAGCAACGTCTCCAAAATGACAGAGTTGACGGGGACGTTAAACCTCAAGTCAAACAAAACAAACAAAATGATCTGTTTGTTTATATCCCCGCCATTCGATGCATATACCGTAGAACTTCAATGGCTCGAACTCCGATGAGTTGTTTACCTATGGATGAGTCGAGCCCGTTCTTGAGTCCGCTGGGAATTCCTCCAAATACATGTACGATATAGGGGTAATTTATGAACATTTTCCAATCTTGCAAATGTATGCTGTGTGTACTTATAAGAATCGCCTCATCGCACAGCATACATTTATAATAAAGAGAATCGAAAACATATCCAAAATCTCCATTATGCCGCCTGGCATGGCACTAAAAGTGTCCCTCTCTGCCTCGAACTACCGCTGTCTCGAACACATTTTCATGCTTCCAAAGGGGTTTGAGCCATCGAGGCTCGACTGTATTGTTTTCCCTGTCAGTCCGTTCTTATAGTCTCCGCCCGCGACCCTATCCGTGATGACGTTAGCAATCTGCAATTTAATTAAACTTAATAGCAATATTAGGCGAGGGCATCCGTGACCTTTGGTCACACTTCTTGTTTATTAAATGAGTCGAAAAACTTCTAGTTTTGTTTGAATTGAGATTTAACGTCCCCGTCAACACTATTTAGGTCATTTTGGAGACGCTGCTGCCATTTTTGTGGGACTTTTTCCTGACATTGAGATGAAATGACATCATCTCAAGCCTTGTCGCCCAGTGAAACCAAAAGGCTTATATGCATTGGACGGTCTGACTAAAACCACGTTGCATGGGGAAAGACTTCTAGTAGTACGTATATTAAATGGCCTTAGGCCTCAGATAATAACAATCTGTTCTAATTTTGTCTCTCATAATTAAGTTCTATAGTTATCCTGAAAAGTATGTAGTGTACATTTTTTTTCTGGGCCAGTCCAGCTAGTTTCGTTCAATAAGGCATCGTGAGTGACCATCAGATATTTTCAAAGTTGAAAATTTCAACAGTCTGCACAAATTCCGTAAATGTGAATGTCTGGGTTAGCCAGTATCATACCAACGCAAAGATACATCAGCTTGTATTATTTCCTAAAGAAAATACTTTTCTACATTTTATTTTTATTTATTTCCGCCCATTTTTTCCAGACGAGTTCTCAGCAACCACTGGACAGATTTCTTCTTGTGATAAGACGAATTTATTTACAATGAATTGGGGATCAACCGGCCTGTACCCACCGTATACCCACTCGTTCGTATTAGGGCTTGCATAACATACATTTGCCTTGGTAATTTGAAGAAACTGATACAGCACAGAAACATAATGAATATTCAAATTCCCCTAAATTGTAAAATGCACCTAATTCGACTCTTAAAACTAATTAATGGAGCCGGCCTCGATAGCTCAGTCGGATGCGCGTCTGACTGGTGAATAGGAGGACGCGGTTTCGATTCCTGCCGGGGTCGGTAACATTATTTCGTGGAGAGATTGATCATGAAATCTTTTTCTACGGTCATTCTCTCCCTTCCGCTGATTCAAGAAGTTTCTGGCGAAAGAATGTGTACTGTACTGGTTAATCGCTTACGTATAAGCACGCCCAGGAAAAGTGTGGATAGGTAAACTGACCGGCTCAAAAATGACCTAAATAGTGTTGACTGGGCCGTTAAACCTAAATACAATCAAACAAAACTATATAATGCCAAACATAAACATGCTATAGGTATGTTCTAATGTCGAATTAATTAATCTCGAAACGAGTCCGCATGGGAGATCATTTGAGTAATTGGGGTTTATGAACGGTTGATTATTATCATGTGATATCTCTGTGGTATCTTTCATTACAGTTTGAGAGTCATCAAGGTGACAATATGGAACTTGTTGTTTCGGTTATGTACATTGCATTGTACATAGCAATGGTAAGTAGAGAGAGAGAGAGAGAGAGAGAGAGAGAGAGAGAGAGAGAGAGAGAGAGAGAGAGAGAGAGAGAGAGAGAGAGAGAGAGAGTGAAACTTTTCGCACGTGTTTGTATTTATACGGTTATTTCTTAGAATTGATTCAGGCGACGTCACATGATCAGTAAGGCGCGGATATCTTCAAAATGATTACAATGGCGACATTGAAAACAGATATATTGAAAATAGGAAAATTTCACGATAAAAAATCTGAAAGTCTTTATATTCTAGGCGGTTCTAACAAGTGTTCTAACGAGTGCCCACAATCTGTTTCTGAGCAGAAATGAGAAAAATAATGTATAACCTGTAAACCCAAGTTTTACTTTATAAAAGTGGGGTTTAAGGTGGTCAAATATTCATAGGCGTGTTTTCGTGATGTCAATGACGCTGCTTTAAAACCCTATTGGTTTAATTGGGCGGCAGGGCTTGAGATGTCATTTCATCGTAATGTCGGGTAAAAGTATAGTTCGAACAAACTGACCTGAGACAGTTGAACTCTATAAACATAATCTCACACCCGACTGAATGCATGTATTTATCTTCGTCGTTTTCCGAACATGGCGATATTGTTATACAATACATAGTGTTCGGTAAATGGGTTGCTATTCACGAGATGCCGAAAAATCACGAGAAGTTTACGAAAGCCGACTTATTAGGCGATGACATTGACTATTTATTCCTTGCATAAAGGTCAGTCGTATGTCAAATTGTTCGAACACACAAAATTGGAAGCAACGTCTCCAAAATGATCTATACAGTGCTGACGGAGCACATTACACTTCAAATCAAACAAACACACAAACAATAAAGGAACGGGTTGGTTGATTTCCTCAACGATAGAAATCTTCTTGACAAGGGAATCAAATCATTTTTAAAGAATTGTCGACTTTAAAGGTCATTTTTCCCTTTATTTTCAGTGTTTGGCGGAGGCATTTTACCTCTTTAAGGAGAACAAGAACCATGAATGTCCAGGAAAAGATATGTTTCTGATTCATGATCTGGACGATGTCTGACAAATTCCATACCACAAAACCAACTTTGCAATTAGGACATCACGTGACTACCGTTGGGTACACTTGTCACCGCCATCGCGAGCCTGTTTTCTGGACTGATTCTCTTGAACGCGATGATAAATGTATAAAATCGTTCCCAGAAGACCGGGCGTGGTCTGACTTTGTCCCTGCCTACGATGAATTCGTTTTACTGAGCAGAATAGCTTAATGTCTCGGATGTCCACGTGACTATCGCTGATTTGTATGAAACCGAGGTAACGTTTAATTATAGCCGCGCTATTTTTATCTTTGTTATGTCAGATTTTTTTTCTAAATAAAGGACGTTACCTGAGTACTCATGTATTATTGAATTTATTAAACAAGTTGAGGAAAAGGGATAAAATGCTAGGCTTTGCCGAGCATTTTTTCTCTTTTCCTCAACGAGGCTTTACCGAGCATTTTATCCCTTTTCCTCAACGGGTTTAATAAATTCAATAATATATGAGCACGAATGCAAGATTCTATATATTACATGGCATTTAAAAATGCATTTTATTCAAAGTTTTGCTACAAAAGCATCAATATTCCGCCGTTAGTAAACAAGACGTCGTTAAGGACGTCGTGCGTGTAACGTTACGGGGCGTAGTAACTAATTTGCATATTAAATCCATTAGTGGATTACCGAATTTATTACATGGCGTTATTACACTCTCAGACGCGACGACATATGATAAAGAGGATTACCTGTTGAATAGAGCTGGACTCATTTGTTCGGTTTGGCAAGCAGTGAAGATATGTTGCAAGAACACTTGTTCGGCCACCGCCCATCGGGGCTTGGAGAAATAGCTGGGCTGCACGATGCTTCCACGCAGAGCTGAAACCGACCGCACACGAGTACTGGTAAACCGTTTAGAGGATCTATGCCTGCCCAGGCAAAGCGGTGCGAGTTGGAACGTCTATATTGGTTATATTGGGCAGCAGGGCTTGGGAGTTCATTTCATCTCAATGTCGGGAAAAAGTCCCACAGAAATGGGAGCAACGTCTCCAAAATGACCTATATAGTGTTTATGGGGACGTTAAACCTCAAATCAACCACACAAAACAAATATACCACTTTTCTATCTCCAAAACTTTTAAATTTCTGATGAAAAATTATTATTATTATTTTCTGGTTTTGGTTTACCAGCCTTTTCAAGATAATTTCACTCATTTCGAGCCGATCGTTCGTCAGAGTTAGACAAGCTATTTGAAGTCATTTCACTTATTTAGTATAATTGTTAATTAGAGATGGGTGAACATCTGAGTACCCGGAGAAAAAGCACTTGACCTTCCGTTCCTAAACTCTCACATGTGACCCGAGCCAGGTTCGAACCACAGCGGCGAAAGACCTAATAATTAAGAGTCAGCGCACTTATCCACAAGGCCACTGGACAAAATATGATAACTATTATTCTTATTCATATTCAAAACATAGGTTGTGGGTACTCGTTAGAACCGCCTCATACCCACAGCCAACCTTTGCCTTAGAGCAGAAATAAGAAAAATAATGGTAACCCCTATAACCCCAGTTTTCTCTATATAACTTGGGGTTTACGGGGGTGTTAATTTCACGGACTTGTTAACGTGATACTTTTCCTTGTCTGCAGCCGTGCAGACCAGTTCGAGTCTGACCTGGTAGAAAACTACAAGGGCAGTTTTTTCGCGACGTGGCTTACTTTATCATAATGTTAAACTTCTGTCCTTTCAGCGCAGCCCGAAGATGAAGTTTATGTTGGCTGTTTGTTTCATTCTGCCCCTTGCTCCTGGGACAACCAATCAATCAATCAATCAACCAACCAACCAACCAACCAACCAACCAACCAATCAATCAATCAACCAACCAATCAATCACTCACTCAATCAATCGATCTCTATTGGCGAAATCAGCAGACGAAATTGATGTTTATTTCTTTCTTATTTTTTTTTTCTCAGAAAATAGAAATTGACACCTCATGCAAATTCTCTCCATAGGAGACGATTTGCATGAGATGTCAATTCCTTTTTCTGGGAAAAAATAGAAAAAAAAAATTAAAATGTCGTCTGCTGCTAAATTACCAGCATGCAAAGCTTTATGTACAAAAGCTTTGCAGCATCACGTAAATAAATGAGCAAATAAAAATCTCACATCTTATGCCGACGAAAATATTGCTGTTTCTGTAGATTCACCAACCCAGCAGGCACACGTCGTTAGGTAACGTCAAATCAACGTCGTTGCAACGTCATGACGTTGAACTGACGTAGATGCGACGTTGCATATATGTCATGACTTTTTCTCGACGTTGAAGGGACGTCACAGTAACGTCATATGCCTGCTTGGAAGCCTTGTATGAATGATAAAATAATACAAAAGTGAAAAATGGAATGTAATAAATTAAAGCATTAAATTCGTTTATCATATGACGTCGTTGATAAGCAGTGGATAACGTCGTGTAATAAAAATCGTATGACCACACGTGTAATAACACTTTGGCGGTTTTAGTAACGTCCTGACGACGTCCGTGTCAACCATGCATTTTTGTGGAAAGTTTGTAAAACTTCAAGGCGATAAAATCCAATTTAAAGTAGTCATATGATAAACAGAATCTTACACTCGTGGTCATTTTATATGAAATTTATGAAACTCTCCAAAGGCTCGTTTCATAAAAATCATAAAAATGACCACTCGTGTAAGATCCTCTATTTACTGTAATCATGCAGTTAGGACCTTCCCAGCAGGCACATGACGTAACTCTGACGTCGCATCAACGTCAATACAACGTCATGACAATTATGCAACGTCACATCAACGTCACAACATTTTCTATAAATAACCGTTACCTGGATTTCGTACTCAATCGGACATCGGCAACAAAAATGCTGCCGTGCTTGGTAACCTTTGATGGTTAGACAAACAATCCATCCCAAAAAGGTTTAATTTCGAAAATGTTTATCTAATAATATCAAGTGATTTTGTTTGTTTGTATTGAGGTTTAATGTCCCCGTCAACGCTATCTAGGTCATCCTGGAGATGTTTCTTCCAATTTCGCGGGAGCTTTACCCGACACTGCAGTGAAATGAAATCTCAAGCCCTGCCGCCCAATAAGACCAAAAGAGATTATAGGCACTGAACGGTCTGACTCGCACCATTTTGCCTGGGCAGGCTTAGTCCTTCTAAGCCATACCAGTACTCGGGTGCGATCAGTTTCGGCTCTGTGTGGAAGCATCATGCAGCCCAATTTTTTCTCCAAGCCCCGATGGGCGGGGCCAAATAATAACAAGAGTACTTGCTGGCGAACTTCAATAGCTCGAATATATTTGGCACCATGAAAATTTGTTGGAGTGAGGGGTAGTTCCATCTAATGAGGGTTTGTCACAGCGCCAGGCAATTCATCACGAAAACACGCCTATATAATTTTGACCGCCTTGAAACCCACTTTTATTTAAAAAAAACTGGGGTTTAAAGGGGTAAACGTTATTTTTCTTATTTCTGCTCTAAAATATAGATTGTGGGTACTCGTTATAACCGCCTCATTGAGGCGGTACTAACGAGCGGTACTTACGAGCACCCACAATCAATATTTTAGAGCAGAAATAATAAAAATATCACAGCTTTTCATCTTAACATTTTCATTTTTCGGCGATAAAGTTTACAATGTATTTGTATAGGCGTGTGTTGTCGAAAAGGGTTATTTTATGTTCGTGTTCCTTTCCCTTTGACGTCTTGGATGGGAGGTGTGAGATAATTGTATCCATTCCTGATCATTGTCTTCACTTCTGTTCTGTTATGAACACTCAGCGAAGATAATTATCAAACTGCATATCCACATAACAATAGCAACGTCTCCAAAATGACCTAAGCGGTGTTGACGAGGACGTTAAACTTGCATTTAAACAATCAAACACACAATAACACACCCCATGCGACATCATCTCAAAAATGGCAACTATGTTTAAGAAAATCCTTGATATTTTTTTTTTTTTTTTTTTTGCTTATTTATACTGCACACATAGGTTGTGGGTACTCGGCAGAACCGCCTCATTGGGGCGGTTCTAACGAGTACCCACAACCTATGTCCTGCAGCAGAAATCAGAAAAATAATGTATACCCCACTTAACCAAACTGTTCTCTATTTAAACTGGGGGTTACGGGCATGTTTTTTTCACGGACGTCTTTATGTGATGACAGAAAACACAGCTTCGATCTTCTATAAAATGGATATTGTCTGCACTCATTTCATTTGCCTCATTGATGCGATTCCAATGAGTATGCACAACGTACCTCTTCGAGATAAAATCAGACAAAAACCCATTACTTACGAGCGCTAATTGATTTGTTGTGAACATCGTATTCAAGGTGGTACGCAGGGATATTCTTTTTAAGTCCTACTATTCTCTGACTATATAGGGCCGTGTACCCAAGGACTTGTCTCATTTGGTGAGTTCGGATCAACGAGTAAACCAGACAAGCAGCTTTTGCAAAATGGACAAAATCGGTGAAAGTGCATATTTTGGAAAAAAAGGTTTAACACCTAAGAATATCCATAATGATATGGTAGCAACACTAGGGAAAGATGCCCTTTCATATGCTACAGTGAAAAGGTGGTGGCGGAAATTTAAGCGCGGCAGACAGAGTGCTGAGGATGACCCCCGTCCTGGAGGGCCTGTATAAAGTGGGGTTTACGGGGGTCTACATTCCACGCACGTGTTAACGTGATGTCAACTTCAGTTTCTTAGAGACATCCCGGAGAATCCTTTACATAGCTTTCTCTCTACCGTAGCCTAGTGGGCAATGTGTATACCCCTGTATCCTCCAGTTTCTCTGTATAAAGTAGGGTTTACGGGGGTCTACATTCCACGCACGTGTTAACGTGATGTCAACTTCAGTTTCTTAGAGATATCCCGGAGAATCCTTTACATAGCTTTCTCTCTACCGTAGCCTAGTGGGTAAGAGCGCTGACTCTTAATAATTAGGTCTCTCACTGCTGTGGTTCGGTTCGAGCCTGGCTCGGGTCACATGTGATACGCCATGTTCTGTAACGGAAGGTCAGGTGGTTTTTCTCCAGGTACTCCGGTTTTCGCCCACCTCATTTTAACGATCGGATCAAAATAAGTGAAATAATCTTGAAAGGGCCGTTATAAATGCGCATGGCCTTGTCAACAAAAGGGAATGGTTTTAGTATTGATACACAAAAACGCCAAGTTTTACACCAATTTTTATTTTCCCCAAATCAGTAAAGCATAATAAATATGGACTGTCAGAAGTATACATATTGTTCTTACAACTATTTATTCTCCATAAGGATAACAGATACATGTCTTGTAATACTTTTTTCATATTTGAAAAAAAATAATTTGCATTTTTTCCAATGAAAAAATGTCATATTTTTATATGTCTGCTTCCATTAAGAAAACACGCCAATTCAAATATAATATTGAAAATTTTACCACCAAAAAATGAAAATATTCAGATTAAAAAATCTGATATATATTTCTGCACGAAACAGACACTGTGTGTACTCGTTAGAACCGCCTCGTCGAGGCGGTTCTAACGAGTACCAACAATCTATGTTTTGAGCAGAATTAAGAAAAAATAATGTATACCCCTGTAACCCCCAGTTATACTGTGTAAAAGTGGGGTTTAAGGGGGTCGAAACTATATAGGCCTGTTTTCGTGATGAAACATAGATTGTGGAAACTCGCAAGAAGCGCCTCTATGAGGCGGTTCTAACGAGTTACAATATTTCATCGTTTTCGGCAATAATAAGGAAAAATACAAAATACCCGCGTAAACCTCACTTTTCTCTGTATAAAGTGGGGTTCATAGCGGTGTTCATTACACGGACCTCTTAACACGATGTCAAATAAGATCCCAAAGGTGACTAGACAAAGTTTAGTCGTATCTGCACAAGCAACGTATAAGGCTAGGTGCACGCTGACTTTTTGCACGAACTTTCCTCGTCTCCACTACATGACTACGAGTAGCAAAGGTTCTGGCGAGACTGTTTTTGTGCGCATGCTCGCCAGAGCCTATGCTTGTCATCATGCAAACACGCTTATATAATTGTGACTCCCTTGAACCCCACTATTATATAAAGTAAACCTGGGGTTAACAGGGGGAAACCTTGTTTTTCTTATTTCTGCTCTACAATATAGATTGTAGGTACTCGTTAGAAGGCAGTTCGAGCGTGTACCCCCCAATCTATATTTTAAGCAGAAATTAGAAAAATGTCACGACCGCCTCGATGAGGCGGTTCTAACGTGTACTCCCCCCCCCCCCCCCCCACATCTGTATTTTGAGCAGAAATAAAATAAATGTCACGACCGCCTCGATCTGGCGGCGCTGGCGTGTACCCCCTATCTATATTTTGAGCAGAAATAAGAAAATTGTCACGACCGCCTCGATGTGGCGATTCTGGCGTGTAATCCCAAACTATATTTTGAGAAGAAATAAGAAAATTGTCAAGGCCGCAAGGCCGCCTCGATCAGGCGGCGCTGGCGTGTACATCCAATCTATATTTTGAACAGAAATAAGAAAAATGTCACGACCGCCTCGATCTGGCGATTCTGGCATGTACCCCCAATCTATATTTTGGGCAGAAATAAGAAAAAAGCAGGATTTTTTATCTGAAAATTTCCGTTTCTGAGGCTTTCATTTACAATGTATTTGAAAAGGCGTGTTTTCGTAATGTCGCCTATGATCTTTTTTCACGAGCTGGCTCAACTGACAACAAACCTGTTTTAATCAGCTGTTAACAAAATCCCAATATGGTATTTGATACTTGGTGCAGACCTGATCAGACGCCGCGGAACTTCTGATTAGAGTCTGCACCTTTTTATCATTTTTTTTTTTTTTTTGCATAATTTGATCACCATTACTTAAACCTGATATACTCTTAATTTCTCTGTACGTATCCAAAATGCACATACATGTATAGAAGAGTTTAGTGGACAGATTGCTTAATGCATTCAGAAGCCTTTATGTGTTGGCCGTTCATCACGTGAACAAGTCCGTGAAGTGAATACCCCCTAAACCTCACTTTATAATGAGAAAACTGGGGTTTACGGGGGCTATACACTTTTTTGCTTATTTCTGATCCAAGTCATAGGTTGTGGGTACTCGTTAGAACCGCCTCATTGCTGTATTAAGACATAGGTTGTGGGTACCCACAACATGGCGATCCTAACGAGCACCCACAACCGGTTTGGAGTAAAACTAAGAAAAATATTTACAATTTTCATCAGAAAAAAAAAACTTTTTTCGGAGGCATGAAAGAATACACGATATCAGACGTAATGTACAGTCAGAATCTAGACAAAGGCTCGACTTCGAATGAGTTCGGAACTGCAAGGAGTGGGAACTCCTATATAAAGACAACGTCCATATAAGTCTTATACTACAGTTCGAATATTTCACATAATAAATAAAAATTAATAATTAAACGTTCAGTCCCACGAATACAGAAAAATTGGTAACCCACAACTTTAACAATATCAATAACCCAATAACATGATCCCATAAAATTACCACCAAGCATGGATTCCCACAAAAATCAACGATATAACCCAAGGTACAGAACAAATTTAACATACCATGAGCGAACACGGAGGACTTAAATACATGCGAGGGCGTATCGAAATTGGCTAGCCGAAGCCCTCAGTATCCGCAATGACACACACACACACACACACACACACACACACACACACACACACACACACACACACACACACACACACACACACACAGACACACACACACACACACACACACACACACACTGATAAAACAATGGTTGTAGATTGTGAAACAAAGGAAAGTGTTGTCCAACCATTGTCTTGGATGTTTGCACTTTTAAGTCTAGTCTAGGTCGAGGTTGTTTATCATTATTTTAAGGGGAACGGGTACACCTTCAGGGGTGGCAACTTCTGCAAAAGAGTTTGAGTCTCCCATGTCAATAGCGAACAACTCTTAAAGGAAAGAATTTACCCCTTTCCTTCAAGAGTAGACCCGCTTTAGGCGGGACTGAGCCTATAGTAGAGCGAACAGGAAGTCCCGAAAGTTGCCCCCCTGTGAAAAATGGCGGGGGAAAAATGCGTTAGGTGTTCCCACTCACCTTAATTTATTATTTGTGAAACGTATTGATTATGCTTATTATAGCAGTAAATTTTACAGTATAAGTAGTATTAATTAAGTTGACAGCGTTAGGCGAAAAAGTGCTTTCGGTAATGTGCACATATCAAATCTGAGCAGCCTTAAAACAAAATTGTTGAACAGTGACCTAAAACACCATCATTATTCTGACAATATTTTAGGCAGGTGCTGGGCGATCTTCCGAGGTTACATTTTCGCTTGACGCGTCTCAAAGGAGAAATGGGGTTCAGATTATTCTTAAGGAGATGCTGGTATGTCTTATATAAGGGGAATGGATACACTTTTAAGGGAGGCAATATTTTTCAAAATATTTTCGACTCCCATTCATTTATTGATCTGTTCTTAACCATGTTTTTGTATTTTGGCAGAGTGTAGATCCAGATCAGACTCCACAGAACGCGCCGTCTGGGCTGGATCTACACGTTGCTTTAATCAGGGATTTTGTAAAGCTTGCCACAAACAAAATCAAACCTGACACCCATATAATTAAAATGGACCAGTTCCAAGCAACTGGGCGGCAGAGTCTTTTATCAAATGTGGATAAAAAGAATGGGTTCCACCTCATCACGAAAACACGCCTATATAATTTTGACCCCCTTGAACCCCACTTTTATACAGTCAAACTGGGGTTTACAGGGGTGAACCTTATTTTTCTTATTTCTGCTCTAAAGTATAGATTGTGGGTACTCGTTAGAACCACCTCGATGAGGCGCTCCTAACGAGTACCCTCAATCTATATTTTGAGCAGAAATAAGAAAAATATCACAATTTTTCATCTTAAATATTTATTTTTGTCAGCGATAAAGGTTATTATGTACATGTATTAGTATAGACGTGTTTTCGTAATGTCAGGAGAAAAGCCATCTTTCGCAAAAGTGTGAAGTCTTTTTTCAGGAAATCCATCTAAACCGTCACAAACCTATGCAAGCAGTGCATATGGAGATGAGATGGCTCAGAATGTATACTGCTTGACAGCCTGTTCATTACGAAAACACACCTATACAAAAACACTGCACATTTTACCGCCGAAAAAAAAAACGAAAACTAGCAGATGAAAAACTGTGACATTTTTGTCTTTCGACTCAAAATATAATTTATGGGTACACGTTAGAACCGCCTAATCGAGGCGGTATGAGGCGGTTCTAACGTGTACACACAATCTATATTTTAGAGCGGAAATAAGAAAAATATGGCTTACCCCTGTAAACCTCAGTTTTACTATATATAAGTGCGGTTCGAAGGGGTCAAAATTAAATAGGCTTGTTTTCGTGATGTAATGATAACTAACAAAAACAAAATCATTTTATTAAATGAATTAGTCCAAATTCCAAGATGGACGAATTACCTGCAGTCCCAACTGGAATGAAAACGTTAAAGGAGTTCGAAAACTAGTCTCCTTGGTAAGAAATACGGAATTGTGTTTTAGTTTGTTTGATTTGAGGTTTAACGTCCCCATCAACACTATAAAGGTCACTTTGTAGACGTTGCTTCCGATTTTGTGGGACTTTTACCCGACATTGAGATAAAATGACAGCTCAAGCCCTGCCACCCAATGAAACCAATAGAGTTTATAAGCATGGACGGTCCGACTCTCGCACCGCTTTGCCTGGGCAGGCTTAGATCCTCTAAGCGGTTTACCAGTACTCGTGTGCGGGTCGGTTTCAGCTCTGCGTGGAAGCATCATGCAGCCCATCTATTTCTTCAAGCCCCGATGGGCGGGGGCGGCCGAATTGTGTTTTAGTGTATCCCTACCCCTTAAAGCAAAAAAGGTTTCTACTGTCAACATTTACATAAAAGCCAATGACGAAATCTGCCGTCTCCAGAGCATTCAAATTGCCCAACTCTCAACAAACTCAGTTAAATCAGTCACAACGGTAGTCTGGTCGATCAAGGTCCATTCGTCAGCTGTATCGAAGTTAAATGTGCCACAAACACCTGTTGAAATAGAAGATAAGCTACAATGTCTCAAACACAACATACGGGCCTCCGTGGCCTAGTGGTTAAGAGCGCTGATTTTGATCATTAGGTCTCTTACCGCTGTGGTACGAGCCTCGCTCGGGTCACATGTGAGAAGCCAAGATCTGCAACGGAAGGTTAGGTGGTTTTTCTCCGGGTACTCCGGTTTTCGCCCACCTCTGATTAACGATCGGCTCGATATGAGTGAAATAGTCTTGAAAGGGCCGTAGAACCAAAACCAAAAAAACCCACAGATGACCTATTCCACACGTTTTGTGATGTCCGTGTGAAATAATGGCGTCCACATCACGACAACTATAATTTTGACCCACTTGAACTCCACTTTTATATTGACAAAAAACGGGGTTTAAAGGGTGAACATATTTTTTCATCTTAAAAGTTTCGTTTGCAACCCCCGCAAACCCCTGTTTTCTGTATATAAAGCGGACCTTTTAACATGATGTTAGTCAAATAATGTGGGTACATGATTTATAAAAGTAATATTAATATTCATTGAAGTATGAACATGATGAATATCAAGGCGTTTTCATACTTCGATGAATAGTAGTGGTCACGCTACTCGCCTTGTTAACCAGGGATCGCAGGATCGATCCCGGGCTTCTCCAGACTTTCGGATGGGTCTTTAAACCGAGGGCCCGTCTCCGTAGGACCTTAGCCGTTGGTGGGACGTAAAACTCAAACACTCACTCACTTTACTTCGATGAATGTTCAATAATTGCATTCATTTCTCATGAACCACATTTAGTGTGCACTTCATGAATTTGTTTGATTTGAGATTTTAAAGTCCCCGTCAACACTGTAAAGGTCATTTTGGAGACGTTGCTTCCAATTTCGAGGGACATTGAGATGAAATGACATCTCAAGCCCTCCCGCCCAATGAAACCAATAGGGTTTATAAGCATGGACCGTTCCGACTTGCACAGCTTTGCCTGGGCAGGCTTAGATCCTCTGAGCGGTTTACCAGTACTCGTGTGCGGGTCGGTTTCAGCTCTGTGTGGAGGCATCATGGAGCCCATCTATGTCTTCAAGCCCCGATGGGCGGGGCCGTTGTGCACTTGATGAAATCACTTGTCTTATTTAATACTTATACGGGTTCACTGATGGAACATAACTTTATTTTCATAATACCTATATGGGCTCGCTGATTAAACAAAACTCTTTATTCATAATACTTGTATGAGCTCGCTGATTGATCATAATAACTATAAACACAACTCTATATTCATAATACTTGTATGAGCTCGCTGATTGATAATAATATCTATAAACACAACTCTTTATTCATAATACTTGTGTGAGCTCGCTGATTGATCATAATAACTATATGGGCTTGCTGATTAAACAAAACTCTATATTCATAATAGTTGTATGAGCTCGCTGATTGATCATAATAACTATAAACAAAACTCTATATTCATAATAGTTGTATGAGCTCGCTGATTGATCATAATAACTATATGGGCTTGCTGATTAAACACTTGGTAGAGGTCCCCTAGATGAAGCTTCATACCAAATATCAAAGACCTGGACCTTCTGGTTTCAGACGAAAAGATTGTAAAAGGTTTTCCCTATATCATTCTATTTTAAAACCAGGGGCCCCGGTGCGGGGGCATTTTTGTCCCAATGGTTATTATATGAACAATCTAGGTAGAGGTCCTCTAGATGAAGCTTCATAGCAAATACCAAAGACAGTGATCTTCTGGTTTCAAACGAGAAAGGTTTTAAAGTGTTTTTCCCTATATTAGGCCATGTAAATCCGATGGACCCCGGTAGGGGCTGTGTTACTTATTTCAACTGAAAAACCGTATACTGCGGATACTCGTTCGAACCGCCAGGTAGCAGAAATAAGAAACAAGAGCACCGCATGCGGGTACCAACGCTCGGCTGCAGTTTCTTTTAGTTAAACAAAAATTCTAAGTCAAAAAAGGGATATAACTGTGCCAAAAATATTGTGGAAGTAGTTCGCGTCACAAGGTTCAAGAACGCGTTATTCAGAAAATAAAGGGACGTAACTCATCCGCAGATGATAGGATCAACTTGAAAATTGTGTTAGGCACCCCATCACCTGACAAGGAATGTATGTGCAAAGTTTCAGCTCAATCGGTGGAGAAATGTGGAGGTAGTTTGCGTCACAAGATTTGTTAGCGCATTTTTTTTTAGAAAATCAAGGGCCATAACTCCAAAACGCTTCATCCGAGCAGAATGAATGTTTCGTTAGGCACATCTACATGTACATATCATTGCAAATGCATATGTAAAAATTTAACAAAATTGTCGAAGAAATTGGGAAGTGGTTTGCGTCACAAGGTTAAAGAACGCGGTTTTTTTTTTTTTTTTTCAGAAAATAAAGGGCCGTAACTCCTTCGCAGATGATAGTATCAACGTGAAAATTGTGTTAGGCACCCCTTTACCTCACAAGGAATGCATGTGCAAAGTTTCAGCTCAAACGGTGAAGAATTGTGGAAGTAGTTTGCGTCACAAGGTTTAAGAACGCGTTTTTCAAAAAATAAAGGGCCGTAACCCCTTCGCAGATGATAGGATCAACGTGAAAAATTGTGTAAGGCACCCCTTTACCTCACAAGGACTGTATGTGCAAAGTTTCAGCTCAATCGTTGAAGAAATGTGGAAGTAGTTCCCATCACAAAAAAGTGCGGACTTACAAACCCACAAACGGACAGTGCAAAAACTATATGCCCTACTGCGGGGGCATAAAAAAATAAAATTATTATGAAAATATTAATAATAATAATAATAATAATAATAATAAAACAAATACACCCACTATATTTACCATATGTATTTAAAATGAACCATATTGGTATGGATATTAAAGCATCGGTTTTTAAGTTCCATTTTAAGACTATCCCACTGTTGAGGAAAAGCATCGCTTTGTAATGGCCTATAAAAAGTTTGTAATAAAAAATTGCCAAATCCGGTGTTGAATAAAAAGTCCCATTCATAAGGTTCCCGTCTATGTAAACACCGTCCCTCTTTAGCTCGACAAAATGGCCGCTGTACCAGAAATATACTCTTAGCAGGCAACTTTTTCCGACGTGACAGCTAACAAATTCACAATTAATGTCGAAGAAGCCGGGTATCCTATTTAGAATGAAGCGACCAATATTGTAAGGTCTGTAGAGTAAGCCGTCAATCGAACTGATGTGTGGATCTCCATGAGTGTGGCAGGTTTCTCCTGAAATACAGAGGACTCTCCTTATAATGAAAACATTTGTTTCCTAACATCTTGACGTTATATTGAATTTGCTGCAATAATTCCAAACAGTAGTAGTTTAGGTGATAATGCATTATCATAGCAATATTTTAGGTTGGTAATTTTTGATAACTGAAGGATAGTTTCCCGTATTAATCCATAAATACCTATGTCGTAGATATTCAATAGAACCGACCTATGTCGTAGATATTCAATAGAACCGCCTCGATGAGGCGGTTCTAATGAATACCCACGACATAGGTTGATAAGGAGACGTAAGGCAAGCTATATCCTTCAAATATCACAAAATATAAGTCTTATATGTTGCTATGATAATGGACCTTTTTCCCTTACTAATTTTGTGAACATTTGTTAATATCGCCTCACCGAGGAGATTCTAACAGATATACACAATTTTTGTTTCTTGGAGTATTAAAATATTCTTGCATATGCCCATATTCCTGTCTCAGCTGGCTTCATTGAAATTGTCGTTTTTTTTTTTTTTTTCATTTTTTAGCAAAGCATCGCCCAAAAAAACTCTAGACAATGTGGTACGCTAAACGAAATGCAATACCATGGCGCGCATACAAGCAACATTATATGACGTCAAAGCGCGCAACGTTTATGACGTCACCGTGCCACATATACGTCAGAAACAACATAGTCGTCCGAATTAAAAGTTTCACAGCGACATTCTGTATGAAAATCTGAAAATATTTTCGAGGTTAAGACGAAACCGCCGCGGCAGTGCGCGGTTACAATGTATTCCAACGGACCAGTCAAACAAGGAAACCCCAAGAAGGTAAGTCTCTAACTGAAATTATGAAAATTTACTTAAATGACTATAACACAAATAAGAACTTGTAGTTTTATTTTATTGTTTACACTTGTAAAATAGGTAGCTGAAAAGTAGGTCGTGTCTTTAGACGTATTATAATATAAGTCTTAATTAACCATTAGTGATACTATGACAAAAGCGATCCGATTCATATGAGTGACAAACTCGGCCGATAGAGAGCAACTCGGCCAATACAGATGCAACTCGGCCAATGCAGACAGAACTCGGCCAACACAGATATAAATCGGCCAATACAGATATAAATCGGCCAATACAGATGCAACTCGGCCAATACAGACATAACTCGGCCAATGGAGGCAGAACTCGGCCAATACAGACATAAATCGGCCAGTGCAGACATTTCTCGGTCAATACAGATATAAATCGGCCAATACAGATATAAATCGCCCAATACAGACATAACTCGGCCAATGCAGACAGACCTCGGCCAATACAGATTCAACTCGGCCAATACAGCTGCAACTCGGCCAATACAGACATTAAAGATTCAACCCGCCAATACAGCTGCAACTCAGCCAATACAGATAGAACTCTGCCAATACCGACAGAACTCTGCAAATACAGATTCAACTCGGCCAATTCAGATGCAACGCGGCCAATACAGACAGAACTCTGCCAATACCGACAGAACTCGGCCAATACAGTTTCAATCCGGCCAATACAGATGCAACTCGGTCGATACAGACAGAACTATGCCAGTACAGAGAGAACTCGGCCAATACAGACAGAACTCGGCTAATACAGACAGAACTCTGCCAATACAGATAGAACTGCCAATACAGACAGAAATCGTCCAATACAGACAGGAGTCGGCCAATACATACAGAACGACAGACAGAACTCGGCCAATACATACAGAACTCGGCCAATACAGACAGAACTCGGCAATGCAGACAGAACTCGGCAAGGTAGACAGAACTCGCCCAATACAGACAGAACTCGGCCAATACAGACAGAACTCTGCCAAAACAGACAGCACTCGGCCAATACAGACAGAACTCTGCCAAAACAGACAGAACTCGTCCAATACAGACAGAACTCTGCCAAAACAAACAGAACTCGTCCAATACATACATAACTCGGCCAATACAGACAGAACTCGGCAATGTAGACAGAATTCGGCAATGTAGACTGAACTCGGCCAATCAATACAGACATAACTCGGCCAATACAGACAGAATTCGGCCAATACATACAGAACTCGGCCAAAACAGACAGAACCCTGCCAATACAGACAGAACTCGGCCAAAACAGACAGAACTCTGCCAAAACAGACAGAACTCGGCCAATACAGACAGAACTCGGCCAATACATACAAAACTCGGCCAATACAGACAGAACTCTGCAAAAACAGACAGAACTCGACCAATACAGACAGAACTCGGCCAATACATACAGAACTCGGCCAAAAACAGACAGAAATCTGCTAAAACAGACAGCACTCGGCCAATACAGACAGAACTATGCCAAAACAGACAGAACTCGGCCAATACAGACAGAACTCTGCCAAAACAGACAGAATTCGGCCAATACATACAGAACTCGGCCAATACAGACATAACTCGGCAATGTAGACAGAACTCGGCAATGTAGACATAACTCGGCCAATACAGACAAAACTCGGCCAATACAGACAGAACTCGGCCAATACAGATTCAACTCGGCCAATACAGATGCAACTCGGCCAATACAGACAGAACGCGGCCAATACAGACAGAACTCGGCCAATACAGATTCAACTCGGCCAATACAGATGCAACTCGGCCAAAACAGACAGAACGCGGCCAATACATACAGAACTCGCCAATACAGACATAACTCGGGCAATACAGATTTAACTCGGGCAAAACATATTCAAGTCGGGCAATAACGTTGACGTCATCTCATGCTTCTTTTGAACCGAAAACAACATGGCGGACGTGTTTAAATGAACTTAGATTTTCTAAGTTTTTTCCCATTGTAAGTCTATGGGAGCTTATGACCTCCTTTGCGTCGCCAATTCTGACCCCAGGGGCATGATTGGCAGGATTTAGGTGATCATATTACGTTCACACACTAAATATCTTAGCTATGGGCTTTATGGTTTCGGAGAAAATAATTTTTTAAGCTTTTCCCCCATTATAAGTCTACGGAAGCTAAGGAGCCCCGGGGCGCGGCCAATTTAGACCCCAGGGGCATGATTGGCAGGATTTATGTAGGGGACCACTCGACATTACTATATACTGAATATCTAAGCTCTTGGCCTTGTGGTTTCAGAGACGAAGATCGTCTAAGTTTTTCCCACTGTAAGTCTATGGGAACTTATGAGCCCCAGGGCGTGGACGATTCTGACTCCAGGGGCACGATTGGCAGGATTTATGTAGGTGACCATATTACGCTGCTACATACTAAATATCTTAACTATGGGCTTTATGGTTTCAGAGAAGAAGATGTTTGAAGCTTTTTCCTCATTATAAATAGAAGTGGAGGCAATGATCAGGAATCGATACAACTAACCCACAGCTCCCATCAGAGATACCAAAGGGAAAGAAACGCAAACACGAAACAACAGACCCTAATGGACACATCAATAGCGACAAGCCAAAAGAACAGTTACTTTCACACAAAATGGCCAACAGGCCATTCAAAATAAAACAATATAAGCGACACAAACACCCAAAGACAAATTATAAAAAAATAAACGACGACAGAAGAACCGCCTTGGAACGGACAGTGGAAACGAATTCCACTGGATGGCTGAAATCGATTTTACGTGGCAACAATCCTCGCCCTTACTTCCGTCGTGATTAAGACAAATAATATGTCCAGTCCGCATGAAGGCCTCCTAACTCATCAATGCAGCATCTCCGTGAACACAAAAATCAAACAACCACAGAGCTGAAACAACGGTGAGGACTCGATAGCAAGAAACCACCGAAATGCTGGAGCAAAAGAAAACCGACAGTTAGACTCCGATGGGCCCGACCAGAGACAGTTCATCAGGTACCAGCCAACATAAGCCTTTACGCTAGAACCGCCATAGAATCTGAGGCCTGACCCACCGGCGTGCAATGAAAGAGGGAAGCAAAGTTGTCAACCGTGATTGGTTTTACTACCATGCATGCAGTCTGTCGTAAAACATTTATGTTGTACCCAATCTTCTTACATCGAAGATCGTTTTTAGGAAATTGGGTGCTGAAGTCATTGCGGTTATATATTTTTCTGAATTTATATACTAAGTCACCATAAAAATCGGGTTCCGATAGACCTTGTTGCAAAAGAGATTTAAGTCCAATATTGAATTTTGAAATTAAACCAGAATGACGTCTATAAAATTTTGATAAGGCTTTGCGTAGTTTATGGTAGCGATAACCCTGATTAAGAAGTTTAGCCGTTAACAATTCATTACGTGTGTTGAAGTCAGTTACATGACTACACACTCTGGCAAATCGAATAAATTGCGAAATATAAACGCCATAAGTCTATGGAAGCTATGGAGCTCTGGGGCGTGACAATTTAGACCCCAGGGGCATGAATGACAGGATTTATATAAGGGACCACTTGGCGTTGCAGCATAATAAATATCTAAGCTCTTGGCCTTGTGGTTTCCGAGAAGAAAATTTTTAAGTTTTTCCCATTGTAAGTCTATGGGGGCTATATGTTGCCATAGCAACTAAACTAATGAGCCGATTTTCATTAAAAACACAAACTCTCAATCCCCCAGCCCAAGGATGCTACACATGAACATTCGGCTGAATGGGTCCAGTGGCTTCAGTGGAGATGTCATTTGAAAGTGTTGACGCCAGACGACGACGACGACGACGACAGACAACTGCCTATCATATAAGCTCCCCCGGAGCCTTCGGCTTTGGTGAGCTAAAAAGTTTCTTACCTTAAATTATTATTATAAAATTTAATCTGCGTGCATCACGTTTCCAAAAATAGAAAAAGGTCACGTTGACCTTCATAGTACAGCTGATGTAATTCGCACACATTACGCAAACACGCCTATACATAGAGGATCTTACATGATTGTTAATGTATTATTGAATTTATTAAACGAGAGGAAGAAAAGGGATAAAATGCTCGGCAAAGCCTCGTATTTTATCCCTTTTCCTCAACGGGTTTAATAAATTCAATAATGCATGAGCACGAATGCAAGATTCTATTTATCATATGACATTTAAAGCGACGGGCCTCCGTGGCCTAGTGGTTAAGAGCACTGACTCTTGATCATTAGGTCTCTCTCACCGCTGTGGTTCGAGTCCCGCCCGGGTCACATGTGAGACGCCAAGTTCTGCAACGGAAGGTCAGGTGGTTTTTCTCCGGGTACTCCGGTTTTCGCCCACCTCTGATTAACGATCGGCTCGATATAAGTGAAATAATCTTGAAAGGGCCGTAAAACCACCCCCCCCCCCCAAAAAAAAAATGACATTTAAAGCTCATTTTATTCACGACTTTTCTCAAAAATGTCAATATTTCGCCGTTAGTAAACGAGACGTCGTTAAGGACGTCGTACACGTAACGTTACGGGACATATCTAGCTATTTTGCATATTTAATCCACTAGTGGATTATCGAAAATATTATATGGCGTTATTACACTCTCAGATACGACGTCATATGATAAAAATACATTGCCACCTTTATCGCGGGAAAAAAATGAAAATTTTATGATGAAAAATTGGGATATTTTTCTTATTTCTGCTCAAAATATAGATACCCGCGGAAATCCCAGTTTTACTATATAAAAGTGGGGTTCAAGGGGGTAAAAATTACATAGGCGTGGTTTCCTGATGAGAATGACGACTATAACTGTCCATTCTGGAGAGGATATGATAGATGTCTTGAGGTATGGAGCGTGATAGCTCAGTGGTTAGTGCACTTGCCTCTGATGCTAGAGGCCCCGGGTTCGATCCCCGGCAGCGGTAATAAAATTTCGGTGCCCGAACACGCTCCATTGGCATCATTTCCAGGGATGAATGTCAAAAAGTGTGCCGTCGGAGAGCAATCCCCTGTGCAGGTTAAAGAACCCAGCCGTAATTACAGGATTACCCTGTAGGCTTTATCATCATCATAGGGTACATGTAGTTTATATTTTCTTGTCCTTTGGGATCATTGATTCAATTGTTGAATTTTGAAACTAATTGAGGGTCACTGATGAGGCCTAATTGGCCGAAACTAGCTAGTCTGGCCCAGAAAACATGTACACTCCATATTTTCCAGTTCTGTGGTATATGCCTTGCTTCCAAAGGATAACACTTTCTAGAACATATTTTTCATCCTGTAAAACTGGAGATACACCGTCTGTGTCCCCTCCTGGGGTTAAGGCGAAATAGGAAGAAAGAAGAAAATTATGATTGATGAGCTAGCGCACGACAAAACCTACATTAAGACATGTGCGCCCATCTAAGACTTAGATCAGCCTGCGCCTCCATATAGTCTAACCAGAGACTTCTCTTGCTGCATAAGGGAGCATTGAACCCTTAGCTATCCTTAGAGCGCACAATGAAGACTCTGATCAAACTGTTCGGATGCGCAGGCTGATTTGAGTCTTCGTTGGGCGCACATGCCTTATTGCAGGTTTTGCCATGCGCTGGCACAATAATTAACTGAGCAACTGATTGAACAACAAATCAAAGCACTGAGAGTACTGGTGGGTCGATTGTCTCTGGGTGAAGTTAGGAAAAATGGGCCTGAGTGTGGACTGTTTCGTTTAACCCTTAAACTCCTTTACTGAAAGCAAACCGTGAAGACCCTGATCAGACCCTGCGTTTTTCGGCGCCTGACCCATAAATTCCAATACTCTAAGCAAGCAGTGAAGACCCTGATCAGACGCCGCGTTGTGTGGCGTCTGATCTGGGTCTACACTGTTTGCCTAGCCCAACCCATGATTCCAGCCCAGATTTTACAGTTAACCTTTTCACGTATACGCGCTAACCTCACTGCGATAAAATTCTATAAATAATCTGCGTGGATTCCTACAAATCAGTGATAGTCACGTGGACTCCAGCACTAAAAGAGGTTTTGTCCTTCATACCTTTGGGTCGATTGATAAACACTCGACCCAAAAAGTGCACTTATTGATGATTTGTGTGAAGAAGTGGCTGAGTTTCCTATCGAGGTTGACATATATACCTCGGCGTCTTCATATTTCTACAAGATTTTAGTTAAGTTATTTAATAAAATTGACGTGATAGCTCAGTGGCTAGTGCACTTGCCTCTGATTCTAGAGGTCTACGGTTCAGTCCCCGGCAGCGGCGATAAAATTTCGGTGTTCGAACACGCTCCATTGGCATCATTTGCAGGGATGAATGTCATAAAGTACACCGTCCTTCGGATCGGGACGTTAATTGGAGCCCCCCTGTGCAGGGAGAGTGATGCCCTGTGCAAGTTAAAAACCCCTACCTAATTACATGAGTACTGTGTAGGCTTTCATGATGCAAACCTGGTGTGTATGTAATGTACACCTGCGAGTAATGGTCAGATGTGACCGATCGCAGTATAAGTAGAAAGAAAGAAAGAAAGAAAGAAAGAAAGAAAGAAAGAAAGAAAGAAAGAAAGAAAGAAAGACATTAATCAAGTAATTTCGTATGGGTTCGGCCTCGTGGCCAATGCAGCAGACCTCGGATCTGTAACTGGGCCAATACGAAATTGCACGACCCGCAGAAAAAGCGACCGACTGAAGTCGGTTGATTTCTAAGAGTGCCCTAAAATCACCGTGTCATTCTGCCAGTCTGTCAGTCTGTCCGTCCGTAACCCGTTTGTGAAAATTGGTGATAGTGACTTAACCGCTTGGAATATTTAAACAATTTTTGGCATACTGATAGATATCAATGAGATCTAACCAATGAACCTCGAAATATTACATTCCATTTAGTATAGCCTCGCCGAGGCGAAAAAAGTGAAAATTTTCTAACTGCTTCTTCTCGGAAACCGTTGGGCCGATTGAAGTCAAATTTCATATGGAGCCTCTATGGGATCAGGGAAACCAAAATTTGCTCATTAGGTCCAGGTCACATGACCAAAATGGCCGCCAAGCCATATATGGTCTGTTTGTCTGTCCGTCCGTAACCCGTTTGTGAAAATTGGTGATAGTCACTTAACCGCTTGGAATATTTAAACAATTTTTGGCATACTGATAGATATCAATGAGATCTAACCTATGAACTTGCGAAATATTACATTCCATTTAGTATAGCCTCACCGAGGCGAAAAATGTGAAAATTTTCGAACCGCTTCTCCTCGGAAACCGTTGGGCCGATTGAAGTCAAATTTCATATGGAGCCTCTATGGGACTGGGGAAACCAAAATTTGCTATGGGGTCCAGGTCACATGACCAAAATGGCCGCCAAGCCATATATGGTAAAGATCTTTAAAAAATAGTCTTCTCCAGAACCATTGGGCAGATTTCAACGAAACTTGATAAATAGCATCTGGGACTCAGGCCCATCATGAATTGCTAAAATGGTGACCATGGGTTGACCTTGACCTTCTTTGTGCCTAGGTCAAACTTGGACACATATGCTTTTGTATTGGAAAAGTGAGAATGCATTTTATCCTGCAAACGATTCAAAATACAGTACTAAAGTATAAGATATATTTTTGCTCCTTACGATAAGGCGCATTTATTGGGGTAACCGTTTTAGGTCCAGGTCACATGACCAAAAAGGCCGCCATACCCATATATGGTAACAATCATAAAGCTAAAAGCATCCGGCGGGTCGTGCACTTCAGCTGAAGCACTGGTTACTTGATTAATAACATCATATTATAGATCACTACTCATTACAGCGAACATCTATTCGAGCACCTTTATTAGGGCACTAGAATGGCTGATTGTGGTATCGTTATATCGAATGTCGGTATAAATTAGAGGCTGCCATCTTTGAAAGTAACCTCAGCGGGAAAAAACGTGAAATCTTTGTACTCTGTTTAAGCGTCTTCTAACATATTAGCCAGCGCACGACAAAACCTACAATAAGATATGTGCGTCTATTGAAGACTCGGATCAGCCTGCGTATCCATATAGTCTAACCAGTAACTTCTCTTGCTGCATGAAGGAGCATTGGGCCCTTACCTATCCTTAAAGGGCATAACGTAGATTCTGATCAGACAGATGCATAGGCTGGTCTGAGTTGGGCGCACATATCTTATTGTCGGTTTTGTCGTGCACTGGCTCATTTACGTTTTCAATAGTTTCCATCTTTTAACCTAACGCAGTTGACGTCATTTCATATACGAGGACGTAACGTACCTGTTCTAAACGTGCTCTTTGAAGTCATGTCATGTAGTCGCTGTGCCAAATAGTTTTGAGATTCTTGCTCATGGAATGTATTGAAGTATAAAACTAATATTTCAACCAATCAAATCGTTGGAAATGTACATAATATGTACATTTCCAACGATTTGATTGGTTGAAACATAATGATAGAGAATTTGAATTATTTGCCAATATTGTTGAGGTACAGGAAACTTTTTGCTTTTATTTCATCTAAACCAAGATGGCGGACATGACACTGTAGCGAATTTGAGCGCGAGAGTACAGTATTTCAATATTTTGCTCACTCATGGGCGAATAATTACCCTTATGCTTTTCTACATAGGATTCTAATGCACTTATAATAATAGTTCGTATGTCATTACTGACAATGACCAATCTTTATCATATTTGAGAAATGTTTATATTTGTGTGTTCAAAGATGGCTGGTGAGACCGATTCTAGCTCTGAACTGCCTGTTGCAAATAGAGCAACAGATGCTAGGGGAAGACAGCTCTGTTGGTGATGCCTTAGCTCTGGCTTTGCGCTGTACACGTTTCTGCTCAGATTCACTGGTTATTTTTGCCTCATATTCATTGGCACCCCTTTTGGTGAGACTTCGCCACTTCGCTCTGTCCTGTGGAATTTGTTCCCACGACTCTGTTGGAATGTTAAAGTCCCTGCGGGAAGCTATGAGGGTGTCCTTGTAGCGCTTCTTCTGACCACCTTTGGAGCTTTTGCCCATTTCTAGTTCTGCAAAGATAATTTTCTTTGGCAAACATTTCTGAGGCATTCTGGTAACATGGCCTTTCCATCTCAACTGTGCTAATTTCAGAAGAGTATGTACACTTTGCATCCCTGCCCTGTTCAGGACTTTCGTATCTGAAATCCTGTCTTGCTACTTAATCTTTAAGTGTTTTATAAGACATCTAGTATGGAAGTGATTCAGTATTTTGGCGTGTCGTTGGTAAACTGTCCATGTTTCACATGCATACAATAGTGTTGGGAGCACCACAAGTCTATAGACTTTCAGTTCTGTGCCAAGTCTGATTCCACTTCGATCCCAGACACTACCTAATAGTCGGCCAAATGCTGCAATAGCTTTGGCAATCCAGGCATTGTCTTCATCATCAATGTGCACGGCTCTTGACAGTGTGCTCCCAAGGTAGATGAAGTTGTCTACCACTTGCTATCTTTGACCTTTCATTGTGTTGGTGGGCTCTTTATAAGGCTTACCAGGTGCTGGCTGATAGACTTCTTCAGTCTTTTTGATGCTGATTGTGAGATCATAGCTATCACATGAGACGGATACTTGATTTATACATTTTTACATCTTCCCTCCTGTAGGAGCACCATTTGCCATGTCATCAACATAGAGGAACTCATCTTGCACCTCTGTCTGCACCTTGGATTTGGCTTGCAACCTTCTGAGATTGAAAAGCTTCCCATTAAAGCGATACCTAAAGCCCCGGTCCCACAGGCCTTGCGACTGCGATGCGACCTCTCTGCAACTGATTTCGTTGCAACTGGCCCGCGACCTTTGCAACTGTTGCAACTAAATTTGCTCCGTAAATGTGATCGCCGACCCGTCGCAGACCCGTCGCCGACAAGTCGGCGACCGGTCGCCGAACAATCGGCGATTAATGTTGCCCAAAGTCGGCGATTGATCAGCGACTTGTCGCCGAAGAATCGCCGTATGATCGGCGACTGACTTACAACAAGTGAAACATGATCGGGGACTAGTCGGCGATCAATCGGCGACTCTTCAGAGACTGGATAAAACCGATCGGCGACTTGTCGGAGACTTTTTTGCGTTTTTTTTTTTTTTTACACAGACAAATATAAACTAGCTTTTTGACTGCTGAGAGTCTTCTCTGGGCTGCTGCAAGCCCTCGTCATCCGAAATTGGTGACCGAGCCTTGCTTCCCGTTTTTTCGGCTGCGCCGCCGTTTTCTTTTGCCCGCCTCTCCGAACCATGTTGCCTCTTTGAAAGCTGTCGTCGAAATGGTGCAAGGATGTTAACAGTTTTTTTTATTGTAGTTGGCGCTATAATCGTTCGTTGGTTTTAACACCTTTTTACAGCTTGTCGGCGACCAGTTGCAGACCTATCGCAGATCAATCGCCGACTTATCAGTGATCAATCTCCGATCGATCGCCGAACAGTTGCCGACTGATCGCCGATAGGTCGTGGATCGATCGCGAATCAATCGGCGATTAGTCGGCGATCGGTCTGCGACGAGTCTCCGATAAGTTGCAATAGGGTTGCTAGAATTTACAGCCAAATTTGCATAAATTCGGTCGGGGATCGATCGGTGACTGTTCGGCGATCGATCGGAGATTGGTCTGCGACGTCTAGAAAACCATTGCAACTAGTCTGCGATCAAAATCAGTCGCAGCCAGTCTTTTGTGCATGCACAAAAGACGATCGGCGACTAAATTTGATCGGCGACCTACCCGCGACCTTGCTGCAACCTTTATAAAACCTCCGTGCGACTTCTGAAACCGCTCCGCGATTGCCATTTTTTTTAGTCGCAGAAAGGTCGCATCGCGGTCGCAAGCTCTGTGGGACCGGGGTTTAATAGGTATGCCATTGTCACCATCCTGGAAAGCATCTGTGAGCATGGTAGAAAACATCATGCTGAACAGTGTTGGGGCTAACACACAGCCTTGCTTGACCCCGTTTGTCACAGGAAATGGAACTGAAAATGCACCAGGAGCGTGATAGCTCAGTGGTTAGTACACTTGCCTCTGATGCTAGAGGTCCCGGGTTCGATCCCCGGCAGCGGATGAATGTCATCAAGTGCACCGGGATGAATGTCATCAAGTGCACCGACCTTCGGATCGGGACGTTAACTGGAGGCCCCCTGAACAGGGCGAACTATTCCATGTGCAGGTTAAAGATCCCTACCGTAATTACATGATTACTGTGTAGGCTCTCATCCTGCAAACCTGGAGTGTATGTAATGTACATCTGCGGTAATGGTCAGATGTGACCGACGCAGTATCGATAGATAGATAGATAGATAGATAGATAGATAGATAGATAGATAGATAGATAGATAGATAGATAGATAGATAGATAGATAGATAGATAGATAGATAGATAGATAGATAGATAGATAGATAGATAGATAGATAGATAGATAGATAGATAGATAGATAGATAGATAGATAGATAGATAGATAGATAGATAGATAGATAGATAGATAGATACTTTGGTGAGGTCAACAAACGCCATGAATAGGTCCATGTTCTGTTCCTTGCATTTCTCTTGCAGCTGCATTGCTGTGAAGATCATTTCAATTGTTCCTCTGTCCTTCCTAAACCCACACTGGCTTTCTGGTAGAAGCCATGAATGTTCAAGATGTTCATTTAGTCGGTTAACTAGGACTCTTGCAAGGACTTATCCAGCCAGCAATTGTTAATAAAGAGATGTCACGGTGATTGTCACAGATCTGAGGGTTCCCTTTCCGTTTGAATAGGTGGATACTTGACGCATCCTTGAAATCTTGAGCGATGGTTTCTTTTCTCCACATAATGTGAACTAACTATGTCCACTTCTTTGCAACTGTAGTATCCCCTGCTTTGTAAATCTCAGCAGGTATTACATCTGGTCCTGGAGCCAACTGTAGTATCCCCTGCTTTGTAAATCTCAGCAGGTATTACATCTGGTCCTGGAGCCAACTGTAGTATCCCCTGCTTTGTAAATCTCAGCAGGTATTGCATCTGGTCCTGGAGCCAACTGTAGTTAGTACCCACTGCTTTGTAAATCTCAGCAGGTATTGCATCTGGTCCTGGAGCCGCGTCACATGCCAGAAGCTTTATTGCTTTCACTGTTTCAGTAACGGTTGGGGACTTGTCAAGCAGCAGATTATATTTAACCTGTGGTTGTCTGTTGATTGCATCATGACCGATTAAGGACACTATCAAAGTGCTCGGCCCATCTTTTTTCAAGAAACCTCTTTTTCAGTCAGAAGACTAGTTCCATCTGTACTGCGAGGAGGAGTGATTCCTGAGCTCTGGAACCATAAACAGTCTTTAGTGCATCAGTGATTCCTGAGCTCTGGGACCATAAACAGTCTTTAGTGCATCAGTGATTCCTGAGCTCTGGGACCATAAACAGTCTTTAGTGATCAGTGATTCCTGAGCTCTGGGACCATAAACAGTCTTTAGTGATCAGTGATTCCTGAGCTCTGGGACCATAAAAAGTCTTAAGTGCATCAATGATTCCTGAGCTCTGGGACCAAAAACAGTCTTTAGTGCATCAGTGATTCCTGAGCTCTGGGACCATAAACAGTCTTTAGTGCATCAGTGATTCCTGAGCTCTGGGACCATAATCAGTCTTTAGTGCATCAGTGATTCCTGAGCTCTGGGACCATAAACCGTCTTTAGTGCATCAGTGGTTCCTGAGCTCTGGGACCATAAACAGTCTTTATTGATCAGTGATTCCTAAGCTCTGGGGACCATAAACAGTCTTTAGTGCATCAGTGATTCCTGAGCTCTGGGGACCATAAACAGTCTTAAGTGCATCAGTGATTCCTAAGGACTGGGACCATAAACAGTCTTTAGTGCATCAGTGATTCCTGAGCTCTTGGGACCATAAACAGTCTTTAGTGCATCAGTGATTCCTGAGCTCTGGGGACCATAAACAGTCTTAAGTGCATCAGTGATTCCTAAGGACTGGGACCATAAACAGTCTTTAGTGCATCGGTGATTCCTGAGCTCTGGGGACCATAAACAGTCTTTAGTGCATCAGTGATTCCTGAGCTCTGGGACCATAAACAGTCTTTAGTGCATCAGTGATTCCTGAGCTCTGGGACCATAAAAAGTCTTTAGAGCATCAGTGATTCCTGAGCTCTGGGGACCATAAACAGTCTTTAGTGCATCAGTGATTCCTGAGCTCTGGGACCATAAACAGTCTTTAGTGCATCAAAGAACTTCTTCATATCCTTTCGGACTGCAAATGTACTTCCGAGTGTAAGGTTACACGTTACTGCTAATGAAAAGCAATGTTACGTATTTACGTCGGGTTTCCAACAATATTTCGAAAGCTATACTGTCGAATATTTGATATTATCCAATCAGACGTAACTACGTAACATTGCTTTTCATTGCTGCCATTTTGTTTTGCGCAGCTTATAGCGCCTACTACTTTGTGGAAAATAGTACTCTTTTTATCAAATCAACCAAGTGTATTAGAATGAAGATAACTGTTTTGAAAACTATCATTTGAGGATGTAAATTGTCCATTTTACGGCCGCCAATTCTGTTTTAAGGTTCCGCTGAAGCGCCTCCGTGAAACAAAAGTTGGGTCCGTAAAACCACCATATTACTTCCCTTATGCCACAGTCACACGGCCATGTCACGGACCTGCGGATGCCTGCATATATTTGGATAATGAAAATGCGTAACTTTTACCCCAAATTATGCAAATTTGAGCAAAAGTTACCTATTTTTTGCGGACGATACGGATTAATTACAGATGTTAGGTATGACTTGCGGACGTTACGGGTTAAACCTGTGGATGAGCCAATCCGCCGCCAATCCGCTGACACATGTCACGGATGACTTACGGATTTTACGGATGACTTACGGACGATACGGATGACTTACGGAGGCAACGCTCGTGTATTCGAATGTCGGCTTACTCTGGCGTCCGTACTATCCGCATATAAACCAACGCAGATCGGAGCTTGCTTCAGTCGCATTTCATCATCAAGTCTGAGAGCTAGTTGCAGTTATTTCAACAGTTTCTACTCCAACTTTTTGGACTTTGGTGTGCATCATGTCTGGCAGGAGAAGTAGCAGAACAGCCAGGAAGAATCATCCAGTCAGTGAGCAGCCTCAACAGCCTCCACAGGCAATGGAAGAGGGTCAAGAGGTGTAAGAAGAGGGACCATCCCTGGCAGAGCTGACAGAACCACCACCCCCAAAAGATGGTCGTGGCAAGGGACGTGGAAAAAGGGCAAGGCAAGAGACAAGAGGAAGCGTACAGGTAAAAACAAATCTCTTCTTTTATCTTTGTTTGTGACTTTTATCTTTTTTAAAGTTTAGTGCCACTTAGTTCCAATTTGAAAATGGTGATTTTTGGAGTTACATCACGAAAACACACCTTTATAATTTTGACCCCCTTGAACCCAAACTTTTATCTATATCTAGTAAGACTGGGGTTTGCAGAGGTAAACCTTATTTTTCTTATTTCTGCTCTAAAATATAGATTGTGGGTACTCGTTAGAACCGCCTCATCGATGAGGCGGTCGTAACGAGTACCCACAATCTATATTTTGAGCAGAAATAAGAAACATATCACATTTTTTCATCTTGAAATTTTCATTTTTTTTTTTTATTTTTATTTTTTGGCGATAAAGGCTACACTGTATTTGTATAGGCGTGTTTTCTTAATGAATGAGTACCACAGGTTAATCCTTTCCTCAGCTAAGCTTGTTTGCTCTTAAAATTGTAAAATTATCCAATAAATTATAAAAAAAAATTGCGGGGATTGGACTGGGGGTTGGGGATTTTTTTTAGGATTTGGCTTGGGGTTGGGTCTCATATTTCAAGGATGATGACAGCATTTACGAGGACTGTTCAAATATGAATGCAAGTAGAACGTTTTCTCATGCACTAATGCGAAAATCACCTGGAAATAAATATCACAGCTTAGAAAACCATTTTACATATACATTGATACCAAACCTGTTAAAATCCGTGCCATGAATATCGTTCGATAAACACTGTCTACTCTTGTATACTAATACAAAACATGGTTGGAAGAAGGTCAGAGTACGCCGTTGAAATACGGTCCTATATTAAGATTCGTTGTATTCTTGGTATACGTTGCAAAGACATTTTTGATGAAATATGTTCGGTTTATGGGCATAATGAAATGTCTTTTCCGGCAGTTTTTCGTTGGTGTAAGAAATTCAGCTGTGGGCTAGGCTCAACACAAGATGCACCACATGATCGTCGGCCGAAAAGAGCAACATCTGCCAAGATGGTTGCTAGAGTGAAAGAAATAGTTGCTACCGATGCACGATACACCACTGGGCAAATAGTTAGTATGGTTGGCATCTCATTAGGAGCAGCTCATACAATTCTGAAACGGGATTTGAAAATGAGAAAGATCTGTGCTAGATGGATTCCCCATCTGTTGACAGATGAGCAGAAAAAGACACGCGTTCAGTGCACCAAGAAGTTGCTTAAAAAAGTTTCCAAATTACAATGCACGGTCTTTCGCTAATGTCGTCACAGGTGACGAGACATGGGTTCACTTTTTTGAGCCAAAACGAAAGATCCAGAACAAAATATGGGCAACAAAGTATTGCAAAAGACCATGCATTGCAAAGCGGACCATGAGCGTCAAGAAGGTAATGTATGCCATATTCTTTTCAAATCAGGGCCCTGCTATTCAGGTTGCTGCGCCTTAAGGCAAATCTGTAAATGCGAAGTTTTACAAGAATATTTCAAAGAACGAAGACCCGCAACTGGTTTGTCCAATGTCAGATTGCTACATGACAATGCGTTATCGTACAAGGCGTTCATTGTGCCAGACTATCTGAAGCAGGAAAAGGTTGTTGAACTCCCTCACCCCCCGTATTCCCCTGACCTTGCCCCGTGTGACTTTTGTTCCCGCGGCTGAAAAAAATACCTTTCTGGTCGAAAATTTGTACAACGCAAACACCTCGGTTCTGCAATATTCCAGTGCCTTCATAGTATACTTCGAAAAGACTACCAAAATGCATTCAATGATTGGATCAGTAGACTGAAAGTTTGTATATCTGTTAAAGGGGAATACTTTGAGGGGACAAAATAAATGTTTCATCGAAATCTATCACGGAATCATTTTTATGTGCTTAGTTGCATTCATATTCGAACAGTCCTCGTATTATTTGACATATTTTCACTATGTTTCAGGTTATAATGAATGCGGATCAGTTACGGAATACTACCTTACGTATTCTGCGGATGAGATTACGTATCTTTCGTATGTGTTAAGTATTTGAAGTATGGATAACGTATATTCTGCGGACGCTTACGTATATTTCATCCGCAACAAAATTTTGAGATTTTCAAAATTCCCGGTGCCGATCAGCGTATGTCTGCGGATCCTGCGGATTGGGTTACGGAAAATCTAAACAACTACAAGGTAACTAGCTACTTGGTGGATCTCTCTCTATCTTTCCCCCTCTCTCTCTCTCTCTCTCTCTCTCTCTCTCTCTCTCTCTCTCTCTCTCTCTCTCTCTCTCTCTCTCTCTCTCTCTCTCTCTCTCTCTCTCTCTCTCTCTCTCTCTCTCTCTCTCTCTCTCTCTCTCTCTCTCAATTTATTTATAGAGATATCCTTCCACGCTACAATACATATCTAGTCTAATAGCTGACTGTGTATGTTGACATCTTGTGTTCTTTCTCACCGGGCACATGACATTAATGCGTTGTTGGTTCGACGTGCGCTTAGGACCATGATATCTTGAGGTCCTGAAATTCCAAAAAATTCTAAAATGTCACCTAGCTTAACGTCGGTGTAACGTCTTTGTAACGACGCATCTGCGTCAGTGCAACGTCGTGACGCTGCAAGGCGTGGACTTGTCGTTACCCCCGGCGACTTGTGCCTGCTGAGATTGAGTTATATTCCTAATCCATATGTATTGTATTTCAAATTGTGATTTCAGCTGTATTTATTGATGAACATTGACGTATATAGTACCACTCGGAAAGGACTAAAATAGGCTATGCCTACGTCCAATCCAATGGTACATATACAGTAGAACTTCGATGGCTCGAACACCGATGGCTCGCTTACCATGGCTGGGTCGAACTCATACTTGAGCCCCTTGGGAAATCTTCAAGATAAGAAATGGTGGGGGATGATTAAGGAGATTTTAGTCTTTTATCCTGCAAACGTATGCTGTGTGTACTCATTAGAATCGCCTCGGTGAGGCGATTCTAATGAGTACACACAGCAAACATTTTCATTATATAACATCGAAAGATGTTCAAAAGTATCTCGTTATGCCTTTTGGCAGTAACCTTCAGTGGCTCGAACTACCGCTGTCTCGAATAAATTTTCATCGTCCCAAAGGGGTTCGAGCCATGGAAGTTCGACTGTATATGTACTTCTCTGTGTGTATGTATGTAACCATGAAATTTCTAATAAATAAAAATTGGGTTACGGATGGATACGGATGATACGGCTACTGGCGGATACTTACGGATTTTTATGCGCTACCATAAGGGGCCGTGTGACTGTACCAGAAATGACAATTTTAACTTTTAACTTATTTGTGAACATATAGGATACTTACACGTACAGAATATCTTCAAGTATACACCGTTGTCAGTAATAAATATGAGTCTTTGTCACGAGTTATAATGGCTCATTTACCACGAGTCATTGGAAATCGCTCTAGTGCCATACGTTACCATAACTCAACCTTGTGACATAATGCATTTTTCACATCTCAAAAATGGCTTCTTATCTGATGAAATTTCTTACTAATACTGCAAACATAGGTTGTGGGCGCTTGTTAGAACCGCCTCATTGAAGCGGTTCTAACGAGTACCTACAATCTATGTCCTGGAGCAGAAACATTAAGACGGTTCTAACAAGTACCCACAACCTATGTCTTAGAGCAAAAATAAGAAAAATAATGTATACCCCCGTAAACTCCGGTTTTCTCTATATAAAGTGGGGTTTAGGGGATGTTCATTTCACTGACTTGTTCAAGTGATGGAATGTTCTGCCCAAGGCTCGTGGTTTTGTTTGTGTTGAGCTGAACGGCCCAGTCAACTTTAGTAAGGTCATATCGGTTTATATAACCACCTTTTTCCATGGCAGGCTTTTACAAAACGGTTATCAAGTACTCTACAGCGTACAATGCATTCGACAGAAACGGACAACTGCCCTTCTTGAACCAGTGGAACAGTCAGCATGAACGTTTAAAAAGGTCCGAAATGTTGATGGACCGTAAAACCCAGTTTTCTCTAAATAAAGTGAGTCGACAGGTGTGTGTATTTCTTAGTCGGAAGCCCCGAAGACCGGGACTCGAACCAAAGAACCAAAGGGGACCCTACACTGGTGGTCATTTCACATGTTTTTAATGAGCTTTCGGCGAGTTTAATAAATTTCATATGAAATGATCACGAGTGTAAGATTCCTATCTATCCATCTTCTGATACTGCGTCGGTCACATTTGACCATTACCGCAGGTGTATATGACATACACTCCAGGTTTTGAAGGATGAAAGCCTACACAGTAATCATGTAATTACGGTAGGGATCTTTAACCTGCACAGGGGATGGTTCTCCCTGCACAAACGTCCCGATCCGAAGGACGGTGCACTTTATGACATTCATCAATTCCGTTTATCAAATAATCATTTAAAGGGATTGGAACAACGGCAGATTTTCCGCCATTTTTCAAAGGGAGACAACTTTCGGGACTTCCTTTACGCTTTTCTGTAAGCCTTGCCCCACTGAAAAAAGGGATCTACTCTAAAAGGAAAGAATTTGCTCCTAATGGAGCAAGTTCTTTCCGTCAAGAGTTGACCCCTATTGACACGGGAGACAAAATACTTTTGCAGGAGTTGCCTTCCCTGATGGTGTTCGCATCCCCTTAAAATCGAATTATATTACCGGAAAAAATAGGGCCGCCGCGGACAGCGCCGTGATGTAACGCGCCAGTGACCATGTATTAATACACGTTTGATCACGTGATTTTATGACATGACAAGACAAAGGAAGATATTGATAGTACTGTAAATCCACGACCCAATTCCAGCTGTTGTAGCGATAGCGATGAATCTGTTGTTTAGGTCTGCCGGGTATGTATACTGCATAAAACTTCCACCACTGACGTTCCACCCAACCCCAACATTCACAGTATCAGTAGTCAAGCAAATCCAGAGGACTTTGTGGAGATCACAAACAAGGGGACTATAGCTGGTCGCGTCTTGTAGGAATTCACCTCCCGGGGTTAGAAAAGCGGATTGTTGGTTGTTACTGCCTCCTGCATGTACAAATATCAGTTTGACAATTTGAAACCCACTTTTGCCAGAAACCCCAAAACATCACGAAAACATACCCCGTAAAACCCCACTTTTATGCAGTAAAACTGGGGTTTACAGTGGGTATATATTATTTCTCTTATTTCTGCTCAAAATAAATTGTGGGCACTCGTTAGAACTGCCTCGACGAGGCAGTACCAACGAGTACTTACAATCCATGTTTTGAGTAGATGTAACAAAAATATCAGATTTTTTTTGATCTGTATTAATTTCATTTTTCGGTGAATAAATTAACAGTATATTTGAATAGGCGTGTTTTCGTAATGACATGGTACTAGCATACAGTGCAGGTCCACATGAGACGCCGCTGATCAGGGTCTACGCCGTTTCCAAAATGTTCAGCAATTTAGCAGACAGAATCAAAGGCAATGAATACACCTGGCAGATTTTTTCGCCATTTTTCAAAGGGAGACAACTTTTGGGGCTTCCTTTTCGCTTTTCTATAAACTCTGTCCCATGGAAAAATGGGTCTTTGCTTAAAGGAAAGAAATTATACCTCAGGAGCAAATTCTTTCCTTTAAGTGCTGACCCCTATTCGCATGGGAGACAAAAATACTATTGCAATAGTTGCCTCCCTTCAAGGCTTATCCATTCTCTTAAAAGACAACACAAACTGTCATCCTGCCATATTCATGTACAAGGATGTAAAAGGAGGAAGATTTCATTTGGTACAATATGGGTTAATGGCAGAACCGGTACGCCCTGGGGCGAGTGCATAAAGGAGGCGTAGTTTGCGCCGGCCTAGGCTACGAACATAAGCGTAACAAAGTCCACCGTACGACTGTCTTAACCATTGCCATGCTGAGCCCGGATATGCCTTATCTTTCAAAAATGTAGATCCAGATCAGATAGCTTCTGAAGAAGCCATCTGATCAGGATCTACATTTTCATTCAGATTGTGAATTTGTTGCAATAATTTGAATCAAGTAATCTGATTGGTTGGTAATTGGTAGTGGGTTTGGCATATTTAAATGTTCAGCAGGACAAGGGTTAAAACTGGAGTGATAAAGACGACGCGCTTAGAACTTTGGATGACGATTGTTTTCAAAGGGTTAACCTACACTGTGAAATGAAAGAAAACTAGAGCTGTCAGTGAAACTGACTAGGGCCCCGGCAGCGCTATCAGAGGAGTAGGAAAATGTTGATGTTAAAAAAGACGTTTTTTTTCCTTTCACCTCTAAGTATGACCTTGACCTTTGAGGTACGGACCTGGGTCTTGCCCGTGACACACTGTCACATTATGGTTAATATTTCTGCTAAGTAATATTTAAATCCATCCAGGTATAAGAAAGTTATAGATTGGACACAATAAAAAAGACGCTTTTTTGACCTTTTATCTCTACGTATGACCTTGACCTTTGAGGTACGGCTGTGGGTCTTGCGTGTGACACTTCGTCACATTATGGTTAACATTTCTGCCAAGTAATATTTAAATCCATCCAGGAATAATAACAAAGTTATTAATTGGACACAGGAAAGACCCTTTTTTGACCTTTAACCTCTAAGTATGACCTTGACCTTTGAGGTACGGACCTGAGTCTTGCCCGCAACACTCCATCACATTATGGTTAACATTTCTGCCAAGTAATATTTAAATCCATCAAGGAATAAGAAAGTTATGGAGGATAAAAAAATTTGTGGACGGACAGACGGACAGACAGACAGACAGACAGACGGACGGACAGGGTGATTACTATAGGGCACCCACACTTTCAGTGCGGGGCAAAAGTTATGGAGGATAAAAAAATTTGTGGACGGACAGACGGACAGACGGACGGACGGACAGACAGACAGACGGACGGACAGAGTGATTACTATAGGGCACCCACACTTTCAGTGCGGGGCCCTAATTATGTAGATGTACCTGTTTTACTGAGTTTTCGTTTCCTTAGTGACAGTCGTTGCTATAGTGAAATATTGATGAACCTTCCGACTCGTTGGCTAATACACTTCTACATCTACATGACTTGCACACTTAACAAACATACACATGAACATTTTTTATTTCAAATCCTCTGACCGCAAAGATTAATGTGTGCAAAGCGTATACTCAAGCTTTTCGTAAAAGCTAGTACTTGTCGTTAAAAAATAAAGGGTGCATTCCGCAGTTTCGCACATCTGAACCTGGGGAAATTGTAAATCTTTATGGGTAGGCCAAAAATTCAGTCTGTATAAACTTGTTGCTGCAGAAACTAAAATCATATGCTTGTCAGTTATCGATAATATTGAAAAATACGCGATTGTACATAATTGATTAAGCTACAGTACCGTTCAAACCATTCTTGTCATGTCTCATTGCGTTTTATTATCAGTTACCCACTATATTAATTGCATTGCAACACATTGATCTGATAAAGGTATGCTATCTCAGGACAAGTGAGCTTCATCAGATTAACATGACACTGCAATTTTATGACTGAACCGGATTCCTGGAAATATTGGCCAAAATGTTATTATTACTGGAAAAAAATGGAAAAAAATACATGAAAGAAATATCAGAGAAAAACATTCGGTCAGCCGATACATGTACTAAATATAAGGACCGATTATTGCATGCCTGACTCTTGGAAAGAAATGACTGAGGACAAGCGATAACTGATCGTAAACTGTATATTCAAAGAGTGTACACGCCCATAGGGGCTTGAAGAAATATATGGGCTGCATTATGCTTCCACGCAGAGCTGAATCCGGCCCGCACACTAGTACTGGTAAACCGCTTAGAGGATCTAAGCCTGTCCAGGAACCGCGGTGCGAGGCGGACCGTCCATGCTTATAAACCCTATTGGTTTCATTGGGCGACAGGGCTTGAGATGTCATTTCATCTCAATGTCGGGTAAAAGTCCCACAAAATTGGAAGCAACGTCTTCAAAATGACCTTTACAGTGTTGACGGGGACGTTAAACCTCAAATCGAACAAACAAACAAAGAGTGTACAAGGGGTTAAACTGCTATAAAGAATAGCAGACTGGTGTCATTTGGTATCATGTTTATCTGGCCCGGCTTCGAGAACGCGTGTAGAATCGCTCGGCAAGCCTCGCGATTCTCTAAGCGTTCTCGAAGCCTTGCCCGATAAACTTGATATCAAACTCTGTTTATTATCTCTTGAGTTCGCATGACCTATTATCAAGAACTGCATGTTATTCTGTTTGATATTTGTATGAAATTCTCATTTAATACTCTATGTGTTCTGAGAAAATAAAGATGAGTTGAGTTGTAAAATACGTAAACTGTTGATTTTGTCTACTGTCGGCTTTTGCTCGCTTTTGAAAAGGATTTTACTGCAGAAAGAACATGGCATTTAGGTACTTATTGTGTATGATTTGTTTGTTTGTTTTTATTTGGAGTTTAACGGCCCAGTCAACACGTTTTAGGTCATTTTTGAGCCGTCAGTTTACCTATCCACACTTTTCCTGGACAGGCATATAAGTAAGTGGTTAGCCAATACAGTGCACATTCTTTCGCCAGAAACTGACAACTGCCCTTCTGGAATCAGTGGAAGGGAGAGAATGACCGTAGAAAAAATTTCATTATCAATATCCACGAAAACAAATGTTGCCGACCATGGCAGGTATCGAACCCGCGTCCTCCTGATCACCAGTCAGACGCGCATCCGACCGAGATACCGAAAGTAATATTCTGTAGGTATTCTAGTGACCATAGAGTTCAAGATAATCTCTACGGGGGTTAATGCGTACACTTATCAAAATTTATCATATGACGTCGTTGATAAGCATTGGATAACGTCGCGTAATCAAAATCGTATGACCACACGTTGGCGGGATTAAGTAAGGTCATGGCGACGTCCATGTCAACAATGCATTTTTCATAGAAAAATTATGAACTTAAAAGGCGATAAAATCCCATTTGAAGTAGTCATATTATAAAGAGAATCTTACACTCGTGGTCATTTCATATGATATTTATGAAACTCGCCGAAGGCTTGTTTCATAAATATCATATGAAATGACCAATCGTGTAAGATGCTCTATATTCCTAAGGGTTACTAGTAATACATGCATAATCAGTTTATGAAAATTTTGTTTCTGCGAGGCTATGCATCAAGTTATCTGGCATTAGACAATCTGATTGGCTGAGAGGGTTAAATCTGCATGCCAAAATTATCAAAATATTCTGTGTGGTTTAAAAGTTCTGAGTCCATAAATAGTTTGTAAAAACTTTGCCTCGGCGAGGATAGTAATGAAGATATCTGGCTTTAGAGAAAATCGTTGCTTAGGTCTTGTCAATATAGATCTGCATGCCAAAAAACTATACAAATATTCCTAATGGATTGGAAGTTGTAAGCGAAAAGTTTGCCACGCTGACACTACAATCTCATTGTTTAGATCTTATCAATATACATCTGCACGCCAATAATTATCAAAACGTCCACTGGAGTTATTTGTCTGTGATCGGTTTGTGAAAATTTTGCCTCGGCGAGGCTATTTATAAAGAATTCTGGATTTAGACAAAATCATTGATTCGTTCTTGTCAATATACATCTGCATGCCAAATATTATCAAAATAGTACCACCTGTTTGAAATTTATACGCCTGTCAGTTAGTGGGAATTTTGCCTTGGAGAGGCTATTGTAAAGAAATTTGGCATTAGACAATCTCATTGCTTAGATATTTTCATTTATCTATCTGCATGCCAAACATTATTAAAACATTCCAAGCGGTTTTACAATTTTACTCCGTAATCATTTTTAAAATATGGGCGCATAAAATTTATTACACGTACTTCCAAGTTTTACCTTATAAAATATGTTCTATAAAATGGTTATCCTTTGGAAGCAAAGAATACACCACAGATCTGAAAATATGGAGTGTATATGTTTTCTGGGCCAGACTAGCTAGTTTCGGCAAATTAGGCCTCATCAGTGACCCTCAGATATTTTCAAAACTCCACAATGGAATCAATGGTCCCAAAGGACAAGAAAATATAATCTACACTATGATGTAGGGCAGAGAGACGTTTTACCGCCGTCACACATTCCCACACACCAGCTGTAGTGAAGTTAAAAATGTTCTATAAACCGGTTATCCTTTGGAAGCAAAGAATACACCACAGATCTGAAAATATGGAGTGTATATGTTTTCTGGGCCAGACTAGCTAGTTTCGGCCAATTAGCTTTCCTCCATACATCTCAACCTCATATTGTTGCTATTCAGGAAACAAAGATTGACAGTTCAATCACTACATCTGAGCTTTTCCCTGAAAATTGTCAGTACTGTGTGTACAGAAAAGATAGGAACTCTCATGGCGGTGGGGTGATGTTCCTCATTCATAGAGACATCCCTCACATGCCGTTCATGGAACTTGAAAATGACACCGAATCGGTCTGGGTTAAAGTTTTTGCAAATAAAACTTCCCACTTCGTAGCAAGTTGGTATCGACCACCAAATGGTACAATCGAAAACTTCCAGTTGTTTAAAGACCAACTGTATTGTATTAAATTGCAGCATAAGGGTAAAAAACTCCCGGCTGTACATGTTCTAGGTGACCTCAACTTCAGAGACATTGCTTGGCCCGACAGGCTCAGCAAAAAAGGCATAATGCTGAGTCAGTCGGAAGGACAAATATTAATTGACATTATGAATGATCATGGTGTTGAACAAATTGTTAACTTCCCCACTCGTGATAAGAACACATTGGATCTGATTCTTACGACTTTGCCAGGACAATTCGAAGACATTCATTCCCCGGATAAACTAAGTGACCACGATGTTGTCTCCGAATATTTAAAAATTCACATCCCACCAATAAAAAAACTCGGAGAAAGGTGTACTCATATCAGAAAGGTGACTATGAAACTATGAGGAAGGATGCACTCAGATTTGCAAAAAAGAATTACTATAATGGTCATTCAGATGCTCGGTCTGTACAGGAGAATTTTGATTTGATAACTTCTTTCATTCATTCTTCGGCCGAAAATCATATCCCCTCAAAAACTAGTAGGTCTGTATCTTCTATTCCCTGGATCACTCCAGAGATAAGAAGGAAAATTCGCAGAAGGAATAAGATTCATGCAAAGGCAAAAATGACGGGAAGTGGTAAACTCCGGACAAAATTTCAAAACTTGAGACGTGAAATCAAGACTGATATAAAAAATCAGCATGATTTGTATGTGAATAACTTGGTAGGTGATGAAAAGGCAAATCCCAGAGACTTCTACAGATATATTAATAGCCAGAAGAAAGACAGGCAAGGTATCCCGCCCCTTAATAAAAGAGGAGGGGACGGGGTTGCTGAATCAGACTCTGAAAGGGCAGAGGAACTAGTTGGTCAATTCAACGATGCATTTAATAAAACTGAGTTCACGGAGGTTCCATTGACTGGAAGATCGGCCCCATTCATGAATAATATTGTTGTGACAGCTGGAGGAGTGATCAAAATACTTCAAGGCTTAAACCCCAGTAAGGCCTCAGGACCTGATGAGCTACATCCTAGAGTCCTGAAGGAACTAGCAAATGAGTTGGGTCCAGTTTTTGCACACTTGTTTCAACAGTCTCTTGATACGGGTGAAATCCCCAAAGAATGGCTCTTAGCAAACATATGTCCACTCTTCAAAAAAGGAGATAGGGCTCTTGCCCGTAATTATCGCCCTGTGTCTCTGACTTGTGTTCTGTGTAAATTGCTGGAACATAGAGTCTGCTCGAACATCATGGCCCACTTGGACGAACATAAACTTTTGTCAGACAGACAACATGCATTTAGGAAAAGGCACAGTTGTGAAACTCAGCTAAGCACAGTTATTAATGACTGGGCAAAAATCTTGGACAAAGGGGGGCAGGTGGACACATTTATTCTGGACTTCGAGAAGGCTTTTGGCACCCCTCCTCATGAACTACTTAAATCTAAGTTATTTGGTTATGGAATTGGGGGAAAGACCCCTCAAATGGATAGATTCCTTTCTTTGCTACAGAAAACAGCGGGTTGTTGTTAATGGTATCTTCGGAGTGGGCTCCAGTTTTGTCTGGAGTCCCGCAAGGGACCGTTCTTGGTCCACTTTTGTTCTCCCTGTACATCCATGATATTTCCACTGACATTGACTCAGAAATAAGACTGTTCGCAGATGACTGTGTTTGTTACCGGGAAATTAGAGTTACAGATGACTCATTGAAACTTCAGGCTGACATAGATAGATTAGGATGTTGGGCACGTAAATGGGGCATGAGATTTCAGCCATTTAAATGCAATATTATGCAGATAACTAGGAAGAGATCTAATAAAGTTGAGACTCCTTAATCAGGGTTATCGGTACCATAAACTACGCAAAGCCTTTTCAAAATTTTATAGACGCCATTCTGATTTAATTTCAAAATTCAATATTGGACTTAAATCTTTTCTGCAACAAGGTCTATCGGAACCCGAATTTTATGGTGACTTAGTATATAAATTCAGAAAAATATATAACCGCAATGACTTCAGCACCCAATTTCGTAAAATCATTCTTCGATATAAAAAGATTGGGTACAACATGGATATTAGACGACAGACTGCATGCATGGTAGTTAACCCAATCACGGTTGGCAACTTTGCTTCCCTCTTTAATTGCACGCCGGTGGGTCAGGCCTCAGATTCTATGACGGCTCCAACGCAAAGGCTTATTGAGAATTAGAGAGATAATGTCGGTTGGTGCCTGATGCTCTGTCTCTGGTCGGGCTCATCGGAGTCTAACTGATGGTTTTCTTTTGCTCCAGCATTTCAGTGGTTTCTTGTTGTCGAGTCCTCACCGTTGTCTCGCCTCTGTGGTTCTTTGATTTTTGTGTTCACGGAGATGTTGCACTGATGAGTTAGGAGGCCTTCATGCAGACTGAACAAATTATTTGTCTAAATCGCGACGGAAGTAAGGGCGAGGATTGTGGCCGCGTGGGGTCAATTTGGCCCCCCCCCCCCCCCACCCCGGTGGAAATCTTCCACTGACCGATCCAGGGCGGCTCTTCTGTGGCGATTTATTTATGTTGTTGTTTGTTACTTACTGTGTGTATCACTTGTGTCTTTTAATTTTGGATGGCCATATGGCCATTTTGTGGGAAAGTAACTGTCCTTATGGCCTTCCTTTGTTTAGGTTTCCATTATGGTCTGGTCGCTTAATGTTTGTATTTCTTTCCCTTTGGTGTCTTTTATGGGTGGAGTAAGTTAATTGTATCAATTCCTGATCTTTGTTTTACTTCTACTTTTCTTACACCTTAGAGGGAACGGTCCTCGAGAATGTGGACTCCATTAAATACCTTGGAGTGACAATCTCACACAACTTGAGATGGAATACTCATATTAGCAACATGTGTACTAAGGCAAATAGAACGCTTGGTTTCCTGAGGCGAAATCTTCATCAGTGCCATCAGGATGTAAAAGAGGCAGCATATAAAGGTCTTGTTCGCCCAATCTTGGAATATGGTAGTTGTATCTGGGACCCCAGTGGAGTGGTCCTTAACGATGAAATTGAGAAAGTTCAGAATAGAGCTGCTAGATTTGTAACAGGCAATTACTGCTTTGAAACTGGGAGCATGACTGGAATACTTGGAAAATTAAAATGGGAGTCTCTCAAGAAAAGGAGAAAAGACAGTAGGCTAATCCTTTTATACAAAGGTCTAAAGGGTGCTGCCAGCATTCCAACAGATGACCTTGTTCCCCCAGCTAGACACTGTAGAAATCACCATTCGTTGGCGTTTCAGACCTTTAGCGCAAGAACTGACATTTTTAAAGAGTCGTTCTTCCCCAGAACCATTAGAGATTGGAATGCTTCCCGATTCGATTATTTCGACAGCTGAAGGTGCTGATGATTGTGTAGCTAAAGTTACCTCTTTGGTTAGAGCTAGGGACTAACTTCCCACATCACAGGTCCTGGTGTATGAATGTCATTTGACGTGTCACCAGTAACAATTCTGATTCTGATTCTGATCAGTGACCCTCAGATATTTTCAAAACTCCACAATGGAATCAATGGTCTCAAAGGAGAAGAAAATATCAGCTACACTATGATGTAGGGCAGGGAGACGTTTTACCGCCGCCACACATTCCCACACACCAGCTCTGGAAATTAAAGGAACAAAAAATATAAACGTGAGCAATATCGTTAATTAAATTCAGCTTTATTTTCGTTTTCTTTTGCCAAGCTAGTTTATGCGCCCATTCGTTCTTATTCCTTATCAACACTTCTAGTCGATTGTCAATACATAGGGGCTTGAATCATGAAAAAAAAATGAAAAAAAAATTTTTTTTCATTTTTTTTTTTTTTTTTTTTTTTTTTTTCATTTTTTTTTTTTTTCATGATTCAAGCCCCTATATGTCAATATAAAGTTATTGCTGACCGCTCACCGCTATAAACCACGTCATTAGCACCGACCAATTAATATAAATAAAAATCAAAAATGAGTTCCTTTAAGAGCAATGAAAACATTCATAAGAAAGAAGATGGGTCATACTGCGTAGTTTCGGCTAATAAAGCCTCATCAGTGACCACGCAAAAATTAAAGGTTTTATGTTCAAGCCGCAGTGAATGCCAGACTGAACATGCGTAAATAAAATGAAAATCTAGCAATTCACCTTATTTACATTATCAGCTGGTTCCTAGGCTGCAGAGTATCAAAAGTATACCAAAGTGTATAATTCTTATGCTCTTTAGAAGTGAAAAATGCATTTCTGACATTACATGCAAGGTAGAGAGAGTCTTCTCTGTGAAAAGCCCATTCAATTAAATCATTAAGCTTTTCTTTTATAAGATTATGAGGAAGTGTAGTGTAAAGAGTGGAAAAATCGTCGGTAGACAGACTAGAAGCACGAAAATGTCTAGATTTCAATTTATTTAAAACCTCATTCGAATTTTTTATAGACCAAAACAGATTTCTTCCAAACCTTGCGCCTTCCAGATGGTTCATCTATTTTTACAGCTGAAGTCAAAGCAATAGACCTAGCTTTAGATTTTATCAGTTCTTCAACAATTCAAAAAGCAATTATATTTTCTGATTCACTTTCTGTGCTTAAGGCTTTAGACCATTCATCATATAAAAATCCTCAAATACAAAAACTGATCGAAAAACATCATGAAATTTCTAAAACGCACCAAATCTTGTTTTGTTGGCTTCCGAGCCATATTGGCATTGTCGGCAATGAGTTTGCTGACAGGAAAGCAAAGGAATCGCTCAACCTTGATCCGTCTGTTTTTAAAATTCCTTTTAATAATTTTAAACCATTTATCAACAGATACATCTTGTCGGAATGGCAAGGCGAATGGGACCGTGCAATGAATAACAAACTCCATGCCATAAAACCTGTCGTTGGAACAAAATGCTCTCCTCCACAGTTTTCCAGGAAAGAGGATGTAGTATTAACACGACTGCGCATTGGCCATACTAGAGTTACTCATTCTTTTATTTTAAATGGTGATGAACAGCCTTCCTGTGTAGGCTGTGATCAGCCATTCACTGTGAAACACATTTTAATTGAATGTGTAGACTTTTCACAGTCCCGTAACTTATACTTCAACGCTGACACTTTGCAACAATTGTTTCAAGATGTACCTTTTGAAAATATTATTTTATTCTTAAAAGATATTGGACTTTTTCATAAGATCTAACTGTTTCAGATTGTTATACATACTAACTTTTTTCACTTTTAATATCCTCATAATTCTTCATGCCGTTTAACCATTGACCGCTTGACGCTTATGACCCACAAAGAGGGTTGACGCGTCGTTAAACACGAAATCATCATCATCATCAGGCCTCAGATTCAATGAAGGTTCCAGCGAAAAGGCTTACTGAGAATTAGAGAGATCTAATTCAATGTAATGTTGGTTGGTGCTTCATGCTCTGTCTCTGGTTGGGTCCATCGGAATCTAACTGTTGGTTTTCTTTTGCTCCGGCATTTCAGTGGTTTCTTGCTGTCGAGTCATCGCCGTTGTTTCATCTCTGTGTTTTTGTGTGTGTGTGTGTGTGTGTGTGTGTGTGTGTTTGTGTGAGTGTGTGTGTGTGTGTGTGTTCACGGAGATGCTGTACTGATGAGTTAAGAGGCCTTCATGCGGTATGAACAAATTATTTGTCTAAATCGCGACGGAAGTAATGGGCGAGGATTGTGGCTACGTAAAATCGATTTAAGCCCCACCCCCCCCCCACCCAAACCCCCATTCCTAGTGGAATTCGTTTCACTGACCGTTCCAAGGCGGTTCTTCTGTCATTCAATCATGTTCATTCTGGCCATTTTGTGGGAAAGTAACTATCCTTTTGGCTTTCCGCTATTGATGTTTCCGTTCATGTTTGTGTTTCTTTCCCTTTGGTGTCTCTGTTGGGAGCTGTGGGTTAATTGTATCGTTTCCTAATCATTGCCTTCACTTCTATTTTACAGGGTGATCTTGTGACGATTCTTGTGACCACTAAGGAGCGTTTGCTCATTTCAAATCCTCCATAAAGGATTTTCTTCGGAAAACGTTTCTCCGACATCACGTAACATGTTCTGTCCATCGTAAATGTGTCATGGGCTTGTTAACGTAATGAAATTTCGAATTTGTGCAGGCGCAGCCTGGTACAAATGCTACATGTAGAATCTACCTTGGAGAAACCTCGCATTTATATGAACAACCGCCCATGAAATCAAGGCTAATGTCTGGTCAGACAGCTCGCTGGACTCATTGAATTCGCACGACGTTGAATCAACGTCAAATTTTGAACGCCTTAACGTCGACTCGGCGTTGATTTAACTTTTACATATCGACCTTTGTAACTACCAAGATAAATGCGCCGACATGTGGATGCAAAATGACAAAGCTTTCGAAATGGTTTGGAAAAAAAACGATACAGAGGACCCGCGTTATAACGACAATATTTGTTCCCTATTATTGTGCCGTTATATTGAATTTGCCGTTATAAAAAATCACAGTTAGCATTTAAAAAAAATCCCATTTAGCATTATGATAGGTTATAAAAGGTCTTTTTCACATAATTACTGCAAGAAACAAATGTTATATACATTTGTTAGACTTGCCTCATCGAGGCGATTCTAACAAATCTATAACATTTGTTACTTGGAGTATTAAATTACAAGAATCTTTCATGACTATGGATTTTATCTGGGCATTTCTAACTCGAGGGAAGTCCAAGTCGCTTGGAATGGAGGCTAAACCTTCAGCTAAGAATTCATAGCATTGAACTTGTCTTTATAACGAGTTTTGCTGTAATAACGTATGCCGTTATATCGCGGGGGTGTACACAGGGTGTGTACAGTGGGTTTCAATGCCACTCAGCGTATCAAGATGTCCACATGTAATATTTTGAATAGCAAATTGGATGCATTTTAGAAAATTACAAGTTTTATGCTGTGTTTTGAAAACTAAAGGTAGCAGAAAGAACGACCATAGATGAAAAATCCCATTTCATGTGGTAAAAAGAGTTATCTCCTCATAGAATATCAACCAATATAAAACAAAGCGCCCAAGCAGAAAGTACACAAATAAAATGTTTTGTAGCAAAATGGAGAAATTTGCGAAATAAAAAGACAGAGTAAATTGAGTAAAATGAAGAACGAGCTCTTTGGTGTTTTTTCTACGAATGAAGAGTTATCTCCCCATTTTTGTGTGATGCTAACCATTTTTAATGACAGATTCCATCTGTTTATTCTTGCTGTGCTGCACGTTTAAAGTAATTCAGGCTTTTTCTTCCAGCTTTGACCGCCATAGAAATATGAGTCCGCACAAAATGTAGTCCGGTTTGGCGCAGTAATCAAAATTGTACAAACGTATTAGTTATCCTGTAAGCGCAATACAAACTTTTGAAGCAGACGACTTGACGTTTCAGCATTTCATATGAATCAGCTGCATCATGCGGCGGGTTCAATGCGGCGTCTTTTCAGCAGTCTGCTCAGGTTTTACACGGTTTTATATCAGTGTTGACAATATTTAATCCTTAAAGACCAGCCTGCTGTTGGACCAGGTCAGCTGTTGACAAGAATATCAATGGGTTTTCTTTCTAACTTCTGAGGTCAAGTTGAGGTCAGTTAACAACTTAGGTGTATATTAACTTTGCGTGGAATAATTGAAAAGAAAGGCTGTCCCTTTCAACCCTGGAATATGGTACTGTGATATAATTCTAGGTGCCATATATTTAGCAGAATGGACGAGCCCAACTTCAGTGATGGAAGAGTGCACTCCAGAAACCCAAGGCAGTGAATAAATCAAAGCACTGACAACACTAATGTGGATTGTCTCCAAAATGCAGGCTGGTCATGAACGATGACTTGGACTGATCGGTTTAAACTTAAAATGTTAGTAACTAATGCGAAAAAAGTGTAGAACAAGATCAGCACCGTCTTGTGTGGCTTTTGAACTGAGTTTACATTGTTTGCAAGATCCAACATTTGATTCATATGCAGATTTTACAAATAACACTTACATGTTACCAACACTGACAAACGACGCGGCTATGTTTGGGTTGATTGTTTGGCATTCGACCCGAAGTTGATAATAAGAAAAGCGCTTCAGTGCTAATGTCTACATGACTATCACAGACTTGTCAGAATAACTTTTTGTCTTGTAGAAAATAGCCGCAGTGAGATCGGGGTATTCCATAAGACGGAAGAGGGTTATCCTGGAATCATAAGGTGGGCTTGGCAAACAGTGTAGACCAAGATCAGACGCTGCCGAACGCAACTTCATATCAAAGTATTCACTATTTGTTTTGAATTTCAGAGTTAAATGAAACAGTTTAAATCTCAGCCCAGGACTTTTACTCCAACCTTCACCCCACACTCTCAGTGCTTTGATACCATGCCCTTAAGCTAAAAAGGTTAACTCAATCAACCGTGACGTCTGGTTAACAGTCCGGCCACGTCGATCCTGTGCACCACCCTCACACCAGTACGGATAGAAACCACATGTTCAGGATCAAACGTTTGATGTGTAATGTAAGGTCGTGCCTAGAAAAGAAGAAACTGAAATTTGTTCTCAAAAAAGCATTTAGTGAGAGCGTATTGCAACATTTTTCATTAAAGGATCGTGAGCGTGCCCCTGGACAGTTAGAAGCTGGTCGGAAAGCGGATGGCGTTGACTCTGATTTTGAGTGCCACATGTGTGTGATCTATCGTCTATCGGAGCGACATCTTACTATATACAGAAGACGCTAGTGGACGTCGACGTAGCGTAAGACCGACGTCATACGTTAACGCGTCGACACAATACGGAACACTTACGCTAGTGCACGAAATACGTAAATTGGCGTCTAAGCGACTGACATATGCGTTTCAGTGACAAATCGCACTTCAGCGTGAATCACGCCGGTTGTCGTTTCCGGGTGTTGCGACGTATAGGTGTAAGGTATGCCGAGGCGACGCTTGCGTAATAGAGCATGACATATCGGGTGAAATAAGCGTGATTGTGTGGCGAGCTTTTGCGTGTTTTTTTTTTTTGCGAACGCAGCTTAGTGTCGTTAAGAACATTCAAGATCATAGCTGAGACGTGGATCGAACAGCGAGACGTTACATCAATCAAGTGCTTCGGCCTAACATGGTTCCATTTATTTGTTTACGCTCAGAATCAAGGATATCTTATCCAGCAGGATTGCGAGCGGGCTCATAGTGCTGTTCTTACTAAAAAATGTCTTCAAGCCAATGGAATTCATGTACTCGACTAGCCAGCCTTTCTCCTCCGATATTTTTTCCATAGAGTATCTTTGGGTAGAGGTGTCCACAACCGACCAGACAAAAACTGTTACTTATGGACAGTACCATTGTTAAGACTTGAATTTTAATGTTTGCTTTTGAAAACGTAAATAGTTTCTTTAAAAAATTTGAAACATCGAATGGCGTTTCATAATAACAACGGTCTATAGACATCTGCAAACATATCATATATTGGAATTTGCTGAACTACCTTTCTAAATTTTAAGCTCTTTTTAGAAAGGTTTTCTGTCAGTTTTCACAGTGTTATGATTTTCTCATAGAATCTGTCATTTCAGTGCCTTTGGCGCTTTGATTGAGCTTGCTAAAGTAGGGACATTATATTTATTTTTGGCAACGCGCCTATTACTTTCCAATTTGAATTTATTTTACATTTATAGGATGGTCCGCGACAATGGAAACGGTACGCGCCAAGTGAAAACTCAGATCAGCCTGCGCGGATAATCTGAGTTTTCGCTTGGCGCTAGAAGCCTCCGTGTGGTAGTGGTTACGCTATTCGCCTTGAAAACTAGGGGTCGCAGGATCGATCCCGGGCTTCTCCAGGCTTTCGGATGAGTCTTTAAACCGAGGTCCCGTCTCTGTATGACCTTAGCTGTTGGTGGGACGTAAACCTCAAACACACTCGCGCACTATAGAAGCCTCCGTGGTGCAGTGGTTACGCTACTCGCCTTGTAAACCAGGGATCGCAGGATCGATCCCGGGCTTCTCCAGACTTTCGGATGAGTCTTTAAACCGAGGTCCCGTCTCCGTATGACCTTAGCTGTTGGTGGGACGTAAAACTAAAACTCACTCACTCACTCACTCGCGCACTACACATTCTTGTTGAATTTATTTTACATTATCGTAATACCGATTGTCCGCGACAATGAAAACTGTGTTTTCTAAAATATATATATATATATATATATATATATATATATATATATATATATATATATATATATATATATATATATATATATATATATATATATATATATATATATATATATATATATATATATATATATATATATATATATATATATAAACATGCGTCAAGTGAAAACTCAAGATGCGCAGGCTGATCAGAGTTTTCGCTGGGCGCTAAATGAAGCCTTCTTCATTCAGACAGAAGGCAAATATTTTGAGAGAGAGAGAGAGAGTGAGTGGAATTTCGCTGAACGTACGCACAAGACAAACTCCCGCTTGTCTCGGTCAGAATAAACATCAAAAGAAGCGTGACGGTCATATTTATTTCGATTAATGGAGCATACATAGTATACCCGGATATATACGAATAATACACATAACTTCAATGAGAAGGTCAATGGATAGTGCCCAGCTACAAGACAAACGGACCTCCAAGTTAAAACGGACCTGAAAAAAAGATGGGACTTTCTGGTGAGTTGACTTGTTTGTACTACCTATATAAGACCACCTTTGGGACACTGAACAAAGGACACTGTATGCAGATAACACAAAGAAAGAATAACTGCAACCTTTTAAGGGGAATGGAAACACCTGGCACATTTTTTTTCCACCGTTTTTCAAAGGGAGACAACTTTCGGGACTTCCTGTTTACTATTCTATAAGCCCTGTCCCATAGAAAAAGGGGTCAACGCTTAAAGTTATTCTTTCCTTTAAGAAATGACCCCAATTGACATGGGAGACAAAAACACTATTGCAGGAGTTGCCTACCCTGAAGGTGTACCCATTCCCCTTTAGGAGAATAATTTTAGGTGGTCACAGTAGCGGAATTTCACTGAAATATATAGAGGGGGGTCTCTCATGAGTTGTTATTTCAGAGGATGAAACAAGCATTTGGCGAGTTTCATAAATACCATTGAATTACTCACGGACGTGATGTGAGTATGGCAATTTCCTCCATAGAAAATTTGTTAACTGACACAAATAACATTTATGACGATTCGTCATGAATTGAGGTTTTACGTCCTTGTGAACACTATTTATGTCATTTTGGAGACGTTGCTTCGCATTTTGTGGGACTTTTACCCGACACTGAGATGAAATGACTTCTCAAGCCCTACCGTCCAAACAAACCAATAGGGTTTATATGCAGGGACGGTCCGATACTCGTGCTCTATCTTTTTCAGCTCTACGGTGAAGCATTATGCAGCCCGATCTATTTCTCCAAACCCCGACAGGAGCTGATCCTTTTTTATAAAAATGGTATGACCACATGTGTAAAAACACATTATTACGAGAGAGACCCACGAGTAACGTCAGAGCGCCGTCTGTGACAACCTTTCTATTGAAATTCTTTTGAACCTTTTTAGCAAAATAATCCACTTTAAATTGATTTTATGATATTCAGAATCTTACATTCGTGGTCATTTCACCCCTCTATGTTTGCGATGTTGCTACACGGTATTTGTAGTTCAAACGCATAGTGTGCTACTGTTGGCGTGCTCTTAGATGGCTGATGCGACTTACATGTATCTATAGATATGCTCTAAACCTAGCCACAAAGCTCTGTTAGCAATGGCGTATCTCTGGCTTTCAGCTGCTGAGCTTCGCTGAATCTTCACCAGCACCTCTTTTTAAGTAGCTTGGCCCTGTTTTGTTTGTTTGATTTAAGGTTTAACGTCCCCGTCAACACTGTGTACGCCATTTTGGAGACGTTGCTTCCAATTTTCTTTTACCCGACATTGAGATGAAATGACAACTCATGCCCTGTCGCCCAATGAAACCAATAGGGTTTATTAGCATGGACGGTCCGATTGGCACCGCTTTGCCCGGGCAGGCTTAGTTCCTCTAAGCGGTTTACCAGTGCTTATAAGTGCGGTCGGCTTCAGCTCTACGTGGAAGCATCATGCAGCCCGTCTATTTTTCCAAGCCCCGATAGGCGGGGGCCTATAATATATATATAGATAGTGCCGGTTTTGAGGTAATTTATTCTCTACGCTCACAAATTACCTCAAAACACGGCACTATCTATATATATAGACACATATATATTTTACCGCAGTATATACTGCGGTAATACCGCAGAACAACAACTCTATCCTATTCACAGTATGTTATCACTATTTGTTGAAACAATCGATTGAAGATTACGCTGTAATCGGTGATATATTTGTCTGTACATATATATCAAAGACAATTACACGTAATCCATTTTGTTGAGACTTTTTATTGATGATTACGCGTAATCCATTTTGTTCATTTCAACGGCGATACAAACTATATCGCCGACTTGAGCATAAAAAAATTAAATTATCGCCCTCTCAATAACACCTGAATCATCCTCAACACTCTATCATACTCAATCTTGCAATTTCCTGCTTAAAAGGTTTTATAGAGTTAAAATATCTCTGTTTTTTCTCTAAAATTCTTTCCACCACACTTATCACAGATTTGATATTTTGCTGTAGTACCTTTACCACATTGCAAACATTTCACTACTTTACTTTTGTTATGTTTTATAATAAAATTATGAGCCTTGCAGTATATAGAATGCTTTACTGATTTGTTTTTACATGGTTTATTTGAACCTAACGGCAACATAGCACATATATTTTGCATCTTTGCTTTTTCTATATCCATTTTTATTATTATATTTAAAAATTTTTTTTATAGTTTAAAAGAAAACAAAAAATGAGTTCTGTAGAGAGACTGATACAATTGCATAGTGAAGGAAGAATTAGTGATGAGGCTTTAGACAAGGGTCTTAAATCCTTAGATATTGAGAAACAGAAGAGTGATGCACCACAACAAACTTCTGCATTAGATAATCTGCGTAAAAGACGTAGAAATAAAAAGATAAGAAAACGACAGCAACAAAATGCTGTTAAAACAAGTGAAAAAATTAATGATGATGATACTAAAGAAGAGAAAAATGCTCTGAAACTGGTTGATAAACCATTATGCAATTACTTCAAAGCGTATGAAATAGATGCTCATAAATATAAAGACCCAAATATTTTGTTTAATGAAAAAAAATCTGTCATTATAGATAAAATTAATGAAGACATTAAAGAATACAATGGCATTAAATTTTCAATTGGATTATCTATAAAGTTCTTTAAAGATGAACTTAATGGTGAAAGAAAAGAAGTTATCGGTGCAGGACACGGAGAACAATGTGCAGTTCTTGATGGAAATAATTTAGATGAATATTATGATAAACAAACGTCTTATTTACAAACATGGATTGAAAAATTCACAAATACTGCAACAAATTTAGAAATTGACCATTGTATCAAACTTTATCTTAACATAGCAAAATATGAACCACTCAAAGGTTCTTCGTATATTTCTCTTCCAAGTGTAATAGCAAATAAAAAAGCAATAATTAATTTATCAAATGATGATGATAGATGTTTAGAATGGCATATACTTGCTTCTAAATACCCAAACAAAAACAATCCAAGTAAGTTATCAAGTTATCGTAAATATTTAGGCACATTAAATATGGAAGGAATAGACTTCCCCACACCAATCTCACAAATACCAAAAGTTGAGAAACAAAACAATATAGCAATCAATGTTTATGGATACACATTAACAAAAAAGACAGAGAAACTTACTATATTTCCATATCATATTTCAAATCAACCAAATGATAAAGAACGAATTAATCTGCTTTTGATAACTGAAGATGTTGAAGAGGAAATTGATGATAGTGAAGAAGAAATGATAGATGAAGATTATAATCCTGATGAGCCAAAAACAGAAACAAAATATCACTACTGTTTTATTAAAAACCTTAATAGATTACTTTACAATCAGAACAATAAACACAAACATAAAACACATTTCTGTGATAGATGTCTTCACGGTTTTTCAAGAGAAGACCTACTAATCAAACACAAAGAAGACTGTGAAGGCATAAATAAATCTCCAATGCGAATAGAAATGCCCTCAAACGGTACTATCAAGTTTAAAAATCATCAAAATCAAATGCCTGTTCCATATGTCATTTATGCCGACTTTGAAAGCATAATCAAACCTAAAACAGAACAAAAAGGAGACAAATCAGAAATAACAAGCGAACACGAAGCTTGTGGATTTGGTTATCAAGTTGTCAGATATGATGGTCAAGTTGAAAAAAAACCTGTTATCTACAGAGGTAAAAATGTTGTTGAAGTATTTTTGAATCACTTAAAATGTGAGGTTAGCAATATCAATAACATCTTTGCTCACCCCGAACCATTAACAGAGCAAAACACTGAAGACTATGAAAATGCCACCAAATGTTGGATATGCGAACAAGAAATAGGAAATAACAAAAACAACCCAAAAGTAAAAGACCACTGTCATTTCACAGGAGAATATAGAGGACCAGCACATAAATCTTGTAATCTCAAACTTGCAATCAAACCAAATAAAACCAAAATTCCAGTTATCTTCCACAACTTAAAAGGTTATGATAGTCATCTAATAATGCAGAAAATACACAAAGCAAGTGGAAACATTACTTGTATTGCAAATAATGCAGAGAAATTCATCTCATTCAGCATTGGACAACTGAAATTCTTAGACAGTTTTCAATTTATGGCTTCCTCTCTTGAAAAGTTGGTAGATGGAGCAATTGGTGTAAAAACAGAATGTGAAAAATGTAAAGATACAGAAGAAATAAACATCAATGAAAATTGGTTATTAACAGCAAAATGTAAAAAATGCCACAATACAAGATATAAACAACTCAACAAATTACCAATACTCTCAGAATATACAAACAATTCACACATTCTTTCTCGTAAAGGTATCTATCCATACGAATATATTGACAGTCAAGAAAGATTCAATGAAACTGAACTACCACCAATAGACAAATTCTACAGTTCTCTAACAGATAAAAGTATCAAACAAAAAGACTATGAACACGCTCAAAAAGTATGGAAACAATTTAACTGTAAAACACTTGGTGATTATCATGATTTATATCTCAAAACAGATGTTCTCTTACTTGCAGATGTTTTTCAAAAGTTTAGAGAAACCTGTATGAATAACTATAAACTTGACCCTCTACATTACTACACTGCACCTGGTCTATCTTGGGATGCTCTTCTAAAATACACAAAAATAGAATTACAACTTCTATCAGATTTGGATATGCATCTTTTCATTGAAAAAGGAATGAGAGGTGGAATAAGTATGGTTTCTAAAAGACACGCAAAAGCAAACAATAAATATGTCGCAGATTATAATCCAGATGAAGAAGACAATTACATAATGTATTTAGATGCAAATAATTTATATGGTCATTCAATGAGCCAACCACTTCCATGTGGTGGTTTCAAATGGATAACTAATAAAGATTTAATAGATGGAGAACTTCAACCACTAAAAAAGGTAGAGGAAGAATATATGAAGTAGATTTAGAATATCCAAAACATTTACATAAACTACATAATGACTATCCACTTGCACCTGAAAAATTAGCAATTAAAAAAGAATGGTTATCCGACTATCAAAATGAACTAATTGAAAATAGTATGTTAAAAACAGAAAAACTTGTCCCCAAACTAATGGATAAGAAGAAATATGTAGTACATTACAAGAACTTGAGACTATACAAACAACTTGGTATGCAAATAACAAAAATACACAGAATATTAGAATTTGATGAGAAACCTTGGATGGAACCTTACATACGTCTGAATACAGAATTACGTAAAAAAGCAAAGACTCCATTTGAAAAAGATTTCTTTAAACTTATGAACAACTCAGTATTTGGCAAAACAATGGAAAATATACGTAAAAGAGTGGATATTAAGTTAGTCAAAACAGATGGCAGTGAAAATGAAAAAATCCGCAAGATAATAGCCAAACCAAACTTCAATCGTAGAGTAAAGTTCTCTGATGAGTTATCTGCCATTCAAGTGAATAAAACAAGATTAACTCTAAATAAACCAATATATGTTGGCTTCTGTGTTTTAGATTTATCAAAACATCTTATGTATGATTGGTATTATAATACATTGAAAAAGAAGTATGGTGATAACTGCACCTTGTTATACACCGATACTGATAGTTTATTAGTAGCCATTAATACTGAAGATGCTTACAAAGATATGTCTGAAATGAAAGATGAATACGATTTCTCTGATTATCCAAAAGAACATCCACTATACGATGAAACAAACAAGAAGGTCATAGGTAAGATGAAGGATGAATGTGCTGGTGTTTCAATATCAGAATATATTGGTCTTCGTCCTAAATTATATTCAGTATTAAGAGCAGATGAACAAGTCATCAAAAAAGCGAAAGGAACAAAAAAATATGTAATCAAAAAACAAATCAATTTTGAAAACTACAGAGATGCATTATTCAACAAAAAGAAATACACACACTCAATGAACATGCTACGCTCAATGCATCACAACATATATGGATTAAAAGTAAATAAGACTACACTTTCTCCTTTAGACACAAAAAGATACATAGCACCAGATGGAATCATGACATACGCGTATGGGTATCAGCCGGAACAATAAGTAATTCCTCTTTGACAAACCCTCTCTTAGGTGCAGGAGATTTCAAATAATAAACTCTTATTCCCTGCGTTATAATATGATAGTCAATCTTATGAATAGCAACAGACCATACTGGGTCAGTAGCCCTTCTCTTTCCACCACCTTCTAATTCTCCAGGTTGATACAAATATCTAACATTTGCATAAGGACAAATTTCAGCATCAACTTTTCTTGTTATAATTGGAGGAGGTTTTTTCGTCTCCTTATTTAATGCTTTAATAACATCAGATAATCTCTTAACCCATTCTCTGTTTCTTTTTTTAGTATCAATCTCTTTAGCATACTGATAACCAAACAATCTTTCTGCTAAGGTTCTATTAAATCTTTCTACTATTCCTTGGTCTCTGTGTATTTCTTTTCTACCTCTTCTTATTTTGGTACTTTGCTTTTCCATCAAAGTTGAAACGGAACTCATAAATTCTCTACCAGGATCAACTTGCAATAGTTTAGGATACTTCAAATGTCTTTTATAAATCTTCTCAAAAGCATTTGCAACTTCTTTACTATCTTTCGACGTCAAAGGTTCGGCTTCTTTATATCTTGTTCCAATATCAACCACTGTTAATGCATACTTGTATGTTTTTCTACCAATAGTATCGTGAGGTAAAAACAACAAATCAGCCTGATGAACTTCATTCTCTGCAGACACATCAAATTTAGGTCTTATTATTTTCTTAGGTGCAGGTAAATATATTTGCCAAATTGCTTGTTTCTTTAAGAACTCTAATGCTTGTTTCTGACTAACCTTTGCTCTTTTGCTAACTTACCAACAGCTGAGTGTCCTTTCCAGAAACCTTTTGGACTATAGTATATCTTCTCCATTTATTTTTATTTAAGAAAAAATATTTATATATAAAAAGATGTCAAAGAACGCACAAACGCAAAATATAGCACAATTGCTTGATGATGACTATTCACCTACAAAAGAAGAGTTTGAAGAGCTGTTAAAGGAACAAAGTCAATTTGACACAAAGAAATGGACTGATTTAGAAATCAACAACATTTATACAATCACTGACTACAGAGAAATTAACACAGAAAATGGTGTGAGTGTAATTTTAACTCTCAAAGACAATGGTGAAGTATGGAGTCCTGCACATCTCACAAAGAAGATAGAAGGTAAAGAACCACCATTTTATGTAAGACCACTTGGTTTGAAACCATGTAAGAATAATAAAAAAAATAAATATCATGCTTATGATTTAGTTTTTCCAAAGAAAGATTATGTCAAAAAAATAATTTTTTTTTTACCTACATCAACTTCCAAGCAACAAATCCTGTCAATGCCATACCACCAACAACAAATGCAATCTCTCTATTTTTCTGGTCTTCTGATGGAGTGTAAAAATCACTCAATGTAGGTTTTGGTGGTAATGGTGTGGATAAATTATCTGGCAATTGTTTTCCTGTAATATAATAATATTGTTTCATAGCAGTGTCAGCATCACTGAACTCATCCACAGCATGATGTTCCTTCTTCAGTTGCTCATTAATAAAATCCAATCTTTGTGTTCTCTTCTCATTCCATGCAGTTGTTGCTGATTCTAATTGTTCCATCGCTTTATCATGTCGTTTTCTCTCTTCATCACTATTACTACCCATATGTGAAAATAAATAATTACTACCTGAAAAGGCTAAGGCGTTTGTAATTGCTCCTCCAACCATTAATGCTACTGCACTTGCCATTTTTATATAATGTAAAAATATTAAAATTACTTCATAATATCTGCAGGAATAATACCTTGCTTAACAAGCATATCCTTTGTTGCCATTGCAAGTAATATATCAATGGACAACATACCAATATCTGTCATATTAAAATCTACTTTTGGTGCTGGTCTTTTCAATAGTTTTCTACCTAATTCTGAATATCCAACAGTTAATACAGTTTCCACTCCAGCATGATATAACATGTTTGCAATTTGTTTTCCGTCTATTGAGGTTGTCATTTTTTTAATGAGAATATTATTTTTTTAAATTAATTAAATTCAAATGGGTCAATTTCTTTTTGTTGTATAATAGGTTGTTGCATCATAGGTTGTTGTTGTGGTACAACTTGTTTAGACTTGTACATATACAATCCTATTCCAACAACTCCAACTGTTATGCATAATGGTATATAATTTTTGTATAAATTTATATTCTGTGAATTTGGAGAGCCGACTTCATCATCTTTTGTTATAGATTTTAATTCCATGTTTTCTTTCTTTATAGTTTCAGTCTCCTTTCTTCTTAATTCTGCATTTCTTTTTCTTGCTTCTGCACCTTTCTTACCAGCAGATACTCGTCTTGGGTCTTTTGTTTTAACTTCAGTATCACTCATTTTTTTCTAAGGAGATATTTTCTTTTTTATTAAAATCAATATGTCTTGCTGTTGTTAGCATTGCAGTTAATGGAGCAAGGTACATTCCATATCTATAATACAATTCACAACACGAACTTGTCAAAGCGTGATTGATAAAAGGGTCTTCCTCTAAGTCTTGTATCAGTTTAGGTGGATCAACAACATTGAAATACTTTGATACACCCATCACGTATAAGCTAATGAAAGAATTACCCAATGTCTTAGTCATACTTGCTCCCAATCTTGCTGCATATCTGCAGTAAAGTTTGTTTATTTGTTCTACTGTCATTGTATCAATGTCTGATAGTTGTAAGTCTTTACCAAGATACTGCTTACTACCACCACCAGCAACAATGGCTGATAATCGCTCACGTTTTGTTTCTTGTTCATTATTTTCTGTGCTTTCACATTCAATGTCTTGTAATAATTCTTCAGCATTCATTTTTATTTTATGTAATTTATTTTTTATTTTTAAAAAATAAAACATCGCATATCCGACTATTGATAAGATTGCAGTGTTTGTTATGATTATTGATAAGATTGCAGTGATTGATAATATTTCTAACAGCATTGTTTTTTAGTATTGCTATTTTACTTAAAACATTGCATAAGCATTACTTAAGATTTGCTACAGCATTGTATAAGCATTACTTAATCATTGCATAAACATTACTTAATCATTGCTAAAAAAAAAAATCAATCAACCAACCAATAACCAGTAGGCTGGTCAGTCTTCAAAATTAACTTACGATGCTTCTTTTTTTTCAGTTCTTCTTTTATTCTCTGTCGTTCTTCCAAAGTAGGAATAACATCATTCTCTCTTAAACAATTTTCAAAACTATCTCTATCTTTTGTGTAGAACATGCATAGCCATTTTGTTTGTTCTCTTAAATCTTTTAACACAGAATTATATCTCTGCGAAATAACCCACACTGATTGTTCTGCATGCCTACCAGAAAATGCTAATTCTGATAACATATCTTTTTTCTTTGTTAGTTCTTTCGTTGCACTGCAATCATCAATAATGTAGAGAGTAGAATGACCAGCATATTTATTAAAGAACATTCTTAGTAGTTCTTGTTGTTTTTCTTCTCCATTAACAATAGGATTAACAATTGTTATATTTTTTGTTTTAGGTTTCCTAACATCACCAATCCACTCACGATTTTTATAAGCCTTGTTCCATTGAATGGTTGGGCAAAGTATAACAATATGTTTAAATACTTGACGATATTCCTCTTCCAAAAGGTCAAGGACAAACTCTGTTTTCCCGCATCCAGTTTGACCACATATAATAGCACAATGAGGATATTTTGGTAGTTCCATTTTTATTTGTAAAAAAAAAAAATATTAATAACTGACTTCTTTAAATCTACCATCTTCAAAGTTGATTTGTGCATCTTGTATAACAAACAAATAAAGATTGATTGAGTCATCTACTCCTGCTTCTTTCGTTATTTGTATTGTGATACCTTCTGATGCATTTTCAATTCTTCTTCCAGAACCATGAAGTGTATTATCATCAGTTGAACGTAAATCCAACCATAAAGCATACCTGTTCGTTAGATATTTTTCTATTGTTGTATCAGTAAAATATAAATCTTTAATGACCATACTTGTTTCTTTGTTTCTTTTTGAATTCAAAGCAAAGAATTTATTTATTTCGTCCCAGTGTTGGTGGGACTTCATTCCTTGACTATACAATTGATTCGGAATCCCTTCTATTGTCATTTCCACTTTTGTAATTTCTGGATTATAATATTCTTCTGTGCTGGCCCTTTCAGGATCTTCGAATAGCATAAGAATTCCTTTCATACTTCTTGCAGGAACATTTAGATTGATATTCCATAGTGTATCAGATTTGTTTTTAGTTATTTTTCTGTGTCTTAGTATTCTGTCATACAAAATAACCATTTTACCATCAACTTGCTGTCTTATTTGTCTTGCTAATTCAGTATCAGAAACAATATCAAATTCCAAACAAATATTTTTGATTGTATAAGTTGAAGTTGCATCGCCTGATTTAATTACTTTATTATAATCATTGAATGTAAGTTCATATTCAAGTCTATCTCCTAATCCTGCTTGATAAAATGGCATATGGGTTTCCAATAATTCAAAATCAAGTGGGATGCAAAACCTGTTTCCATATGCTTTTGCGATGGCTTGATCTTCTTTATCTGCTGTTGCGTTTCCTGCACCCACTCTATGTCTCAACATGTTCTCTTTGCCAACGCCTTGATATACCATATTTACACGTTCTGTAATAGTCTTCCATAAATCAATATAACAATGATAGATGTCACTATCGTCAATGGACATAACTTCATTTCCACTTATTCTAATTGTTGTTTTCTTAATTATTGCTCTTCCTATGTTTTGAAATATAGTTGCATTTGCATCTTTAGAGGTTAGTTCAATTTCAAATGCTAATCTGACTGTTCCGGGAACAATAACATCATTACTACTTAGATTAGGAAATCTCACTAATAATTGTTGATTTTGGTCAATAGTTGAAGGGTTATTTGTTATTACTACACTTTGGCGGATGCCTCTCACACCTCGTGGTTCTCTTAATTTTCTGTAAGGGTTTAGTTTATCTCCGTAAGCTGACATTTTTTTAAAAGATAAAAAAATATTTTTAAATAATAAATAAATAATGGCTGAATATGAAAATCCTGAGTATGACAGGGATGATTATGATGAAGAAGCAGAAACATCTTTTACAGATGAAGAGCAGTTTCAGAGAACATTAAATAGTCAGTTTGCTGGTTTGAATGATTTAACCGGTGATGATTGGAAAACTCTGCGTAATAGCATAGGTAAAAAATGATAGATAGATTTTACGAAAGGAATGATGAATCTAAACGTAAAATCAAAGGTTTGTCTCTCAAGAAAGATGATATAGGGAGACCAATGTTATATGTTAAAGATGAAGGTGGAAAGGATATTGCATTAACATATTATCGTTCCAATGCACCAGATGAAATAGCAACATTTTTATCATTTAATACTTTGCAAAGGAAATATGGTGTTGATTTTGTTAGGAATGTATTAGGTGTAGATGATTTTAAACCATCTGCTACAAGAATTAAAGAAGGTAGAGCTGAGCTTACAACTTTAATAGAAAACCAGTTGAGAGAGACACAATCTGATTTATTATCAGACAAAATTCAAGAATCTTGATAATGATGTATCATCACAACAAGAAGCACAAGAACTATTAGAAACTGCAAATAATGCAGAAACATCTGTGAAAACATTAGAGACACCATTCATTGAAAGTGTTAGTAGTGAAGCAGGAACACAAACAGATTGGACAAAAAGAGAGATTGATGGAATAGCAAATGCAATGACAACAGTCAAAGAAGAGATAGCAAATGAATTGGCAAAACTGAATGAAACAAATAAAGACTTAGCAAAAGAAAATACAAAATTAGAACAAGCCAAAGCAGACAATGATGAATTTCAAATAGAAAGGATAAGTAGTCGAATCAAAGAGTTAGAAAGTGAGAGAAGTGCAAGATTGGAAGTTATTAATGTTAATAAAGAAAAACTACGTAGTCAGGTAAATAGAATCAAAGAGACTATAAACAAAGTATTAAAAGAAGACACTACATTGGGTGAAAGAATTAGAACATTATTCAGAGAACAAGGCATTACAATTGTTAGTATTTTAACCGCTTTTGGAATGATTATTGGAGTTATTGTTGAGGCTGTTATTCCTACTGGTGGTGGCACTACTTCAACCCCTCCTTCTCCACCAAAAGGTGGTGTTAAAGATTGGGTTAAGAAACAATTATCAAATCTTGGTAAATTACTTTCTACCCTTGCAGGAAAAGTAGCTACTGCATTACCAGGTGTTATTGGTTCTATTGTGTCTTGGTTGTTGTCTTCTGCGGGTAAAGTTGTTGGTTGGTTTGGAGAACATTTATGGGCATTAGTTGTATTGGTTGCTGGATTGTTATATGCATCTGCGAGAGAGTTTATAAGAAAAAAAAGAACTTAATAAATTTCATACATAATTAATAGTCCAATTACTATACTTCCTACTATTAATGCTGTTTTGTTGTCTTCATGTTGTATGGCTTCTTTTTTTTCTGGTAGAGATTGATGAGATTGTGGTAGAGATTTATTTGTTGGTGTGCCTTGTAGAGATTGTGGTAGAGATTTCTTTGTAGTAGATTGGTTAGCAAGTTTGTGATGATTAAACCAATCTGCTATTCTAGCATCGGAGGTACCAGCACCATCAACCCAACTTTTTGACAGATTGTGTTTCTTTGCATAATCAACTGCTTGTTGATGATAATCTGGTAGAGATTTCTTTGTTTGTGTGCCTTGTATAGTTGCAGGTTGTGTAGCAGATGCAACAGGTTTAACATTTACATCACTATTGAAACCAAGTGTTTGATTTTCTGTTCCAATTACAATTTTATTATTATATCCAGCGATAGTGCCAACTTGTAAAATCATATTACTGGGAGACATATATAATCCAATACCATAAACAAAATCTACTTTACTTCTTGCATATTTGAGTGTGTTTTGATATCTTTGTATTTGACTTGGTAAATCAACTGGACTATTAATAGCATCTTCAATGTTAGCAAGAAATTGTTTCTGAGCATCAAATCCTGTGCCTATTTTTAGAATTTCTACACGTGTTTGAGATTGTGCTGCTAATAGTGCCCATACAAACATTCTAATACTTTCGTTAATTCGTTCAGTACCTGTTTTTGTTAATCCTTCTGATTTGTCTAATATAAACATTGTCCAGGCGTCACTTATATCTACTGTATGTTCTATTTTATCATTTGGATTAAAGAATGGACCTTCACTTCGATGTTCTTGTCTATATTTTCCACTTGGTTTAAAATATTGTGTGTAACTCCCTAGACCACTGCATTTAGAACTACTTTCTAATTTTTGCCTCCAATCTGTATTAGGTGAAACATTGAATTCATTGCATAACTTTTGATAGACAGCTTTGTCGTATGGATTTTTGTAATAACAAAATGATTCATCTGTTGGTAAAGGTGTTTTAAGTTCTTTCAAAATACGAGCAATACAATAATAAACATGAAATGTATATACTGTTTTAGTTAGTCCTGAAGTGTTTTGCAAATGATCTTGATAACTTACACCACATCCTGTAGTGGCACACCAAACAGCAAAATTTAATTGACATTGCCACCAGTCAAATGATGAATGAAGCCATGTATTCCACGGTTCATTGGTGTGTAATGTTGGATTTTGATAGTTTTGAAATAAGTCGGGAAACTTTACTGGAAAATGGTCATCTTTATTAACATAAATCGTTTGTTTTTTAAGTTCAATATTCTTTTCGGTATATTTAGTATTGGGGTTATATGATGCATTGGGATTGTACTTGAATTCTTTAGGTATCATTTTTATTATTGATTATATATAAAAAAATAAAAATGTATCATACAATTTCGAATATTGACAAGACAATAAACTTGCAACAATACATTGATAACAGAGATGGGAATAAACGTATTGGTTTGAAATCTATAACATATGGTGTTGGATGGTTTAATGTTGTTGATGAATATTTGCAGAAGACTAAAGAGAGACCTCATAAGATTATAGATGGTTATTATAGTTTCCAACAAATAGCAGATTTATTTCAAAGTAATAATATTACATTATCTGTAAATGAAACAAATGGAATTGCTTCTTTAATTACACCGGATGAATTGAAGATAAGCAAGGGCTTAAAACAAATGTTGGGGTTTGGAAATAAGCGAAAGTTTGCTGTTAATGAAACTCATTATGGTGAGAGAGCTGTAGATTTTGCTGTTTATAAATCATTGTATGTTCATTTGGAACAGATTAATACTTCAAATAATTATTTAGATGGTATGCCGAGTACTGTGTTGGCTGTTGTTCCAGTGGAAAATAAAGAGTTTGGAGAGATAACAACAGTGAGATTTGAGCATCCAGAATATAAGTGTTTGGTGAATGATGCTATAGCAGAATTGAAATTAGAAATCAGGGATGAAAATAACAACAAGGTAATTAATCATCTACCAATTAATTGCGTTTTGGAAATTATATAATTATAATAAAAAAATGAGTATATTTGGTGCTAAGAGAAAACACGTAGATGCATTGGGGCTGAAACAAGAAATATTTAATATGAGAAGTCAAGCATTTACACAAATAAATACATTGAATGATAGACATACAGGACTTCAAGATAGATTTCGGGATATGTATGTCAATCATCGATTATTATATAATAAGGTTGATAATATGTCAGACAGAAAATTGATAAGCATTTGTGCGGAGAGTAAAGGTTCCTTACAGAAGAATGAAGTGTTTGGCTTTGGAAATGGTGGTAGAGAAGTAGGTGTTGGATATGTGATGAACTTTCCTGGCCAGATAATAGGTGTTGGACTGTCGAGTAAAAGAACAAAAGGCGATGTGTCTGTGGCGATTGCAATTAATGGAAATCCACAAGCAGGATATGATATATCATTGAATAATATTTTAAGAAAACACGATAACTTTGCTACACCGTTAAAGGTTAAGGCTGGTGATGCGATTGATTTTGTTTGTCAGACTAATAATGCTACATGTGTTAATACTGTGGCTTCGATGATAATTGAATTATTTATTGAATAAAAAAAATATATGTTATTAAGAAAAAAAAATGAAACAACCTACTGCACCATTATATCCTGAATTGCCTGTTGAAGATGGGCAGAACTATAGATTACAGAAGATATCAGAAATTGAAAAACAATTAATAAAAGAGAGAGATACTCGCAAAGCTTTATATAAAAAGTATAAACGGGGAATTAATATTACTGATAGTATTGATACTGGCCTAATATCAACGGCTGTTATTTTTGCAAGTGTTGGTTTAGTTGTTCCAATTATGTTACCATTAGAAATTGCTGCTGTTGTATGTGGAGGCTTGGGAGCTTGTGTTAAACTTATTAGGCGTAGATTACATACAAAATCACAAAAACATTATGAGATTAAAACTATTGCTGATAGTAAGTTGAATAGTATAAAGGATTTGATTTCTAAGGCTTTGACAGATGGGGAAATATCTGAAAATGAATTTAAATTGATTTTAGATGAATTAGAAAAATATAATAAACTGAAAGATTGCATACACTCAAAACAAACAGGATTGAGTGAAAGTGAGAGAAAGAAACTTATTGAGGAAGGAAAGGCCCAGGCTTTAGCTGAGGTAAAAAAAAAAATAGGGGATGCTTGATTTTATTTAATAAAATTACAATAGTAAATAATGACCCACCACCTATTTATAGGAGCGACTAAATATGCAGATTTCTTCATTCTAATTCTTTGCAAATTTCTTTTTACTGACTGTTAAAAGCTACGCATTACGGTGATTCACGGTCCTTTCGATTCTTTGATTATTCCCGTAACGACTTTCAGGCCTTTCTGTACTTTGATTATATCCGTAACGACTTTCGGGCTATAAGGGTGCGCAGTCTGGTCAGGGTCTTCCCTATTCATAAATGCTAAAAGATACCTTTATCTCAATGGTGAAAGTGTCTAAGAATCTGACAATGACGAACGTCGTTTTAGAGGCTGGTTTATCCTCGTCGTCAGAGCTAGTTGCGCTGCGTCTAATTTCCAAAAATCGAAATGTTACTGATATTGAGTTTCTGTTGCAAAAGATATCATAGTGGCAGAAGGACGACTGCCGTTCAGTATGGCTATTGATAAAAGCTAAAACTTGTAATTACCGGTATTTATCATGCTCGTTCTATATATAGAATAAGTAACATTTATCTTTTCACTTCCATATTTTCACTTCCTGGTGTTAAAACATTTATATTCAAGGATATTTATTTTAGAAGGAAGTTTTATGGTGAGTTTTTGTTTTCTTGGCAATTTAGATAGTGAAACAAACACAATAAAAAGATACATTTGTTAAAAATATGCAAATTTAAAACCCATTTTTTAATGATATTCGTAAGTGCTATGTATATATATAAGAGACTCACATTCAATATTTGGTTGTGTCTGTTACAGCATGGTTTGTCTGGTCTCTGAGTATGACGCTCACCTGTCTGTTTAAGGGTAAATGGCTTGCTCGATGCCATGCATTTGTGAAGGATGACTTTGATGGGTTGCGCGCGCACAAATAGAATTCTCCCTGTTGAAGTCGCCATTCACAATGCATTGTGCTCACCTTACCTCAGACCGGTCTAGCTGTTCGTTTCGGCTAGGCTGGGAATAAGGGGTTAAAGGTGACCCTGGGGCGGAGAGCTTGTCGTGAGCCTACAGGCAGGAGTTCTTAAGAAAGGGGGCTGGCAGCCACTACCCGGTGCTTTGGTGTGTGTGTAAAGAATTCTGCCCAGTGCCGGGTGGTTAAAAAGTGCTGTAACAGATGCGGCTTTTGCTAAATTTTGATTTGATTTTTTAAAATCTGTGATTATTGAGAGGGCGATAATTTAATTTTTTTTATGCTCAAGTCGGCGATATAGTTTGTATCGCCGTTGAAATGAACAAAATGGATTACGCGTAATCATCAATAAAAAGTGTCAACAAAATGGATTACGTGTAATTGTCTTTGATATATATGTACAGACAAATATATCACCGATTACAGCGTAATCTTCAATCGATTGTTTCAACAAATAGTGATAACATACTGCGAATAGGATAGAGTTGTTGTTCTGCGGTATTACCGCAGTATATACTGCGGTAAAATATATATGTGTCTATATATATAGATAGTGCCGTGTTTTGAGGTAATTTGTGAGCGTAGAGAATAAATTACCTCAAAACCGGCACTATCTATATATATCTATAGCTTGGTCCTGTGTAAATCGTTTCCACATAAGAGCCCCCCCCCCCCCCCCGAAGTTTTGTCATGTGTGGATAAGAACAACAACAACAACAACAACAACAACAAACAACAACAACAACAAGTACAACAACAAAAGGCTTCGAATATGATTATACACTGTGTCTTTAGGTGGCATATAGTTATGGCCAATAACTGCAATTTATTATTATTATTATTATTATTATTATTATTATTATTATTATTGCAGTTTATCATTCAAAATGATAATCCAAACAACGCGAAAAAACGATTTAAACATTTCAGATAGAAAACCCCCAAAACGGACGGAACATTTGACAAACAATAAATGCGGCGCCTGCTCTGGGCCTTCCCTTTTTCGAAAAAAATGGGCGCTTCTTATAAATAGAAAAAAACGTCCATTCAGCTGAAATTTTGTTAAATTGTTATTAGATGTATAATATTAATTAATAACATTAAATTATTATGAAAGTTGTTAAACTAAGTATAAACTAGTTAACAACGTAAAGGATATTTACCTTTTTGAGGTGGCTACCAAACATATTTCATTGAGTGTGCTGAAAACACCTGAATGTTCACGAGTGCGAAGCACTTGTGAAATTTTCGGAAGTTTGCAGCACATGAAATGAAATATTTTTGGTCTCAGCCGAAAAAAATGTAAATTTTCTTTTCATTTTATAGGAGAACGCTATATTTATTACAGAACGTAAACAAAAAAGTAGTCCCGGAACGCTAGAGTGAAACACTATAAATGCATATGATATCGCCGGCCTCGGTAGCTCAGTCGGATGCGCGTCTGATTGGTGATCAGGAGGGCGCGGGTTCGATACCTGCCGGGATCGGCAACATTCTTTCGTGGAGATTGATCATGAAATCTTTTCTACGGTCATTCTCTCCCTTCCGCTTATTCAAGAAGGGCAGTTGTCAGTTTCTGGCGAAAGAATGTGCACTGTACTGGTCATCCGCTTACGAATAAGCTTGCCCAGGAAAAGTGTGTATAAGTAAACTGACCGGCTCAAAAATGACCTAAAATAGTATTGACTGGGTCGTTAAACTCCAAAACAAACAAACAAAGCATATGGTATCAGTCACTAGTAAAACGATACGATATCATTTCACTGATATTCACCTTATTTGCATTATCTGCTGGTTCCTAGTCTGAAGGTTATCAGTTTTGGAAAAACAGGTAACCAGACCCCCCTGACCTTGAAAGGTCAGGGGGTCTGGTTACCTGTTTTCCAATATTGACAATATGCAAGCTGGGCTCCAGCAAATAATGCAAATATGGTGAATAGTGCTTAATACCTTTTTATTTGTTCCAGATATACACTGATTTCACTATTAAGTATTAAGTAAATACAATTATTTGCCAGTAAATGTACTGGTAGAGAGGAATTGCGATATAAAAACAACTGTTAACACTGCATGCACTTTAATGCACACGATGTACAATATATACTGTGTTTGTTTGATTTGAGGTTTAACGTCCCCGTCAACACTGTAAAGGTCATTTTGGAGACGTTGCTTCCAATTTTGTGGGACTTTTACCCGACATTGAGATGACATTACATCTCAAGCAACCTCTCAAGCACTGTCGCCAAATGAAACCAATAGGGTATATAAGCATGGACGGTCCGCCTCGCACCGCGGTTCCTGGACAGGCTTAGATCCTCTAAGCGGTTTACCAGTACTAGTGTGCGGGCCGGATTCAGCTCTGCGTGGAAGCATCATGCAGCCCATATATTTCTTCAAACCCCTATGGGCGGGGGCCGGTACATTATATATAGACAGGAAAATGAGTCAACTCAAGAGATAAGGAGACTTATCGTAAAGGCGATCAGGAAAGGCTCAGGCGAGACTGAGCCTTTCCTGATCGCACATGCGCAGTCTCGCCTGAGCCTTTCCTGATCGCACATGCGCAGTCTCGCCTGAGCCATTCCTGATCGCACATGCGCAGTCTCGCCTGAACCTTTCCTGATCGCACATGCGCAGTCTCGCCTGAGCCTTTCCCGATCGCACATGCGCAGTCTCGCCTGAGCCTTTCCTGATCGCACATGCGCAGTCTCGCCTGAGCCATTCCCGATCGCACATGCGCAGTCTCGCCTGAGCCTTTCCTGATCGCACATGCGCAGTCTCGCCTGAGCCTTTCCTGATCGCACATGCGCAGTCTCGCCTGAACCTTTCCTGATCGCACATGCGCAGTCTCGCCTGAGCCTTTCCCGATCGCACATGCGCAGTCTCGCCTGAGCCTTTCCTGATCGCACATGCGCAGTCTCGCCTGAGCCTTTCCTGATCGTACATGCGCAGTCTCGCCTGAGCCTTTCCTGATCGAACATGCGCAGTCTCGCCTGAGCCTTTCCTGATCGCAAATGCGCAGTTTCGTTTGAGCCTTTCCCGATCGCAGATGCGCAGTCTCGCCTGAGCCTTTCCTGATCGCACATGCGCAGTCCCGCCTGAGCCTTTCCTGATCGCGCATGCGCAGTCTCGTCTGAGCCTTTTCCTGATCGCACATGCGCAGTCTCGCCTGAGCCTTTCCTGATCCCACATGTGCAGTCTCGCCTGAACCTTTCCAGATCGCACATGCGCAGTCTCGCCCGAGCCTTTCCTGATCGCGCATGCGCATTCTCGCCTGAGCCTTTCCTCAACGCGCATGCGAAGTCTTGCTTGAGCCTTACCCGATCGCACATGCGCAGTCTCGCCTGAGCCATTCCTGATCGCACATGCGCAGTCTCGCCTGAGCCCTTCCTGATCGCACATGCGCAGGCTCGCCTGAGCCTTTCCTGATCGCACATGCGCATTCTCGCCTGAGCCTTTCCTGATCGCACATGCGCAGTTTCGCCTGAGCCTTACCTGATCGCGCATGCGCAGTCTCGCCTTTTTGGTCCCTGGGTCAGTGTAGGTTGGGAAAATATTCCTGAATGGCGTCTTAAACTGTTTCGATTAATCCTTACTGTTTATCTAACGTAACGGGTGTGGACGGGTGAGGCAGAGGCGTCGTTTATCTTGCGTCACTGAGGTGTCCAATAGGCTATCCAAAACAAAAAGATATAAGCGATACACACACCCAAAGACAAACCATAACAAAAATAAACCGCGACAGAAGAATCTGATGTTAGAGGTCAGTTTAAATGAAAAATAAAAGTTTTGATATCAACATAATTCCATCGTTATTTTCAGACACAGAGTCATCGAGCCAAGTTGTGGAGTTTTACAGCTCTTGGCAGTGTCCATTTGCACAAAGGATATGGATTGCTCTGATAGAAAAGGGCGTAACCTTTGACCTCAAGGAAACGAATCCCTACGATAAATCCCCAGAATTCCTAGCCATGAATCCTCGAGGACTAGTACCAGTGATCATTCACAAGGGAAAGTGTATCTATGAGTCACCCGTTTGTATAGAATACATTGACGAAGCCTTCTCTGGGGACAAATATCTTCTACCATCAGACCCATACGATAGAGCTTATGTAAGAATGTGGAACGATTTCATTACCAAGAAAATAATTCCGGTCATGTATAGATTACTGAAACTCCCAGAAAAGGCACGAGAAACTGAGAACGAACTTCTACAAAACCTTGCTGATTTATCTGACGCCATTTCTGATGAAGGCCCCTTCTTCATGGGTAAAACCTTTGGAATGCTTGATATAATACTTGTACCCTATACTCTCAGACTTTATATACTAAAGCATTTCACGGGGTTTGAAATACCTAAAACCCAAAAATATACCAAACTGCAGAAATGGATGGAAGTTTGTCACGTACATGACAGTGTCACCCCTACACTAGCGGACTCTGACAAATTACTCGCAGTTCACAGAAAATACGTAGAAACTAATTTAAGCGAAGAAGACATAGCCAAGAAAGTGAATACATTTTAACAAGAAGATCAACTTAACTTTGTGATAAAATACATGTTGTCCGCCAGAAATCAAGTTTTACCCGGAATTCGCGTACAAAGTTTTTTTTTCCAATACTGTTTCTTACGGAACCCGGGAAGGGACATGAACTTTTTTAATATGTTGTGCGGACAAGATATTATATTGTCCGCGCAACATAATTTATCTTATGCGGACAACATATTACATGTATCTTGTTCCCACAACTTAATATCTTGTGCGCACAAGATATTATCTTGTTCGCACAACATATTATCTTGTTTGCACAACATAGATCTTGGGAAGTTGTGCGAACAAGATATTATCTTGTATGCACAACTTATAAAAATAAAAAATCATGTCCCTTCCCGAGTTCCGTAGTCTCTTGTAGGTTAGACATTACTATTTAAAAGCATCCAGCAAATGCCAATCTTACCCCATGGAACATTTTAAGTATTTCAAGATGGCGACCGATTTGGCGGCAACCTAATGTCCATTTGCCTATATTTTAATAGACATTGGTGTGTTTTCAGCAAAATTGTGTATTTCTGTGTTGGTTATGAACTGTGTTTACCTAGGTAATTGCTCAAAAACGATATTTGTATCATTTGTGAAATTTTAGTAACGTAAATAACAAATAAAGATCATAAAAAAGATAACAAACCGTAAAACCTTAAAAGCAGTTCATATGCCACAAACATATTATGGAGCAACTCTTGACTGATCGTTTGCTGCTGCTGCTGAAAAAAAAAAAAACTCTACAAAATTATCTGCTTGACAAAACCGACATAAATTTTGTTACCTCCAATTTACAAGAAACTTTGAAACTTCCAGAAAAGATATTCTAGTTGCTTAAAAAGTGAACATGTTCATTTAATACTTATGTCCATCTCGAACTAATAATATCTAGTATAATACAATCTTTGTCTGACTAGTTTGTATATGAATCAAGAATGACAACGGACGAGAGACCTTTCATATAAACGACATTAGCAAACGAGAAACATACAAGAATTGTATGTTAATATACACTTCATTCATTTATTCATATATTTCTCATGACACGGCCCGCATTCGGAAGCTCTTATTCTCTCATTGTTTAATTACTTTGCAGTTTAAAAATATATATTACATGCATTACAGAGAAATACCATGATTTCTACCAGACATAAACTTGGTATTTTCCTTTTTGCTAAGAAGAAACATTTCCTCTTAGCCGGGGAAATAAATCCCTTCAGCTGGAACTACTTTATGTACAAGATACGAGATACCGCTTTGCAGTGAAATTGTTCTATTCAAACGCGGGAAAGTTTCAATCACGGCGACGTTATTCATGACGTCATTGTAATGGCGTCTAAGAAATATCAACAGACGTTCAGAATGCGTGACGTTTGAGTCGGATGCAACGCTGAAACAAAAGAAAACATGGATATGACCATTGATTAGGATGTAAGTTTTGCTTTATTTAATCTAACGTTTTACTTGTTTTATCACTGAAACACTTTGTTTCTTCTATTTTTGTTCAAAACTGTAGAAAGCGCTTTCAAAATGGCGCCCATCCAGTTGTTCTTCCACCCAGATTATGTAACACTTCGCTGATTGAACCGTTTACATGAGCTGTAAACAGTCAACTGAACGGGCATTCAGATCCAATGTTCAAGATCCAAACTCTCCTAAAAGTCTATGGAAGTGCATGTAATATACTAGTCCTGAACTCATGACCTTCCATACATTACGCTACGCTGCTTTCCTGTAAGGTCATGAGTCCCAACCGCGAAAAACTGGAAATTCCGTTAAGAAACGGGAAAATCACTGGTTTTATAATGTCATCCGATATAAGTCACAGAACTGTATTGTTCTGTGTCGTTCTCTGTTCAAAATAAGCCCAAAAATATTCAATATTATCCTAAAAATATCCACGAAGCGTTAGGTACTGTTTTTTATCCGTCCACCATATTGGATTTCACATCGGGATGTTTCGATTCCTGCCGAAACCAGTGACGTCACTGTTCGCGGAAAAACTGATCTGAATAGAACAACATCAAACATAGCCGTTGTTTGCGTTGCGTGTTGCCAGGGATTTTTTTTTTAAAGACAAACAGAGGTTTTAAGCATTATGTCACTCATTTCAAATTAGAAGCTGTAGTGGTTTCAACTATATCACATGTTTTTTTCTTTGTCTGCGTAGTTGTAAAAGGAAAGGCAATTTTTTCAAGGAAAGAATCAAGCAAGGGAACACCCTATTCAATTATACCCTACCCTATTCACACCCTCCTCATACCACCCCCCAGCCTCTACCCACCCCTATCATACCCCTTCTCCTACCCTACCCTATCCCCTACCCCCTTCCCCTACAATACCCATACCCCTTTCCCCTACCATACACCATCCCACTAACCCTACACCTACCTCACCCCTACCCATACCCCAGTCCCTACCCCTTACCATACCCCAGCCCTTACCCCTACCCCCTTCCCCTATCATACCCTACCCCAACCCTATCCATTCCCATGCCCTACCCCATACCAATCCCCTTTCCCTCGCACCTACCCCTTCCGCTACCATACCCCAACCATACCACTTACCCCTACCTACCCACCCGCTACCATACCAATATCCATACCCTAGTCACTACCTCTTACCCATACCCTATCACTTCCCCTACCATGCCCCATACCCTACCCTACCCCCATCCCATACCACAGCCCCTACTTCTTCACCCTTCCGCTACCCATACCCTACCACGCCCCCTACCCCTACACTTACCCTACCCACCACTAACCTACCCATAGCCCAGCCACAACCTCTTACCCCTACCCCTTCGGCTACCCATACCTACCACGCTCCATACCCCTACATTTACCCTACCGACCCCTACCCTACCATCATCCCATAACCCAGCCCCTACCTCTTCCCCTATCCCTTCCATTGAAATACCCTAGCTGACCCAAACCATACCCCTACCCCCTACCAGCCCCTTACACCTAACCTACCACATTCCCCTACCCCTTACCCTACCTTCCCACCCAACATCCCTACCCTTTCGCATATCACAGTCCCTACCCCTTACCCAACCCTACCCCTTACCTCTATCATACCCCTGCCCGAAACCCTAACCCATTCCTACCCCTTAACCTTACACAACCCTATCCAACCCTATTACCACTACACTACCCCTTACCGCTACCAGACCACCTACCCCACCCAACCCTACTGTTGGCCCTCGCCCATGGGGGCTTTGAAAAATAGATTGGGAGCATCATGCTGACCGCACACGAGTACTGGTAAACCTCTTAGAAATCTAAGCCTGTCCAGGCAAAGTGGTGCGAGTCGGACTATCCAGGCATATAAACCCTACACCTTACCATACCACAGCCCTTACCCCTATCCCCTTCCCCTATCATACCCCTACCCCAACCCTATCCATTCCATACCCATCCCCTTTCCCTCGCACCTACCTCTTCCGCTACCATACCCCTACCTACCCCATACCCTTACCCCTATCCTTACCCGCCCTACCCCCTACCTTACCCTAACAGTAACCTCTACCCTACCCCCAACCCTAAAATACCCTATCCTACCTCTATACTACCCCTGTCCCTACTGCTACCTTACTCTTACTCCTATCCTACCCTTCCCTATCCTACCACTACAGCATTAAGGCTGTGCCTAAGTTCATATCAGTAAATTACTCCATTTTCAGTTCTAGAAACTGCAGATTCGCAGCAACAAGGTCAAACACATTTAATATTGCCCCCTCCGAGTATTCCAAGCAGACAGACAATAAATTCTCATTGCATGTAGTTTTTATTTATCCGCGAGTGTCATAATTGGTGAATTTGGTGAAATAAACAATTCTATTATATTCTCATACGCGTTACGGAGAATCAAGTACTGGGTTTTATCTTTGCCTTTACGATCATCACCGGGATTCACCGGACAAATTACGGAAATGAACGGCCATATTGTTTACATCGGCGACCCTGTACAGAGTCGCGTTTTGTGAAAAGTTAACGTTTACATGCACTTACAGGTTAAAAACAAGAAAGCTGCTTTGCCAAGCGTAAGATTTGTATGTTATTCATCATATGATCATATCCTTTTTATTGAACATGCCACCAATATTGAATATTGGTGAAATTTTCAGAATTTCCAGTTTTTGTATGGAAGGACGTACAAGACCCTACGGAGTGACTGAACGTCAGTAGGGTCTTGTTGTACAGGACTAGTAATATACAGATTATACATTTCTCCTATTTGAAATATGGGATTTATAAACCTCGGGAGGTAAAACAATCCGTTAAAGAAACTCGTGCTTCGCACTCGTTTTACCTCCCTCGGTTTATAAATCCCATATTTCAACTAGGAGAATGAATAATCTATATATATATGTTATCTACCATTTATTTGTTTTAGAATGAAAATCCTTCGGCATTCACCATTTTATTTATTTATTTAAATATTTATTTATTGATATACCATCATGAAAACACGCCTATATAACTTTGACCCCCTTACACCCCACTTTTATATAGTAAAACTACATCATAGTGTAGTTTATATTTTCTTGTCCTTTGGGATCATTGATTCCATTGTGGAATTTTGAAAATATTTGAGGGTCACTGATGAGGCCTAAATGGCCGAAACTAACTAGTCTGGCCCAGAAAATATGTACACTCCATATTTTCCAGTTCTGTGGTGTAGTCGTTGCTTCCAAAGGACAACCCCTTTTTAGAACATATTATCAGGGGTAAATCTTATTTTCCTTATTTCTGATCTAAAATATAGAATGTGGGGACTCGTTAGAACCGCCTCGATGTGGCGGTTCTAACGTGTACCAATAATCTATATTTTGAGCAGCAATAAGAAAAATATCACACTTTTTCATCATAAATCTTTTTGCAGAAATATTTACTATGTTTTTGTAAAGGCGTGTTTTCGAAATGGTTAGACTTTATTTTAGATACCAATTTTGTGGTAACAACTAAAAAGTAGAACATAGTTATTGACATCCCGAAAACACCGGTGACCCCTATATAATTTTGACCCCTTCAACCCCCACTTATATATAGTAAAACTGGGGTTTACAGAGGTATACCTGATTTTTCTTATTTCTGCTCTTAAATATAGATCATGGCTTCTCGTTACAATGAGGGGGTTCTAATGAGTACCCGCAATCTATATTTTGAGCAGAAACAAGAAAAATATCACAATGTTATCTGAAAATTTTCATTTTTGACAGTGACATTCGCAATGTATTTGAAAAGGCGTTCTTTCGTGAAGAAATCAAACGATCGAAGGCGGTACTTCTGTTGTGGATTAGTATCGTCACCGTCTTTCTCGTTTTGGATGGTGGTTTGGTCATTGTTTGGGGAGGAAACTGTTTTTTTTTTTTTTTTTGGCTTTGTGTTGATTATAATCATTACGAAAACACGCCTATACAAATACATTGTAACTTTTATCGCAGAAAAAATGAAAATTTTAAGATGAAAAAATGTGATATTTTTCTTATTTCTGCTCAAAATATAGATTGTGGGTACTCGTTAGAACCGCCTCATCGAGTCGGTTCTAACGAGTACCCACAATCTATAGTTTAGAGCAGAAATAAGAAAAATAAGGTTTACCCCTGCAAACCCCAGTTTTACTACATAAAAGTGGGATTCGAGGGTGTCAAAATTATATAGGCGTGTTTTCGTGATGTGCAGTTGCTTTGCGCGCACCCTTTGTATAAACCACGGCAGGGCGTAGGGGCGAGGGTTGTGGCCATGTAAAATTGATTTAAGCCCCACCCCCTTTAATTTGGATAGCCATGAGTGAGTGATTGCGTTTTACGTCTCACGAACAGCTAAGGACATACGGAGACGAGACCTCGGTTTAAAGACTCATCCGAAAGTCTGGAGAATCCCGGGATCGATACTGTGACCCCTGGTTTAGAAGGCGATTAGCATAACCACTACACCACGGAGGCTTCTAATTTGGATAGCCATTGAGCCATTGTGTGAGACGGTAACTGTGCGTTCGAACTGCGAGATAAACTTTGATGATTGTAGTAGTCTCCCTTGCTTGAACAACGCCACCTGTCTGGATGATGTTGCAGCCTACAGATGTCTCTGTCAGTCTGGCTTCACTGGAGATAATTGTCAGGTACTGGGTTTTGTATGTTAACCCATTAAATGCCAATCACGACAATTGTCGTCTGCTTTGCCGTCTGCCGGTTACCTTAAAAGTATTTTTTTTTGCAAACAGCGTGGACCCAGATCAGACTGCTCCTGTAGGAGCAGTCTGATCTGAGCCCACACTGTTTGCCTGTATGCAAAAATATTTTTAAAAGTTTGCAAAAAAAAACAAAAAAAAACAACAACAAAAAAACAGACGTTCCGCTTGTGACGTTTTGAGTACAGTGAAGTTGTTGTATGTTTGTGCTTCAATTTCAATTAACCCTCACCTCCCATCAGAGACACCAAAGGGAAGGAAACACAAACATTAAATGTCAGAATCAGAATCAGAATTGTTTACTGGTGACACGTCCTTAGACAATCCTTCACAAGGACCTTCGACCGACAGTACTAGTCCCTAGACCTAATAAGGGTGGTGAATATAGAGATGGAGTCATCTACACCTTCTGCAGACATCGAAAGAGAAGAGGGGTGCTTGATCCAATCTGAGATTGTCCTAGGGATGAAGCCAAATTTGTAGATGTCAGTCCTAGTGCCAATTGTTTGGAGGGCTAATGAATATTTTTTTCCGAAATGTTGTCTGTGAAGGGGGAACAAGGTCATCCATGGGTATACTGGCTCTACCCTTTAGACCTTTATATAAAAGTATCAGCCTACTTTGTTTTATCCGCTCTAAAAGAGACTCCCACTTTAACTGTTCCAGAATGCCAGTCATACCCCCAGTTTCAAACGAGTAATTCCCAGTTACAAAACAGTTTTTTGACTTTCTCCAGTTCCTCCTGGAGGGTAACAGTAGGTGGATCCCAGGACGTACTTGCATATTCCACGACTGGACACACCAGTCCCTTGTATGCCATTTCTTTTACGTCTTGTGGGCATGCTGACAGATTCCGTCTCAAGAAGCCAAGGGTCCTATTTGCCTTAGTACAAACATTACTAATGTGAGTGTTCCACCTTAAATCATTCGTTATTGTCATACCAAGGTATTTAATGCTTTTTAGATTTTCAAGGACAGTTCCTTCCAATTCATAGGTAGCATTGATCTTTTTGATCCGCTTTCTTGTAAGTTGCATCATTTACTGGGTTGGAACCGCATTCCCGACTTCCTAGCTCAGCTACCCAATTTGTCAATATCATACAAGTTTCACTGTATCTTCCAAAGTTTTTATTTCTCGGTAGCAAACACAGTCATCAGCGAAGAGCCTTATTTCTGAATCAATTTCCTGTGAGATGTCATTTATGTAAAGGGAGAAAAGAAGTGCACCGAGAACCGTCCCCTGTGGGACCCCTGACAGGACAGGGGCCCAATCAGATTTACTTCCATTAACAGCCACCCGTTGCTCTCTATGGCATAGAAAGGCGTCAATCCATTTTAAAGTTTTGCCACCAATGCCATATCCATTAAGTTTGCTTTTCAGAAGCTCATGAGGAGGTGTATCAAAAGCTTTTTCAAAATCCAAGATGAATGTGTCAATTTGTCCACCATTATCCAAGACTTTTGCCCAATCATCTATCACTGTCACCCGTTGTGTTTCACAGCTATGGTTCTTTCTGAAAGCATGCTGTCTATCAGATAATAGTTTATATTGGTCAAGGTGGGCCATTACATTTGAACAAACAATGTGCTCCAAAAGTTTGCAAGGTACTCATGTGAGTGACAAAGAGCGATAATTTCCAGCACAAGTTCGATCACCTTTCTTGTACAATGGGCATATATTTTGCTAAAGACCATTCCTTGAGAATTTCACCCGAATCAAGTGACTGTTGAAAAAGGTGTGCGAATACCGGACCTAATTCATCTGCAAGTTCCTTTAGGACTCTGGGATGCAACTCATTAGATCCAAATGCTTCAGAAGGGTTCATGCCTTTCAGAAGTTTGATTACACCTTCTTTAGCTACGACAATGTTCTCCATGAACGGAGCCGTCCTTTCAAGCAAGGGAACATGGTTGTACTCTTTTTTGTTGAACACATCCGTGTGTGTGTGATAATATTTTGTTATGTTCAGTGTAAAAAAGTAATTACACTCTGAAAGCGTTATCTCTCCAGCTTATCGGTGCTTTGCTGCACCAATACTGCTGTTTTGTTTCATCGTAACGTAAGTTAACGTTTCTTGTCGAATGGTGTAACCAGCCGTATAAGATGCGTTATATGTACGACATTATGTTATTTTGTTCCTCGTTCGTGTCATATAGCTCAAAACGGCATAAATATCATACACATTTTAAAATTAGTAATAATGACTATTTCATGCATAATGAAAATCATGCTAAATAAGATTAAAATGAGGTAAACTCCATTTCTGTATACACACAATTTCTGTTTAATAAAGAATTTCTGCAAAAGCAGATTTTTACACTAGCATTTTACGAAAGCTCTAACATTACCATTGAAAAATGGTAACTGATACCCTATCAGAAGTGTATCAAAGGTACCCTAAGAAAGAGGTATTAGAGTATGATAAGTTCTATACCAATGAAAAACAGAATTAAATAAATAATTACACTATACAACTGTACGCTTTGGTGTAGCCAGTCTTAATTATTGGTGTAATGTTACACCGACTAAATGAAGGAAAAATTACACCCGGAAACGTTTCCTTCAAAATATGATGGCACATTTACACCTGTAATGTAGATCAGTTACACTATGGTGTAAACTTTCTGCCGATTTTCATGTGCGTAATTACACCATTTATCTGGATCAATAGCCGGTAATTCGGTGAAAAGTTATCGATCATACAATGGAGATAACTTACACCAAAACTGGTGGCAGCTCAGCTGCCACCAGTTTTGGTGTAATGTTTCCATTAATTTTTTACAGTGTAGGAAGCCTTCATGCGGACTTAACAAAATTAGTGTATACCGTGACAGAAGTAAGGGCGAGGAATACGGCCATGTAAAATCGATTTAAGCCTCTGTCAGTCTGGCTTCACTTGAGATAATTGTCAGGTACTGGGTTTTGTATGTTAACCCATTAAATGGCAATCACGACAATTGTCGTCTGCTTTGCCGTTTGCCGATTACCTTAAAAGTATTTTTTTTGCAAACAGTGTGGACCCAGATCAGACTGCTCCTGTAGGAGCAGTCTGATCTGAGCCCACACTGTTTGCCTGTATGCAAAAATATTTTTAAATAAAAGTTTGCCAAAAAAAACAACAACAAAAAAAAAACAGACGTTCCGCTTGTGACGGTTTGAGTACAGTGAAGTTGTTGTATGTTTGTGCTTCAATTTCAATTAACCCTCACCTCCCATCAGAGACACCAAAGGGAAGGAAACACAAACATTAAATGTCAGAATCAGAATCAGAATGGTTTACTGGCGACACGTCCTTAGACAATCCTTCACCAGGACCTTCGACCGACAGAACTAGTCCCTAGACCTAATAAGGGTGGTGAATATAGAGATGGAGTCATCTACACCTTCTGCAGACATCGAGAGAGAAGAGGGGAGCTTGATCCAATCTGAGATTGTCCTAGGGATGAAGCTAAATTTGTAGATGTCAGTCCTAGTGCCAATTGTTTGGAGGGCTAATGAATATTTTTTTCCGAAGTGTTGTCTGTGAAGGGGGAACAAGGTCATCCATGGGTATACTGGCTCTACCCTTTAGACCTTTATATAAAAGTATCAGCCTACTTTGTTTCATCCGCTCTAAAAGAGACTCCCACTTTAACTGTTCCAGAATGCCAGTCATACCCCAGTTTCAAACGAGTAATTCCCAGTTACAAAACAGTTTTTTGACTTTCTCCAGTTCCTCCTGGAGGGTAACAGTAGGTGGATCCCAGGACGTACTTGCATATTCCACGACTGGACACACCAGTCCCTTGTATGCCATTTCTTTTACGTCTTGTGGGCATGCTGACAGATTCCGTCTCAAGAAGCCAAGGGTCCTATTTGCCTTAGTACAAACATTACTAATGTGAGTGTTCCACCTTAAATCATTCGTTTTTGTCATACCAAGGTATTTAATGCTTTCTAGATTTTCAAGGACAGTTCCTTCCAATTCATAGGTAGCATTGATCGTTTTAATCCGCTTTCTTGTAAGTTGCATCATTTACTGGGTTGGAACCGCATTCCCGACTTCCTAGCTCAGCTACCCAATTTGTCAATATCATACTGAAGTTTCACTGTATCTTCCAAAGTTTTTATTTCTCGGTAGCAAACACAGTCATCAGCGAAGAGCCTTATTTCTGAATCAATTTCCTGTGAGATGTCATTTATATAAAGGGAGAAAAGAAGTGCACCAAGAACCGTCCCCTGTGGGACCCCTGACAGGACAGGGGCCCAATCAGATTTACTTCCATTAACAGCCACCCGTTGCTCTCTATGGCATAGAAAGGCGTCAATCCATTTTAAAGTTTTGCCACCAATGCCATATCCATTAAGTTTGCTTTTCAGAAGCTCATGAGGAGGTGTATCAAAAGCTTTTTCAAAATCCAAGATGAATGTGTCAATTTGTCCACCATTATCCAAGATTTTTGCGCAATCATCTATCACTGTCACCCGTTGTGTTTCACAGCTATGGTTCTTTCTGAAAGCATGCTGTCTATCAGATAATAGTTTATGTTGGTCAAGGTGGGCCATTACATTTGAACAAACAATGTGCTCCAAAAGTTTGCAAGGTACTCATGTGAGTGACACAGAGCGATATTTTCCAGCACAAGTTCGATCACCTTTCTTGTACAATGGGCATATATTTGCTAAAGACCATTCCTTGGGAATTTCACCCGAATCAAGTGACTGTTGAAAAAGGTGTGCGAATACCGGACCTAATTCATCTGCAAGTTCCTTTAGGACTCTGGGATGCAACTCATCAGATCCAAATTCTTCAGAAGGGTTCATGCCGTTCAGAAGTTTGATTACACCTTCTTTAGCTACAACAATGTTCTCCATGAACGGAGCCGTCCTTTCAAGCAAGGGAACATGGTTGTACTCTTTTTTGTTGAACACATCCGTGTGTGTGTGATAATATTTTGTTATGTTCAGTGTAAAAAAGTAATTACACTCTGAAAGCGTTATCTCTCCAGCTTATCGGTGCTTTGCTGCACCAATACTGCTGTTTTGTTTCATCGTAACGTAAGTTAACGTTTCTTGTCGAATGGTGTATCCAGCCGTATAAGATGCGTTATATGTACGACATTATGTTATTTTGTTCCTCGTTCGTGTCATATAGCTCAAAACGGCATAAATATCATACACATTTTAAAATTAGTAATAATGACTATTTCATGCATAATGAAAATCATGCTAAATAAGATTAAAATGAGGTAAACTCCATTTCTGTATACACACAATTTCTGTTTAATAAAGAATTTCTGCAAAAGCAGATTTTTACACTAGCATTTTACGAAAGCTCTAACATTACCATTGAAAAATGGTAACTGATACCCTATAAGAAGTGTATCAAAGGTACCCTAAGAAAGAGGTATTAGAGTATGATAAGTTCTATACCAATGAAAAACAGAATTAAATAAATAATTACACTATACAACTGTACGCTTTGGTGTAGCCAGTCTTAATTATTGGTGTAATGTTACACCGACTAAATGAAGGAAAAATTACACCCGGAAACGTTTCCTTCAAAATATGATGGCACATTTACACCTGTAATGTAGATCAGTTACACTATGGTGTAAACTTTCTGCCGATTTTCATGTGCGTAATTACACCATTTATCTGGATCAATAGCCGGTTATTCGGTGAAAAGTTATCGAGCATACAATGGAGATAACTTACACCAAAACTGGTGGCAGCTCAGCTGCCACCAGTTTTGGTGTAATGTTTCCATTAATTTTTACAGTGTAGGAAGCCTTCATGCGGACTTAACAAAATTAGTGTATACCGTGGCAGAAGTAAGGGCGAGGAATACGGCCATGTAAAATCGATTTAAGCCTCTGTCAGTCTGGCTTCACTTGAGATAATTGTCAGGTACTGGGTTTTGTATGTTAACCCATTAAATGGCAATCACGACAATTGTCGTCTGCTTTGCCGTTTGCCGGTTACCTTAAAAGTATTTTTTTTTTTGCAAACAGTGTGGACCCAGATCAGACTGCTCCTGTAGGAGCAGTCTGATCTGAGCCCACACTGTTTGCCTGTATGCAAAAATATTTTTAAATAAAAGTTTGCCAAAAAAAACAACAACAAAAAAAAACAGACGTTCCGCTTGTGACGGTTTGAGTACAGTGAAGTTGTTGTATGTTTGTGCTTCAATTTCAATTAACCCTCACCTCCCATCAGAGACACCAAAGGGAAGGAAACACAAACATTAAATGTCAGAATCAGAATCAGAATGGTTTACTGGCGACACGTCCTTAGACAATCCTTCACCAGGACCTTCGACCGACAGAACTAGTCCCTAGACCTAATAAGGGTGGTGAATATAGAGATGGAGTCATCTACACCTTCTGCAGACATCGAGAGAGAAGAGGGGAGCTTGATCCAATCTGAGATTGTCCTAGGGATGAAGCTAAATTTGTAGATGTCAGTCCTAGTGCCAATTGTTTGGAGGGCTAATGAATATTTTTTTCCGAAGTGTTGTCTGTGAAGGGGGAACAAGGTCATCCATGGGTATACTGGCTCTACCCTTTAGACCTTTATATAAAAGTATCAGCCTACTTTGTTTTCTCCGCTCTAAAAGAGACTCCCACTTTAACTGTTCCAGAATGCCAGTCATACCCCCAGTTTCAAACGGGTAATTCCCAGTTACAAAACGGGCCACACGTTTCTGGACTTTCTCCAGTTCCTCCTGGAGGGTAACAGTAGGTGGATCCCAGGACGTACTTGCATATTTCACGACTGGACAAACCAGTCCCTTGTATGCCATTTCTTTTACGTCTTGTGGGCATGCTGACAGATTCCGTCTCAAGAAGCCAAGGGTCCTATTTGCCTTAGTACAAACATTACTAATGTGAGTGTTCCACCTTAAATCATTCGTTTTTGTCATACCAAGGTATTTAATGCTTTCTAGATTTTCAAGGACAGTTCCTTCCAATTCATAGGTAGCATTGATCTTTTTGATCCGCTTTCTTGTAAGTTGCATCATTTACTGGGTTGGAACCGCATTCCCAATTTCCTAGCTCAGCTACCCAATTTGTCAATATCATACTGAAGTTTCACTGTATCTTCCAAAGTTTTTATTTCTCGGTAGCAAACACAGTCATCAGCGAAGAGCCTTATTTCTGAATCAATTTCCTGTGAGATGTCATTTATGTAAAGGGAGAAAAGAAGTGAACCAAGAACCGTCCCCTGTGGGACCCCTGACAGGACAGGGGCCTAATCAGATTTACTTCCATTAACAACCACCCGTTGCTGTCTATGGCATAGAAAGGCGTCAATCCATTTTAAAGTTTTGCCACCAATGTCATATCCATTAAGTTTGCTTTTTAGAAGCTCATGAGGAGGTGTATCAAAAGCTTTTTCAAAATCCAAGATGAATGATCATTAATCAGAGGTGGGCGAAAACCGGAGTACCCGGAGAAAAACCACCTGACCTTCCGTTGCAGAACTTGGCGTCTCACACGTGGCCCGAGCGAGGCTCGAACCTACGGCGGTGAGAGACCTAATGACTAAGAGTCAGCGCTCTTATCCACTAGGCTGTCCACCATTATCCAAGATTTTTGCCCAATCATCTATCACTGTCACCCGTTGTGTTTTACAGCTATGGTTCTTTCTGAAAGCATGCTGTCTATCAGATAATAGTTTATGTTGGTCAAGGTGGGCTATTACATTTGAACAAACAATGTGCTCCAAAAGTTTGCAAGGTACACGTGTGAGTGATACAGGGCGATAATTACCAGAACAAGTTCGATCACCTTTCTTGTACAATGGGCATTATTTGCTAAAGACCATTCCTTGGGAATTTCACCCGAATCAAGTGACTGTTGAAAAAGGTGTGCGAAAACCGGACCTAATTCATCTGCAAGTTCCTTTACACACTGGTAAAGGCAAGCGCGCAGGGTAAGGAACAAACACACCGGATAAGGATTTTTTTTCGATCAGGATAAAAAAGAAAATGGCGGAATTGGTATCACATGTGAAGGTTTGTAATTGTTCTAGATCTCGTGTTATCAATACGGCTGCTCACATTAGCTTCACGGAAGACACATATTATTCACAAATTTATATTCGATGGTCCGAATTCGACAGTTACATCCAGTCAAACGGAGAACCGGACACAGTGGAACTACTCCACCGCAAGATCTCATTATTTTACATGAAACGCTCTTCTGGGAAGACGGCATGCACTTTTTTGTTGGTTGTAGACATACACATGATAAATCGGACTGTTGCAAATACGATATAAGGAAAATTTGAAATTTGAAGGCACGCAGTGAGAAATCCTAGTTCAATTTTCAATACAACGCCCACGGGCAAGGAAATGGGTACAACGCATATGATAGGACACAAAATTTTCCGGGGAAAATGGTTGTTGTATGGTCGTAGCACTAGGAAATTTCCATCTCAGATTAGGTTTTCCGATATTAATAATTAGTCCTACATAGTTTAAAGCACCAATTGTGATCTTTAGGAAACGTTCAAAGTTTGTGTGCATTGTCTTGGCATGTGGATTGCTCTCGTTCTAGCAATGTACCCCCCCCCCCGACCCCCCCCCCCCCACACACACACACACATACACATACACTATGAATCTAAGACGATTTGGTCCGGACGATATGACCTAGGAGAATTCGGCCAAGGAGAATGTGGTCCGTAAGAATATATTGGGTAGGACAACTTGGCAAGGCTAATATAATGTCCTGTGCAAATTGAATGTTTTAAAAGTTTTGGGTTCGTTTTCAGTAATGCCTCTTGGTTTGTTTGTTTGTTTTAGAGTTTAACGGCACTGTCAACACTATTTTTGGTCATTTTTGAACCGGTCAGTTTACCTATCCAAACTTTTCCTGGGCAGGCTTATACGTAAGCGGTTAACCAGTACACTGGACATTCTTTCGCCAGAAACTGACAACTGCCCTTCTTGAATCAGCGGAAGGGAGAGAATGACCGTAGTAAAGGTTTCATGATCAATCTGCACGAAAGAATGTTGCCGACCCCGGCAGGTGTCGATCCCGTGCCCTCCTGATCACCAGCAGACGCGAATCCGACTGAGCCGGCATAATTATTCAGTTACCAATACATTTACATACTTTAATATTTGCCTTGCCCAACGGGGCTTAAGAATTAGATGGGCTGCATGATGCTTCCACGCAGAGCTGAAACCGACCCACACACGAGTACTGGTAAACTGCTTAGAGGATCTAAGCCTGCCCAGGCAAAGCGGTGCGAGTCGACCCCGCCCATGCTTATAAACCCTATTGGTTTCATTAGCCGACAGAGCTTGCGATGTCGTTTCATCTCAATGTCGGGTAAAATTCCCACAAAATTGGAAGCAACGTCTCCAAAATGACCTTTACAGTGTTGGCGGGGACGTTAAACCTCAAATCAAACAAACAATCGTACAAAGGGCCTGTTAAGATCTCCAATTATATCTGTACCTCCTCCCCCCTCCCCCCCGCGGAATATTTGTTTCATAAATGTTGTATGGTGATTGATAGCCAAAGGAAGTTGTATGAAAAGATACAGCTTCAAAGAAAAACAAATCAATAAAATGTTTGGTCATTCACAAATAAGGTATGTTTTACCATGACTTTACCCCTACCCTCAGCTGATTTTGACCAAAATTGCAAAATTTTCAAAATATAATAGCCCAGCCTTGCCTGTACATTATTTTATATTTTGTATACAGATACAGTTTTGATATGTTAACATGTGGTGAAAATATATAAAAAATGAACTGTGAACTCTGTGTTTATTTTTTTCACAAATTCATTTTTGGTCATTATCAGAAATGTCAACATAAAATTGCCATAACTCCGTTCATAGTAAAGCTAAATATATGTTATTATTACTCTTTTTCTTAGTTAGAAACCAAGGAATAATTCGATACCTGTTTCATTTTGATCCTGTAATTTTTTATTTTTCGTATATCTCCATGATAACGCAAGTAGGTGGGGTAACAAGATACGACTCACTTAGAGTACAAACGATGAGCAGTGCTACCTGATATATTAATGCGCCAATTGAAACCGGGTTTCTAAGGGCACTTTCTATTGTCTTTTTCTTTCGAAGGGGTATACTTTTATCACACTTTTCTTACTATTTTTGTCACAATTTATTAACTGAATACAGACACATCAAACGTCAAGTTATTCTGAAAATACTTGAAGACGAAACAACTCGTTTCTGTGTATGTTTCCATTAACGACGCCTGTTAGCAAGTGAAACGTCGCACACTGAAGAGGATTTGAGTGAGGGTCAAAAAGAAGCCAAATCATATCAGTCCCTTTAATGACCATGTACGAGGGCTGTGCAAATATGAATGTAACTAAGCACATAAAAATGATTCCGTGATAGATTTCGATGAAAAATTTATTTTGTCCCCTCAAAGTATTCCCCTTTAACAGATATACAAACTTTCAGTCTTCTGATCCAATCATTGAATGCATTTTGGTAGTCTTTTCGAGGTATACTATGAAGGCACTGGAATATTGCAGAACCGAGGTGTTTGCGCTGTACAAATTTTCGACCAGAAAGGTATTTTTTCAGCCGCGGGATCAAAAAAAAGTCACACGGGGCAAGGTCAGGGGAATACGGGGGGTGAGGGAGTTCAACAACCTTTTCCTGCTTCAGATAGTCTTGCACAATGAACGCCTTGTGCGATGACGCATTGTCATGTAGCAATCTGACATTGGCCAAACCAGTTGCGGGTCTTCGTTCTTTGAAATATTTCTTCAATTTTCGAAGAACTTTATTCTTGTAAAACTTCGCATTTACAGATTTGCCTTTAGGCACAGCAACCTGAATAGCGGGGCCCTGATTTGAAAAGAATATGGCATACATTACCTTCTTGACGCTCATGGTCCGCTTTGCAATGCATGGTCTTTTCCAATACTTTGTTGCCCATATTTTGTTCTGAATCTTTCGTTTTGTCTCAAAAAAGTGAACCCATGTCTCGTCGCCTGTGACGACATTAGCGAAATACCGTGCATTGTAATTTGGAAACTTTTTAAGCAACTTCTTGGCTCACTGAACGCGTGTCTTTTTCTGCTCATCTGACAACAGCACATCTAGCACAGAACTTTCTCATTTTCAAATCCCGTTTCAGAATTGTATGAGCTGCTCCTAATGAGATGCCAACCATACTAGCTATTTGCCTAGTGGTGTATCGTGCATCGGTAGCAACTATTTCTTTCACTCTAGCAACCATCTTGGCAGATGTTGCTCTTTTCGGCCGACGATCATGTGGTGCATCTTCTGTTGAGCCTAGCCTACAGCTTAATTTCTTACACAAATGAAAAACTGTCGAAAAAGACATTTCATTATGCCCATAAACCGAACATATTTCATCAAAAATGTCTTTGCACCGTATACCAAGAATACAACGATTCTTAATATAGGACCGTATTTCAACGGCGTACTCTGACCTTCTTCCAACCACGTTTTGTATTAGTATACAAGAGTAGACAGTGTTTATCGAACGATATACATGGCTAAAGTCAACGGATTTTAACAGGTTTGGTATCAATGAATAGGATAAATGTTTTTCTACGCTGTGATATTTATTTCCAGGTGATTTTCGCATTAGTGCATGAGAAAACGTTCTACTTGCATTCATATTTGAACAGTCCTCGTAATAGGTATGATTCACGAATTTGGCGAATTTATCTACCTTATTTTCAGCCAAAAGAACAAGCATACAATTTTCTACCAGAAATACTGCATGGACAAATACATCATTTCTCTAATTCATGATCGCGATGAACCCAATCCATCTATCCCCATAGGGGATGATTATATTGCTAGAACCACAGCAATGCGCATGCCAAGACAATGCACCCAAACTTTGGACGTTTCCTAAAGGTAACAATTGGTGCTTTAAACTATAGGACTAATTATTAATATCGGAAAACCTAATCTGAGATGGAAATTTACTAGTGCTACGACCATATAACAACCATTTTCCCCGGAAAACTTTGTGTCTTATCATATGCGTTGTACCCATCTCCTTGCCCGTGGGCGTTGTATTGAAAATTGAACTAGGATTTCTCACTGTGGGCCTTCTAATTTCAAATTTTCCTTAAATCGTATTTGCAACAATCCGAGTTATCATGTGTATGTCTACAACCAACAAAAAAGTACATGCCATCTTCCAAGAAGAGCGTTTCATGTAAAATAATGAGATTTCGCGGTGGAGTAGCTCCACTGTGTCCGGTTCTCCGTTTGACTAAATGTAGCTGTCGAATTCGGACCATCGAATATAAATTTGTGAATAATATGTGTCTTCCGTGAAGCTGATGTGAGCAGCCGTATTGATTAGTAACCATAACACGAGATCTAGAACAATAACAAACCTGCACATGTGATACCCATTCCGCCATTTTCTTTTTTATCCTGAGCGGAAAAAATTCCTTATCCGGTGTGTTTGTTCCTTACCCTGCGCGCTTGCCTTTACCAGTGTGCTTTAGGACTCTGGGATGCAACTCATCAGATCCAAATGCTTCAGAAGGGTTCATGCCTTTCAGAAGTTTGATTACACCTTCTTTAGCTACAACAATGTTCTCCATGAACGGAGTAGAAGCCTCCGTGATGTAGTGGTTACGCTACTCGCCTTGTACACCAGGGGTCGCAGGATCGATCCCGGGCTTCTCCAGACTTTCGGATGAGTCTTTAAACCGAGGTTCCTTCTCCGTATTACCTTAGCTGTTGGTGGGACGTAAAACTCAAACACTCACTCACTCCATGAACGGAGCCGTCCTTTCAAGCAAGGGAACATGGTTGTACTCTTTTTTGTTGAACACATCCGTGTGTGTGTGATAATATTTTGTTATGTTCAGTGTAAAAAAGTAATTACACTCTGAAAGCGTTATCTCTCCAGCTTATCGGTGCTTTGCTGCACCAATACTGCTGATTTGTTTCATCGTAACGTAAGTTAACGTTTCTTGTCGAATGGTGTAACCAGCCGTATAAGATGCGTTATATGTACGACATTATGTTATTTTGTTCCTCGTTCGTGTCATATAGCTCAAAACGGCATAAATATCAACCACATTTTAAAATTATTAATAATGCCTATTTCATGCATAATGAAAATCCTGCTAAATAAGATTAAAACTAGAATTTGTTTTTCTACAAAAACACAGATGTCTCCCCCGTTTTTGACTGCTAAGTATAACCTTGACATTGGAGGTATTGAGCTGGGTCTTGTGTGCAACACATCATCTAATGAAGATGAACATTTCTGCATAGTAACTTCAAAAATGTTCATAGAAAAATAAAAAAGTTATTGGCCGTAAACAAAAAAAGCACTTTTTTACCTTTGACCTCTAAGTATGGCCTTGACCTTTGCGGTACAACACATCGTCTCATGATGGTTAACATTTCGGCCAAGTAATTTCATAATCCATCAAAGAATAAGGAAGTTATTGACTGTCCTTTTTTTTACCTTTGACCTCTAGGTATGACCTTGACATTGGAGGTATGGACCTTGGTCTTGCACATGACTCATGGTCCAACTTTCAAGCCTCTAGCTCCAACAGTTTTTGAGATATCTTGCTGACAAGATTTTATTAAAAAAAATTCAAAGGGCAATAACTCTTGAAAGGGGCATAATCTGGATGAGAAAAAATACGTGTCAGCTTATTTTCCATTAGGAATGCATAGATGGAATTTCAAAACCATAGCATACACAGTTCTTAAGTTATGCTATGCATCACTTTTAGGATTCATTACAATGGGCACAAATTACCAAAATGACAAAGGGCCATAACTCGCAAAGTATTTTTCGGAATTTTGTCAAAAGTTAATCAGTTCATATACTCATCACCACCAATATACTCAACAACTTTCAAGGCTCTAGCTCCAATAGTGTTTGAGATATTTTGCTGACAAGATTTTATTAAAAAAATTCAAAGGGCAATAACTCTTGAAAGGGGCATAATCCGGACGAGAAAAAAAAATACGCGTCAGCTAATTTTTCATGAGGAACCCATACATGAAATTCCAAAACCCTAGCATACACGGTTCTAAAGTTATGCTATGCATCACTTTTAGCATACATTACAATGGGCACAAATTACCAAAATGACAAAGGGCCATAACTCACAAAGCATTTTTTGGAATTTTGTCAAAAGTTAATCAGTTCATCTACTCATCACCACCAATATATTCACCAACTTTCAAGCCTCTAGCTCCAATAGTTTTTGAGATATCTTGCTGACAAGATTTTATTAAAAAAATCAAAGGGCAATAACTCTTGAAAGGGGCATAATCCTGACGAGAAAAAAAATACGCGTCAGCTTATTTTCCATCAGAAATGCATATATGAAATTTCAAAATTATAGCATACACCGTTCTAAAGTTATGCTATGCATCACTTTTAGCATACATTACAATGGGCACAAATTACCAAATTGACAAAGGGCCATAACTCACAAAGTATTTTTCGGAATTTTGTCATAAGTTAATCAGTTCATCTACTCATCACCAACAATCTATTCACCAACTTTCAAGGCTCTAGCTCCAATAGTTTTTGAGATATCTTGCTGACAAGATTTTATTAAAACAATTTCAAAGGGCAATAACTCTTGAAAGGGGCATATTCCGGACGAGAAAATAAAATACGCGTCAGCTAATTTTCCATGAGGAATCCATATATGAAATTTCAAAACCCTAGCATACATGGTTCTAAAGTTATGCTATGCATCACTTTTAGCATACATTACAATGGGCACAAATTACCAAAATGACAAAGGGCCATAACTCACAAAGTATTTTTCGGAATTTTGTCAAAAGTTAATCAGTTCATCTACTCATCACCATCAATATAATCACCAACTTTCAAGGCTCTAGCTCCAATAGTTTCTGAGATATCTTGCTGACAAGATTTTATTAAAAAAAAAAATCAAAGGGCAATAACTCTTGAAGGGGTCATAATCCGGACGAGAAAAAAAATACTTGTCAGCTAATTTTCCATGAGGAATCCATATATGAAATTTCAAAACCCTAGCATACACGGTTCTTTAGTTATGCTATGCATCAAAAGCGTAATGGACGGGCGGACGAACGAACCAGAACCAATATGCCCCTAAACTTTTTCAAAGTTGGGGGCATAATAAGAAAGTTATTGACAGAACACAAAAAGGCCCTTTTTTTACCTTTAACCTCTATGTATGACCTTGACCTTTCAGGTATTAAACTGGGTCATGCGTGCAACACATCATCTCATGGTGGTTAACATTTCTGCCTAGCAATTTCAAAATCCATCTAAAAATAAGAAAGTTATTGACCAAACACGAAAAAAGGCCCCTTTTTTTACCTTTGACCTCTATGTATGACCTTGACATTTAAGGTACCAAACTGAATCATGCATGCAACACATCGTCCCATGATAGTTAACATGTTTGCCAAGTAACTTCAAATTCTATTTAAAAATAGGCAAGTTATTGACAAAACCCGAAAAAAGGCCCCTTTTTTACCTTTGGCCTCTAAGTATGACCTTGACCTTTGAGGTACCAACCTGGGTCATGCGCCCAACACATCGCCTTATATTGGTTCACATTTCTGCCATGTGATTTCAAAATCCATCTCAAAATAAGAAAGTTATTGACCAAATACGAAAAAAGGGCCCACTTTTTGACCTTTGACCTCTAAGTATGACCTTTACCTTTGAGGTGCCGACCTGCCTCATGTGCACCACACATCGTCTCATGATTGTTAATAATTATGCCAAGTAATTTTAAAATCCATCTCAAAATTAGAAAGTTATTGACCAAATACGAAAAAAGGCCCCTTTTTGACCTTTGACCTCTAAGTATGACCTTGACCTTTGAGAACCCAACCTGCCTCATGCGCACCACACATCGTCTTATGGTTGTTAATAATTCTGCCAAGTAATTTTAAAATCCATCTCAAAATAAGAAAGTTATTGACCAAATTCGAAAAAAGGCCCCTTTTATGACCTTTGACCTCTAAGTATGACCTTGACCTTTGAGGTACCGACCTGCCTCATGCGCACCACACATCGTCTTATGGTTGTTAATAATTATGCCAAGTAATTTTAAAATCCATCTCAAAATAAGAAAGTTATTGACCAAATACGAAAAAAGGCCCCTTTTTGACCTTTGACCTCTAAGTATGACCTTGACCTTTGAGGTACCGACCTGCCTCATGCGCACCACACATCGTCTTATGGTTGTTAATATTTCTGCCGAGTAATTTTAAAATCCATCAAAAAATAAGAAAGTTATTGACCGGACACGATTTGCCCATACATATATACATACCAACAAACTTCCAAGGGAGATAATTCAAAAAGTATAAATGCGAGAGTTATTGTTCTTGCGCACTGCACGTCGTCTAATGCTGATTAATATTTATACGAAGTTTCGTGACGATAGCTCTAACGGTTTTCAAGTTACAGAGCGGACACGAATGTGTGACAGACGGACAGACGGACAGACAGACAGACAGACGCCCGGGGGAAAAACAATATGTCTCTCCGAAAAAAATTTTTTCGGGGGAGACATAATGAGGTAAACACAATTTCTGTTTAATAAAGAATTTCTGCCAAAGCAGATTTTTACACTAGCATTTTACGAAAGCTCTAACATTACCATTGAAAAATGTTAACTGATACCCTATATGAAGTGTATAAAAGGTACCCTAAGAAAGTGGTATTAGAGTATGATAAGTTCTATACCAATGAAAAACAGAATTAAATAAATAATTACACTATACAACTGTACGCTATGGTGTAGCCAGTCTTAATTATTGGTGTAATGTTACACCGACTAAATGAAGGAAAAAATACACCCGGAAACGTTTCCTTCAAAATATGATGGCACATTTACACCTGTTATGTAGATCAGTTGCACTATGGTGTAAACTTTCTGCCGAGTTTCATGTGCGTAATTACAACATTTATCTGGATCAATAGCCGGTTATTCGGTGAAAAGTTATCGAGCATACAATGGAGTTAACTTACACCAAAACTGGTGGCAGCTCAGCTTTGGTGTAATGTTTCCATTAATTTTTTACAGTGTAGGAAGCCTTCATGCGGACTTAACAAAATTAGTGTATACCGTGACAGAAGTAAGGGCGAGGAATACGGCCATGTAAAATCGATTTAAGCCCCCCGGTGGAATTCTTTCCACTGACCGTTCCAAGGCAGTTATTATGTGGCGGTTTATTTATGTTGTTGTTTGTTACTTACTGTGTGTATCACTTGTGTCTTTTTATTTTGGATGACCATTTTGGCCATTTTGTGGGAAAGTAACTGTCCTTATGGCCTTCCTTTGTTTAGGTCTCCATTATGGTCTGGTCGCTTAATGTTTGTGTTTCTTTCCCTTTGGTGTCTTTGATGGGTGGAGTAAGTTAATTGTATCGATTCCTGATCTTTATTTTACTTCTACTTTTTAGCCTTTGCGTGAGTCTAAGTTTTTTCTGCGAATTGTTCGCCTGATCTCAGATGTGATCCAAGGGACAGAAGATTTCGATTTGCTCAATTTTGAGGGGATGTATTTGTCTGCCGCCTCCAGTAATAAGATTGAAATTTTCTTGTACCGACCGAGAACTAGAATGACCGTTGAAATATTATTCTTTTGCAAAGTTTTGTGCAGCCTTCCTCATATATTCAAAATCACCTTTCTGATGCAAATACACCTTCCTCCTAGGTTTCCTTTGTGGTGGTGGTGGGGGGGGGGGGGGGGGGGGGGCAGAAATCTTTAATGTTGCTGCTGTCATGCCATGGTCACTTAATTTGTCCGGGGAGTGGACATCTTGAAACTGGCCAGGCAGAGTTGAAAGAATGAGATCCAAAGTGTTTTCCTCCCGAGTTGCAAAGTGCACTAATTGTTCCAAGCTATGATCATTCATGATGTCAATCAATAGTTGTCCTTCTGACTGACTTAACATAGAACCATTATTGTTAAACATCAATAGCGGAAAGCCAAAAGGACAGTTACTTTCCCACAAAATGGCTAATTGGCTAATCCAAAGCGGCTCAAAAATGACCTAAAATAATGTTGACTGGGTCGTTAAACACCAATACAAACAAAACAAAACAATACAAAGAGATATAAGCGCCACACACAAAGACAAACCATAACAAAATCAAACCGCGACAGAAGAACCGCCTTGGAACGGTCAGTGAAAAGAATTTCACGGGTGGGTTCTTATATGGATTTTATGCGGCCGCAATTATCCTCGCCCTTGATTCCGTCGCGATATTGACAAATCACAGTCCGCATGAGGGCTTCATCCTTGTGTTATCCTCACCCTTGTGTCAACTTGACTTTAATTGTGATTTCTTTGTTTAATAGATCCGCTCTAACTGTGATTTGTTGAGTAACGCGCGTGATTTGTCTGACAAACTGTGATTTATTATTCAACAAATCACAGGCTCGAGGTGATCTATTTCGATTCTAACACGGTGAAAATCGGCAATCATGTTATTTCCTTCAAATTCTCACAACTTTTTGCCATTGTTAAAAGAAATACCGCAAAAAATATTGACTGTAACATATGCATTTATATCCTTTTGTAATGTTTTCGGTGCGCGAGAAAGTGACGTTACTCCGTCTAACGTCAAAGAATCTTCGCGTGACGTCGTAGATTGGCAGCTTTTTATGATGTTACCCGGCACGCTCTTCCGCACCATGATTTGTTGCATAATAAAACAGTTCCTTTCCATTGCCTGTATAGGCGCGCTGTGTTAGAATTACCGAGTTGATTCACTGAATGAGTTAGAAAACCTTCACACGGACCAAACAAATACTTGGTTGAACCACAGTGAAAGTGAGCAGGGGCGTAGCCAGGCAAATGCTGAAGTTGAAGCCCACGCCGAAGGCGTGTGTCGAGTGCCGAAGGCACGAGTGGGGAGAGCACGAGAGGGGGGTCTCCCGGGTTGGTGGGGGGCCTCCCCCGGGAAAATTTTGAAATTTACATACGATTTGGTGGCCACTGGTGTCATCTGGAGAGGTATTTTAACTTATCTCTTATCCGACTTTTTCGCCAATTTGTTTGAATTTTTCGGTTACTTTTACGTGTGTATGGAAGTCACACTTCAATAAAGCCAACACTCTGATTAAGGCCTTTTTGTGGTTTACTTTTGTGGTTTCGTGCATCTGAGTCGTTGGAGTAGTTGGTTGTCGCACTATGATCCCCTGTTACGGGGAAGGAGTTGGTCGTTTGCTGTTAAGTTTTGGGGTTTTGGTGGTTCATATGAAGAAGGGCGCCACGATACGGGCCGAACATTTGCTGGTTAGATGAGCTGCATCAGAACCACAACGAGGGTCAGGTACTAAGATCTTTTAAGGCAGCCCTCAAATGATTTTGTTGCTCACCCTTCCAATGTGTGTTCTCCCATCCCGTTGTTGGCTTGGATGGTTTGTGTCCTTGATTGTGGCATGTCCTGGGTATCTTCATTTTTTAATTTTAAGTGTTATTTTCGAATTCATTCTTCCTCCTGATACATGAGATGAGCTGTGTTCTTTGACTGTGGCTGTTTCTTGGGCTTTCTTATTATCATTGACAGACTGATTGAGTTTTCCACGCTTTGCAAATAAGTAATATTAACTGTATGCATGAAGTGCATTTATTTCATTAACATGCTCGTTGAGACGCGATGACACAATGAGCATGTTCATGATATAAATGGACTGTATATAAAGCAGACTAAGGACCTGCTGAACTGGGGGCTAATGATAAAAAATACACTTTGAGGAATTTATTTCATGTGGTTACTCTAAAGGCCATTTCATTAAAATGTTGCTGTAATCATGCAGTGCAGACAAATATTGTACACTAAAGATTCCCGACACTTCAAGATAAACTGCAAACTCGAAACACCTTTTAGAATCGTCTCTGACAATAGCCATTTTCGATTATATACTGGCGTTTATTCAGATTTCATGATGTAGTCGCAGGTGCCTCTGAAAATGTGACATTTTTTTTTGTAAATTCTTATGTAAAGGCATACTTGGCAAATATTGTTGAAGCCCGGGCTTCCTGGCTTCCGCCTGGCTACGCGCCTGGTGAGGGTGAGGATTTGGATCCGGTAAAGTTAACTTAAACCCACCAGAAATTTTGTTGACCATTCCAAGTCGGTGCTTTTGCTGTGGTTGTTCATGTTTTATGTTGGTGGTTCAGATTCTTTCCCTTATCACTCGTATATGTTGTTACGTTGATGATTCTGATTCTTCCAATTTTTGGTTGTTCATTTTTAGTTACGTTTGTCCCTCCAGTTTTGGTGATTCTGATTCTTTCCCCCCATTATGTATATAGAGGATCTTACATGAGTGCTCATGTATTGTTGAATTTATTAAACGAGTTGAGGAAAAGGAATAAAATGCGAGGCTCTGCCGAGCATTTTATCCCTTTTTCTCAACGAGTTTAATAAATTTAATAATACATGAGCACGAATGCAAGATTCTATTTATCATATGACATTAAAAGCGTAATTTATTCACGATTGTTTACAAAAAATGTCAACATTCCGCCGTTAGTAAACGCGGCGTCATTAAGGACGTCGTACATGTAACGTTACGGGACGTATCTAGCTAATTTGCATATTTAATCCACTAGTGGATTATCGAAAATAATACATGACGTTATTACACTCTCAGACGCGACGTCATATGATAAATTGCTCCTTTTAGTTAGGTTTGGATATTCTGAGTCACCACCTGGTTGGGAAAGAGCTGCTGACTCGTTTTACCTGTTGTCCGTTTTGTTTACTGTCGTGACTCCATATTTAGACTTCTTTCCCTAGTGATATTGTGGGAAGATTTGGGACCTGATTGTATCAGCTCCTGGTTGTTTCTCATATTAATTTTCCTAACTAATCAGTGCAACATCTCCAAGAACACAAAAATCAAACAACAACAGAGATGAAACAACGGTGAGGACTCGACACCAAGAAACCTCTGAAATGCTGGAGCAAAGGAAAAACAATAGTTAGACTCCAATGGGTCCAACCAGAGACCGAGCATCAGCATACATTATACAAGTAAGCCTTACCATTAAACTGTTCTGTGGTTGTTTGATTTTTGTGTTCTCCGAGATGTTGCACTGATGAGTTAGGAAGCCTTCCTGCGGACTGAAGTCCCCGCCCATAGGGGCTTGAAGAAATATATGGGCTGCATGATGCTTCCACGCAGAGCTGAATCTGGCCCGCACACTAGTACTGGTAAACCGCTTAGAGGATCTAAGCCTGTCCAGGAATCAAGGTGCTAATAAACCCTATTGGTTTCATTGGGCGACAGGGCTTGAGATGTCATTTCATGTCAATGTCGGGTAAAATTCCCACAAAATTGGAAGCAACGTCTCCAAAATGACCTTTACATTGTTGACGGGGACGTTAAACCTCAAATCAAACAAACAAATCATGCGGACTGAACAAATAATTTAAAGTATTTGTCTAAATCACGACGGAAGTTAGGGCGAGGATTGCGGCCGCTTAAAATTGATCTAAGCCCTCACCCCACCAACCCCCAGCGAAATACTTTTCACTGACCATGACAAGACGGTTCTTCTGTTGCAGTTTCTTTTTGTTATAATTCGTCTTTGTGTGTATCGCTTATATAGAGGATCTTACATGAGTGTTCATGTATTATTGAATTTATCAAACGAGTTGAGGTAAAGGGATAAAATGCGAGGCTTTGCCGAGCATTTTATCTCTTTTCCTCAATGAGTTTAATAAATTCAATAATACATGAGCAAGAATGCAAGATTCTATTTATCATATGACATTTAAAACGCATTTTATCCACGATAGTTTTATAAAAATGTCACTATTCCGCCACTAGTAAACGCAACGTCATTAAGGACGTCTTACATGTAACGTTACGGGGCGTATCTAACTAATTTGCATATTTAATCCACTAGTGGATTATCGAAAATATTACATGGCGTTATTACACTCTCAGACGCGACGTCATATGATAATTTTTTGTTTTTGTTTTGGATAACCAATTGGCCATTTTGTGGGAAAGTAACTGTCCTTTTGGCTTTCCTCTATTGATGTTTCCATTAGGGTCTAGTTATTTCATGTTTGTGTTTCTTTCCCTTTGGTGTCTCTGATGGGAGGTGTGGATGGGTCCTACTAAACACTGCTGGGACTGACAAGGACCGACAAGGACTGCACAAGGACTGACAAGGATACTTAAAATGTTGGAATACAAAACAAGAGGGCCAACTGTCCCTGTAGCGCTCACCTGTGTACCAGAAAATCATGAGTGATGTTTAGAATACCCATTGGGACTTGAAGAAATAGATTTGGCTACATGGTGCTTCCATGTAGAGCTGGAACCGAAAGCAGATGAGTACTGGTAAACAGCTTAGAGGTTCTAAGCCTGCCCAGGAAAAGTGGTGCCATCTGAACAGTCTATGCATTTAAACCCTATTGGTTTCATTGGACAGCAGAGCTTAAGATTTCATTTCATCTCAATTTCGGGTAAAAGTCCCACAAATCTGGAAGCAAAGTCTCCAAAATGACCTACACTCTGTTGACGGGGATGTTAAATCTCAAATCAATCAAAAATCGGGGTCCTGTGGTTTCAGAAAAGATTTTTGAAGTTGATCCATTATAAGTCTATTGGAGTTAAGGAGCCCTGGCAAATGGCCAATTCAGACTCCAGGGACATGGTTGGCAGGATTTATGTAGGAAACCACTTGACATTGCTACATACTAAATATCTAAGCTCTGGGCCTCATGGTATCAGAGAGATTTTTGAAGTTTTTCCCAGTAAAAGTCTATAGGTACTAATGAGCCCTGGGGCATGACAAATTTTGACCCAAAGGGCATGGTTGGCATGATTTATGTGGGTGACCATTTTCTGTTGCTATATACTAAATATCTAAGGTCTGTACTTAATGGTTTCAGAAAAGAAGATTTTCGAAGCTTATTTTCCGTTATTCCATTATTAGTTTATTGGAGTTACGGGATCACAAGATTTGGCCAATTTAGACCCTAGGGGCATGATAGGCAGGATTCATGTAGGCGACCAATCGACATTGCTACATACTAAATACCTAAGCTCTCGGCCTAACGTTTTAAGAGAAGAAGATTTTTGAAGCTTGTTTTTCATTTTAAGTTGTACATTTCAAGTCTATGGTAGGTAATGTGCCCATGGGCGTGGCCAATTTTGACCCAAGGGGCATTTTTGGCAGAAGTTATTAACTTAAAGGTGACCGTTTCATATGGTTACATACTAAAGATCTAGCCTCTGGGACTTATGGTTTCAGAGGAGAAGATTTTTGAAGTTTTTTTTTTTGCATTATAAGTCTATGGGTGCTAATGAGCCCATGGGCGTGGCCAATTTTGACCCCAACAGCATGGTTGGCAGGATTTATTTAGGTGACCACTTGACGTTGCTACATGCTACATATTTAAGCTCTGGGCCCTGTGGTTTCAGAGAAGAAGATTTTTTAAGTTTTTCTAATTGTAAGTCTATGGGAGCTAAAGAGCCCTGGGCTGTGGCCAGTTTGGATCCCAGGGGCATAATTGGCAGGATTTACGTCGGTGACCACTTGACGTTGCTACAAACTACATATCTAAGCTATGGGCCTTATGGTTTCATAGAAGAATATTTTTGAAGTTTCTTCCATTATAAGTCTATAGGAGCTGATGGGCACGGGCGTGGCGAATTTTGACCCCAGGGGCAGGGTTAGCAGGATTTATGCAGGTGACTATTTTATGTTGCTAGATACTAAATATCTAAGTTCTATGCTTCACAGTTTTTGAGAAACAGATTTTGAAGCTTGTTCTATTATGAGTCTATGGGAGCTAAGGGGCCCCGGGATGTGGCCGATTTGGACCCCAGGGGCATGATTTATGTAGGTGACCAGTTGCCATTGCTCCATGCTAAATATATAAGCTCTGGGCCCCGTGGTTTCAGAGAAGAAGATGTTTGAAGCCTTTTTTCCATTATGAGTCTATAGGAGCTAAGGGGCCCCGGGGTGTGGCCAATTTGGACCCCAGGGGCATGATTGGCAGGAATTATGTAGGTGACCACTTGCCGTTGCTACGTGTTAAATATCTAAGCTCTGGGCCCTGTGGTTTCAGAGAAGAAGATTTTTTAAGCTTTTTGCATTATGAGTCTATGGGAGCTAAGGGGCCCTGGGGCGTGGCCCATAAGTACCCCAGGGGCATGTTTGGCAGGATTTATGTAGATGACCACTTGCTGTTGCTACATGCTAAATATCTAAGCTCTTGGTCCTGTGGTTTCAGAGAAGAAATTTGAAGCTTTTTTTCCCATTATAAGTCTATGGGAGCTAAGGGGCCCTGGGATGTGGTCAATTTGGAACCCAAGGGCATGATTGGCAGAATTTATGTAGGTGACCACTTGACATTGTTACAAGCTAAATATCTAAGCCCTGGGCCCATTGGTTTCAGAGGAGAAGATTTTTTATATTTTTCCCATTGTAAGTCTATGGAATATAAATGTTGCCGTGGCAACCAGAATTCCAATCTGATCAGCCCAAAACCCTTATGCAGCCTTTCCCCCTACCTGATGATGCTTCTCATGAAATTTGATCAAGATTGGCAATGGGGTATTAGAGATATACTTATTTGAAATTGTTTATGGATGCACGCACGGACCCACGAATGCACGCAAGACGGACAAAATGTGATCACAAAACATCACCTTGTCACTACGTGACAGGTAAGCTAATAAAAATGCATTTTTTTAAATTTTATCCAAACTATTTCAAAGCTACTTTCATCGGGCGAGAAAGCATCATGTACCAAAACTGATTACTCTTCCGCAAGTGTGGTACACTGACTGCAAGGACAGCCCCCGCCCATAGGGGCTTGTAGAAATATATGGGCTGCACGATGCTTCCATGCAGAGCTGAATCCGGCCCGCACACTAGTACTGGTAAACTGCTTAGAGGATCTAAGCCTGTGCAGGAACTGCGGTGCGAGGCGGACCGTCCATGCTTATAAACCCTATTGGTTTCATTGGGCGACAGGGCTTGAGATGTTATTTCATCTCAATGTCGGGTAAAAGTCCCACAAAATTGGAAGCAACGTCTATAAAATGACCTTTACAGTGTTGACGGGGACGTTAAACCTCAAATCAAACAAAAACTGACTGCAAGTATACAAAGATGTGATGTTTTGAGCAGTAGTTAATGTTAACATCATAAACACAATCTATTGTCTTGATCTGCATTTGGTTAAGCACGGGTTTTATTTCACGGGCTTGTTGGCCCCCGCCCTTCGGGCCTTGAAGAAATAAACCGGGGCATGATGCTTCCATGCAGAGCTGCAACCTACCTCACATGAGTACTGGTAAAGTGATTAGAGGTTCTAAGCCTGCCCTGGAAAAGTGGTGGGAGTCGGACCATCCATGCATATTTATAGCCCAAACGGTCTTCATTGGACGGAAGGGCTTGAGATGTCATTATGTCATTTCATCTCAATGTGGGGTATGTTACGAAAACGCACCTTTGGAAATAATTACCACCGAAAGATGATATTTTCGGATAAATAATTCTGAGGACTGCACAAGGACAGCAGAGAGACAAAAATGGGATTGACATTAACTCTGAATCATCTGCATGGCTGACGATTCCTTTGAGATGTTTAGCAAAGTTCAGTTCGCTTTGTGTTATTTATCACAGAAAGTAAAGTTTAGCATAACACGTAAATCATCCGGTGGGCAGATGAATCACATGAAATGTCAAGCCTTTTTATATGCGAAAATGACAGCATTCGCTACAGTTGTTAACCGATGCCGATATCTTCCACGTGCATAGAAAACAAAGAGTGCCAACGTTAAGGGGTCACAATATTTCCAAACCAACAACTGCTAAGAGCAGATAACAGCATCGCAAAACAACTGCACCCGGGGACTGGGATGAGCACCCTGCTTTCTTAGCTCCCATTTTTTTTCAACAACTATTTATTTCATTTTCATGTAATAATACCCGTGCGTACCCAAATATAGATCAAGACAATAGATGGTGTCTATAATGTTTACATGAAACTACTGCTCAAAACATCACCTCTTTGTAGCATTGCAGTCATTGTACCGCACTTGCAGTAGGGAAAGCGGGTGATCCTTATATCTCGCCCGATGAAAGTATTTTTGAAATAGTGTCATTAAAATTTAAAAACATGCATTTCTATTTTATATTGCAACATTTTAAGTGTCCTTGTAAGTCCTTTTCGGTCCTTGTGCAGTCCTTTTCAGTCCCAGCAGCGTTTAGTAGGACCAGTGTGGGTTAATTGTATCGATCCATGGAGCCTAAATAAGAAATATAATGAACACCCCTGTAAACCACAGCAGTTTACAAATAAAACAAGATGTGTTTGTGAAACACCGATGCCCCCGGACAGCGCATGTTAATGTTTTTAAAAAGTTTGAAAAAAATAAGTCAAAGGTCAAGTTCAAGGTCACGAGATCAAAAATTATGGTACCACTGGAAAGGTCTTGTGATAAGGTATACACATGTGAAATATGAAAGCTCTATCTATTACCATTCAAAAGTTATGCCCAATGTTAAGGTTTTTGTAGACAGACAAACGGACAGACAGACCAAAAACTAAATGCCCCCGAATCTCTTAGATTCCGGGGGCATAATTTAGCAGTAAACCGAAGTTCATGACAGAAATAACATTACTTTAGGAACTTTTCTTTATTTTTTTCTCTTGTGTTGTTACATCAGAAAATAGGAGCAGGCTTTGCTACTCGTTATAAAAGTTCTAAGGGTTTGTTTTTTAATGGTCCAGTCAACACAATTTGGACCATGTCGAGTCGGTCAGTTTTCCTTACCAGATTTTTTCTTGTGTAGGCTCACAGAACTTAGAAGTACAGTGCAAATTCTTTCAACAGAAACTGACAACTGCCCTTCTGAAATCAGCGGAAGGGAGAGAGTGACTGTAGACCCAGAACCTTCAGGAGCAGTCTGATCTGGGTCTACAAAGTTTGCTTAGGTCTATCTGTCCCAATACTTAGGATCATTATGGTAACCATATGGGCCCCGTCAAGCGATTTAGGTACTTATCGCCTATGCGAGCAGCGAAGGTTCAGGCGAGCCTGCGCGGGCGCAGTCTCGCCAGAACCTTCGCTGCTCGCTCATACAAGCGGTGAATCAAGAGGATCCTTTAGACAGAAAGCCATATCCCTGGCCCCTCTGAATGGCTGGGCATGCGCAGTTTAAATTTGTCATGACGGAATGCTCGAAGACACAAATTCGCTTGGCGGGGCTCATATAAAAGATTTCATGAGCAATCTCCAAGAAAGAAATTGCAGAACTTCTTGTGGTGAGGGTGTGAAAAAGCTCAATTTGCGTGAATTTTCTTATTTTATTTTTTCACAATGAAGATTTCAAACATAAAGCATTTGATATAAAGCAAAAATAAATCGTGTAAATCAACATGCTATAATATCGCTAGTAGAGAAAAAAAAAACATGTGCTAAAAATAACATTTTTAAAAACGTCTCACCACGTGACCAAGTCCGTGAAATGACCACCCCCCCCCCCCCACAAACCCTACTTTATTTAGAGAAAACTGTGGTTACATAGGTTGTGGGTATTTGTTAGAACCACCTCAATGAGGCATTCTAACGAGCACCCACAACTTATGTTTACGGTATAAATAAGAAAAATATCGTGGATTTTCATCAGAAAAACAAAAAAAAAACATTTTGGAGACGTGAAAAAATGCACTATTTCGCATGGGTGTGTTATCGTAATGAGGCCAATATGTTCAAAGCTAGTAACATAAACTTGTAATTTAACACAGCTAATACAGCAATATTTTAACTGAAAATAAATATGAGTAGCTTTTGTAAAAGCTACTAAAATTTCCCAGCAAAAATATCACAGTATTTAAAATGTTTTACTTGCTTAAATTTACCTATGCTTTGAACTGGGCCTGTACAATATAATTAACCCTTTAATTTAGCAACACCCTTTTTTGACTATCTCAGCCAATCAAATTTCTTGGTACAATGTATTCATTCAAATTGGCGAACAGAATGGTAAACAGTGTAGATCCTGATCAGATGGCTTCTTCAGGAGCCATCTGATCAGGATCTGCACTGTTTCCAAAGGTAGGAGTAGGACAAGGACTAATAGCCCCCGCCCATTGGTGCTTGAAGAAATATATGGGCTGCATGATGCTTCCATGCAGAGCCGAATCCAGCCCGCACACTAGTACTGGTAAACCACTTAGGGGATCTAAGCCTGTCTAGGAACCACAGTGCAAGGCGGGACCGCCCATGCTAATAAACTCTATTGGTTTCATTGGGCGACAGGGCTTGAGATGTCATTTCATCTCAATGTCGGGTAAAAGTCCCACAAAATTGGAAGCAACGTCTCCAAAATGACCTTTATAGTGTTGACGGAGACATTAAACCTCAAATCAAACAAAGGATAAGGACTAAAAATAATCTTGGAGTACATTGTATTTTGTAATTATGTAATAATACAAATATATTGATATTTGATATTTCCTTTTGATATTGTGGCTCAATACTTACACCAAAGGGATATAACTCCCATATTTTTACATCCTGTATGGCAAGGGAGATTACTTGTGGGTCCTTCCTGTTTGCTTTCTGATAGACATGACTACTTTATAAATAGTTAATGGGGTGGTTGAGGAAAAGGTATGTTGTTGTCATGTTCAGCACATAAGGGCTAAAAATAACCTTTGAGTACATTGTATTTTGTAATTGTGTAATAATACAAACATATTGATATTTGTTATTTCATTTTGATATTGTGGCTCAATTCTTATGGCAAAGGGTTATAACTCCCATATTTTTACATCTTGTCTGGCAAGGGAGGGAACTTTTGTGCCCTTCCTGTTTCCTTTCTGATAGGCATCACTACTTTATAAATGACTTGTGTGCCCTTCCTGTTTCCTTTCTGATAGGCATTACTACTTTATAAATGACTTTTGTGCCCTTCCTGTTTCCTTTCTGATAGGCATTACTACTTTATAAATGACTTTTGTGCCCTTCCTGTTTCCTTTCTGATAGGCATTACTACTTTATAAATGACTTTTGTGCCCTTCCTGTTTCCTTTCTGATAGGCATTACTACTTTATAAATGACTTTTGGGCCCTTCCTGTTTCCTTTCTGATAGGCATTACCACTTTATAAATGCCTTTTGTGCCATTCCTGTTTCCTTTCTGATAGGCATTACTACTTTATAAATGACTTTTGTGCCCTTCCTGTTTCCTTTCTGATAGGCATTACTACTTTATAAATGACTTTTGTGCCCTTTCTGTTTCCCTTTCTGATAGGCATTACTACTTTATAAATGACTTTTGTGCCCTTCCTGTTTCCTTTCTGATAGGCATTACTACTTTATAAATGACTTTTGGGCCCTTCCTGTTTCCTTTCCGATAGGCATTACTACTTTATAAATGACTTTCGGGCCCTTCCTGTTTCCTTTCTGATAGGCATTACTACTTTATAAATGACTTTTGGGCCCTTCCTGTTTCCTTTCTGATAGGCATTACTACTTTATAAATGACTTTTGTGCCCTTCCTGTTCCCTTTCTGATAGGCATTACTACTTTATAAATGTCTTTTGTGCCCTTCCTGTTTCCTTTCTGATAGGCATTACTACTTTATAAATGTCTTTTGTGCCCTTCCTGTTCCCTTTCTGATAGGCATTACTACTTTATAAATGTCTTTTGTGCCCTTCCTGTTTCCTTTCTGATAGGCATCACTACTTTATAAATGCCTTTTGTGCCATTCCTGTTTCCTTTCTGATAGGCATTACTACTTTATAAATGACTTTTGTGCCCTTCCTGTTTCCTTTCTGATAGGCATTACCACTTTATAAATGACTTTTGGGCCCTTCCTGTTTCCTTTCTGATAGGCATTACTACTTTATAAATGACTTGTGTGCCCTTCCTGTTTCCTTTCTGATAGGCATTACTACTTTATAAATGACTTTTGTGCCCTTCCTGTTTCCTTTCTGATAGGCATTACTACTTTATAAATGACTTTTGTGCCCTTCCTGTTTCCTTTCTGATAGGCATAACTACTTTATAAATGACTTTTGTGCCCTTCCTGTTTCCTTTCTGATAGGCATTACTACTTTATAAATGACTTTTGTGCCCTTCCTGTTTCCCTTCCTGATAGGCATTACTACTTTATAAATGTCTTTTGTGCCCTTCCTGTTTCCTTTCTGATAGGCATTACTACTTTATAAATGACTTTTGTGCCCTTTCTGTTTCCCTTTCTGATAGGCATTACTACTTTATAAATGACTTTTGTGCCCTTCCTGTTTCCTTTCTGATAGGCATTACCACTTTATAAATGACTTTTGGGCCCTTCCTGTTTCCTTTCTGATAGACATTACTACTTTATAAATGACTTTTGTGCCCTTCCTGTTTCCTTTCTGATAGGCATTACTACTTTATAAATGACTTTTGGGCCCTTCCTGTTCCCTTTCTGATAGGCATTACTACTTTATAAATGTCTTTTGTGCCCTTCCTGTTTCCTTTCTGATAGGCATTACTACTTTATAAATGACTTTTTTGCCCTTTCTGTTTCCCTTTCTGATAGGCATTACTACTTTATAAATGACTTTTGTGCCCTTCCTGTTTCCTTTCTGATAGGCATTACCACTTTATAAATGACTTTTGGGCCCTTCCTGTTTCCTTTCTGATAGGCATTACTACTTTATAAATGACTTTTGTGCCCTTTCTGTTTCCCTTTCTGATAGGCATTACTACTTTATAAATGACTTTTGTGCCCTTTCTGTTTCCGTTCTGATAGGCATTACTACTTTATAAATGACTTTTGTGCCCTTCCTGTTTCCTTTCTGATAGGCATTACCACTTTATAAATGACTTTTGTGCCCTTCCTGTTTCCTTTCTGATAGGCATTACTACTTTATAAATGGTTGGTGGGGTGGTTGAGGCAAAGGTGACATGTAACTTGCATCCAACTGATGTTAGCATATGGTTGGGCAAGACATGCTGTCCTTGCAGCAGGTATGGAGAGAGTTTAAAAAAAGACTGAATCACTTCCATACTAGCTGTCTTAGAAAACTCTTAAAGATTAAGTTGCAAGACAGGATTCCAGACACAGAAGTCCTGAACAGGGCAGGGATGCAAAGTGTACATACTCTTTTGATATTAGCACAGTTAAGATGGACAGGCCAGGATATCAGAATGCCTGAGGGACGTTTGCCAAAGAACATTCTCTGTGGAGAACTAGTAATGGGCAAACGCTCCAAAGGCAGTCAGAAGAATCGCTACAAGGACACCCTCAAAGCCTCCCTCAGGGACTTCAACATTCCAACAGAGTCATGGGAACAAATTGCACAGGACAGAGCAAAGTGGCGAGGTCTGATCAAAAGGGGTCCAATGAGGTAAAAAGAATCAGTAAAGCTGAGCAGAAACTTGCACAGTGCAAAGTCAGAGCTACGGCATCACCAACAGAGCTGTCTTCCTCTAGTCTCTGTTGCTCTATCTGCTACAAACAGTACAGAGCTAGAATCTCTTAGAACACAAAAATAGTAACATTTCTCAAGTATGATTAAGATTGGTCCTTGTCAGTAATGACAGACAAACTATTACAGGAAGTGTTGTTATTTTTTGCTGTTTCCATTCATCTTCCTCTTTCTCGGTCCCTTACTTAGGGGATAACTGTATTCAAAATTGTCATTTGGGGAGGTAAATCGGTGGTTTTACGGTCGGAAATTTTGTTTTACGGCGACGCGTCAGCGGAGCCGTAAAACGTAATTTGCGACCGTTAAACCACCGATTTACCTCCCCAAATGACTGACGCGTCGCCGTAAAACAAAATTTCCGACCGTAAAACCACCGATTTACCTCCCCAAATGACAATTTTCAATACAGTTATCCCCATTCTAATGCACGTATTCAGTTGTTTTGTTAAAAATTGTACTATTTTGCACAAAGCGGCAGGCGTTGTGAGCTGCGTAAAATCAAATGTAAGCCAATGAAAAACGACGTTACGTAGTGACGTCGGATTTCCGACAGTATATCGTGGAATATACTGTCACAAATTTTTGACGTTATCCAATCAGACGTCGCGTTACATACGTAAGTGCATTAGAATTTCTCTTCTATCTATTTTCTCCCTTACCTTCTCCCTTTCTCTGGGAGATGACACAAAATAACCATGTTGATTTGTCATTAAACCCAAAACAATCAATCAATCATATGAGCCAGCGCATGACAAAATCAACAAGAAGTCTTGAGCGACCAGGGAAGACTCAGATCGGCTTGCACATTCACAAAGAGATATATGCAAAAGGTCTTGTAATAATGGATGGGTGCGCAGGTTGATTCGAGTATGTGCTGGTCACACCAAACTTATTGTAGGTTTTGTTATGCGCTGGCTCATATAATTTGTTGGCTGTTTAGGAGATTACCAACCAAGTCAACACTATTTAGGTCATGTTAAACAGATCAGATCTCCTAAGCAGATAACTTGTACAGCGCATATACATCACAACCACTATACAACACTGGTCGTTATAACAGTTATGGATATAACTCATTTTAAAGATGAAACCCATTTTTTACCCAATAATGTTATTGTTTTTTTAGTTGAGGTTTTATGTCCCCATCAACACTATTTAGGCCATTTTGGAGACATTGCTTCCAATTTTGTGGGACTTTTACCCGACAATGAGATGAAATGTCATCTCAAGCCCTACCGCCCATAGAAATCACTAGGGTTTAAGGAGTGATCCGACTTGCATCACTTTTCCTGGGAATGCTTAGTCCTAAGCATTTTACCAGTACACACGTTTGATCAGTTTCAGCTTGTGTGGAAGAACTATACAGCCCAATCTATTTCTCCAAGCCCTGATGGGTGGGGTCTAGCGCAAAAATGTATAGAATATATAGAAAAAACAAGAATTCCGCCAAAGGCTATGTCGCGCCTGTGAGGGCGCAGAGTCACTGAACCATGACATCTGGGCCAAGGTCAAACATAGATGCTTGCATAGAAGTTGCCATTCATAAATGCAAGCTTGTACTAAGAATCATTAATGAAGCTCAAATAATTCTAAAGAAATGAGCTTAATCATTAGGAAGAATGCTAGGGCGGTTGCAATATCTAACAAAATCAGTGAACCATAAAATGTAGGTCAAGGTAAAATATGGATGCTTGCATTTAAGTTTCCATCTCCAGATACAAGTTTGTACCAAGTGTCATTAATGAAGCTCTTAGAGTTCTGGAGAAATTAACTTGACCATTTGGGTGAACGCTAGGGTGGTAGCAATATTTTAAGAAGTCAATGGATCACGAAATGTAGGTCAAGGGCAAATATGGATGCTTGCATTTAAGTTGCCATCCCGAGATACAAGTTTGTACCAAGTAACATTATTGAAGCTCTTATAGTTCTTGAGAAATTAACTTGACCATTAGGGTGAACGCTAGGGTGGTCGCAATATTTTACAAAGTCAATGAAACATGAAGTTTAGGTCAAGATCAAATATGGATGCTTGCATTTAAGTTGCCATCCACAGTTCAAGTTTGTACCAAATATCATTAATGAAGCTCTTATAGTTCTTGTGAAATAAACTTGACCATTAGGGTGAATGCTAGTGTGATCACAATATTTTTACAAAGTCAGTGACCCATAAAATATTGGTCAAGGTCAAATATGGATGCTTGCATTTAAGTTGCCATCCCCAGATGCAAGTTTGTGTCAAGTGTCATTAATGAAGCTCTTGTAGTTCTTGAAAAATAAACTTGACCATTAGGGTGAACGCTAGGGTGGTGGCAATATTTTACAAAGTCAGTGATCCATAAAATGTAGGTCAAGGTCAAATATGGATGCTTGCATTTAAGTTTCCATCTCCAGATACAAGTTTGTACCAAGTGTCATTAATGAAGCTCTTAGAGTTCTGGAGAAATTAACTTGACCATTTGGGTGAACGCTAGGGTGGTAGCAATATTTTAAGAAGTCAATGGATCACGAAATGTAGGTCAAGGGCAAATATGGATGCTTGCATTTAAGTTGCCATCCCGAGATACAAGTTTGTACCAAGTAACATTATTGAAGCTCTTATAGTTCTTGAGAAATTAACTTGACCATTAGGGTGAACGCTAGGGTGGTCGCAATATTTTACAAAGTCAATGAAACATGAAGTTTAGGTCAAGATCAAATATGGATGCTTGCATTTAAGTTGCCATCCACAGTTCAAGTTTGTACCAAATATCATTAATGAAGCTCTTATAGTTCTTGTGAAATAAACTTGACCATTAGGGTGAATGCTAGTGTGATCACAATATTTTACAAAGTCAGTGACCCATAAAATATTGGTCAAGGTCAAATATGGATGCTTGCATTTAAGTTGCCATCCCCAGATGCAAGTTTGTGTCAAGTGTCATTAATGAAGCTCTTGTAGTTCTTGAAAAATAAACTTGACCATTAGGGTGAACGCTAGGGTGGTGGCAATATTTTACAAAGTCAGTGATCCATAAAATGTAGGTCAAGGTCAAATATGGATGCTTGCATTTAACTTGCCATCCCCAGATACAAGTTTGTGCCAAGTGTCACTAATGAAGCTCTCATAGATCTTGAAAAATAAACTTGACCGTTAGGGTGAAAGCTAGGGTGGTGGCAATAATTTACAAAGTTAGTGACCCATAAAATGTAGGTCAAGGTCAAATATGGATGCTTGCATTTAAGTTGCCATCCCCAGATACAAGTTTGTGCCAATTGTCATTAATGAAGCTCTTGCAGTTCTTGAGATATAAACTTGACCATTAGGGTGAATGCTAGGATGGTGGCAATATTTTACAAAGTCAGTGACCCATAAAATGTAGGTCAAGGTCAAATATGGATGCTTGTATTTAAGTTGCCATCCCCAGATACAAGTTTGTGCCAAGTGTCATAAATGAAGCTCTTATAGTTCTTAAGAAATAAACTTGACCATTAGGGTGAACGCTAGGGTGGTGGCAATATTTTACAAAGTCAGTGACCCATAAAATGTAGGTCAAGGTCAAATTTAGATGCTTGCATTTAAGTTGCCATTCCCAGATACAAGTTTGTGCCAAGTGTCATTAATGAAGCTCTTATAGTTCTTGAGAAATAAACTTGACCATTAGGGTGAATGCTAGGGTGGTCACAATATTTTACAAAGTCAGTGACCCATAAAATGTAGGTCAAGGTCAAATATGGATGCTTGCATTTAAGTTGCCATCCCCAGATACAAGTTTGTGCCAAGTGTCATTAGTGAAGCTCTTGCAGTTCTTGAGATATAAACTTGACCATTAGGGTGAATGCTAGGATGGTGGCAATATTTTACAAAGTCAGTGACCCATAAAATGTAGGTCAAGGTCAAATATGGATGCTTGTATTTAAGTTGCCATCCCCAGATACAAGTTTGTGCCAAGTGTCATTAATGAAGCTCTTATAGTTCTTAAGAAATAAACTTGACCATTAGGGTGAACGCTAGGGTGGTGGCAATATTTTACAAAGTCAGTGACCCATAAAATGTAGGTCAAGGTCAAATATAGATGCTTGCATTTAAGTTGCCATTCCCAGATACAAGTTTGTGCCAAGTGTCATTAATGAAGCTCTTATAGTTCTTGAGAAATAAACTTGACCATTAGGGTGAATGCTAGGGTGGTCACAATATTTTACAAAGTCAGTGACCCATAAAATGTAGGTCAAGGTCAAATATGGATGCTTGCATTTAAGTTGCCATCCCCAGATACAAGTTTGTGCCAAGTGTCATTAGTGAAGCTCTTATAGTTCTTGAGAAATAAACTTGACCATTAGGGTGAATGCTAGGGCGGTCGCAATTGTTGATGCCTTGACAAGCAGACGAACGGACGAACAAACTGAAAACAGGATGCCTAAATCGTGCCATGCTAATAGCAGGCGCGACAATGACCATAAATGGTCGTTTGTCTATGTAATCTAAAAATTTTCATTTGGATAAAACGTTTGTTTAACTAACACAGTTTCTGTTTCGGACCCCAACAATAGTGTTATAAAGAGGTTGGGGTAAACTTTCAGGAGACACTGTCGACTGCCCTTCTTTAATCAGCAACATAGAATAACCATAATCAATTTAAAAAAAATATAATGTTGCAGAACCAGTAACATGGTGGTCTAGCACAGTTTCAGTTTTGAATGTTCTGAGAAAGGGCTAATCCTTTGGAAGCAACGAGTAAAGCACAGTACTGAAAATTATGGAGTGTACAAGATTTTTCTGGGCCAGACTACCTAGTTTCGGCCAATTAGGCCTCATCAGTGACCCTCAAATATTTCCCTAATTCCGCAGTGAAATCAATGATCCCGAAGGACTAGAAAATATAACCCACACTATAATGAAGGGCAGGGAGACTTTATACGCCACCACACATTTTTGAAGCACAAAAATAGTGTTATAAAGAGGGTGTGGTGTAGTTTCTATTTTTTTTTTTTTTTTTTTTTTTTTTTGCCATCTTATGACAAACAACTAGCAAAGGCTCAGGCAACATCTTGCCATGTCCTTTGCTGCTTGCTTGCAAAGAATACCTTGAGGGGGCTTAATGCGTGAAGTCATTTGACTAACCCTGTTATTTAGCCGTGCATGCACTGCTGAGGAACATCAATAGAAAAATGCCATGTACCTTGTTCTTATGTCATGACTCTGGAAATCGCATTTTAACATGAGGTAATAGCCCTTGTTCACATTTTATATGTATTAAACCTTATCCTGCAGAATAAACTTATTTAGCCACACCCATTTCTGACTACCTTTCCACCAATCAATCAGAGCAGGAAGGTAACAAGCCAGTCCCCTTAGCTAAAAAGGTTTGTGACCAGGAAGGTTATAAACAAGTCTACTTAGCTAAAAAGGTTTGTGACCAGGAAGGTTATAAACAAGTCTACTTAGCTAAAAAGGTTTGTGACCAGGAAGGTTATAAACCAGTCTACTTAGCTACACAGACTTGTGACCAGGAAGGTTATAAACAAGTCTACTTAGCTAAAAAGGTTTGTGACCAGGAAGGTTATAAACCAGTCTACTTAGCTACAAAGACTTGTGACCAGGAAGATTACAAACCAGTCTACTTAGCTACACAGACTTGTGACCAGGAAGATTATAAACCAGTCTACTTAGCTACACAGACTTGTGATCAGGAAGATTATAAACCAGTCTACTTAGCTACACAGACTTGTTACCAGGAAGATTATAAACCAGTCTACTTAGCTACACAGACTTGTGATCAGGAAGATTACAAACCAGTCTACTTAGCTACACAGACTTGTTACCAGGAAGATTATAAACCAGTCTACTTAGCTACACAGACTTGTGACCAGGAAGATTATAAACCAGTCTACTTAGCTACACAGACTTGTGATCAGGAAGATTATAAACCAGTCTACTTAGCTACACAGACTTGTGATCAGGAAGATTACAAACCAGTCTACTTAGCTACACAGACTTGTTACCAGGAAGATTATAAACCAGTCTACTTAGCTACACAGACTTGTGATCAGGAAGATTACAAACCAGTCTACTTAGCTACACAGACTTGTTACCAGGAAGATTATAAACCAGTCTACTTAGCTACACAGACTTGTGATCAGGAAGATTATAAACCAGTCTACTTAGCTACACAGACTTGTGATCAGGAAGATTACAAACCAGTCTACTTAGCTACACAGACTTGTTACCAGGAAGATTATAAACCAGTCTACTTAGCTACACAGACTTGTGACCAGGAAGATTATAAACCAGTCTACTTAGCTACACAGACTTGTGATCAGGAAGATTATAAACCAGTCTACTTAGCTACACAGACTTGTGATCAGGAAGATTACAAACCAGTCTACTTAGCTACACAGACTTGTTACCAGGAAGATTATAAACCAGTCTACTTAGCTACACAGACTTGTGATCAGGAAGATTACAAACCAGTCTACTTAGCTACACAGACTTGTTACCAGGAAGATTATAAACCAGTCTACTTAGCTACACAGACTTGTGATCAGGAAGATTACAAACCAGTCTACTTAGCTACACAGACTTGTGATCAGGAAGATTACAAACCAGTCTACTTAGCTACACAGACTTGTTACCAGGAAGATTATAAACCAGTCTACTTAGCTACACAGACTTGTGATCAGGAAGATTACAAACCAGTCTACCTAGCTGCAGAGACGTGTGACCAGGAAGATTATAAACCAGTCTACTTAGCCACACAGATTAACTAGAGTCTTAAAAGTTTAGATATGGAAATTAGAGGAAAACACTGATCAGACTGTGAATGTGCAGATGTTTGCAGACAGTGAAAACAAGTTTTCTCACAACAAGAACATCAAACCTTCTACTGCTGAACATCACAACCCTTTCTTTTGATCTTTTGGGAATGATGTAGATCCAGATCAGACAGCTTCTGAAGAAGCTGAAGCCATCTGATCTGGATCTACACAGTTCATCAATCAGTTTGTGATTTGTACAAATTCATTATATAGAACTAGAACCACGCAGTCGATGGCAAGCCATCGCATATCCCCATGCTTCTCCCCTGGGCCCCACCCCCTGGGCCATCCCCTAGGGGTGTATTGTACTCATCATTCCGTTCGTTTTAATATGCTACACGACCATGTTCTGAAAACTTTGATTTTTTATCCCCAAGGTGCCCCACCCCTGGCCCCACTCCCAGGGGTAAGATCACAATTCCGAAAGTGTTATGCACTCCCCAGACCAAAGTTTTATCAGTTCCCAAAGTTTCAAGTTTCTATCTATAACGGTCTAGGAGGAGTTATCTGGTAACAGTAATGTATGGGGGTAAAGGGGTCAAAATCCGTTTTTGACCTCTGGTGACATCAAAATTGACCCCAGGGTTCAAATTTTTGTTGTACTGTTTTCTACTCATCATGCCGGTTACTTTGATATATTACACAACCATGTTCTGGAAATTTTTAATTTTTGACCCCCATGGGCCCCACCCCCTGGGCCCACCCGTAGGGGTGTGATCAAAATTCCGAAAGTGTCATGCACTCCCCAGACCAAAGATCTATCAGTTCCCAAATTTCAAGTTTCTATCTATAACCGTCTAGGAGGAGTTATCTGGTAAAGGGGTCAAAATCAGTTTTTGACCTCTGGTGACCTCAAAATTGACCCCAGTGGTCAAATTTTGGTTGTAATGTTTTCTACTCATCATGCCGTTCGCTTTGATATATTACACGACCACGTTCTGGAAACTTTGATTTTTGACCCCCACGGGCCCCACCCGTAGGGGTGTGGTCAAAATTCCAAAAGTGTCATGCACTCCCCAGACAAAAGATCTATCAGTTCCCAAAGTTTCAGGTTTCTATCTATAACCGTCTAGGAGGAGTTATCCGGTATAGGGGTCAAAATCAGTTTTTGACCTCTGGTGACCTCAAAATTGACCCCAGGGGTCAAATTTTGGTTGTTATGTTTTCTACTCATCATGCCATTCGCTTTGATATATTACACGACCATGTTCTGGAAATTTTGATTTTTGACCCCCACGGGCCCCACCCCCTGGACCCACCCGTAGGGGTGTGATCAAAATTCTGAAAGGTTCATGCACTCCCCAGACCACAGATCTATCAGTTCCCAAAGTTTCAACTTTCTATCTATAACCGTCTAGGAGGAGTTATCCGGTTAGATGGACGGACGGACGTACAGACGACGAAGACCATTTCAATATCCCCACTTTTTCTTAGAAAAGCATGGGGAAAATAATTTGATTTGTCGACAGTCATAAATGGGTGTGGCAAAATTATTAATTTAGCAGGACAAGGCTTAATGAGTCCTGTCATGTGAAAATCTGTCTTTGTGGTTTCTGACAAAGTAAGAAGCAACAAATCCTGCTTAGCTAGCAAGAGGACCTAAAAATCAAAGCACTGAGAGTACTGGTGGGTCGATTGTCTCTGGGTGTAGTTAGGAAAAATGGGCCTGAGCGTGGACTGTTTCGTTTAACCCTTAAACTCCTTTACTGAAAGCAAACTGTGTAGACCCTGATCAGACACTGCGTTTTTCGGTGCCTGATCCTTAAATCCCTATACTCTAAGCAAGCAGTGAAGACCCTGATCAGACGCCGCGTTCTGCGGCATCTGATCTGGGTCTACACTGTTTGCCTAGCCCAAACCATGATTCCAGCCCAGATTTTACAGTTAACCTTTTAAGTAAACACACTGACCTCACTCCGATAAAATTCTATAAATAATCTGCGTGGATTCCTACAAATCAGTGATGAGAGCCTTTTCGCGCGCTTTTGATTGATTGGTCAATAATGGTCATGTGGTTATCTCCGCGTTGGTCACGTGGACATTTGCAAGAATCGACTTTCTACCGTATGGTACATTTGGGTCGATTGATAAACAATCGACCCAACTAGTGCATTGAACTAATAAAGTAGTAAACACTCAAGTGCTGATCAAACTGCACAAATGTACAGGCTGATCGGCACCTTTGTTGTTTGCAGATAGCAAAAACAGGTTTTTGTCAAGATTTGGCTTATATACAAACAACTAAGCAATGGAATTAGGGGATAACTGTATTGAAAATTGTCATTTTGCGGAGGTAAATTGGCCGTTTTACGGTCGCAAATTTCGCCGTAAAACAGGATTTGTGACCGTAAAACCGACGATTTACCTCCCGAAATGACAATTTTCAATACAGTTATCCCCATTCTAACGCACTTATTCAGTTTTCTTGTTAAAAATTGTATATTCACTCAAAGCGGGAAGCACAGTGATCTGGGTAAAACCAAATAACAACCAATGAAAAGCGACGTTACATGATGACGTCGGGTTTCCGACAGTATATTGCTAAATATACTGTCGCAAACTTTTGACGTTATCCAATCAGATGTCGCGTTACATACATAAGTGCATTAGAATTACTTGTGTAATATCAACAAAATGTATAACATAACGAAAGTATTGCCCTGTAATGCTTAAATCTTGAAAATTCATAAATAACAAATATAACTTATAACTAGGATAATGGCAAAAACAATGACCATGGAATAAATTAAGTATTGCACTATTATGCTAAATCTTGGCACATATTTTGACTAGAAAGCAATAAAAATATTATATGATTTAAGTCTTAAGTCATGTCATAGTGTCATAACATATTTTCCAAAATATCATGTAGCAACACCACAGAATCATACCACGCTGTCCATATACATGTACAATATAGAGGATCTTTTGAGACTTCATGTATTATTGAATTTATTAAACGAGTTGAGGAAAAGAGATAAAATGCGAGGCTTTGCCTTCGGGCATCATGCAGTTTGTGATTGATTTGCTGGAGTTTACCCATCACTAAAATCCTCAAAAATGGAATTCATTCCTGTACCAATACAACCGTGTTTAGTTCAACACCACAATTAAATAATAACCATGAATTTTGATTTGTATCTCAGGCAAGACAGCGCAATATTATTATTTATAAAATCTGATTCTTGCCTATCATTTAAAACATTACATACATGTATGAAAATAGCATAAAAAATCTCAAAATCAAAAATCAACATGACTAGAATTACTTCTATACTAAAATGAGTATTTTGCAGTAAAACAACAATATAGCACAACACTGGCTTTCCACATTTACACCACAACCTCATTATAACACGGTTCGTTATAACACGGTTTTGCACACAACTCGATTTTAAGATGGATCCCAAAAATGTATAGATTATATAGAAAAATGATATTTTTAATGTAAAATTAATTTTAATTAATAATATACCTACCCATCACTACAATTTTAGCCTTTTCACCAGACGCAGGTCCGGGTCAGTCTGACAAAAAAGATCTAGCCAGTAATGCCACCGGCATGTCCCTTTTTCAGTGACCTCCCTAGTGTCGAGTGCTGATTGGTTGCTGATGTCACGACCTATCAGACCAATGGGCAGACGATACAGATCATGTGACCGCGGTATTCGCGCCGACAATAGACATTGTGTCATATTTTTTTTCAGGAAACAATTATTTCAGGCGGGGCTGGGAGGCGGGACATACCATTGTAGTGATGGGTAGGTATATTATTAATTAAAATTAATTTTACATTAAAAATATCATTTAATGTCAAATATAACTACCCATCACTACAATTTAAGCCTAAATTCAATGCAAGTGGAGGGTTGGATGAAAAAAAAATATAAACATACTCAAATCTTCTGACCTTGGTTGTTTATACCCCTTTTTAAAACCATCCAATGATGGTAACGTAAGGAGGTATCCACCATGACTGCAAGGGATCCAAATCCAAAAATCCCATAAGTGAAGAAGATAAATGGAAAGGAACCGGAGTCAAAATAGAAGGTTCATACCTATTCAAACAGGCTAACAAACAACCAAGGAAAACAAGATCCCACAATTAGTGCTGCTCAGTAATAGATTGAGAAGCTACTTTATCATATGACGTTGCGTCTGAGAGTGTAATAACGTCATGTATTATTTTCGATAATCCACTAGTGGATTAAATATGCAAATTAGCTAGATACGTCCATTAACGTTACATGTACGACGTCCTAAATGACGTCGCGTTTACTAACGGCGGAATGTTGACATTTTTGTAAACAATCGTGAATAAATTATGCTTTTAATGTCATATGATAAATAGAATCTTGCATTCGTGCTCATGTATTATTAAATTTATTAAACTCGTTGAGAAAAAGGGATAAAATGCTCGGCAAAGCCTCGCATTTTATCCCTTTTCCTCAACTCGTTTAATAAATTCAATAATACATGAACACTCATGTAAGATCCTCTATAAACTACCCCAGGAATGAGTACCACTAAGAATGGGGACCAAGATCCTTGGGTGAAGGGATGAAAAGTGGAATTGGAACGTCCATAAGCCGTAAGAAAACAAGTTCCAATATGCCCAAAAAGTAGACGGCTGTAACCTCACGAGCCGAGGTATTCTGGAATGATAATTGGGCAGAAGTGAGATAACATATGGAAGCTTTATCACTTTACAAATGCACGTTGCAATCAAGGATGGAGACATATCTCCAATCATAATGAGAACCCACTTAACAATTGTCCTGGTAAGAGGCTCCATTCTTAGAGCGTCGAAACAGGAAGTAATGCCAATTTCCCGGACGTCATATATACAGAGACAGAATCTGGGTCGAATTTTGGAATTTCAAAAGACCAAAAATTGATGTTTTTGTTTGTTAAAACCAATGTTCAAAGACCCCGTCAACACTGCAAAGGTCATTTTGGTGACTAATTGTGAAATTGATAACAACTGAAAGCAGTGTTGTTTCCTTAGAATCTTTAGATTAACTAAAAATACTTAGATCTAAATATGTCCTTCTCAGAATCGCTAAATAATAAGGACGTAAGAAAATCAACCTCTGAATATTGATATATCCTCAGAGGATAAAGCTCTCGGCCCAGACTCAGCTCTAGGGGCAAAACACTTGAAGATCAAGTAAACTTCCCCAGTGTTTGACCATTGTGTATAGTGCACTAAACATGCGAAATCGCCGAATCAGAATTGAGCATGCGTAGGTAAGAGTCCTTTAAATCTATGGACATAGCCCACGAATAGGGAGAAATTACCTAAAAAATTCGAGGACAAAATTCCAATTAGAAAGGATCCACTCTACTTATCTATAGTCGATTCCCCCATTAACCACCTTACCCACCCAATAAAAACCTGTAAGCTGCGCACCCACCCGGGGTTAAATGACAACAGAAAAGTCACAATGAATGTGATCAATAAGGGCCCTACTCCAGCATATCTAGTGGGGAGCTCTTTCACTGGCTGAAGGAAGAGAGGCCCCGTAGAATCTCTAACAAAATGTGTTAAAGAAAGAAGAGTCAATATCAATCTATCTATATATAAAATACCCCGAGGAATAATACCCTTAACGGGAGAAAATTACTGATTATGATAACAAAAATTACCATAATAAGAGGCGGGAAAGCATATGACCAAGATAGACTAAGTACCGAAGGTCCGGAAAGGCTACCGGATAAAAACCGGGATCGGAGCAGTACCGAAATTCGTATGTAACATGGATTCGGCAAAAATTTGGGCATAGGTTCCCCGCACCCAGAAGTCCCCGCAATTATGAGCAGGGTCTCTACGGGTGGTCGACAAACCTATCCTAGTCAACCCAGGCCCAAATGGGAGGTGGGGACATAGACTGGCTCATCTTGATTCGGCAATAGTGACCCACACGAATTGGATGGATTCTGTATAGAAGATACTGTAGAAAGGTCGCAAAGGAACCTGAATATTATCCATCTGCATCGTGGGATTAATAAGTGATAGACGAGGACGGGTCTTGCACATGTTCAAAACTTAAATAATGCTGAGAACTTCTATTCAGCAATAAAAATGGTCATGTATAATCTACACATTTTTGTTTGGATATAACATGGTTGTTTAACTAACACAGTTTCTGCTTTGAACCCCATTAATAGTGTTATAAAGAGGTTGAACAGTCCCAAAGGTGGTCTTAACATAGTAATTTTAATGTATTGTCTGCTTGACACAGAATACTTATTATACTAATGAGGTGGATTTTTCTTCATTATTCTCAGCCAATCAAAACAAAACAATTTCAATCAATCTTTCAGTGAAACAAAATCTCAGCCAATCAAAGAGCTGTTAATCCAACTCTTATCAAAACAACTGTCAGTCAATGTCTCAACCAATGAAAATCTGTCAGTCAATATTTCAACCAATAAAAATCTGTCAGCCAATCTTTCAGCCAATCAAAACCTGTCAGCCAATCAAATTCTGTCAGTCAATCTTTCAGCCAATGAAAATCTGTCAGTCAATATTTCAGCCAATCAAAATCTGTCAATCTAGCTTTCAGTCAATCAGGAAGAATTCTTCATCCAAGTATGTGCTCTCATATTCAGCATCTCTGTTCTCAGAAGAATGTAGGTTGAGTGGAAATGACTTGGATCTAGTCCTGCAATAAAAGACAGTTTCAGATAACTGAAGGCATGGCTGGTGCAGACTTGGATCAGATCATGTGTAATTATGTGTAATCTGATCAGTCTTCACACATCTCATAGATTCATATGCTGAAGAGACAAGGTGAAACAACACATGGTTAAAAAGGTGGGTAGTCAAACATGCATCTTCTTCCTTTACACTTAGCAGGGAAATCAATGAATATCCATAACAAACAAGAGGGCCATGATGACCTGGATGACTTACCTGATCCATAGTGTAACGAGTGGGCCCTGGGGAGGGCCATTATTGGCCCCAGGACTATAATTTGCATTACCTTGAGGGAGGTCAAAAAGATGAAGCTTCATACCAAATATCAAAGACTGGAGTCTTCTGGTTTCAAACAAGTTTTCCTTATATAAGTCTAAATAAAACCTGTGGGCCCCAGGGCAGGGCCATTTTCTGCTCCCAGGCTATAGTTTGAACAGTCTGAGTCAAGGTCCACTAGACAAAGCTTCATACCAAATATCAAGGAACTGATCCTTCTGGTTTCAGACAAGAAGATTTTTAAAAGGTTTTCCCTATATAAGTCAATGTAAAACCAAAGGACCCCAGGGCAGGGGCATTTTTGGGCCTTGTGGTTTCAGAAGGTAGATTTTTTAAAGATTTTTCTCATATAAGTCAAAGTAAAACTAAAAGGGCCCAGGGTGGGGGCATTTTTGGCCCGAGGGCTATAATTTGAACAATCTTGATAGAGATCCACAAGACGAAGCTTCACACCAAATATCAAACACCTAAGCCTTCTGGTTTCAGACAAGAAGATTTTTAAATGTTTTCCTTATATAAGTCTATGTAAAACCAAAGGGCCCCAGGGCGGGGGAATTTTTGGCCCCAGGGCTATAATTTGAACAATCTTGATACAGGTCCACAAGAAGAAGCTTCATACCAAATATCAAACACCTGAGTCTTCTGGTTTCAGACAAGAAGATTTTTAAAGGTTTTCCCTATATAAGTCAATGTAAAACCAAAGGGCCACAGGGCAGGGGGCATTTTTGGCCCCAGGGCTATAATTTGAACAAACTTGGTAGAGGTCCAATAGATGAAGCTACACACCAAATATCAAAGACCTGGGCCTTGCTGTTTCAGAGGAGAAGATTTTTCCTATATAAGTCAATATAAAACCAAGGGGCCCCACGGAGGGGTCATTTTTGCCCCAGGGCTATAATTTGAAGCTTCATACCAAATATCAAACACCTGAGCCTTCTGGTTTCAGACAAGAAAATTTTGAAAGCTTTTCCCTGTGTAAGTCTATGTAAAACATAAGGGCCCCGGGGCAGGGGCATTTTTGGCCCAAGGACTATAATTTGAACAATCTTGGTAGAGGTCCACTAGATGAAGCTTCATACCAAATATCAAAGACCTGGGCCTTGCGGTTTCAGAGGAGAAGCTTTTTAAGTTTTCATTAAAAAAAATCTATTTTTGGCTCCAGTGACCTTGATGTGCAGTGGACCGGAACCATTTGAACAACTTTGAAAGGGGACCACCTAAGGATCATTCCTGTGAAGTGGTTTAGGAGGATATGTCGTTTGAAGAAACTGTTTACGCACGCAAAGACGCACGAGGGACGAAAAGTGATCCCAAAAGCTCACATCATCATTACATGACAGGTGAGCTAATAAAAATGATATCGATATTTCACATTGCAAAAAAGATATATTTTCACATTGTGAAAATTAAAATGGCCATATTATTTTCACAGTAGCAGCCTATAATACAAAGTAAAGTATAAAATAAGAGTTCTGCCGAAACCTATGTTGTGCCTATGTGGGCACAAAATCAATGAGCTATGAATTGTAGATCATGGTCAAACATGGATGCTTGCATAAAAGTTTGTACCCTTATAGTTCTTGAGAAATGGACTTAAAGTTATGATGATCACCAGGTTTGACAGGCAGTGAACCATGAAATGTAGGTCAAGGTCAAATATTGATGCTTGAGTAAAGTTGCAAGACCTAGATGCAAGCATTTTCCAAGTATCAAGGATGAATCTCTTATAGTTCTTGATTAAACTCGAAAACATCATCATTATAGTTCTTGAGAAATGGACTTGATGGGTGAATGCTAGGGTTGACACAATAGTTCACAATGTGAAGCGTAAAATATAGGTCAAGGTCACTGGGTCAAGGTACCTGCAGAGTAAGTACATCTAAGAGAAGCATTATGTAAGTTTTGATAGTCCTAGGCCTTTAATTTAAGTAGTGAGTGAGTGTTTGAGTTTTACATCCCACCTAAGCTAAGGTCATACGGAGACGGGACCTCAGTTTAAAGACTCCTCTGAAAGTCTGGAGACGCCAGGGTTTAATTTAACGAGATCTGGAACATCGACATAAGTTGTGTCAAAGTCACTGGAGCATAAATATAGGTCAAGGCCACCGGGACAAGGTATTTGCAGTGTCAGTACATCTAGGAGAAGCACTATGCAAGATTTGATGGTTGAGGACCTTTTATTTGAGGAGGTCTGGAACTTCGACGTAAAATGTGTCAAAGTCACATGAGCGTAAAATATAGATAAAGGTCACCAGGTCAAGGTACCATATAAGAAAGCATTATGCAAGATTTTATGGTTGTAGGCCTTTTTATTTGAGAAGATCTGGAAAATCGACGTAATTTTTGTCAAAGTCAATGGAGTATAAAATATAGGTCAAGGTCACCAGGTCAAGGTGCTTGCCTAGTCAGGAGCTCAGGGAGATGTTTCGTGAAAGGTTTGATGGTTGTTTTATCTTGTAGTTGATCACAATACAAATTTCAACATAAATGTCGAACTTCGACGTAATGGTCAAAGGCACTGGAGCACAAAATATAGGTCAAAGTCACCAGTCCAAGGTACCTACAAAGGCAGAAGGTCTGGGAGATGCTTCATGTAAGGTTTGATGGTAGCTGAAGCTTGTAGTTGACTTTAATAAAAACGTCGACGTAAATGTCGAACTTCGAAGAACATGTTAACAGATGGACTGACGAACGGATGCACAGACGAATAGACAGAAAAGCGGACCCTATGTCGCACCCTGCTACAAGCAGGTGCGAGAAAAATGAAAAAGTAGGCCTGACATCCCTTATATGACAAATGGACACGTCCAACATATAGCAATGGAAGAGTCCACTAGTATACAATGGGTTAATGAAGTTTTTACAGTTCTTGAGAAATGAACTTGACCATTGAATTTTGGATGAACACCAGAGTTGTCGCAAATGTTGATGGATTGAGAAACTGATGAAAAGACAGCTCAATAACTCAAATACCTTAACCCATTGTATACTAGTGGACTCTTCCATTGCTATTCCATTGTTGGACACAAGTCCATTCGTCATTTAAGGGTGTCAGGCCTATTTTTAGCTCACCTGTCACGTAGTGACAAGGTGAGCTTTTGTGATCACTTTTTGTCCGTCGTCCGTCGTGCTTGCGTGCGTCCACGCGTGCGTGCGTCCGTTAACAATTTCAAATAAGTATATCTCTAATACCCCATGGTCAATCATGATCAAATTTCATGAGAAGCATCATCAGGTAGGGTTGAAAGGCTGCATAAGGTTTTTGGGCTGATCAGATTGGAATTCTGGTTGCTATGGCAACATATAGCTCCCATAGACTTACAATGGGAAAAAATTAAAATATCTTCTTCTCTGAAACCACAGGGCCCAGAGCTTAGACATTTAGCATGTAGCAACGGCCAGTGATCACCTACATAATTCCTGCCAATCATGCCCCTGGGTCACACATTGGCCACGCCCCGGGGCTCCTTCGCTCCCATAGACTCATAATGGAACAAAAAGCTTCAAAAATCTTCTTCTCTGAAACCACAGGGCCCAGAGCTTAGATATTTAGCATAAAGCAACGGCAAGTGGTCACCTACATAATTCCTGCCAATCATGCCCCCTGGGTTCCAAACGGGCAACGCCCCGGGGCCCTTTAGCTCCTATAGACTCATAATGCAAAAAAGCTTCAAAAATCTTCTTCTCTGTAACCACAGGGCCCAGAGCTTAGATATTTGGCATGTAGCAACGGCAAGTGGTCACCTACATAATTCCTGCCAATCATGCCCCTGGGGTCCAAATTGGCCACACCCCGGGGCCCCTTAGCTCCCATAGACTCATAATGGAAACAAGAGGGCCATGATGGCCCTGGATCGCTCACCTGACCCATATGATAGAGTAACAAGTGGGCCTCGGGGAGGGCCATTATTGACCCCAGGGCTACAATGTGCATAATGTTGAGGGAGGTCTAAAAAGGTGAAGCTTCATACCAAATATCAACAAAGCCTATAATTTGAAAATCTTGGCAAAGGTCCACTAGATGAAGCTACACACCAAATATCAAAGACCTCCAGGCCTTGGGGTTTCAGAGAAAAAGATTTTTTAAAGATATTCCCTACATTAGCCTATGTAAAACCAAATGGCCCCGGGGCGGGGGCATTTTTGGCCTCAGGGCTATAACTTAAACAATCTTGATAGAGGTCCACTAGATGAAGCTTCACACCAAATATCAAAAGACCTGGGCCTTGCTGTTTCAGAGAAGAAGATTTTCAAAGATTATCTCTCTATATAAAACTATGCAAAACCAAAGGGCCCCGGGGCAGGGGCTATAATTTGATCAATCTTGGTAGAGGTCCACTAGATGAAGCTCCATACCAAATATCAAAGACATGGGCCTTGTGGTTTCAGAGAAGAAGATTTTTAAAGATTTCCCTATATAAGTCTATGAAAAACCAAAGGGTCTCGAGGTAGGGGCATTTTCGGCCCCAGGGCTATAATTTGAACAATCTTGATAGAGGTCCACTAGATGAAATTTCACACCAAATATCAAAGACCTAGGCCTTCTGGTTTCACAGAAGAAGATTTTTAAAGATATTCCCTATATAAGTCTATGTAAAACCAAAGGGCCCCCGAGACAGGGGTGTTTTTGGTCTCAGGGCTACAATTTGAACAATCTTGGTAGAAGTCCACTAGATGAAGCTTCATACCAAATATCAAAGACCTAGGTCTTCTGGTTTCAGAGAAGAAGATTTTTCAAGATTTTCCCTATATATAAGTCTATGTAAAACCAAAGGGCCCTGGAGTGGGAGCATTTTTGGCCCCAGGGCTATAATTTGAACAATCTTAGTAGGGGTCCACTAGGTGAAGCTTCATACTAAATATCAACGACCTGGGCCTTGTGGTTTCAGAGAAGAAGATTTTTAAAGATTTTCCCTATAGAAGCCATGTAAAACCAAAGGGCCCCAGAGCGGAGGCATTTCTGGCCCCAGCACTATAATTTGAACAATCTTGGTAGGGGTCCACTAGGTGAAGCTTCATACTAAATATCAAAGACCTGGGCCTTGCGGTATCAGAGAAGATTTTTAAAGATTTTCCCTATATAAGCCTATGTAAAACCAAAAGGCCCAGGGGGGGGGGGGGGGGGGGGGGGGACCTGGGCCTTGTGGGGTGAAGCTTCAAACCAAATATCATATATCAAAGACATGGGCCTTACAGTTTCAGGGAAGAAAATTTTTAAAGATTTTCCCTATATAAGCCCATGTAAAACCAAAGGGCCCCGGAGCCGGGGTATATTTGACCCCAGCACTATAATTTGAACAATCTTGGTAGGGGTCCACTAGATGAAGCTTCATACCAAATATCAAAGACCTGGGCCTTGCGGTTTCAGAGAAGAAGATTTTTAAAGATTTTCCCTATATAAGCCCATGTAAAACCAAAGGGCCCCGGAGCAGGGGCATTTTTGGCCCAAGGGCTATAATTTGAACAATCTTGGTAGGGGTCCACTAGATGAAGCTTCATACCAAATATCAAAGACCTAGGCCTTGCGGTTTCAGAGAAGAAGATTTTTAAAGATTTTCCCTATATAAGCCCATGTAAAACCAAAAGGCCCCGGGGCGGGGGCATTTTTGGCCCCAGCACTATAATTTGAACAATCTTGGTAGGGGTCCCCTAGATGAAGCTTCATACCAAATAACAAACACCTGGGCCTTACGGTTTCAGAGAAGATTTTTAAAGCTCTTCCCTATATAAGCCCATGCAAAATCAAAGGGCCCCGGAGCGGGGGCATTTTTGGCCCCAGCACTATAATTTGAACAATCTTGGTAGGGGTCCACTAGATGAAGCTTCATACCAAATATCAAAGATCTGGGCCTTATGGTTTCAGAAAAGAAGATTTTTAAAGATTTTCCCTATATAAGCCCATGTAAAACCAAAGGGCTCTGGAGCGGGGGCATTTGTGGTCCCAGCACTATAATTTGAACAATCTTGGTAGAGGTCCACTAGATGAAGCTTCATACCAAATATCAAAGATCTGGGCCTTATGGTTTCAGAAAAGAAGATTTTTAAAGATTTTCCCTATATAAGCCCATGTAAAACCAAAGGGCTCTGGAGCGGGGGCATTTGTGGTCCCAGCACTATAATTTGAACAATCTTGGTAGAGGTCCACTAGATGAAGCTTCATACCAAATATCAAAGATCTGGGCCTTGTGGTTTCTGAGAAGAAGATTTTTTAAGTTTTGGGTGAAAAAAATCTATTTTTGGCTCCTATGACCTAGATGTGCAACGGACCGGAACCATTTGAACAACTTTGAAAGGGGACCACCTAAGGATCATTCCTGTGAAGTTTGGTCAAAATCCGATCAGTGGTTTAGGAGGAGATGTCGTTTAAAGAAATTGTTTACGGACGGACGGACGGACGCACGCACGATGGACGACGGACGAAAAGTGATCCCAAAAGCTCACCTCGTCACTACGTGACGGTGAGCTTAAAAAAAAAGGATTCAAAAATCTTCTTCTCTGAAACCACATGGCCCAGAGCTTAGATATTCAGCATGTAGCAACGGCAAGTGGTAACCTGCATAATTCCTGCCAATCATGCCCCTGGGTTCCAAATGGGCGATGCCCCGGGGCCCCTTCACTCCCATAGACTCATAATGGAACAAAAAGTTTCAAAAACCTTCTTCTCTGAAACCACAGGGCCCAGAGCTTAGATATTAGGCATGTAGCAACGGCAAGTGGTAACCTACATAATTCCTGCCAATCATGCCCCTGGGGTCCAAAGGGGCCACGCCCCGTGGCCCTTTAGCTCCTATAGACTCATAATGGAAAAAAGCTTCAAAAATCTTCTAAAATCTTCTCTGAAACCACAGGGCCCAGAGCTGAGATATTTGGCATGTAGCAAGGGCAAGTGGTTACCTACATAAATCCTGCCAATCATGCCCCTAGGGTCCAAATGGGCCACGCCCCGGGGCCCCTTAGCTCCCATAGACTCATAATGGAAAACAAGAGGGCCATGATGGCCCTGGATCGCTCACCTAATCCATAGTGTAACATGTGGGCGCCAGAGAGGGTCATTATTGGCCCCAGGGCTTTAATGTGCATAATGTTGAGGGACGTCTTAAAAGTGAAGCTTCATACCAAACATCAACAAAAGCTATAATTTGAACAATCTTGGCAATGGTCCACTAGATGAAGCTACACATCAAATATCAAAGACCTGGGCTCTGCGGTTTCAGAGAAGAAGATTTTTTTTAAAGATATTCCCTACATAAGCCTATGCAAAACCAAATGACCCCCAGGCTATATAAATCTATGTAAAACCAAAGGGCCCCGGGGAGGGGGCATTTTTTGTCCCAGCACTATAATTTGAACAATCTTGTTTGGGGTCCACTAGATGAAGCTTCATACCAAATATCAAAGTCCTGGGCATTGTGGTTTCAGAGAAGAAGATTTTTAAAGATTTTCCCTATATAAGCCTATGTAAAACCAAAGGGCCCCCGGGCGGGGGCATTTTTGGCCCCAGCACTATAATTTGAACAATCTTGGTAGGGGTCCACTAGATGAAGCTTCATACCAAATATGAAAGACCTGGGCCTTTCGGTTTCAGAGAAGAAGATTTTTAAAGATTTTCCCTGTATGTAAAACCAAAGGCCCCCAGGGCGGGTACATTTTTGGCCCCAGGGCTATAATTTGAACAATCTTGGTAGAGGTCCACTAGGTGAAGCTTCACACCAAATATCAAAGACCTGGGCTTTGTGGTGTCAGAGAAGAAGATTTTTAAAGATTTTCCCTATATAAGCCTATGTAAACTCAAAGGCCCCCGGGGCATGGGCATTTTTGGCCCTAGGGCTATAATTTGAACAATCTTGGTAGAGGTCCTCTAGATGAAGCTTCACACCAAATATCAAAGATCTGAGCCTTGCAGTTTCAGAGATGAAGATTTTTAAAGATTTTCCCTGTATAAGCCTTTGTAATACCAAAGGCCCCAGTGGCGGGGGCATTTTTGGCCCCAGGGCTATAATTTGAACAATCTTGGTAGAGGTCCACTAGGTGAAGCTTCACACTAAATATCAAAGACCTGGGCCTTGTGGTTTCAGAGAAGAAGAGTTTTAAAGATTTTCCCTATATAAGCCTATGTAAACTCAAAGGCCCCCGGGGCATGGGCATTTTTGGCCCTAGGGCTATAATTTGAACAATCTTGGTAGAGGTCCTCTAGATGAAGCTTCACACCAAATATCAAAGATCTGAGCCTTGCAGTTTCAGAGATGAAGATTTTTAAAGATTTTCCCTGTATAAGCCTTTGTAATACCAAAGGCCCCAGTGGCGGGGGCATTTTTGGCCCCAGGGCTATAATTTGAACAATCTTGGTAGAGGTCCACTAGGTGAAGCTTCACACTAAATATCAAAGACCTGGGCCTTGTGGTTTCAGAGAAGAAGAGTTTTAAAGATTTTCCCTATATAAGCCTATGTAAACCCAAAGGCCCCCGGGGCGGGGGCATTTCTGGCCCAAGGGCCATAATTTGAACAATCTTGGTAGAGGTCCACTAGATGAAGTTTCATACCGAATATCGAAGACCTGGGCCTTTCGGTTTCAGAGAAGAAGATTTTTAAAGATTTTCCCTATATAGGCCTATGTAAAACCAAAGGCCACTGGGGCGGGGGCATTTTTGGCCCTAGGGCTATAATTTGAACAATCTTGGTAGAGGTCCACTAGGTGAAGCTTCACACCAAATATCAAAGACCTGGGCGTTGTGGTTTCAGAGAAGAAGATTTTTAAACATTTTCCCTATATAAGCCTATGTAAACCCAAAGGCCAAAGGGGCGGGGGCATTTCTGGCCCAAGGGCCATAATTTGAACAATCTTGGTAGAGGTCCACTATATGAAGCTTCATACCAAATATCGAAGACCTGGGCCTTTCGCTTTCAGAGAAGAAGATTTTTAAAGTTTTCATTTTAGAAATCTATTTTTAGCTCCTGTGACCTAGATGTGCAATGGACCGGAACCATTTGAACAACTTTGAAAGGGGACCACCTAAGGATCATTCCTGTGAAGTTTGGTTAAAATCTGATCAGTGGTTTAGGAGGAGATGTCATTTGAATAAAAAGTTTACGCACGCACGCACACACGCACACACGCACGCACGACGGACGACGGACAAAAAGTGATCCCAAAAGCTCACCTTGTCACTACGTGACAGGTGAGCTAAAAATGCTTCAAAAATCTTCTTCTCTGAAACCACAGGGCCCAGAGTTTAGATATTTAGCATGTAGCAACGCCAATTGGTCACCTACATTATTCCTGCCAATCATGCCCTTCACTCCCATAGACTCATAATGGAAAAAAAGCTTAAAAAATCTTCTTCTCTGAAACCACAGCCCCCAGAGCTTAGATATTTAGCACGTAGCAACGGCAAGTGGTCACCTACATTATTCCTGCCAATCAAGCCCCTGGGGTCCAAAATGGCCACGCCCCGGGGCCAGTTAGCTCCTATAGACTTATAATAGAAAAAAAGCTTCAAAAATCTTCTTCTCTGAAACCACATGGCCCAGAGCTTAGATATTTAGTATGTAGCAATGGCAAGTGGTCACCTACATAAATCCTGCCAATCATGCCCGTGGGGTCCAAATGGGCTATGCCCCGGGGCCCCTTAGCTCCCATTGACACATAATGGAAAAAAGCTTCAAAAATCTTCTTCTCTGAAACCACAGGTCCCAGAGCTTAGATATTAAGCATGTAGCAATGACAAGTGGTCACCTACATAAATCGTGACAATCATGCCCCTGGGGTCCAAATGGGCAACACCCTGGGACCCCCTTACCTCCCATAGGAAGCACAGAACTTAGATATTTAGTGTGTAGCAACATAAAATAGCCAGCTACAAAAATCCTACTAACCCTGCCCCTTGGGTCAAAATTGGCCACGCCCGAGCTCATCACCTCCAATAGACTTATAATGGAAAAAAACTTAAAAATTCCTTCTATGAAACCATAAGGCCCAGAGCTTAGATTTTTAGTATGTAGCAACGTCAAGTGGCCACCTACATAAATCCTGCCAGTTATGCCCCTGGGATCTAAATTGGCCACACCCCAGGGCTCTTCTAAGCTTCCATAGACTTACAATTGAAGAATCTTCAAAAATCTTCTCTGAAACCACAGGGCCCTTATAATGAAAAAAACAAACAAACAAAAAAAACAACTTAAAATGGGTAAACAATCTTCAAAAATCTTCTTCTCTGAAACCATAAGTCCCAGAGCTTAGGTATTTAGCATGTAGCAATGTCGAGTGGTCGCCTACATGAATCCTGCCAATCATTCCCCTGGGGTCCAAATCCTGTGGCCCCTTAACTCCAACAAACTTATAATGGAAAAAAGCTTCAAACATCTTCTTTGAAACCATAAGTACAGACCTTAATCTTAGATATTTAGTATATAGCAACACAAAATGGTCGCCTACATAAATCCTGCCAACTGCCCTTTGGGTCAAAATTGGCCAAGCCCCAGGGCTCATTAGCTCCTATAGACTTATACTGGAAAAAACTTAAAAAAATATCTTTCTCCAAAACTATAAGGCACAGATTTTGTTTGATTTGAGGTTTTACATCCCCGTCAATACTGTATAGGTCATATTGGAGATGCTTTTCCAATTTTGTGGGACTTTTACCCGACATTGAGATGAAATTACATCTCAAGCCCTGTCCCCCAATGAAACCAGTAGGGTTTATAAGCATGGACACCGCTTTGCCTGAGCTTAGATATTTAGTATATAGCAATGTCAAGTGGTCTCCTACACTAATGATTTTCTGGTACACAGGTGAGCGATATACGGCCATTGGGCCCTCTTGTTTGTTTTTCTTCTATTTTTGATGGAAAATTCCGTTAGCAAATAGTGCAGGCCCAGATCACACGCCGCGTTTGCACTGTTTGCCAACGTACCCCTTTTGGGGTTTCCCGCATACAATGGGTTAAGGACAATGAAAATTTGTTTGCAACTGAATCAGTTTAAACTATTGAGGGTTTATCATACTATTAGACATAATTTGCATGTTTAATCCACTAGTGAATTTATTACATACATGATCTTACGTGAGTGGTAATGTAATATTGAATGTATTAAACGAGATGAGGAAAAGGGATAAAATGCAAGACATAGCCAAGCATTTCATCCCTTTTCCTCAACGAGTTTAACAAATTCAATAATTGTTTTGTTTGATTTGAGGTTTAACGTCCCTGTTAACACTGTAAAGGTCATTTTGGAGACGTTGCTTCCAGTTCTGTTGGACTTTTACCCGACATTGAGATGAAATGACATCTCAAGCCCTGTTACCCAATGAAACCAAAAGGGTTTATAAGCATGCACGGTCCGACTCGCACCATGGTTCCTGGACAGGCTTAGAGCCTCTAAGCGGTTTACCAGTACTAGTGTGCGGACGGTTTCAGCTCTGCGTGGAAGCATCATGCAGCCCATCTATTTCTTCAAGCCTCGATGGGTGGGGGCGGAAAATTCAATAATACATGAACACGAATGTAAGATTCTATTGATCATATGACATTTATGATGCATTTTTTTTTCATGACTTCTTGACAAAAACGTGACTATTCCGACATTATTAAATATGACATTGTTAAGGACCTCATAATGTGTCATGTTACAGGGCCTAACTAACTAATTTGCATATCTTATCCACATTACAGAAATTATTACATAGTGTTATTACACTCTCAGACGCGGTCATGTGATAAATGTCATTATTACATTCTCATATGATAAATGTCATTATTACATTCTCATATGATAAATGTCATTATTACATTCTCATATGATAAATGTCATTATTACATTCTCATATGATATCATTATTACATTCTTATATGATAAATGTCATTATTACATTCTAATATGATAAATGGCATTATTACATTCTCATATGATAAATAAAGTTTCTATTGTACTCACTTTATGTGTGGTTGGTCTGGCCAGTAGATATGTTTATCACTAAAACTGAAGCTCTCATCCCCTATCAACTGTTTTGCCCAGTGCTGGTTATTATACGGTGGCTCCATGCCTCCCAGCTCAGCAGGCAATACCTCTTTATGAATAGCCTGATGCAGGGTACCGAGATTAATACCATGGAAATGGATCTGAAAAATATTGATTCCCACTGGCCAATGAAAATAAGAAAAATTCTAACACAGCGCGCCTATATAGGCAATGGAAAATAACTGTGTTTTATTCTGCAACAAATCACAGCTCGGAAGAGCGTGACGAGTGACGTCATTAAAATTCCCAATTTATGACGTCACTAGTCGATTTCCTTGACGTTAGACGGTGTAACGTCATTTTCTCCCATCGAAAATGTAAGAAAAGGATATAAATGCATGTGTTTCAGTCGATAATTTTAGCGGGATTTCTTATAACAATGGCGAAAGGTTGTGAGATTTTGAAGGAAACAACAACATTATTGCCGATTTTCAGCGTGTTAGAATCGAAATAGATCAGCTCTTGTCTGTGATTTGTTGAGTAATAAATCACAGTTTGTCGGTCAGTTGTAAGTAGACAAATCACGCGCGCTACGCGCTTGTGATTTGTCTACTTTACAACTGACCTCCAAACTGTGATTTATTACTCAACAAATCACAGCTAGAGATGATCTATTTCTTAAACAACTGTACAATCACTAAATGTGATGACTGATGATGGTTGGTTTCAGCTCTGGGTGGAAGCACCATGCAGCCAAATCTATTTCTCCAAGCCCTACTGCAAACAGTGTAGATCCAAGTCAGATGGCATTTGATCAGGATCTAGACAATTTGTTGTTCAGTTTTCAAATTTGAAAAATTTTATATCAAATAATTTGAATGGTATCAAATAATTTGATAGTCAGAAATGGGTGTGGCTAAATTAGTTTATTCAGCAGGATGAGGGTTAAAAGAAAATTCAGGTCTCAATTTGAACCCTTTTTGTACCAAATGGAATCTTCCACCTTATATATGGCAGGTGTTCATTTCGAAATTTAGGTGTGTACAATTGTGTTTTCTTCAAAATTTATTCAGGAAATGACTAACATTTTGCAAACAGTGTAGGCCTGATCAGACTCCACATTCTGCGGTGTCTGATCTGGGCCTGCACTGTTTGCCAAGGTACCCGTTTAGGGGTTTCTGGTACTGAATGGGTTAACTGGTCTTTATTGCAGAAACTTCACTGTTCTTGTGACTTACCATAGAATTTATACTGAATTATAATTCTTGCATAATGTTATTGTATGGGTTTGTTCCGGGATTATGATCATTGTATGGTTTGCATGTAAGACGTAAGTTACTATAAAATTACATTGCCTAATTTGAACTAAAAGCTCGGATATTCAGTTTCTTTTCTGAAACTTGATCAATCAAGCTATGGCAAGTGATATATGTGGTTTCAGGTTTGACATTGTGCAGGGCTTAATTCCTGAATTTGACTCTTTGTTTGTTTGTTTGAGGTTTAACGTCCACGTCAACACTGTAAAGGTCATTTTGGAGATGTTGCTTCCAATTTTGTGGGACTTTTACCCGACATTGAGATGAAATGACATCTCAAGCCCTGTCGCCCAATGAAACCAATAGGGTTTATTAGCATGGACGTTCCACCTCGCACCAAGAAGCCTCCGTGGTGCAGTGGTTACGCTACTCGCCTTGTAAACCAGGGATCGCAGGATCGATCCCGGGCTTCTCCAGACTTTCGGATGAGTCTTTAAACCGAGGTCCCGTCTCCGTATGACCTTAACTGTTGGTGGGACGTAAAACTAAAACTCACTCACTCACTCCACCTCGCACCGCGGTTCCTGGACAGGCTTCAATCCTCTAAGTGGTTTACCTGCATGGGTAAGGCCATGCAGTTTGGTAAATGACAAACATTTTTACTCAACCGCCATCACTGGGCACTCACAGTGGCAATTAACCCATTTTGTACCAGAAACCCCAAAACGGGTATCCTGGCAAATATAGTACAGGCCCAGATCAGACGCCGCAGAACGCGGCGTCTCAGCAGGGCCTGCACTGTTTGAAAAAAGTTCAGCCATTTTCCAAACAAATTTTGAAGAAAAGACAAACTGACACCCCTAAATCTCAAGATGGACTTCTGCCATTCCTAAGTAGGAAGATTCCGTTTGCAAAAAAAAGGGTTAAGACTAGTGGAATTTTCCACTCATGTTAACTCAGAACAACATTTGCTTGCATTTTGTCACTTTAAGGCATCAGTTGTTCAAAGCATTGTTAGCTTAATGAGCTTGTTAGTGGCCAGAATATTAAGTGTCTAGAAAGTGCAATATAGTGGTACTGTAAAAAATCTTAAAAATTGAGGATCTGCTGTAATTCTCCTAAACTTTTTGCAAATTTGTTTCACGATCCAACAAGGAGTCCAAAAGTGCCAATAGAATGGCAAACAGTGTAAACACTGATCAGATTTCTCCTTCAGGAGCAGCCTGATCTGGGTCTGGACTGTTTGCTTAGGCCTGTCTGTCCCAATACTTAGGATCATTACAGGCACTGGCAAAATCTACTCTCATTTTTAAAGCAAAGATATTAAGTTTATATCCAATATCAGGATTTACACTGTTTGACATTCGTTTTATGAATTTGGAGGAATAAATGACATCAAGTAATCTAATTTGGTTCAAAGTCAGAGATGGGTGTGGCTAAAATGAATATTCAGCAAGAGAAGGGTTAAATGATCCTAATGACAGTGTAGTTGAAGGACTGGTAACGGGTCCAGCATAGACAGACATCAACGAGCCAGACTAAGGGCATCAGATGGAAGCCCACAAGTGGTTCTGGTCCTACACTTTTTGCAAAGGAAAGAGTTGTCGTACATGTTTAGTGGGATAAGGGATAAAATATTCTGATGAGGCAATAATATAAGAATCTTATATGGGTGTGAGGGGTGGATAGAAAAATCCGTCCCAAGGGTCACTGTTCAGCATCACGAGGCTTGCCGAGTGATGCCGGACAGTGATCCCGAGGGACGGATTTTTCTATCCACCCCTCACACCCATATTGGATTCTTTTTCTTGCATACCTTCCATTTCTATTGCGATTTTTTAATGCTGCTGTCACTTCGGTTACCAACGTCTGCCATTTTGTGATGACACAACAGGAATGTTTAGTGACGTCACGCATGATGACGCCACACATGAGGTTGTAATCAACCAGTGCATTTATCAAACACGCGATTATATTCGATTTGGGGTCGGAACACCAGGGTCAGAACATAAATTTCTATCCCAGGGTAAAATCGCGGATTTCCTTGTCTGGTGTGCAAGAATAATGAGTACACACCACATACCTATATATCTTATAAACCTTAGCATATTACTCCCACACCTACCAACCTCTGATCAGGATCTACACTGTTTGCAAAAGGTAGGGATTGTCATATTCAGTGGAATAAGGATTACAATATTTTGATGAGGTGATTTTTGTACACACATGTCATGAACCACTATAATAAATGCTGATGTAAAAGATAAACGTTTCTATTGTTTTCATATCACTGACAGTGTGTTAGAGTACCGTAGTCATACTATGTATTGGGGCATATCGGCCAAAGCAAACAGTGAAGCCACGATCAGACTGCTCCTCAAGGAGCAGCCTGATCAGGGTGAACACTGTTTGCCCTTTTCTCTGCACCTTTTTTGGACTCGTTGCTAGATCAGGACACAAATTTGTTAAAATTTTAGGAGAGTTACAGAGTATATATTAAGATAAAAGTTTCTATTGTTTTCATATCAACAACAGTATTTTAGCTTACCATTATGATCCTAACAATTGGGGCAGATAGACCAAAAGCAAACAGTGCAGATCCAGATCAGACTGCTCCTGATCACGGTCTACACCGTTTGCCCTTCAAACTGCATCGTATGGACTCTTTGCCGGACCATGAAACAAATTTGTTAAAATTTTAGGAGAGTTACTGAGAGTTACTAAGCAAGTGCTGAAGCTGTAGGAATTTTTAGGACTTATATGGTAAGCAAAAGTATTTAAAATGTATGCGCAAAACATTTCTATCATAACAGTTTGGAAGGTTGGGAGCAGTCAGATCAGGGTTTGCATTGTTTGATTTAGTACTGGTATCTGACAGCTTGGGATAACTACATGTACACATTAACCTCATTACAGTCGAACTTCAATGGCTCGAACAACTTTGGGACCTCGAAAATCTGTTCGAGACAGGGGTAGTTCGAGCCACTGAGGGTTACTGTCAGGAGGCATAACGAGATACTTTTAGACATCTTTTCGGTGTTCTATAATGAAAATGTATGCTGTGTGTACTCATTAGAATCGCCTCATCGAGGCGATTCTAATGAGTGCACACAGCATACATTTGCAAGATAAAAGACTAAAATCTCCTTAATTATCCCCTACTAATTCTTATGTAGAGGATTTCGCTTGGGACTCAAGAATGGGTTCGACACATCCATGGTAAACGAGCTATCGGTGTTCGAGCCATCGAAGTTCTACTGTATAACATTTTATTAAAGCAAAGATTCTGGATATAACATGATTGAAAGATGGATCCCAAAACTGAATAGGTTATATACGAAAATGACCATTTATGGTCACGTTTCTATATAATCTCCTAAAAAAGTTATAGATTATATAGAAAAATAGTCTATTTTCTATATAATCTCCCAAAATGTATAGATTATGCAGAAAAATGATCATTAATGGTAATTTTTTCTATATAATCTATACTTTTTGTTTGGATATAACATGGTTATTACATAATATATACACCTTTGTTTGGATAAAACAAGGTTATTTAGACAACACAGTTTCTGTTTTGGACCCAAAAATAGTGTCATCATACTTTGTGGTGTATAGTAGATGTTCTTGTTTGAAGGCCGCCACAATGAAAGCCTTTATTCTGGTTTGCCTAACTGTCATATATTTATGCGGAACTATCGAAGCCAAAACAGCCAATGAGTGGAAAGAAAGAATCATATACCAGTTACTAACGGACAGATTTGCACAAAGTACCACTGATCCCCCAACACCTTGTACCGACCTACAGGGTTGGTGTGGGGGTACATTCAAGGGGATTCAGCGTAGATTGGATTATATCAAGAGACTTGGTGCTAATGCCATTTGGATTTCTCCCATTGTTGTTAATACTGTCGGCGGTTACCATGGTTACTGGGCAAAAGATTTGACCCAGATAGACGGTCACTTTGGGACTGAGCAAGACTTGAAGGACTTAGTGGACGAGTGTCACCGCAATGATATCTGGGTAATGGTGGACGTGGTCCCTAATCACATGGGATATCCTCAAGGATGTAACTGGAATCCATGTGACCATGGAAAGCTTGTAAATTTCACTGGGTATGTACCTTTCAATCTACCGGAACACTATCATACCTTGTGTTTTATTAACTTCAGTAATCCAGACCAGCGGCAGATTGAGGTCTGCCGACTCGCTAACTTACCAGATCTCAATCAGACAGTTCCGTTTGTCAGGGACACGTTACTGAACTGGATTTCAAACTTAACAACTAAGTACGGATTTGACGGGTATAGAGTGGACACAACCAGACATGTAGCCAAAGATTTCTGGCCCAAGTTTCAGACTGCTGCCGGAGTGTTTCTGACGGGTGAAGTGGCTGTACAGGATAATACAGCGTATGTCGCCGATTATCAGAATTACATGGACTCGGTATTAAACTATCCTACATACTCTGCTCTGAGGCGTGTCTTCAATAATGGGGAAAGCATGACAGTTCTAAGTGACAGCCTCACACAGCAAAGACAATTATTCAAAGATGTCAGTGTACTTGGACTATTCTCGGAAAATCATGATCAACCAAGATTCCTCAGTCTTACCAAGGTGGGTATTGGGTGATATTTGAAGGAGAATTTACCTTATTTAAGAAATAGATCAGCTCTGTGATTTGTTGAGTAATAAATGCTTTAAAATCACAGTTTGGAGGTCAGTTGTAAAGGAGATCAAATCACGTGTGTAGCGCGTGTGATTTGTCTACTTACAACTCATTGACAAACTGTGATTTATTACTCAACAAATCACAGATCACAGCTAATCTATTTCGATTCTAACACGCTGAAAATAGGCAATAATGTTGTTCTTTCCTTCAAAATTTCACAACCTTTCGCCATTGTTAGAAGAGATCCCACTAAAATTATCGACTGAAACACATGCATTTATATCCTTTTCTACGTTTTTGAAGCGAGAAAATGACGTTACACCGTCTAATGTCAGGGAAATCGACTAGTGATGTCATTGTTGCAGAATAAAACACAGTTATTTTCCATTGCCTACATAGGCGCGCTGTGTTAGAATTCCACATATAAAAATCAAAGCACTGATGGATGGATTGTCTCTGAGTGCAGGTTGGGGAAAATGGGCCTGAACGGGGACTTAGACTGTTTCATTTAACCCTTAAATTCCTATAAGCAAACCGTGTAGACCCTGATCAGAGTTGCGATTTCCATGTCTGACCCTTAAGTTCCTGTACTGTAAGCAAACAGTGTAGATCCTGATCAGATGCCACGTTCTGCGGCATCTGATCTGGGTCTACACTGTTTGCTTAGACCAACCCATGACTCTACGGATAATCTTTTTACGCAACACGCTGGCCTCACTCGTTCTGTAAATTTTATATATAAATTACATGAATTTCCTACAAATCTGTGATAGTCACATGGACTCCAGCGCTAATAGAAGTTTTGCCCTTATAACTTTGGGTTTATTGGTAAACAATCGACCCAAAAATAGAAGTGAAGGCAATGATCAGGAATCGATACAATTAACCCACAGCTCCACAACCAGACACTAATGGAAACATCAATAGCCAAATGCCATAAGGACAGTTACTTTCTCACAAAATGGCCAATTGGCTATCCAAAACAAAATAATATAGCGACACACACACTCAAACAAGAGGGCCCAATGGCCCTATATCGCTCACCTGTGTACCAGAAAATCATTAGTGTAGGAGACCACTTGACATTGCTACATACTAAATATCTAAGCTCAGGCAAAGCAGTGTCCATGCTTATAAACCCTGCTGGTTTCATTGGGCGACAGGGCTTGAGATGTAATTTCATCTCAACACGGCACAGTTGGCAGGATTTATGTAGGCGACCATTTTGTGTTGCTATATACATGTACTAAATATCTAAGGTCTGTACTTCATGGTTTCAAAGAAGATGTTTGAAGCTTTTTCTATTATAAGTTTGTTGGAGTTTTGGGGCCACAGGATTTGGACCCTAGGGGCATGATTGGCAGGTTTCATGTAGGCGACCACTCGACATTGCTACATGCTAAATACCTAAGCTCTGGGACTTACGGTTTCAGAGAAGAAGATTTTTGAAGATTTTTTTCCCCATTTTAAGTTGTTTTTTTTTGTGTTTTTTTTTTCATTATAAGGGCCCTGTGTTTTCAGAGAAGAAGATTTTTGAATTTTCTCCAATTGCAAGTCTATGGAAGCTAAAGAGCCCTGTGGTGGGGCCAATTTGGATCCCAGGGGCATAACTGGCAGGATTTATGTAGGTGGCCACTTGTCGTTGCTACATACTAAAAATCTAAGCTCTGGGCCTTATGGTTTAATAGAAGAAGATTTTTTAAGTTTTTTTCCATTATAAGTCTACTGGAGATGATGAGCTCGGGCGAGGCCAATTTTGACCCCAGGGGCAGGGTTAGCAGGATTTTTGTAGCTGGCTATTAATATGTTGCTAGATACTAAATATCTAAGTTCTGTGCTTCACAGTTTCTGAGAAAAGGATTTTTGAAAGTTTGCCATTATGAGTCTATGGGAGCTAAGGGGCCCATTTGGACCCCAGGGGCATGATTAGCAGGAAATATGAAGGTGACCACTTGCCGTTGCTACATGCTAAATATCTAAGCTCTGGGCGCTGTGGTTTCAGAGAAGAAGATTTTTGAAGCTTTTTTTCCATTATGAGGCTATGTGAGCTAAGGGGCCCCGGGGTGTGGCCCATTTGGACCACAGGGGCATGATTGGCAGGAATTATGTAGGTGACCACTTGCTGTTGCTATAGCCATATATCTCAGCTCTGGGCCCTGTGGTTTCAGAGAAGAAGATTTTGAAGCTTTTTTCCGTTATGAGTCTATGGATGCTAAGGGGAACTGGGGCTTGGCCCATTTGGACCCCACGGGCATGATTGGCAGGATTTATGTAGGTGACCACTTGCCATTGCTACATGCTAAATATCTCAGCTCTGGGCCCTGTGGTTTCAGAGAAGAAGATTTTTGAATTTTTTTTTTTTCCATTATGAGTCTATAGGAGCTAAGGAGCCCCGGGCGTGGCCCTTTTGGACCCCAGGGGCATGATTGGCAGGAATTATGTAGGTTACCACTTGCCGTTGCTATCTGCTAAATATCTAAGCTCTGGGCACTGTGGTTTCAGAGAAGAAGATTTTTTAAGCTTTTTTCCATTATGAGTCTATGGGAGCAAAGGGGCCCCGGCGCGTGGCCCATTTGGAACCCAGGGGCATGATTAGCAGGAATTATGTAGATGACCAAATGCCGTTGCTATATGCTAAATATCTAAACTCTGGGCCCTGTGGTTTCAGAGAAGAAGATTTTTGAAGCTTTTTTTTTTTTCCATTATGAGTCTATGGGAGCTAAGGGACCCCGGGGTGTGGCCCATTTGGACCCTAGGGGCATTATTGGCAGGATTTATGTAGGTGACCACTTGCCGTTGCTACATGCCAAATACCTCAGCTCTGGGCCCTGTGGTTTCAGAGAAGAAGATTTTTGAAGCTTTTGTCCATCATGAGTCTATAGGAGCTAAAGGGCCCCAGGGCGTGGCCCATTTGGACCCCAGGGGCATGATTGGCAGGAATTATGTAGGTGACCACTTGCCGTTGCTACATGCTAAATATCTAAGCTCTGGGCGCTGTGGTTTCAGAGAAGAAGATTTTTGAAGCTTTTTGTTCCATTATGAGTCTATGGGAGCTAAGGGGCCCTGGGGCATCGCCCATTTGGAACCCAGGGGCCTGATTGGCATGATTTATGTAGGTGACCACTGGCTGTTGCTACATGATAAATATCTAAGCTCTGGGCCCTGTGTTTCAGAGAAGAAGATTTTTGAAGCTTTTTTTTTTCCATTATGAGTCTATGGGAGCTAAGGGGCCCCGGGGTGTGGCCAATTTGGACCCCAGGGGCATGATTGGCAGGAATTATGTAGGTGACCACTTGCTGTTGCTACACGTCAAATATCTCAGCTCTGGGCCCTGTGGTTTCAGAGAAGAAGATTTTTGAAGCTTTTTTCCATTATGAGTCTATAGGAGCTAAAGGGCCCCGGGGTGTGGCCAGTTTGGACCCCAGGGGCATGATTGGCAGGAATTATGTAGGTGACCACTTGCCGTTGCTACATGCTAAATATTTAAGCTCTGGACCCTGTGGTTTCCCAGAAGAAGATTTTTGAAGCTTTTTGTTCCATTATGAGTCTATGGGAGCGAAGGGGCCCCGGGGTGTGGCCAATTTGGACCCTAGGGGCATGATTGGCAGGAATTATGTAGGTGACCACTTGCTGTTGCTACATGCCAAATATCTCAGCTCTGGGCCCTGTGGTTTCAGAGAAGAAGATTTTGAAGCTTTTTTCCATTATGAGTCTATGGGAGCTAAGGGGCCCCTGGGCTTGGCCCATTCGGACCATACGGGCATGATTGGCATGATTTATGTAAATGACCACTTGCCATTGCTACATGCTAAATATCTAAGCTCTGGGCGCTGTGGTTTCAGAATGGAAGATTTTTTAAGCTTTTTTCCATTATGAGTCTATGGGAGCAAAGGGGCCCCGGCCCGCGGCCCATTTTGAACCCAGGGGCATGATTAGCAGGAATTATGTAGGTGACCAATTGCCGTTGCTACATGCTAAATATCTAAACTCTGGGCCCAGTGGTTTCAGAGAAGAAGATTTTTGAAGCTTTTTTTTTCCATTATGAGTCTATGGGAGCTAAGGGACCCCGGGGCGTGGCCCATTTGGACCCTAGGGGCATGATTGGCAGGATTTATGTAGGTGACCACTTGCTGGTGCTACATGCCAAATACCTCAGCTCTGGGCCCTGTGGTTTCATAGAAGAAGATTTTTGAAGCTTTTTTCCATTTTGAGTCTATAGGAGCTAAAGGGCCCCGGGATGGGCCCGTTTGGACCCAAGGGGCATGATTGGCAGGAATTATCTAGGTGACCACTTGCCGTTGCTACATGCCAAATATCTCAGCTCTGGGCCCTGTGGTTTCCGAGAGCGAAGGGGCCCCGGGGCGTCGTCCATTTGGAACCCAGGGGCATGATTGGCAGGAATTATGTAGGTGACCACTGGCTGTTGCAACATGCTAAATATCTAAGCTCTGGGCCCTGTGGTTTCAGTGAAGATTTTTGAAGCTTTTTTCCATTATGAGTCTATTGGAGCAAAGGGGTCCCGGGGTGTGGCCAATTTGGACCCTAGGGGCATGATTGGCAGGAATTATGTAGGTGACCACTTGTCGATGTTACATGCCAAATATCTCAGCTCTGGGCCCTGTGGTTTCAGAGAAGAAGATTTTTGAAGCTTTTTTTCCATTATGAGTCTATAGGAGCTAAAGGGCCCCAGGGTGTGGCCCATTTGGACCCCAGGGGCATGATGGGCAGGAATTATGTAGGCGACCACTTGCCGTTGCTACATGCTAAATATCTAAGCTCTGGGCCCTGTGGTTACAGAGAAGAAGATTTTTGAAGCGTTTTGTTCCATTATGAGTCTATGGGAGCTAAGGGGCCCTGAGGCGCAGCCAATTTGGACCCCAAGGGCATGATTGGCAGGAATTATGTAGGTGACCACTGGCCTTTAATACATGCTAAATATCTAAGCTCTGGGCCCTGTGGTTTCAGAGAAGAAGATATTTTAATTTTTTCCCATTGTAAGTCTATGGGAGCTATATGTTGCCATAGCAACCAGAATTCCAATCTGATCAGCCCAAAAACCTTATGCAGCCTTTCCCCCTACCTGATGATGCTTCTCATGAAATTTTATGAAGATTGACCATGGGGTATTAGAGATATACTTATTTGAAATTGTTTACGGACGCACGGACACACGCACGCACGCACGACGGACGACGGACAAAAAGTGATCACAAAAGCTCACCTTGTCACTACGTAACAGGTGAGCTAAAAAGACAATCTATAACAAAAATAAACGATGATGGAAGAAATGCCTTGGAACGGTCAGTGAAATGAATTCCATTTGGAGTGGGGGTGGGTGGGGATGGGTGGGGGCTTAAATCTATTTTACGCAGCGATTTAGACAAATAATTTTTTCAGTCCGCATGAAGGCCTCCTAACTCATCAGTGCAACATTTCCAAGAACACAAAAATCAAACAACCACAGAGATGAAACAATGGTGAGGACTCTACAGCAACAAACCACTGAAATGCTGGAGCTAAAGAAAACCAGCAGTGAGACTCGGATGGGCCCGACCAGAGACACAGCATCAGGCACCAACCAACATTACTTAAATTAAATTCTCTCTAATTCTCAGTAAGCCTTTGTTTGTTTGTGTTTGATTTGAGGTTTATTAAATTAACGTCCCCATCAACACTGTAAAGGCTATTTTGGAGACGTTGCTTCCAATTTTGTGGGACTTTTACCCGACATTGAGATGAAATGACATCTCATGCCCTGTCGCCCAATGAAACCATTAGGGTTTATAAGCATGGACTAGCACCACTTTGCCTGGGCAGGGTTAGATCCTCTAAGTGGTTTACCAATACTTGTGTGCAGGTTGGTTTCAGCTCTGCATGGAAGCATCATGTAGCCCATATATTTCTTCAAGCCCTGGGTCGTATGGTGTATTGACAACAATTATTCTTGCACACCAGACAAGAAAATCCTTGATTATACGTAACCCTGGGATAGAAATTTATGTTCTGACCCTGGTGTTCTGACCCAAAATCGAATATAATCGCGTGTTTGATAAATGCACTGGTTGATTACGACCTCGTATTCGCCGTCGTTAAGGTTGACGTCACAACAACGTCACTAAACATTGCTGCAGTGTCAACACAATATGGCGGACGTTGGTAACCGAAATGACTGCAGCATTAAAAGTCCGCGCTAAGAAATGGAAGGTACATGTATGCAAGAAAAAGAATCTAATATGGGTGTGAGGGGTGGATAGAAAAATCCGTCCCTCAGCAAGCCTCGTGATGCCGGACAGTGACCCTTGGGACGGATTTTTCCATCCAGCCCTCACACCCATATAAGATTCTTATATCCTTAAAATATCACCAAATACCCTATTTCTCTGTTTCTATTTTACCTAGGACATATCTATGTACAAGAATGTGCTGGTTTATATCGTGTTAGGAGAAGGTATTCCAATCATTTATTACGGCTCAGAGCAAATGTTTAACGGCAGAGGAGATCCAAATAACAGAGAGTCACTCTGGCCGAGAGGTGATCCCAGCTCTACGATGTTTGGTTATCTACAAAACTTGACATCTTACAGAAAACAACGTGGGTACTTTGTGGACCAGCCAGTTCAAGTATTACAGGTGACACCAAAGGGTTTTGTATTCAGCAGAGGTGTACAACATGAAACTCTTGTTTTCATGTCTAATTCCGGTCATGGTACAGAAGTTGAAATAGAGTTGAAAGATGGAGAGCTGTCTAATATCAAAGATGAAGCTGAATATATGGATATATTTTCATCAATGAAACTGGAGGTGATGCAGTGTCAATTAAAAATTATTTTGACCAACGGAGAGCCTGTGGTATTAAAGAAAACTAAAGCGGGAACTGGAAAACCTTGTAACATGTTAAGTTCAGATGCAAATGTGCTCAAGTTTGCCAGGGCTAAAAAGCTACATTATCCTAACAAACCTCCTTTGGGTCTTTAGTCTTTTTTAGAACTGCTGACTATTGCAGGCCATAATGGCTATTGCGTTGTTATTATTAATGCCAAAAACACCATTGCAATACTATTATTTTTGCAGGTTTCTATTGTAATGCTATTGTGATATGCCTTTTCTTTGAAACAATGTAGATCCAGATCAGATGGCTTCTTCAGAAGCCATCTGATCAGGATCTACATTGTTTGTCATTCAGGTTGTGAATTTGTTGTAATAATTTGCATCAAGCAATCTGATTGGTTGATAATCGGTAGTGGGTGTGGCATATATGAATATTCAGCAGAACAAGGGTTAAAAGTTAACAAACTGATATACTGTAATAGTCCTAAGTATTAGGACATATAGGGCAAACAGTGTAGACTGAGATCAGACTACTCCTAAGGGAGCAGTCTGATCAGGGTCTACACTGTCTGCCATTCAGTCTGCAACTTCAAGACTCCTTGCTGGACCATGAAACAAATTTGTTAAATTTTAGAAGAATTACAGCAAGTCCACAAGGTGTCACGATTTTTAGGATTTTTACGGTATAATCATAGGGAACACTTTTTGATTAAAAAAGACCAAAGATTTCCATAAGGTGTAAAACAAAAAATAGCTGTGTTTCTACTAATTTTTCATAATTTTTCTATAATGCTTACAGTTCTGATGATGTACAATGTTGAAATTGCCGGTCTCTGTAGCTCAGTCGGATGCGTGTCTGACTGGTGATCAGGAGGACGCGGGTTCGATATCTGTCGGGGTTAGCAACATTCTTTTGTGGAGATTGATCAAGAATAAATCTTTTCTATGGTCATTCTCTCCCTTCTTCTGATTCAAGAAGGGCAGTTGTCAGTTTCTAGCGGAAGAATGTGCACTCTGAAGTAACAATAAGCCTGCTGATTAAATTAATCACCACTACCAATTTTGACTATCAACCAATCAAATACTTTGATATAATGTATTCATTCAATTCACAATCTGCATAGCAAACATTGTAGATCCTGGTCAGAATCAGATGGCTTCTTTGGGGTCGGATGAATAGATAAAGTCGGCAAGGAACTCTTCAGTAAAAAGAAATAAAGAACAGTTCTCTTTCTCATCGTTTTTCTCATTTGGTGGTGGTGAATGCTTTGGATTTCATCGCAAACATTGCATCATTTTTAAACATATTTAAAAGCAAAATGTGTATGATCATTTGATAAAAAATCATCAGAAATTAAAGGAAATGTAAGGAGCAATTGGACAGAGTTATTCGTTGTCAAGGGTTTAAGACTGATTTTAAATATTTCTTGTGCACATTTGGTAAGGTCATATAACAAAATACCTTTATCTTCACCTCTGAAAATGTGGACCTCAGCGGAAGTGACGTCACATCGACTTAATTAATAGGCTTGCCCTGACATTTAATCGTATGAACCAACATCTATCTCATAAGGTTTAATGTCCCTGTCAACACTGTAAAGGTCATTTTGGAGACGTCGCTTCCAATTTTGTGGGACTTTTACCCGACATCGAGATGATATGACGTCTCAAGCCCTGTCGCCCAATGAAACCAATAGGGTTTACAAGCATAGACGGGCCGACTCACACCGCTTTGCCTGGGCAGGCTTAGATCCTCTAAGCAGTTTACCAAAAAACTTGTGTGCGGGTCGGTTTCAGCTCTGCGTGAAAGCATCATGTAGCCCATATATTTCTTCAAGCCCCGATGGACGGGGGCCGGCCTCACAGAGCTCCAACTCAGTTCAGACAAGAATTATCTCCCTTGAAAGTTTATCATCTTAACCCTTATCCTGCTGAACACAACAACCCCTGCATTTGCAAACAGTGTTGATCCTGATCAGATGATGTCTGGCTTCTTTCTACACTGTTTTGCCATTCAGTATGCAAATTTGACTGATTACATCATCATCATCAATGGATTTTGATTAACATGCAGGTACAGGGGCATCGTCCACATATGTGGGCCCCCTTGAGGTAGCTGGCTTGCTGCATGCATAGCAGATCTTACACCAGATCTCCAGGTCTGCCTATCATGAGGATCGATAGCAGAGAGCTTCCTTTCTCTGCAATCTCTTTCTGTCAGCTGCTTCCAGGTCATCTTGGGCCTTCCAGGCCCCCGCTTTCCACCTACCTGGCAGTCTTGACTTCACCGTTGGAGAGTTTCACATGTCCATACCAGCGAAGCCTTCTCTCTTTCAGGATGAGGTCCAGGCCCTCAATGCCAAGACTTTCAATTAACTCACTGGACCTGATGGTGACAGTGTCCTGTGGCTTGACATTGCAAATCTGTCTGATCATTGCCATGTCATTCTGCTGAAGACGTTGGAGGGTTGGCTTCGTCAATGGCAATGTCTCACTGGCATGGAGCATTGCGCTCCATACACAAGAGCTGTACACACGGCCACGTGTCTTGAACGAGAGGTAGCGATAAGAGAGAACTGGTAGCAACTCCTTGAATTTCTTTCACACGTGATGTGGATGAAAGGTCGCAACCACCCGCTGCTGAGAGCATATTAACTAGGTAGCAAACGGAAGCTACAAGCTCCAACTTGGACTTGCCCTCTATGGTCTGCCATCTAAGGGTTGTGCAGTTCCTTGGCACCGTGTACACCTGTAATCAGAGTCCCCTATCAAGCCCTTGAGCCCACTGCATTTCTTGTGCATCCAGAACTTGCAGCCATTACAAAAGAATCTGTTGCTGCCCACTCCAGTGTGACATTCAACGCATGGGAACTGGCCTGTACTCTGCACCAGGTCCAGCCATTACGAAAACACGCCTATGCAAATGCATTGTAAAGTATACACTATCAAGTAATTTGATTGGTTGACAGTCAGCAATGGTTGTGGCTAAATTAAATTTGTTAATTATGGCTGGCACGATTAATCGTATAATCGATTAATGGATCGATAAATTCCAGAAAAATGATTATCATTTCTGATTTGCTTGTAATCGATTACTTGACAGGTACAATTTACTAACCAAAGTTATGCCTAAAATAGCTGGGCGAGTGGCAAAAAGTGCAGACCCTGATGGGACGCCGCATTCTGCGGCGTCTCATCTGGGTCTACACTGTTTGCCCAGGCCTGTTTGTTCAAATATACATAAAGTAAATTACAAAATATGGTAAGAGACATGCTCAGAGAGGTAAAACTATGACAAAAAAACATAGCGATTACTAATCGATTATCGATCGCAATGACATGACTGATAATCGATTATCTTTTCAGCTCCGATTAGCCAGCCTTATTGTTAATGCACTGCAGAAAATTCTAGAGCAGATAACAATTGGTGTTTTTTTTTCAGAGTAAACTGCCACAAGTGAAAATGTCTTTTTGTGTCCATGAGTGAAATAAAAATTAATCTTAAACCGAAAAAATCAAATATCCTTTATATCTTTCCTGTATCACGAAAACACACCTATATGATTTTGATCCCCCCACCCCCCTGAACCCCACTTTTATATAACCCACTTTTGTATAGTAAAACTGGGTTTAGAGGGGTAAATCTTATTTTTCTTATTTCAGCTCTACAATATAGATTGTGGGTACTCGTGAGAACCGCCTCAATTGAGTATCCACAATATATTTTGAGCAGAAATAAGAAAAATATCACAACTTTCCATCTGAAAATTTTCGTTTTTGGCTGGTAAACTTTACAATGCATTTGCATAGGCATGTTTTCGTAATGACTGCTCATGGAGCAAGTCACAAGAAAACTAGCCTTACTGTAACTTTGTAAATCAAACTGCTATAACTTTGTCAGTGTTTCTCAACTGTAACCTCAAAACAATATGCACTGCTCCAAACCAAAGAGAAGTTTCACCTCGATCAGATGTAAGCTATACGAGACGATACTGCACACTGCACACAACCCTGCTGAATTGCTAATATTTGGTAGACCATAACCTCAAAATAATATGCACTGCTCCAAATCATGGTCTAACATAGACAAGTTTCAGCTCTATCAGATGTAAGCTATACAAGCTGATAGCTGCACACAACTCTGCTAAATTGCTAATATTTGGTAGACCATAACCTCAAAACAATAAGTGCTGTTCCACATCATGGTGTAACTATAATTCAAGTTTGAGACTGATTGGATGTAAACTACTGAAGAAGTTGACAAAGCCGGAAATGAAGTTTACAGACAGACACAAATAGGCCAAACTCAGTAACTTAACCCATTTTGTACCAGAAACCTCAAAACGGGTATCCCGGCAAACAGTGCAGGCCCAGATCAGATTCCGCAGAACGGGGCGTCTGATCAGGGCCTCCACTATTTGCTAAATGTTCAGTCATTTTCCAAATAAAATTTGAATAAAAACACAGCCTGACATCCCTACAATTTGAAATGGACACCTGCTTTATATAAGGAGGAAGATTCCATTTTGTACAAAAAGGGTTAATATGTCCTGTTTTTCAAATGGGTGCATAAAAAGGTGAAAAAATATGTCTGATAAGATCTTTGCACCTAAATATTTTTGGTACTTGGTTGTTACCGTTATCAAGTGTTTGTTTACATATGGATTTATTGTTTATACTGTAATTACTCTAAAATGTACACCTTAACTTAAACAAGTCTGTGAAAAGAACACCATCCTAAATCTCATTTTATATACAGGGAAAACTGATGTTTATGGGGGTATACATTATTTTTCTTATTTCTACTCCAAGACATTGGTTGTGGGTACTTGTTATAACCGCCACATTGAGGCGGTTCTAAAGTGCACCCACAGCCTGAGGCGGTTCTAAAGAGCAACCTATGTTTGCAGTATAAATAAGAAAAATATCAAGGATTTTCATCAGAAAAGTAGCCATTTTGGAGATGTGAAAAAATGCAAGTTATGTCGCATTGGTGTGTTATGGTAATGAAACTGATTTTCACCATTATCTTGCTGTTTACAACAACCCCTATCTTTGCAAACAGTGTAGATCAAGTTCAGATGGCTTCTGAAGAAGTCTTATCTTGCTGTTTACAACAACCCCTATCTTTGCAAACAGTGTAGATCAAGTTCAGATGGCTTCTGAAGAAGTCTTATCTTGCTGTTTACAACAACCCCTATCTTTGCAAACAGTGTAGATCAAGTTCAGATGGCTTCTGAAGAAGCCTTATCTTGCTGTTTACAACAACCCCTATCTTTGCAAACAGTGTAGATCAAGTTCAGATGGCTTCTGAAGAAGTCTTATCTTGCTGTTTACAACAACCCCTATCTTTGCAAACAGTGTAGATCAAGTTCAGATGGCTTCTGAAGAATCTTATCTTGCTGTTTACGACAATCCTTATCTTTGCAAACAGTGTAGATCAAGTTCAGATGGCTTCTGAAGAAGTCTTATCTTGCTGTTTACAACAACCCCTATCTTTGCAAACAGTGTAGATCAAGTTCAGATGGCTTCTGAAGAAGTCTTATCTTGCTGTTTACAACAACCCCTATCTTTGCAAACAGTGTAGATCAAGTTCAGATGGCTTCTGAAGAAGTCTTATCTTGCTGTTTACGACAATCCTTATCTTTGCAAACAGTGTAGATCAAGTTCAGATGGCTTCTGAAGAAGTCTTATCTTGCTGTTTACGACAATCCTTATCTTTGCAAACAGTGTAGATCAAGTTCAGATGGCTTCTGAAGAAGTCTTATCTTGCTGTTTACGACAACCCCTATCTTTGCAAACAGTGTAGATCAAGTTCAGATGGCTTCTGAAGAAGTCTTATCTTGCTGTTTACGACAATCCTTATCTTTGCAAACAGTGTAGATCAAGTTCAGATGGCTTCTGAAGAAGTCTTATCTTGCTGTTCACGACAACCCCTATCTTTGGAAACAGTGTAGATCCAGATCAGATGGCTTCTGAAGAAGTCTTATCTTGCTGTTTACGACAATCCTTATCTTTGCAAACAGTGTAGATCAAGTTCAGATGGCTTCTGAAGAAGTCTTATCTTGCTGTTCACGACAACCCCTATCTTTGGAAACAGTGTAGATCCAGATCAGATGGCTTCTGAAGAAGTCTTATCTTGCTGTTCACGACAACCCCTATCTTTGCAAACAGTGTAGATCCAGATCAGATGGCTTCTGAAGAAGTCTTATCTTGCTGTTTACGACAATCCTTATCTTTGCAAACAGTGTAGATCAAGTTCAGATGGCTTCTGAAGAAGTCTTATCTTGCTGTTCACGACAACCCCTATCTTTGGAAACAGTGTAGATCCAGATCAGATGGCTTCTGAAGAAGTCTTATCTTGCTGTTCACGACAACCCCTATCTTTGCAAACAGTGTAGATCAAGTTCAGATGGCTTCTGAAGAAGTCTTATCTTGCTGTTTACGACAATCCTTATCTTTGCAAACAGTGTAGATCAAGTTCAGATGGCTTCTGAAGAAGTCTTATCTTGCTGTTTACGACAATCCTTATCTTTGCAAACAGTGTAGATCAAGTTCAGATGGCTTCTGAAGAAGTCTTATCTTGCTGTTTACGACAATCCTTATCTTTGCAAACAGTGTAGATCAAGTTCAGATGGCTTCTGAAGAAGTCTTATCTTGCTGTTTACGACAATCCTTATCTTTGCAAACAGTGTAGATCAAGTTCAGATGGCTTCTGAAGAAGTCTTATCTTGCTGTTTACGACAATCCTTATCTTTGCAAACAGTGTAGATCAAGTTCAGATGGCTTCTGAAGAAGTCTTATCTTGCTGTTTACGACAATCCTTATCTTTGCAAACAGTGTAGATCAAGTTCAGATGGCTTCTGAAGAAGTCTTATCTTGCTGTTCACGACAATCCTTATCTTTGGAAACAGTGTAGATCCAGATCAGATGGCTTCTGAAGAAGTCTTATCTTGCTGTTCACGACAACCCCTATCTTTGGAAACAGTGTAGATCCAGATCAGATGGCTTCTGAAGAAGTCTTATCTTGCTGTTCACGACAACCCCTATCTTTGGAAACAGTGTAGATCCAGATCAGATGGCTTCTGAAGAAGTCTTATCTTGCTGTTCACGACAACCCCTATCTTTGCAAACAGTGTAGATCAAGTTCAGATGGCTTCTGAAGAAGTCTTATCTTGCTGTTTACGACAATCCTTATCTTTGCAAACAGTGTAGATCAAGTTCAGATGGCTTCTGAAGAAGTCTTATCTTGCTGTTTACGACAATCCTTATCTTTGCAAACAGTGTAGATCAAGTTCAGATGGCTTCTGAAGAAGTCTTATCTTGCTGTTTACGACAATCCTTATCTTTGCAAACAGTGTAGATCAAGTTCAGATGGCTTCTGAAGAAGTCTTATCTTGCTGTTTACGACAATCCTTATCTTTGCAAACAGTGTAGATCAAGTTCAGATGGCTTCTGAAGAAGTCTTATCTTGCTGTTTACGACAATCCTTATCTTTGCAAACAGTGTAGATCAAGTTCAGATGGCTTCTGAAGAAGTCTTATCTTGCTGTTCACGACAACCCCTATCTTTGCAAACAGTGTAGATCCAGATCAGATGGCTTCTGAAGAAGTCTTATCTTGCTGTTCACGACAATCCTTATCTTTGCAAACAGTGTAGATCCAGATCAGATGGCTTCTGAAGAAGTCTTATCTTGCTGTTCACGACAACCCCTATCTTTGCAAACAGTGTAGATCCAGATCAGATGGCTTCTGAAGAAGTCTTATCTTGCTGTTTACGACAATCCTTATCTTTGCAAACAGTGTAGATCAAGTTCAGATGGCTTCTGAAGAAGTCTTATCTTGCTGTTCACGACAACCCCTATCTTTGCAAACAGTGTAGATCCAGATCAGATGGCTTCTGAAGAAGTCTTATCTTGCTGTTTACGACAATCCTTATCTTTGCAAACAGTGTAGATCAAGTTCAGATGGCTTCTGAAGAAGTCTTACCTTGCTGTTCACGACAACCCCTATCTTTGCAAACAGTGTAGATCCAGATCAGATGGCTTCTGAAGAAGTCTTATCTTGCTGTTCACGACAATCCTTATCTTTGCAAACAGTGTAGATCCAGATCAGATGGCTTCTGAAGAAGTCTTATCTTGCTGTTCACGACAACCCCTATCTTTGCAAACAGTGTAGATCCAGATCAGATGGCTTCTGAAGAAGTCTTATCTTGCTGTTCACGACAATCCTTATCTTTGCAAACAGTGTAGATCCAGATCAGATGGCTTCTGAAGAAGTCTTATCTTGCTGTTCACGACAACCCCTATCTTTGCAAACAGTGTAGATCCAGATCAGATGGCTTCTGAAGAAGTCTTATCTTGCTGTTCATGACAATCCTTATCTTTGCAAACAGTGTAGATCCAGATCAGATGGCTTCTGAAGAAGTCTTATCTTGCTGTTCACGACAACCCCTATCTTTGCAAACAGTGTAGATCCAGATCAGATGGTTTCTGAAGAACCCTTATCTTGCTGTTCACGACAACCCCTATCTTTGCAAACAGTGTAGATCCAGATCAGATGGCTTCTGAAGAAAGCTTATCTTGCTGTTCACGACAACCCCTATCTTTGCAAACAGTGTAGATCCAGATCAGATGGCTTCTGAAGAAAGCTTATCTTGCTGTTCACGACAACCCCTATCTTTGCAAACAGTGTAGATCCAGATCAGATGGCTTCTGAAGAAGTCTTATCTTGCTGTTCACGACAACCCCTATCTTTGCAAACAGTGTAGATCCAGATCAGATGGCTTCTGAAGAAGTCTTATCTTGCTGTTCACGACAACCCCTATCTTTGCAAACAGTGTAGATCCAGATCAGATGGCTTCAGAAGAAGTCTTATCTTGCTGTTCACGACAACCCCTATCTTTGCAAACAGTGTAGATCCAGATCAGATTGGCTTCTGAAGAAGTCTTATCTTGCTGTTCACGACAACCCCTATCTTTGCAAACAGTGTAGATCCAGATCAGATGGCTTCTAAAGAACCCTTATCTCGCTGTTCACGACAACCCCTATCTTTGCAAACAGTGTAGATCCAGATCAGATGGCTTCTGAAGAAGCCATCTGATCAGGATCTACACTGTTTAGCATTCAGTTTATAAATTTGTAGCAATAAATTACAGCAAGTAATTTGATTGGTTGATAGACAGAAATGGGTGTGACTTAAATGAATATTCAGCAAGAGAAGGGTTAACCAATAAGATGCCAAGAGAAAATGCCATTTGTTTGTGTTGTCTGCTGCATCTTCATTTAACCCTTCTCTTGCTGAATATTCATTTAAGCCACACCCCTTTCTGTCTCTCAACCAATCAAATTACTTGATGTCATTCATTGCTACAAATTCATAAACTGAATGCCAAACAGTGTAGATCCTGATCAGATGGCTTCTTCAGAAGCCATCTGATCTGGATCTACACTGTTTGCGGAGAAAGGGGTTGTCGCGAACAGCAAGATAAGGGTTAATCTATTTTTCTATGCTCAGGAGCAGTCTTATCTGGGCCCCCACACTGTTTGCAACCCATAATATGCCAATCATGACAACTGTCGTCTGCCGGTTTCTTGCAAACAGTGTGGACCCAGATCAGACTGCTCCTCAAGGCAAGAGTAGGCATAAGATGCTAGACATATGAGGCAGTAGTTCCCTTTGACAATACAGAGCTGACATGTATATCACTATCTGGACACCTTGCAGACATTGTGAGTCAGGTCCTAGTGTACCAGAAGGAGATGAAGCGGCTCAGTCTTAGAAGCCTCAGAAGGAGATGAAGCAGTACAACATAAATGTAATACGATAGACTGCATGCATGGTAGTTAACCCAATCACGGTTGACAACTTTGCTTCCCTCTTTAATTGCACGCCGGTGGGTCAGGCCTCAGATTCTATGGCGGTTCCAACGTAAAGGCTTATGTTGGTTGGTACCTCATGCTCTGTCTCTGGTCGGGCCCATTGGAGTCTAACTCTTGGTTTTCTTTTGCTCCAGCATTTCTGTTGTTTCTTGCTGTCTAGTCCTCACCATTGTTTTATCTCTGTGGTCGTTTGATTTTTGTGTTCACGGAGATGTTGCACTGATGAGTTAGGAGGTATTCATGCGGTTTGAACAAATTATTTGTCTTAATCGCCATGGAAGTAAGGGCGAGGATTGTGGCCACATAAAATCAATTTAAGGCCCCCAGTGGAGTTTGTTTCCGCTGACCGTTCCAAGGTGGTTCTTCTGTCGCAGTTTATTTTTGCTATGGTTTGTCTTTGGGTGTTTGTGTCGCTTATATTATCTTATTTTTGAAAGCCTTTTGGCCATTTTGTGGGAAAGAAACTGTCCTTTTGGCTTTCCGCTGTTGGTGTTTCCATTAGGGTCTGTTGTTTCATGTTTGTGTTTCTTCCCCTTTGGTGTCTCTGATGGGAGCTGTGGGTTAATTGTAGCGATTCCTGATCATTGCCTTCACTTCTATTTTACATTGTCACATGGTGACAAGGAGTGGGGGTGGTGGTGGAAAGTTGGCATCAGAAATCAGAAGCTAGACTTATTAGTCTGTGGTTCCCTTTGACAATACAGAGCTGACTTGTATGTCACTGTCTAGGTACCTTGTGGCCAGGTCCTAGTGCAGCAGATGGGGGGGGGGGGGGGGGTGGAAAGAGTTTAGAAATTCTGTATCTCCATGTCATCCCTGTGCCATCAAGTTTCTGCTCAATATCACACTTTCCCTTAGGGAGGAAACATTAAAGATGCCTCCATGGTTTCCAGCTGGAAAATCGGAATGCAACAATTTTAGCAATTCTTAATCAGGATGTCACCAATGCCATCTATCAAGTTTCATCTCAATTGACTTTCTGTTTGAGAGATGGCAGCTCAAAGAGTTCTGAAATGGCTGCTGAGGTGGCCATTTTGAATATCCGAACAGAACAATTTTAGCAATTCTGAATCTTCATGTCTCTTGGTTGCCTACCATCAAGTTTTAGCTCAACCTGATTTTCACTTGGACAGGAGATACAGTTCATCACATTTCTTATTTCTGAGCCAGGACATAGGTTGTGGGTACTCATCAGAACCGCCTCAATGAGGCGGTTCTAACGAGCATCCACAACCTAAGTTGGCAGTATAAATAAGAAAAAAAATCACAGATTTTCATCAGAAATGTAGCCATTTTGGAGATGTGAAAAAATGTGTGTTATCGTAATGTTGAAATGTGACAGGTGAGCTAAAAATAAGGTTCAGTTTTACAATACAAAACTGGAGTTCAAGCGGGGTGGGCAAAATTATACAGCCATGTTTTCGTGATAATGGTCAATTTTCTGATAAAAAAATATGTTATTTTATATCTATACTAAAAATATAGGTTATGGGTGTTCCTTAGAGCCGTCTCATTGAGGTGGTTCTAACATGTACAACCAACAGATGTCTTGGAGCAGAAATAAGGAAATTAATGTATACCCCTGTCTATTCCAGGTTTCTAACATAAAGTGGAATTTAAGTCGTGTTCAAAACACAGACTTGTTAACTTATGTTTGTTTGTCATGGCTTACCTTATTCCTGTTTTTCTCCTTCAAAAAAGGCTTCAACATCTTGAAGACGGCTTCTATATACCAGGGCTGGTTCACAAAGTGAATGGCACTAAATCTAGCAGGAAAACAATCCTGGAATATAAACAATATAAGGATGAAGTAAGAATGAAATAAGGGCCAGGTAAGAATGAAATATGGGCCAGGTATGAATGAAATAAGGGCCAATTATGAATGAAATAAGGGCCAGGTATCAATGAAATAAGGCCAGGTATGAATAAAATAAGAGCCAGGTATGAATGAAATAAGGACCAGCTATGAATGAAATAAAGGCAAATTATGAATGAAATAAGGGCCAGGTAAGAATGAAATAAGGACCAGGTATGAATGAAATAAGGGCCAGGTATGAATGAAATAAGGCCAGGTATAAATGAAATAAGGACCGGGTGTGAATGAAATAAGGGCCAGGTATGAATGAAATAAGGCCAGGTATGAATGAAATTAGGGCCATATATGAATGAAATAAGGGCCAGGTACAGTGCAATTTCCACATTAAGATCACGTTTGGGAGTGTCCAGAAGTCGTCTTATCAGTGGGGTGGTCTTAATGGGGCCAAAACGTTTAAGGGACCCATTATTTATGGCTAGTAAATGGGGTTCTTAGTTGTGGTATGGTCTTAACCCATTGTATGCAGGAAACCCCTAAAGGGTTACCTTGGCAAATAGTGCAGGCCCAGATCAGATGTTGCAGAATGTCACATCTGATCAGGGCCTGCACTATTTGCTAACAGAATTTTCCGTCAAAAACAGAATAAAAAAAAAAAAACTAGAGCCAGTGTTTATGAAACACAATGCCCCCAACTGTTTGACCCTAACACTGCTTGTCCCTAACAGTAATTGAGATATCTTGTTTTTATGTGGCTGTAATGCTGAAATTACACAAGAAAAGCTGTAGTTAATCATCTACTCATCATCCCTGACCAGTCTGTGAAGTTTCGGGGAAAAACCTAAAATAGTTTTTTAGATATCTTGCTTACAAACTTAAAACGCGAAAAATTTCAAAGGGCCATAACTCAAGAAAAAAATTTCGGATTTTTTTCAAAAGTTAATCAGTTCATCTACTCATCATCCCCAACCAGCCTGTAAAGTTTCAGGGCAATAGCTCAAACAATTTTTGAGATATCTTGCTTACAAGCTGAAAACACGAAAAAAATCAAAGGGCCATAACTCAAGAAAAAAAAATTGGATTTTTTTCAAAAGTTAATCAGTTCATCTACTCATCATACCCAACCAGTCTGTGAAGTTTTGGGGAAAAACCTCATATAGTTTTTGAATTATCTTGCTTACAAACTTAAAACGCGAAAAATTTCAAAGGGCCATAACTCAAGAAAAAAATATAGGATTTTTTTTCAACAGTTAATCAGTTCATCTACACATCATCCCAAACCAGCTTGTAAAGTTGCAGGGCAATCGCTCAAACAATTATTGAGATATCTTGCTTACAAGCTGAAAACACGAAAAAAATCTAAGGGCCATAACTCAAGAAAAAAAATCGGATTTTTTTCAAAAGTTGATCAGTTCATCTACTCATCATCCCCGACAAGTCTGTGAAGTTTCGGGGAAAAACCTCAAATAGTTTTTTAGATATCTTGCTTACAAACTTAAAACGCGAAAAATTTCAAAGGGCCATAACGCAAGAAAAAAATTTCGGATTTTTTTCAAAAGTTAATCAGTTCATCTACTCATCATCCCCAACCAGCATGTAAAGTTTCAGCGCAATAGCTCAAACAGTTTTTGAGATATCTTGCTTACAAGATTTCATAGTATTTTTTGCAAAGGGGCATAACTCAAAAAAGGGGCATAATCCTGACGAGAAAAAAAACACGGGTCAATTATTTTTTCATGAGGAATCCATATATGAAATTTCAAAAACCTAGCACCCATGGTTCTAAAGTTATGCTATGCAGTAAAAAGTGGGACGGACGTAAGGACGGAAGGACGGACGGACGAACAGGGCAAAACCAATATGCCAAAACGCGAAAAATTTCAAAGGGCCATAACTCAAGAAAAAAATTTCGGATTTTTTTCAAAAGTTAATCAGTTCATCTACTCATCATCCCCAACCAGCCTGTAAAGTTTCAGGGCAATAGCTCAAACAATTTTTGAGATATCTTGCTTACAAGCTGAAAACACGAAAAAAATCAAAGGGCCATAACTCAAGAAAAAAAAATTGGATTTTTTTCAAAAGTTAATCAGTTCATCTACTCATCATACCCAACCAGTCTATGAAGTTTTGGGGAAAAACCTCATATAGTTTTTGAGATATCTTGCTTACAAACTTAAAACGCGAAAAATTTCAAAGGGCCATAACTCAAGAAAAAAATATAGGATTTTTTTTCAACAGTTAATCAGTTCATCTACACATCATCCCAAACCACCTTGTAAAGTTGCAGGGCAATCGCTCAAACAATTATTGAGATATCTTGCTTACAAGCTGAAAACACGAAAAAAATCTAAGGGCCATAACTCAAGAAAAAAAAATCGGATTTTTTTCAAAAGTTGATCAGTTCATCTACTCATCATCCCCGACAAGTCTGTGAAGTTTCGGGGAAAAACCTCAAATAGTTTTTTAGATATCTTGCTTACAAACTTAAAACGCGAAAAATTTCAAAGGGCCATAACTCAAGAAAAAAATTTCGGATTTTTTTCAAAAGTTAATCAGTTCATCTACTCATCATCCCCAACCAGCATGTAAAGTTTCAGGGCAATAGCTCAAACAGTTTTTGAGATATCTTGCTTACAAGATTTCATAGTATTTTTTGCAAAGGGGCATAACTCAAAAAAGGGGCATAATCCTGACGAGAAAAAAAACACGGTTCAATTATTTTTTCATGAGGAATCCATATATGAAATTTCAAAAACCTAGCACCCATGGTTCTAAAGTTATGCTATGCAGTAAAAAGTGGGACGGACGTAAGGACGGAAGGACGCCAAAACGCGAAAAATTTCAAAGGGCCATAACTCAAGAAAAAAATTTTGGATTTTTTTCAAAAGTTAATCAGTTCATCTACTCATCATCCCCAACCAGCCTGTAAAGTTTCAGGGCAATAGCTCAAACAATTTTTGAGATATCTTGCTTACAAGCTGAAAACACGAAAAAAATCAAAGGGCCATAACTCAAGAAAAAAAAATTGGATTTTTTTCAAAAGTTAATCAGTTCATCTACTCATCATACCCAACCAGTCTGTGAAGTTTTGGGGAAAAACCTCATATAGTTTTTGAGATATCTTGCTTACAAACTTAAAACGCGAAAAATTTCAAAGGGCCATAACTCAAGAAAAAAATATAGGATTTTTTTTCAACAGTTAATCAGTTCATCTACACATCATCCCAAACCACCTTGTAAAGTTGCAGGGCAATCGCTCAAACAATTATTGAGATATCTTGCTTACAAGCTGAAAACACGAAAAAAATCTAAGGGCCATAACTCAAGAAAAAAAAATCGGATTTTTTTCAAAAGTTGATCAGTTCATCTACTCATCATCCCCGACAAGTCTGTGAAGTTTCGGGGAAAAACCTCAAATAGTTTTTTTAGATATCTTGCTTACAAACTTAAAACGCGAAAAATTTCAAAGGGCCATAACTCAAGAAAAAAATTTCGGATTTTTTTCAAAAGTTAATCAGTTCATCTACTCATCATCCCCAACCAGCATGTAAAGTTTCAGGGCAATAGCTCAAACAGTTTTTGAGATATCTTGCTTACAAGATTTCATAGTATTTTTTGCAAAGGGGCATAACTCAAAAAAGGGGCATAATCCTGACGAGAAAAAAAACACGGGTCAATTATTTTTTCATGAGGAATCCATATATGAAATTTCAAAAACCTAGCACCCATGGTTCTAAAGTTATGCTATGCAGTAAAAAGTGGGACGGACGTAAGGACGGAAGGACGGACGGACGAACAGGGCAAAACCAATATGCCCCCACAACTTCTTCGAAGTTGGGGGCATAAAAAAATAGGCCTGACACCCGTTATATGACAGATGGAATTGTCCAACATATAGCAATGAAAGAGTCCACTAGCATACAATGGGTTAATATTCAGGCTCTTAAAGGCACCTTTTACCATGTTTACTGTAGTTGAAAAAATCCAATAAATGATAATGTATAAAATTCTGTACAATATTTTACATTTAGCTCATTTTAAGTAGGTGCGAAGAAAAATGTATCTAAATTACTGTCTGCTGCATCTTGATCCAATTATTTCAAAAGTATTTTGTATTCAGGCAAACAGTGTGGACCCTGATCAGACTGCTCCATATTGGATTTTTTTTTTCACAACCCCACCGAAAAATTTCCTTTTTCTTTAATGTTTTATTTATCGCACACAATAGTTTTTTATTTAACACACCCATGATTCCAAATTCATCAGCTGTTTCAAGTGAACAACTGTTCTACCATTCTATGTACTCAAAATACACCACAACCTCACTATAACATGGTTCATTACAACACAATTTAGATATAACACGGTTTCAAGATGGATCCCAAAAATATGTAGATTATATAAATGGTCATTTTTCTATATAATCTACACATTTTTGTTTGGATATAACACGGTTGTTTAAGTAACAATTTCTACTTTGGACCCCTTTAACAGTGTTATAAAGAGGTTGTGGTGTAGTGTGAAAACAATTATTAAATTCTAAAATGAAAAATGTGTAACCTAACAAACTAGGCAATTAGATATTAGATATAAATTAAGAAAACATGTCCGTGTGAAATAATTGCGTCCAAAATGGTGTCAGAAATTACACATTTTGGGTAAAAATGATAACATCTTTATCATTTCTGCTTCAACATAGATTTGGATGCTCGTTAGAACCACCTCAATGAGGCGGTTCTAACGAGTACCCACAATTTATGTTTTTGAGCAAAAATAAGGCAGATAATGTATACCCCTGAAAACCCCACTTTTCTCTATATAAAGTGGGGTTTAGAGGGGTCTTCATTTCACAGACTCAGGCTTTCAAGTGACTCCTGGTGAAAAAGTAGGAGAAAAGTAGGAGCCTGAAATATCAAAAAGTAGGAGAAAAGTAGGAAAAAAGTAGGAACCTGATATAAAAAGTAGGAGCTAATGGACACGAAGATACCTCCATGTGTCTCACATTTTATCAGTTTTTCATTTTGGGCAGTTTTATTTGTGCATTAGAGTCTAATGTTTTTACATCGAAGTTAGCAGGCACCTGTAAAATGTTAGTGGCTAACCCATCTAGTACAGTTATTCATGCCTGCAGCCTGAACTGCCAATGCATTTGTCAAGAGATTGCCACTGGCGGGTATATATATATACCTAGATATTGACATATGTCACAATATTAATTCAAAAGAATTAATGAATTTTGAAAATTTGTATTTGTGAGAAGCATCAGCTACAAGATGTTCAAGTGAAGGCATCATAGCACTGCTACAATGAATTCCTGTCATGCAAAATAAGACAGCATTTTAGTTGCTCACTGAAGTCAAGGCTTTAAAACATTGCTACAATGCATTTCTGTCATGCTAAACAAGACAGAGCTCAAGTTGGTCACTTCAGTCATCACAGCATTGCTGCAATGAATTTCTGTCATGCTAAACAAGACAGAGCTCAAGTTGGTTAATTCAGTCATCACGGCATTGCTGCAATGAATTTCTGTCATGCTAAACAAGACAGAGATGTAGTTGGTCATTTCAGTCATCACAGCATTGCTGCAATGAATTTCTGTCATGCCAAAACAAGACAGAGCTCTAGTTGGTCACTTCAGTCATCACATCATTGCTGCAATGAATTTCTGTCAGAGCTCTAGCTGGTCACTCCAGTTATCACAGCATTGCTGCAATGCATTTCTGTCAAGCCAAAACAAGACAGAGCTCTAGTTGGTCACTTCAGTCATCACATCATTGCTGCAATGAATTTCTGACAGAGCTCTAGCTGGTCACTCCAGTTATCACAGCATTGCTGCAATGATTCTCTTTCATGCTAAACAAGACAGATCTCTAGTTGGTCACTTCAGTCATCACAGCATTGCTGCAATGAGTTTCTGTCATGCTTAACCAGACAGAGCTCTAGTTAGTCACTCTAGTCATCACAGCATTGCTGCAATGAATTTCTGTCATAGCTCTAGCTGGTCACTCCAGTTATCACAGCATTGCTGCAATGATTCTCTTTCATGCTAAACAAGACAGATCTCTAGTTGGTCACTTCAGTCATCACAGCATTGCTGCAATGAGTTTCTGTCATGCTTAACCAGACAGAGCTCTAGTTAGTCACTCTAGTCATCACAGCATTGCTGCAATGAATGTCTGTCATGCTAAACAAGACAGGGCTCTGGTTGGTCACTCCAGACATCACAGCAATGCTGCAATGAATTTCTGTCATGCTAAACAAGACCGAACTTTAGTTACTTCAGTCATCACAGCATTGCTGCAATGAATTTCTGTCATGCTAAACAAGACAGCTCTAGTTGGTCACTCAGTCATCACAGCACTGCTACAATGAATTTCTGTCATGCTAGACAAGGAAGATCTGCTGGCATGTCACTGCAGTGAAGACACTGCATTACTGCTGCTTTGAATTCCTGTCATCCTCCACAAGACAGATCTCAGATATTTCACTGCAGTTAAGGCATCCTAGCACTGCTTCAATGGTTTTCTGTCATGCTAAACAAGACACAGCTCTAGCTGATCACTTCAATTAAGGCAACACAGCACTGTTGCAATGAATTCCTTTAATGCTCAACAAGACGGAACTCTTGTTGGTCACTTCAATTTAGGCAACACAGCACGGCTGCAATGAATTCCTGTCATGCTCAATAAGACAGAACTCTACTTGGTAACTTCAATTAAGGCAACACAGCACTGCTGCAATGAATTCCTGTCATACTCAACAAGATAGAACTCTAAATGGTCACTGCAGTTAAATGCATCAAAGCATGGCAACAATGAATTACTTTCATACTTATCAAGACAATAATTCTAGTTGGTCATTGCATTTAAGGCAAATTTAAGCAGCACTGCTGCAATGAATTTCTGTCATGCTCAAAAAGCTCTAGTTGGTAACTCAATTAAGGCACCACAGAAGTGCTGCAATAAATTGCTGCCATGCTCAACAAGACAGAACCCTAGTGGGTAACTGCAGTTAAGGCATCACAGTATTGCTGCAGTGTATCCCTTTCATGCTCAAGACAAAACTCTAGTTGATCACTGCAGTCAATGGCATCCCAGCATTGCTGCAATGAATTTCTGTCTTGCTCAACAAGACTGAGCTCCAGTGGATCTCTGCAGTTTAGTCACCTGACAGAGCATTGCTGTAATGTCTTTCTGTCATGCTTAACAAGACATAGCTCTAGATGCTGACCACAGTTAAGGCATCAGAGCATGGCTGCTACAATGAATTTCTATCAAGCTAAACAAGGCAGAACTCTAATTTGTCACTGCAGTTAAGGCATCACAGTACTGCTAAAATGAATTCCTCTTGTGCTAAAGAAGAGATCCATCTGATCACTGCAGTTAAGGTGTCAAAGCAACTAAACAAGACAGAGCTCTAGTAAGGCATCAAAGCCATGGTATCAAAGCATTGCTGCTATGAACTCCTGCCATGCTTAACAAGACAGAGCTCTAGTTGGGCAATGCGGTTGAGGCATCAAAGCATTGCTGCAATGAATTTTGTCATGCTAAACAAGACAAAGCTCAAGCTGGTTACTGCAGTTAAGGCATCACTGCACTGCTGAAGTGAATGTTTGTCATGCTAACAAGACAGAGTTATAGCTGGTCACTGCAAGTTAAGGCATCACTGGACTGCTAAAATGAATTTCTGTAATGCTAAACAAGACAGAACAGTTTTTCACAGCAGTTCTAAAGGGCATCAAAGCATTGCTGTAGTGAATTTTCTACCATTCTCAACGAGACGGAGCTCCAGTTCGTCATTTAGTTAAAGCATCACTACACTACTGACTGCAAAAATTCTTGTCATGTTCAATAAGACAAAACTGTAGATGGTAATTGCAGTTTTGCTTTACATCAACATATTCCAATCAGTGATACAGCTAAAAACAGCAGATGAATGTAGAGGATCATCAGTACATATGTCATATAACAAGATGCATTCTACAAATACTTTAAGATACATATTATATTTTTAAATGCTTTATTTGTTTATTTATTTATTTGGGATCTTAATTTTTGAACAAATCAAAAAAGTAGGAGAAGTAGGAGTTTTTCTGGAAAAAGTAGGAACAAAGTAGGAAGAGACCAAAAAAGTAGGAAAAGTAGGAAAAAGTAGGAAAAAGTAGGACTACTTGAAAGCCTGCAGACTTATTATCATGATAAACTAGGTGATTAGATATTAGACATATGTTTGCTGCTTCTTTGGTGCTGTAGACTACTTAGTTTAAGTTTAAGCATATTTTATTGCTTGAAATAAAGCAAAGGGGTCAAGCCACAAGTTCTCAAAACATTAGTTACAGCCCTTCCCCTGTAGACTACTCCTCACATACCTGTAATCCCTCTATCATGAGTTTGAGTATTTTTGGATTGAGCCATGTGGACTGACGAAACGTAAACTGACTCCAATCGACCACAATCACAAAACCATTTATCTGACACGCCTCCTCATCTACCAACTTTTCAAGCGTCAATAGTAATGCCCGATATATTGATGCGAGTCCGTATCTTTGATTATCCCAGTTAGCAGAATAAAGAACAATAATCCTACGCCCTGAACTGTCAGTTTTCTCTAAAACGGCAGGAATTCCATCGAATAAAGCCTCTTTGATACATTTCTCTGATGCTTGAAAATTTGAGAAAAGTTTTGGATTGTTTTGTCTGTATTCAAAATAACGTCCAAAGAGCTTGAAAGCTTCGAAGGTGTCAAATTTTCTGGCTCTTAAAAATCTCAGGATAAATGCATCATCTGATCGTAAGAAACCTGAAAAATAATAAACAAAAGAAATCTGACACCAATGTAATAACCCTTATCCTGCTGAATATTTATTTTAGCCACACCCATTTCTGACTTTTAACCAATTAAATTACCTTATGTAATTTATTCCCATAAATTCATAAAGATAATGTCTAACAGTGTAGATCCTGATCAGATGGCTTCTTCAGAAGCCATCTGATCTGGATCTACACTGTTTGCAAAGATAGGGGTTGTCGTGAACAGCAAGATAAGACTTCTTCAGAAGCCATCTGATCTAGATCTACACTGTTTGCAAAGATATGGGCTGTTGTGAACAGCAAGAAAAGACTTCTTCAGAAACCATCTGATCTGGATCTACACAGTTTGCAAAGATAGGGGTTGTCATGAACAGCAGGATAAGGCTTCTTCAGAAGCCATCTGATCTAGATCTTCACAGTTTGCAAAGATATGGGCTGTTGTGAACAGCAAGGTACGACTTCTTCAGAAGCCATCTGATCTGGATCTACACTGTTTGCAAAGATATGGGCTGTTGTGAACAGCAGGATAAGGCTTCTTCAGAAGCAATCTGAACTGGATCTACACTGTTTGCAAAGATATGGGCTGTTGTGAACAACAAGATAAGACTTCTTCAGAAACAATCTGATCTGGATCAACACTGTTTGCAAAGATAGGGGTTGTTGTGAACAGCAGGATAAGGCTTCTTCAGAAGCCATCTGATCTAGATCTACACTGTTTGCAAAGATAGGGGTTGTCATGAACAGCAGGATAAGGCTTCTTCAGAAGCCATCTGATCTAGATCTTCACAGTTTGCAAAGATATGGGCTGTTGTGAACAGCAAGGTACGACTTCTTCAGAAGCCATCTGATCTGGATCTACACTGTTTGCAAAGATATGGGCTGTTGTGAACAGCAGGATAAGGCTTCTTCAGAAGCCATCTGAACTGGATCTACACTGTTTGCAAAGATATGGGCTGTTGTGAACAACAAGATAAGACTTCTTCAGAAACAATCTGATCTGGATCAACACTGTTTGCAAAGATAGGGGTTGTTGTGAACAGCAGGATAAGGCTTCTTCAGAAGCCATCTGATCTAGATCTACACTGTTTGCAAAGATAGGGGTTGTCATGAACAGCAAAATAAGAATTAACATTACGATAACACAGACATGCAACATAGCGCGTTTTTTCACATCTCCAAAATGGCTACTTTTCTAATGAAAATCTGTTATTTTTTCTTTATTTATACTGCAAATATAGGTTAAGGGTGCTTGTCAGAACTGCCTCATTGAGGCAGTTCTAACGAGTACCTAGAACCTATGTCCTGAAGGAGAAATAAGAAAAACAATGTATACCTCGGTAAACCCCAGTTTTCTCTATATAAAGTGGAGTTTAGGGGGTGTTCATTTCACTGACTTTTTCACATGACATGGTTTTAGGTATAAAGAGAGATCTTAAAAATATATCGATTACACCACAACCTCTTTGTAACACTGTTAATGGAGTCCAAAGCAGAAACCGTGTTAGTTAAACAACCGTATTATATCTAAACAGAAATGTTTAGATTATACAGAAAACTGACTAAATATGGTCATTTTTCTATATAATCTATATGCAAAACCGTGTTGTAATGAACCATGTTATAATGAGGTTGTGGTGTATATACAGAAAAATGACCTATATAATCTATATACACTTTCTTGGACAGTGTTTTTTAAATGATACAGATTAAGCTGTGGAACCCAAAATCATAATCATTGTACATGTAGTATACCTCATTATTAAAGGTGCATTATTGAGCTACTGGGTCTCAAAAATGTTTTCTGGTTTTTATCTTCAATGCATACTCCTTTGTCATGTGTACACTTTTGGAGCCAAATACAGCTTCAGAACTTTGTGAAAATGGTCGTTTTCATTCGTGTTTACCCTTGGCTCTGAACATGTGTTCGGAATTTCTGTTCTAAAAATAAATCTGTCACTTTACACATACATAGCGACAGTATCGTCTCTGAGTGTTGTTACTTATGGCATGGTATTCAGCGTCATATTTTTTCCGATTCAGGCATGGCCTAGGCAATCAAGGCCAAAAATGAACATCGCATAACGTCATATATGGGGATTCTATTTTTGTCACGAACTAAAAATAGATCTAACTAGTGTTCGAAACCTGGTTAGGGAATCCCTCTCAAACTCATTTACCTGTCATCATAATTGTTCGCATTTTTGTATAAAATGCATTCGTTTGTATAGTTTTAAAGAAAAATGCCGGCTATATGTATTTTTTTTTTTTGAAGCATTTTTTCCAGATAGCCCAATAATGCACCTTTAAGGATGCTTTATTTTTTATTCTGTCCTTTCAAGATTATTTCAACTACAGTGCAGTCCCAGATCAGACACCTCAGAAAGGCGCCGCAGACGTCTCTTTTTTGGGACATCGGCAAACAGTGCAGTCCCAGATCAGACACATCAGAAAGACGCCGCAGACGTCTGATTTGGATTTACACTGTTTGATGATTTATAACGGTTCAATTATGACACTATTGTTAATCCCTGTCATATAATTGCCACCCTGCGGTGCGTGTCGATAAGGTGTGAAAATATGGTCAAGTTATGTCTCTAATTTGCGTTTATTCCCCAGTCATAAAATTTAATCCGCAATCAATGTGAAAATTATTCAATTGCTCCTAAGACGAGTTGCTACGACTATTCTACTACCTCGTGAATGGTTATATTTTGGCGCCAAATAGCAGACGCTTGGCGAGAAAAGTTGAATGCTTTAATTTGTGTTACATCTGTATGCTGTTGTTGGTATTGGCACGGAGCTTACGGAAAACGCTGTTTTCCACAACCGTTTTGCTATCCAGAATATTTTTACCGTTTCCAAACATTTTATTATGAGAAAGATACGCCCCATTAAGATAAAACAATAGACACGTGTAGGGTTGCTGGGGTCCGATGACGTCATTTACCGATCGCGTGCAGAACAAAAACTGTAGCGGTGGTTTGTGGGCGGCTGTTTTGATGCTGGGAAACTTTGATGTTGGCGTTGAACTTGCTTCTTTATTTCGTTTAAAATCAGAGTTTTAGGAATAATACTCACAAAATCGGGCTTGCTAGTAATGGAGATTGTTATATTACGCATTTGTAAGTAAAATTGAGTGGACAATTAAACGTTTTTTATGTCGGGAATCGTAAAAGGATAGAGCATAACACGAGATGCGTCGTATTTTCAGCTGACAAAAGAAAAAATAAAATGGTCCAAAAATAATTCGGGCGGATTACCCGCACCCTGAACTTGGGCCTGTAATTTGAGGGAAAAAACTGCGGGTAATACACGCCCGAATACGGTATCAAGCCCTTTATGGCCTTCTACTGCATTACTTAGTGCCTCACATGTGACCTGATAAGGCAGAATTAAAGTAAACGTTCTTTATTTACCGTGAAAATCGTAAGCAGTGTGATCGGGGTCTGCATTGTTTGCTTAGGACTATGTGTTGATATAAAATCAACAATTAATTTATTAAATGAATATTTCCCGAGAAGTGTCTGCCCACAATATAAGAGACTATATTAATGTACAGTAAAATTCTGCTATTAAGACCACCTAAAATTAAGCCTTTTTTTTCCTTTAAAAAGCTTATTTAGTAGGTTTTATTAATTTTAATCTTCCTTCTTATTTTTGCATCAAGTGTCCTCTGGTCAGAGACAACCTTTGGGGCTGTTCAAAAGTGGTCTTAAAGGCCACTTTTGAACAGTCCCAAAGGTGGTCTTATTATAGGAATTTTACTGTATTTACATTCATTGACAAACAATTGACCCATGTTTTGAAAAAGGGTAATCCTTTGGAAGCAGGGAATACAGCACAGAACTGAAAGCTATGGAGTGCACAAGATTACTAACTACAGAAGTTTCCAGCTGCAACTGTCCACATGACTATCAGTGACCGTGTACAAAATCCAGGTACCAGTTAATGCACGGGTGGTAATCAGGGGAACTAGCTCGAAAATGAGTCAATGGAAATTTGTTCCCTCGACAAATCCGGGAACTCTCGAGCTAGCTCCATCACCAAGAAACTCGTAAACAAAGGTAGGTCTCGAAGAGTTTTATCACCATTTTTTTCTTTGTAAGCTATGTATAAAAAAATCCGGCAATGCAGTTCCACATAGAAATGATTTAACTTTGTACTCCGCTAGAATTTGCCATGGAAATTTGCAGCGCTGGAGTATGAATAAAACCCAAACTTTTTATCACGGACCGGAAAAATTGTCAATTTATGTCATTACGGAGATTTTGACCGAAGATTTTTCATTTTCCGTCAAAAGTACGCCCTTGGCACCCACAGAAACAACATCCCTGGTGAAATGAAACATGGAAAGTGTGAAATAAGCAAAAAAATATGGCAGTGATTACGTAACTTGCGAGTTTTGACGAAATTACTGTCCGAGCTAGTCTTCTCGACAAGGAGCTAGTTCACTCGACATAAAAAAGAAAATGAAACGTTCATCAGATTTGATGTCTTTCTATGGTCCCACCCAGGTTATCCAACTGGTTTCTTTACCACTGGCTAACAAAGGTAGGTCTCGAAGAGTTTTATCACCATTTTTTTCTTTGTAAGCTATTTATAAAATAAATCCGGCAATGCATGATTTAACTTTGTACTCCGCTAGAATTTGCCATGGAAATTTGCAGCGCTGGAGTATGAATGAAAGTAAACTTTTTATTACGGACCTGAAAAATTGTTAATTAATGTCATTACGGAGATTTTGGCCGACGACTTTTCATTTTCCGTCAAAAGTACGCCCTTCACACCCATAGAAACAACATTCCTGGTGAAATAAAACAGAGTCTTATCATAAGGAACAATGATATATATGGTTTAGGGGTTGGGAGCTGAATTATTTTCAAAATATTAGACATTTTGAGTTTTCCATACAAATGCCTATATGTCAATTTTACGTTTTATGTAATTTTACCCCAAGGCCCATCCAGGGGCAATTGTATCATGAACGGAAAGTTCTTTGGCTGAGTAAGTGTCATGCGAAATTTCAACTTTGTAGCATAACAGAAACGGGAATTATGGGCTCCAAGAGAAACGCGAACGTTAACTTTAACGTTTGTTAGACTCTGGTTAGGACTCTTTGGCAATGACATCTGACACTCGGACACGCTCAGGAGCATGGCCCTGGGACAATCGTATCATGAACAGAAAGGTCACGGTCTGAGTAAGCGTCATACCGATTTTCAATTTTGTAGTATAACATAAATGGAAGTTATGGGCTCCAAGAGAAAGGCAGACGTAAACTTCGAAATTTGTTAGACTCTGTTTATGAACGCGACTTTCCATTGCAAAACTAGGACATCCATATATGACTCAAGAGAGGCTCGAACCACACCGACAGGATACCTAATCGACATAGATTCATGTTGTTAGGTGATTAGTTGCTTAATAGATCACTGTCTGTCGGGCACAAGTGCAGAGATCACTCGCGGTACGCGCCCGTGATCACTCGCGCTACGCGCTCATGATCTATTCACTATAGCGACTGACTTCCAGTCTGTGATATATTAAGCAACTAATAAGCACCATCTTATCTTTCAACAATTTAGTCGAAAACTGTGTTGAGCATTTATGGGTATAGGGGAAACGATAGTTTATTCGAGGCATCTGGGTCACATGACCAAGATGGTTACCATGCCCATATATGGGCATATATTTGATTATTTGTTTGGTTATTGCATGCAATTATCATTACCAAGTGAACAATAGATAATTGATCCAAACAGCTAATTATGTGCCGAGTTTGTATAGGCCGAGTTTGTCATGTGCCGAGTTTGTCATGTGCCGAGTTTGTTATGTGCCGAGTTTGTCATGTGCCGAGTTTGCTATGTGCCGAGTTGTCCCACAACCGGTGAAACCATTAAAAATCTTCTCTAGAACCAGTGGGCTGATTTCAAGAAACTTGTAGTACCTAGGACTGCAGCACAACATAATTTGTATAAACGATGACTTTAGGTTTATTAAAAATAATCAGATCACCTGCGGGAACAATATGTGATTTCTAAGTGAAACAAAAATCATCAAAAAGATTACCGGTAGGAATCAAATACTTCATTTATTTAATCAAACCTTTACACGACACTGACATTTGTGTGCATATATATTTTCTCTCTTTTTCCATCCATCCTTCCATCCATCTACCCACCGACCCATCCATCCATCCGTCCGTCTGTCTGTCCGTCTATATGTTCGTTCGTCCATCCGTCCTCCAATTGACCAATCCTTCCAAATACCCACTCATCCCTTTCTATTGTGCACCCTTCCATCCATCCATCAATCATTCCATCCATCCATCCATCCATCCATCCATCCATCCATCCATCCATCCAACATCCATTGATCCGCTCCAAATGGGAGGGGGCGAAGCAACTAGGTGGGCGAAATGACTAAGGGGGGCGAAAAGACCAGGCTCTGTTGGCAAAACAGGGGTGTAAAATGGGGGCGAAACGAACAGGGAGAAACGACTGGGGGACGCCTTTGGGGCATAGCATCTTGTTACCCAACTAGCCAGAGGTAAAGAAACCAGTTGGATAACCTGGGTGGGACCATAGAAAGACATCGAATCTGATGAATGTTTCATTTTCTTTTTTATGTCGAGTGAACTAGCTCCTTGTCGAGAAGACTAGCTCGGACAGTAATTTCGTAATAAGTCGCAAGTTACGTAATCACGGCAAAAAAATTTTTTGCTAATTTCAAACTGTCCATGTTCCATTTCACCAGGGATGTTGTTTCTGTGGGTGTGAAGGGCGTACTTTTGACGGATAATGAAAAATCGTCGGCCAAAATCTCCGTAATGACATAAATTGACAATTTGTCCGGTCCGTGATAAAAAGTTTGGGTTTCATTCATACTCCAGCGCTGCAAATTTCCATGGCAAATTCTAGCGGAGTACAAAGTTAAATCATTTCTATGTGGAACTGCATTGACGGATTTTTTTATACATAGCTTACAAAGAAAAAAATCGTGATAAAACTCTTCGAGACCTACCTTTGTTTACAAGTTTCTTGGTGATGGAGCTAGCTCGAGAGTTCCCGGATTTGTCGAGGGAACAAATTTCCATTGACTCATTTTCGAGCTAGTTCCCCTGATTACCACCCGTGTAATGGTGACACGATTAATCATATTAACGATTAATTGATCGATAAATTCAACAAAAATGATTATCATTTCTGATTTGCTTTTAATGGATTACTTGATAGGTACAATTTACTACCCAAAGTTATGCCTAAAATAGCTGGATGAGTGGCAAACAGTACAGACCCTGATGAGACGCCGCATTCTGCGGCGTCTCATCTGGGTTTACACTGTTTGCTCAGGCCTGTCTGTTCAGATATACATATTGTAAAGTGCAACATATGGTAAGAGTCATGCTCAGAAGCAAGCCAGACAGGTAAAATTATGACAAAAACCTTAGCGATTACTAATCTATTATCCATCACACTGATAGGACTGATAATCGATTATCTTTTCAGCTCTGATTAGCCAGCCCTAGTACCAGTCATCAAAGGCAGCTACCGGGTAGTTTTCTCCCTATGAGGTCAGATGTTAGCACAGTGTAAAAAGTAAAATCTGGACTGGGCTGCATGTGCTGGGTCAGTGGCAAACATTGTGCACCCAAATCAGACGACACATATCACAACATCTAATCAAGGTTTACACTGTTTGCTAGTGAAAATTTTGTCTAGTCCCTACAAAATTTATCAAAATCATGCCCTTTGGCATGCAGGACGAGTGAAATTTTGGAGAATTTTCTAGCCCTGTACTGTTTGTCTGATTCAGTTTGTGAATTTAAACGAATATACAGTCGAACTTCAATGGCTCGAACAGCCTTCGGACCATGAAAATCTGTTCGAGACAGGGGTAGTTCGAGCCACTGAGGGCTAATGCCAGGAGGCATAATGACATACTTTAGGACATCTTTTTCTGTGTTCCATAATGAAAAATGTATGCTGTGTGTACTCATTAGAATCGCCTCATCAAGGCGATTCTAATGAGTATACACAGCATACATTTGCAAGATAAAAGACAAAAATATCCTAATTTTTACCCTCCCTATTTCTTACGTACAGAAATTTCCAAGGGACTCAAGAACGGGTTCGACTCGGCCATGGTAAAAGAGCTATCGGTGTTAGAGCCATCGAAGTTCTACTGTATTATATCAAGATTGGCTGATAGTCAGAAATGGGTGTAACTAATTTAATTTCTCAGCAGGATAAGGGTTAACCTATTGTATGTGGGAAACCCCTTTAGGGTACCTTGGCAAACAGTGCAGGCCCAGATCAGATGCCACAGAATGCTGTGTCTGATCAGGGTCTGCACTATTCGCTAACAGAATTTTCCTTCAAAAATAGAATAAAAATGAAAACAAGAGGACCATGATGGTTCTATATCGCTCACCTGAGCTATGAGATTTACATGTGGGTCCCTGGGCAGGACAATTTTTGACCTCAGGGCTATAATTTGAACAATCTTGGTAGAGGTCCACTAGATGAAGCTTCATACCAAATATCAAAGACCTGGGCCTTCTGGTTTCAAAAATGAAGATTTTTAAAGGTTTTCCCTATATAAGCCTATGTAAAACCAGTGGGCCCTCGCACTGAGACATTTTTGGCCCCTGGACTATAATTTGAACAATCTTGGTAAAAGTCCACTAGATGAAGCTTCATACTAAATATCAAAGACCTGGGTCTTCTGGTTTCAGACAAGAAGATTTTTTAAGGTCTTCACCACTATAAGTCTATGTAAAACTAGTGGGCTCCAGCACGGGGGCATTCATTACGATAACACACCGATGTGACATAATGCATTTTTTCACATCTCCTAAATGGCTACTTTTCTGATGAAAATTCATGATATTTTTCTTATAAATACTGCAAACATAGGTTGTGGGTGCTCGTTAGAACCGCCTCATTGAGGCGGTTCTAACGAGTACCCACAATCTATGTCTTGAAGCAAAAATAAGAAAAATAATGTTTACCCCCTTAAACCCCAGTTTTCTCTATATAAAGTGGGGTTTAGGGGGGTGTTCATTTCACGGACTTGTTCACGTGATGTTTGGCCCCAGGGCTATAATTTGAATAATCTTGGTAGAGGTCCACTAGATGAAGCTTCATAACAAATGTCAAATACCTGGGCCTTCTGGTTTCAGAAAAGAAGATTTTTAAAGGTTTTCCGCACCTTCATACCAAATATCAAAGACCTGGCCCATCTGGTTTCAGACAAGAAGATTTTAAAGGTTTTTTCTTATTTTCTTCTTTTTGTTGCCATGGCAACCAGAGTTCTGCATGGAATGGAATTCTTTGAATAACTTTGAGAGAAGACCACCCAAAGATCATTTCTGCCAAGTTTGGTCAGAATCTGTTCAGTGATATATGAGGAGATGTTGTTAAAAGCAATTGTGGACAGACGGACAGACATTCTCACAGATGGAGTTATGTATGTGGCTATTTTTGGTAGACATTACGATAACTCACCCGTACGACATAGTGCAATTTCCACATCTCAAAAATGGCTACTTTTCTGATGAAAATCCTTGATATTTTTCCTATAAATGCTCAAAACATAGGTCGTGTCTGCTCGTTAGAACCGCCTCATCGAGGCGGTTCTAACGAGTACCCACAACCTATGTCTTGGAGCAGAAATAAAAAAAAATTGTTTACCCCCGTAAACCCTAGTTTTCTCTTTATAAAGTGGGGTTTAAGGGGGTCTTCATTTCACAGACGTGTTCACATGATGAATTGATACTTAGCTGCTAATTTTAGCCACAGAAAAGAAGTATTTTAAGTGTCTCACGGGATAAATCCCATTCAATTACATTGATTCTGTTCATTTTCATAGTCACCTAACTATCCATTTGTTTGCTTGGACTGACGGACGGACAATGATGAATGGTGAGTGATCACAATAGCTCCCCAGGAGCCTTCGGCTCAGGTGAGCTAAAAATATGCATGACACCCCTTATATGACAAATGGAGTTGTCCAAAAATTGCAATGGAAGAGGAAGAGTCCACTAGTATACAATTGTTAAACTAAACATTCTACTGGTAAGCATCATGAAAACACACCTATATAATTTTGACCCCCTTGAACCCCCCTTTTATATAGAAAAACTGGGGTTAATCTTATGCCTATGACCCATGCCTATGACCTTATTTTTTCTTATTTCTGCTCTAAAATATAGATTGTGGGTACTCGTTAGAACCGCCTCGATGAGGCGGTTCTAACGAGTACCCACAATCAATATTTTGAGCAGAAATAAGAAAAATATCACAATTTTTCATCTCAAAATTTTCAATTTTTCGGGGATTAAGGTAACAATGTATTTGTATAGGCGTGTTTTCGTAATGGTCTTCATTCAGGATTTTACCTTTTAATGTCTACACCCGAAGACACCGCCCATAGGGGCTTGAAGAAATATATGGGCTGCACGATGCTTCCACGCAGAGCTGAATCCTGCCCGCACACTAGTACTGGTAAACCGCTTAGAGGATCTAAGCCTGTCCAGGAACCGCGGTGCGAGGCGGACCGTCCATGCTAATAAACCCTATTGGTTTCATTGGGCGACAGGGCTTGAGATGTCATTTCATCTCAATGTCGGGTAAAAGTCCCACAAAATTGGAAGCAACGTCTCCAAAATGACCTTTACAGTGTTGACGGGGACGTTAAACCTCAAATCAAACAAACACCCGAAGACAATCGAGCCTATGTGGTGTAGTGGTTGTGGTGGTTAAGTTACTCGCCTCATATAACAGAGGTTATGGGTTTGATCCCGGGCTTTTCCAGACTGGGTGAGTCTTTAAACCATGGTCCCATCCCAGTATGACCTAGCTGTTGATGGGATGTAAAAATCAAACACACACACTTGATTTTTTAAAAGAAAATAGGATTTGACTTCTCTTGCAAATTTGATAATTCGTATGAGATGTCAAGTTCTGTTTTCTTGGAAAACATTCACACTTGTATGAATAGGAAGCCCTTGTCACAAGGAACCTACATGCCAAATATGAAGGCTCTATCGCAAATGTTTCAAAAGTTATGACGAAGTAAGTCAAGGTCATAGGTCAAAATTTCTGCATGGGTGGGAAGACCTTGTCACAAGGAACATACATGCCAAATATGAAGGCTCTATCTCAAATGGTTCACAAGTTATGATAAAGTAGGTCACAGGTCAATGTTGATTTTTTTTGTATCAGTGGGAGGAACCTACCGAGTACATGCCAAATATGAAGGCTCTATCTCAAACCGTTCAAAATGTTATGACAAAATGACCTACTGATCAACTTTTTGATTCAACATGACCCATATTCAAAATTGACCCAGATATTGTCAAGATGATCATTCTGAGCAAGATTTATGATAACTGGACCAAACCTGTGGCCTCCAGAGTCTTCACAAGGTTTTTCTATGATTTGACCTTTTGACATACTTTTTGACCTGACATGACCCATATTCAGACTTAAGCTAGATACATGTATTGTCAAGATGATTATTCTGAGCAAGTTTGATGATTATAAGACCAAAACTGTGGCCTCGAGGGTGTTCACATGGTTTTTCTATGATAAGACCTACTTCTTCAAGCCCCGATGGGTTGGTTTGATTTGAGGTTTTACGTCCCCGTCAACAGGGTAAAGGTCATTTTGGAGACGTTGCTTCCAATTTTTTGGCACTTTAACCCGACAATGAGATGAAATATCTCGATCCCAGCGGCCCAATGAAACCAATAGGGTTTATAAGCATGGACGTTCCGACTCGCACCGCTTTGCCTGGGCAGGTCTAGATACTCTAAGCGGTTTACCAGTATTCTTGTGCGGGTCGGTTTCAGTTCTGCATAGAAGCATCATGCAGCCCATCTATTTTTTCAAGCCCCGATGGGCGACGACCCGATGGGCAGGGCTGAAAATTGAGTTAATTAAGTACAATAAACAAGGGGATTAGCAATCAACCATAAATGGAGACTGTCAAATAGGCAACAATTTATTGCTAAAAAGTGTCAAAATAGTCCTTATGACTTTGTTATTTTTTGGTCAATTTCAGTCATTCTTGTACCCAAATGTAGGGCAACATTTACTTTGTCTGAAAAAGGGCATGGCGCTATAGAAAAGGGACATGGCGCTATAGAAAAGGGACATGGGGCTGCAGCATGCTAAAAAGGACTGGGGGAAACACTAGTAATATTTTAACCCTTATCTTGCTGAATATTCATTTAAGCCACACCCATTTCTGTCTGTCAACCAATCAAATTACTTGATGTAATTTATTGCTACAAATTCATAAACTGAATGCCAAACAGTGCAGATCCTGATCAGATGGCTTCTTCAGAAGCCATCTGATCTGGATCTACACTGTTTCCAAAGATAGGGGTGGTCGTGAACAGCAAGATAAGAGTTAATAAGTAGCTGATCAGTTCAAACTTACTGATGTCTGGTCTGGTGACTATCTGTTCTCTCACCAACTCAATACACTCATTTCTTTTCTCTGGATCCTCATGTAGCTCCCTGCCAGCTTTCTCAACAAGTTCTGGTGATAGCCCCCACCCATACTCTGCCATAAGAGCAACCACTTCCACACCCTCAGTCTTATGTACCAGGTGAGTCAGCGTATCATCCAGTCAGTAACCTGTAAACAAAACAAGTGCTCAATGTGCCGAAGGCTCGAGAAACTGAAGAGAGCCGAACTTTCCAGTCGATTTATAGGGATCTGACAACCATGGTTGTTCATGCATTAACATTTGCCGGATCCCGAGGAAGCTGTTTGGACATGAGGTTGCTAGGCCCCACAAATATCTTCTGAGGGACCTGGCAAATGTTATTGCAATGAAATAACCATGGATGGTGGTTGTTCTTGCATAACTTACAAATCTGAACGCAAATTTTGATGAAAACGGGCAATAAGCTCCATATAAATTCCATATAAACTCTTCAAATGCAAAAGGCAAACCAAAAATGGCGGCCAGTTCAGAATGTTGTTTACAATGACATTGTCATGCGTCATCATAAAACCCTAAAAGGCTACGTTCAGGGCGATAATGTTACATCGCTCAATGTAATGTAAACAAAGCAAGGCCTGTCTTGTGATATCAAAAGCTCAAAATCCATATTCAAACAGCACACAAATTTCATGATTTGGACATGGTTTTTGCTGTTTGAGCACGGCTTTCGGTCCATTTGACAATGGCTTCAAACAGCCATTCGCATAGGTATTTATAGAAGAAAATATGATTAAAGAGTATGTCAAGCCAAATTTTGGTAATTTCCGTAAACATTATACCCTAAAAATCCTAAAAAATCAGACACCTTGAGGACATGTTATAATTCTCCTAAAATTTTAACAAATTTGTTTCACTATCAGCGAGGAGTGCAAAAGTTACAGACAGAATGGCAAACAGTGTAGACTCTGATCAGACTGTTCCTTCAGGAGCAGTCTGATCTGGGTCTGCACTGTTGCTTAGGAGTATCTGCCCAATACTTAGGACTATTAAGGTTAAGGTAACCGTTTGTTTCCATATATAGTGTTTTCTTTTACCCGCCCATCCGGTCGTGGAAAAAAAGATTCAGCCGCATGCTTCCACGCAGAGCTGAAATCGACCGCACCTGAGTACTGATCAACCGTTTAGAGTGTCTAAGCCTGCCCAAGCAAAGTGGTGTGAGTCGGACTGTCCCCCTATATATAACTCAAATAGATTCTTTGGGTGGCAGGTTCATCTCAATGTTGGGTAAAAGTCTAAGAAAACTGGAAGCAATGTCTCCAAAATGACCTAAATAAGGTTGACAGGGACCTCATTTCAAACAAAAAACAATTTTCAAACCCAGGGTGCTAACATGCAGCTTTGGTTAATTAGTGTTGCGAAAGACATTCCAACTTGCTTGTACATCAGTATCTCGATCAACAGTTATTGCTCAATGAGGGTTTTGAACTCTGCGTAATTCCAAAGTCATTCAGCTAATGAAAAGCACAAAAGGGAAAGACCTGAATGTCACTGATTATCTTCAATTCATGTCATTACATGAACAGGTCCATGAAATGAACACCCCTCTCTAAATCCCAATTTATATAGTAAAACTAGAGCGCGCAGTCGATGGCAAGCCATCGCAAATCCCCACGTTTTCTCCACAGTAGGTCAAAATTTGACCTTTTGACCCCTCCCCAGGGCCCCTGGGGCCGGGGATAAAAAAAATGTGCTCTTGCGCAAGCCATTCATGTAAGCAACTCGCATACCAAATTTGGTTGAATTCCGGCTAACGGTTTAGGAGGAGATAGCCGGACAGACAGACGGACAGAGGCGATTTCAATATCCCCACTTTTTTTGAAAAACGTGGGGATAACTAGGGTGTACAGGGGTACATATTATTTTTTCTTATTTCGGCAAAAAATATAGATTGTGGGTACTCATTAGAACCATCATGCCGGGGCAGTTCTAACGAGTAGCCACAATCTACGTTATGAGCAGAATTATTAAAAACAAGAGGGCCATGATGGCCCTGGATCGCTCACCTGATCCATAGGGTATCAAGTGGGCCCCTGGGAGAGCCATTATTGACCCAGGCTATAATATGAAATCAGGCCAAAGGGCTAGGAGGAGATGTTGCTTAAAGGTATTTCTATTTTTAGCTCTGGTGGCCATTTTGTTCAGCGGAGCAGAACCATTTTATCAATTTCGGTATAGGGTCACCCAAGAAACATTTCAGTGAAATTATTTTGAAATTGGGCCAAAGGGCTAGGAGGAGATGTCGTTTAAAGGTTTTTCTATTTTTAGATCTGGCGCCATTTTGTTCAGCGGAGCGGAACCATTTTAACAATTTCTGTAAAGGGTCATCCAAGGAACATTTCAGTGAAATAATTTTGAAATCAGGCCAAAGGGCTAGGAGGAGATGTCGTTTAAAGGTTTTTCTATTTTTAGCTCTGGTGGCCATTTTGTTCAACGGAGAGGAACCATTTTAGCAATTTCGGTAGAGGGTCATCCAAGGAACATTTCTGTGAAATTATTTTGAAATCGGGCCAAAGGGCTAGGAGGAGATGTCGTTTAAAGGTTTTTCTATTTTTAGCTCTGGCGGCCATTTTGTTCAGTGGAGCGGAACCATTTTAGCAATTTCGGTAGAGGGTCATCCAAGGAGCATTTCTGTGAAATTATTTTGAAATCCGGCCAAAGGGCTAGGAGGAGATGTCGTTTAAAGGTTTTTCTATTTTTAGCTCTGGTGGCCATTTTGTTCTGCGGAGCGGAACCATTTTAGCAATTTTGGTAGAGGGTCATCCAAGGAACATTTCTGTGAAATTATTTTGAAATCGGACCAAAGGGCTAGGAGGAGATGTCGTTTAAAGGTTTTTCTATTTTTAGCTCTTGCCGCCATTTTGTTCAGCGGAGCGGAACCATTTTAGCAATTTCGGTAGAGGGTCATCCAAGAAACATTTCAGTGAAATTATTTTGAAATCGGGCCAAAGGGCTAGGAGGAGATGTCGTTTAAAGGTTTTTCTATTTTTAGCTCTGGCGGCCATTTTGTTCAGCGGAGCGGAACCATTTTAGCAATTTCTGTAGAGGGTCATCCAAGGAACATTTCTGTGAAATTATTTTGAAATCGGGCCAAAGGGCTAGGAGGAGATGTCGTTTAAAGGATTTTCTATTTTTAGCTCTGGCGGCCATTTTGTTCAGCGGAGCGGAACCATTTTAGCAATTTTGGTAGAGGGTCATCCAAGGAACATTTCTGTGAAATTATTTTGAAATCGGGCCAAGGGGCTAGGAGGAGATGTCGTTTAAAGGTTTTTCTATTTTTAGCTCTGGCGGCCATTTTGTTCTGCGGAGCAGAACCATTTTAGCAATTTTGGTAGAGGGTCACCCAAGGAACATTTCTATGAAAGTATTTTGAAATCCATTCACTGGTTTAGGAGGAGATGTCATTTAAGTGAATTGTTGACGACGCACGACGCACGACGCACGACGCACGACGCACGACGGACAAAAGGCGATCACAATAGCTCACCTTGAGCACTTCGTGCTCAGGTGAGCTAATAATTAAAGTATCAGATTTTTTATCTGAAAATTCTCATTTTTTGGTGGAAAATTTTCAATATATTTGAACAGGCATGTTTTCGTATTGGTATGATAAATTTTAGGCAGTTGCTATTCTGACTGAACCTGTGACTGATAGGCTGATATTATTGGTTGTTTTAGTCAGTGCTGATCAATATGATAACGTACACCAATGCGACATAGTGCATTTTTTCACATCTCCAAAATGACTACTTTTCTGGTCAAAATCTGTGATATTTTTCTTATCTATACTGCAAAAATAGGTTGTGGGTGCTTGTTAGAACCGCCTCTTTAACAAGTACCCATAACCTATCTTTTGGAGCAGAAATAAAAAAAAAAAATAATAATTTATACCCCGGTAAACCCCAGAACAACTGGACCTTGCAAGTATATCTAATGTATGGAAAATCTGTGATATTTTTATTATTCTGCAAACATGGGTTGTGGGTGCTCGTTGGAACAGCTTCGTTGAGGTGGTTCTAATGAGTACCCACAACCTATGGGTAACAGGTGGATCGGCAGCTCAGTCGGTAGAGTGTTCACACGATGCACGGACCGGCCCCGATAGCTCAGTTGGTAGAGTGTCCGCTCCGGGGAACGGGAGGTATCGGGTTCGATCCTGGGCCGCGACATACCAAAGTCGTTAAAAATGGTACTAGCTGCTCCTCGCTTGGCACTCAGATTTACGGGCTAGAGCAAGGACTGGTCGATCCAGTGTCAGGATAATGTGACTGGGTATGGTATCATGTAATGTGTCTGGGACATGATACTTCAGTGAGGCAGCACTATAAACGTACGTGAGCATTGAGATTCCTGTCACAACCAGACACCGTCGTGATATGACTGAAAAATTGTTGAAAGCGACTTTAAACCCGAATTCACACACACACACACATACGATGCACGGAATGCAAGAGGACCTGGATTCAAGTCCCGGACTAGACATGTTCTTATTCTACCCCTGTGACATTTGGTGGCCAATGTGGGCCCAGCACCGCATCTGAGGGCATGTGAAAAACAAGTCTCGCAGCCGGACTGAATAGGACTTAGAATCTCATTAGGTCCCAAATCTCATTAGGCAAGGACAAAATGTAACAGCCAACCATGTGGCTCAGTAGCTCAGTCGGTAGACTCTGTACAGTGTTGTTTGCACAGTATGCAAGAGGATATAACTGATCCTGGTTGGGTCCAGGAACCAGCAGGAAAATTTGACTCTCCTGCTCGCCATGACAAATAAAAATTTTGGAGCACGAGTGAGAATTTTGTCTAGTCCCAATAAAATTCACCCAAATCTTCATGTCCTTGGTCATGCAGGACGAGTGAAATTTTGGAGAATTTTCCAGCCCTGACTAGAAATAATCTTTTTTGCAAAATATTTTCTACCATCGTCATGATCCCTTCCACTTTATCACGGACCCAATATGCACTACCTGAGTTGCTAGAATATGTTGATGTGTCTTAATGAAACAGCCATTTTAACCCTTATCTTGCTGAATATTCATTTAAGCCACCCCCATTTCTGTCTATCAACCAATCAAATTACTTGATGTTATTTATTGCTACAATTTCATAAACTGAATGCCACAGGATCTACACTGTTTGTAAACATAGGGGTTGTCGTGAACAGCAAGATAAGGGTAAATTAATTATAGTTAACGAAAATTAATGAAAGTGAATTTTATCAATAATTAAATGTTGGTTGTCAATTTTGACACAGTGTGGTTGAAAAATCTTAATAGTGTATTGATTAAAACTGAATTGAACGCAGCTTAAAGGCTCTATATATTTGAAGAAATTTATGCCAAAAATACCTATAATAGGTGAATAGGTTTCTCTTTAAAATTTACAAAAACTGTTGTACTTTTTATTGAAATAATGTAACATTTCTTAGTGTTTCCCCCAGCTCCTAAAAAGGGATATGGTGCTGGTCATGAAAAAGGGTACCTTCAGCAGGCGAAAATATCTAAAAAGGGCACGAAGTATGAACGGCCTTGTAAAAGGACACATTCACATGGCAGCGCCTTGCTAAAAGGGCACATCTCTCAACTTCAAATTAAAAGATCCCTCTCTAACCCATTGTCTTCAGTGCTAAATTATACTGCTAGTTTTTTATGCTAAGTGAAGGGATATGTCATAGTCATCATTAGTGACAAGAAGTATAATTTTTGCAAGCATCATCACTGATACAATCAAGATAAGTAGGTACATGTTTGGGCCATAATACACACAAACACTGACATGACACTGGTCAGGCACACTTTCACACTTCATTTGTTTAATTGGTGTCACTCACACTTGTTATCAAAAGACAGTTATGACTTCTTTTTTTTTGGGGGGGGGGGGGTTTACGGCCCTTTCAAGATTATTTCACTCATATCGAGCCGATTGTTAATCATAGGTGGGCGAAAACCGGAGTACCCGGAGAAAAACCACCTGACCTTCCGTTGCAGAACTTGGCGTCTCACACGTGACCCGAGCGAGGCTCGAACCCACGGCGGTGAGAGACCTAATGACTAAGAGTCAGCGCTCTTATCCATTAAGAGCGTTGTTATGACTTCTTAAAGAGACATAATTAAGTACAATAAAGAGGGGGATTAGCAGTCCACCATAAAGGTGGACTGTCAAATTGGCAACAATAATAATAATAAGTTATGCCAGTTTAAATAAGGACTATTTTAGACACTTTAGTGTCTAAAATAGTCCTTATTTAAACTGGCATAACTTTTTTTTGGTCAATTTCAGTGATTTTTGTACCAAAATGTAGGGCAACATTTACACCATCTGAAAAAGGGCATGGCACTAGATTAAAATGGCATGGCACCACGCCATGCTAAAAAGAGTGGGGGAAATACTATTTTTACAAGCAATACATTCAACTATTGTTTTTTTTTTTTAAATAAAATAATACAAAGTTATTAAAATAAGAGATCTATGCAGCAAAGAAACTGCATTTTGCAAAAATTTCAAGGCTATGCCACGACAGCATTTTTTCCGATAAATTATAGTCACTTACAGTGTAGCGACTAGTCTGTGTATATTGGGTCTGTGACTTTATCAAGAAGGGCAGCTGTCAGTCACAGGTCGCAGGTTTGATCCATTGTTGCGCCATACCAAAGGCGTGAAAAATGGTACTAGGAGCTCCCTTGGCTGATGCTTGCATTATCAGGGGTAGTCTTATCTTTATCATACACACGACTCGCCCCACAAGACTTATAGTAATCAAACTCTGGCTCACCACCGCCCATCGGGGCTTGAAGAAATAGATGGGCTGCATGATGCTTCCACGCAGAGATGAAACTGACCGTAGACGAGTACTGGTAAACTGCTTATCCCTTTACCACTCAGGGATTTTATGAATTTCGCTGATTTTCACAGTGTTGCACCTGACAGCAACTTCAACTAGCCATTGTTTCATAATGGATGGTCTGTTTTACAACAAACTCGGTATGAATGTTCATTGGGCAGTAGCCTTTCAAATGCAACCTTACATGACTTGATCATTGTTGTCGTGGTAAAGAGGGGGCATCTCAAAGTTGGCAAAAAGTGTGTTTTCACATGAATTTTTGACCACATTTTAATCTTCACATAGCTGTCAAGGCAACAATTAAGGTGTTTGGCACTGGCTATTTTCACTGTTTGCAGCATGTTTGATCAGCATCAATTTTCAGGCACGTTTGACCCCAGACACCCTCAGATATAAGTTTTAGCGGCCGGTTGGGCCATACACCCCAAAATTTTTCAGGATGTGAGGGGGGCGTTGCCCCCCTTCAATCCCCCCTAGAATATTTTTAGTGGGGAGACGCGCGGAAAAACAGGTCACTTTTTTGCCCAACAAATCCTAAAGCAAACATAACTATCCAGGGGTAGAAATGCAGTTTTTAGGTGCTTCTGGGGCTTAAAATTGGGGGGGGGGGGGGGGGGTGCAGACACGTAAAAACACGTATCTGAGTGGGAAAGGGTTAACTGAAATCTGGGAACATACTGAATTTTAGTCTAAAATGCATTAATTATATCTGAAATATTGTTTCTTGCAATAAAATGATGAAAAAATATTATTTTGGTCAGTTGGAATTTTCTTCATTAACCCTTTACCACTCAGGGATTTTATGAATTTCGCTGATTTTCACAGTGTTGCACCTGACAGCAACTTCAACTAGCCATTGTTTCATAATGGATGGTCTGTTTTACAACAAACTCGGTATGAATGTTCATTGGGCAGTAGCCTTTCAAATGCAACCTTTCATGACTTGATCATTGTTGTCGTGGTAAAGAGGGGGCATCTCAAAGTTGGCAAAAAGTGTGTTTTCACATGAATTTTTGACCACATTTTAATCTTCACATAGCTGTCAAGGCAACAATTAAGGTGTTTGGCACTGGCTATTTTCACTGTTTGCAGCATGTTTGATCAGCATCAATTTTCAGGCACGTTTGACCCCAGACACCCTCAGATATAAGTTTTAGCGGCCGGTTGGGCCATACACCCCAAAATTTTTCGGGATGTGAGGGGGGCGTTGCCCCCCTTCAACCCCCCTAGAATATTTTTAGTGGGGAGACCCGCGGAAAACAGGTCACTTTTTTGCCCAACAAATCCTAAAGCAAACATAACTATCCAGGGGTAGAAATGCAGTTTTTAGGTGCTTCTGGGGCTTAAAATTGGGGGGGGGGGGGGTGTGCAGACACGTAAAAACATGTATCTGAGTGGGAAAGGGTTAACTGAAATCTGGGAACATACTGAATTTTAGTCTAAAATGCATTAATTATATCTGAAATATTGTTTCTTGCAATAAAATGATGAAAAAATATTATTTTGGTCAGTTGGAATTTTCTTCATTAACCCTTTACCACTCAGGGATTTTATGAATTTCGCTGATTTTCACAGTGTTGCACCTGACAGCAACTTCAACTAGCCATTGTTTCATAATGGATGGTCTGTTTTACAACAAACTCGGTATGAATGTTCATTGGGCAGTAGCCTTTCAAATGCAACCTTTCATGACTTGATCATTGTTGTCGTGGTAAAGAGGAGGCATCTCAAAGTTGGCAAAAAGTGTGTTTTCACATGAATTTTTGACCACATTTTAATCTTCACATAGCTGTCAAGGCAACAATTAAGGTGTTTGGCACTGGCTATTTTCACTGTTTGCAGCATGTTTGATCAGCATCAATTTCAGGCACTTTTGACCCTAGACACCCTCAGATATAAGTTTTAGCGGCCGATTGGGCCATACACCCCAAAATTTTTCGGGATGTGAGGGGGGTGTTGCCCCCCTTCAACCCCCCCTAGAATATTTTTAGTGGGGAGACGCGTGGAAAAACAGGTCACTTTTTTTGCCCAACAAATCCTAAAGCAAACATAACTATCCAGGGGTAGAAATGCAGTTTTTAGGTGCTTCTGGGGCTTAAAATTGGGGTGGGGGGGGGGGGGTGAAGACACGTAAAAACACGTATCTGAGTGGGAAAGGGTTAACTGAAATCTGGGAACATACTGAATTTTAATCTAAAATGCATTAATTATATATGGCGTGTTTGGCACTGGCTATTTTCACTGTTTGCAGCATGTTTGATCAGCATCAATTTTCAGGCACTTTTGACCCCAGACACCCTCAGATATAAGTTTTAGCGGCCGGTTGAACAATCTTGGTAGGGGTCCACTAGATGAAGCTCCATACCAAATATCAAAGACCTGGGCCTTGCGGTTTCAGAGAAGATTTTAAAAGATTTTCCCGATATAAGCCCATGTAAAATCAAAGGGCCCCAGAGCGGGGGCATTTTTGACCCAGGGCTATAATTTGAACAATCTTGGTAGAGGTTTACAAGATGAAGCTTCATACCAAATACATGTACTAGAGAAAGCGACCTCAAGGTCACTGTGGGGGGTAGGACATGCATCAATGAAATCTTCAGTGTAGGTATCAACTAAATCTATCAAAGGGTTTAGAAGATACAATCTCTCAGAAACTTTGACGCAAAACTTTAACCAAATGTAAAATTTTTAAAGTCTGTGACATCAAGGTCACTGTCGGGGCTGGGACATGCATCAATGAAATCTTAAGACCAGTATGTAACTTCAGTGTAAGTATCAACTAAATCTATCAAATGGTTCGAAAGTAACAATCTCCTAGAAACGTTGACGCAAAACTTTAACCAAAATGTTAACGGACGGACAGACGTGCGCACGTCTTTACGGATGTCTACTTGTGTGTCTTCATCCCTACAAAGTACCCTTGTGTGTCAAATTTCCAGGAAATTTCTTGGAATTTCTTAGAAAAAAAAGACACACAAGTAACTATTTTAGACACACAAAACACTGACGGAATAAATCACATTGAGTTTAATGGAAGTGTCCATACTTTTAAACACACAAGTATACATTCGTTCCTGCGGACCAATGGACGGACGGACGGACAGATGGAAGGATGGATGGACGGACGGACGAATGGCAGGATGAAAACAATATACCCCCTTCATACTTTGTATGCCGGGGGGAAATCAAAGACCTGGGCCTTGCGGTTTCAGAGAAGATTTTTAAAGATTTTCCCTATATAAGCCCATGTAAAACCAAAGGGCCCCGGGGCGGGGGCATTTTTGGCCACAGCACTATAATTTGAACAATCTTGGTAGGGGTCCACTAGATGAAGCTTCATACCAAATATCAAAGACCTGGGCCTTGCGGTTTCAGAGAAGAAGATTTTTAAAGATTTTTCATGTAGAATAGAAGTAAAACAAAGATCAGGAATTGATACAATTAACTTACTCCATCCATAAAAGACACCAAAGGGAAAGAAATACAAACATTAAGCGACCAGACCATAATGGAAACCTAAACAAAGGAAGGCCATATGGACAGTTACTTTCCCACAAAATGGCCATATGGCCATCCAAAATTAAAAGACACAAGTGATACACACAGTAAGTAACAAACAACCACATAAATAAATCGCCACAGAAGAGCCGCCTTGGAACGGTCAGTGGAAGATTTCCACTGGGGGGGCTTAAATCGATTTTACGTGGCCACAATCCTCGTCCTTACTTCCGTCGCGATTTAGACAAATAATTTGTTCAGTCCGCATGAAGGCCTCCTAACTCATCAGTGCAACATCTCCGTGAACACAGAAATCAAAGAACCACAGAGGTGAGACAACGGTGAGGACTCGACAGCAAGAAACCACTGAAATGCTGGAGCAAAAGAAAACCAACAGTTAGACTCCGATGAGCCCGACCAGAGACAGAGCATCAGGCACCAACCAACATTATCTCTTTAATTTTCAATAAGCCTTTACGTTGGAGCCGTCATAGAATCTGAGGCCTGACCCACCGGCGTGCAATTAAAGAGGGAAGCAAAGTTGCCAACCGTGATTGGGTTAACTACCATGCATGCAGTCTGTCGTATAATATCCATGTTGTACCCAATCTTTTTATATCGAAGAATGATTTTACGAAATTGGGTGCTGAAGTCATTGCGGTTATATATTTTTCTGAATTTATATACTAAGTCACCATAAAATTCGGGTTCCGATAGACCTTGTTGCAGAAGAGATTTAAGTCCAATATTGAATTTAGAAGCCAATGTAAAAGCAAAAGGCCCCGGGGCGGGGGCATTTTTGGCCCCAGCACTATAATTTGAACAATCTTGGTAGGGGTCCACTAGATGAAGCTTCAAACCAAATATCAAAGACCTGGGCCTTGTGGTTTCAGAGAAGATTTTTTAAGATTTTCCTTATATAAGCCCATGTAAAACCAAAGGCCCCGGGTAGGGGCATTTTTGGCCACAGCACTATAATTTGAACAATCTTGATAGGGGTCCACTAGATGAAGCTTCATACCAAATATCAAAGATCTGGGCCTTGAGGTTTCAGAGAAGATTTTTATAGATTTTCCACATATAAGCCCATGTAAAACCAAAGGGCCCCGGGGCGGGGGCATTTTTGGCCCCAGCACTATAATTTGAACAATCTTGGTAGGGGTCCACTAGATGAAGCTACATACCAAATATTAAAGACCTGGGCCTTGTGGTTTCAGAGAAGATTTTTTAAGTTTTTGGTGAAAAAAAAATCTATTTTTGGCTCCTGTGACCCAGATGTGCAACTGACCGGAACCATTTGAACAACTTTGAAAGGGGACCACCTAAGGATCATTCCTGTGAAGTTTGGTCAAACAAAATCCAATCAGTGGTTTAGGAGATGTCGTTTGAAGAAATTGTTTACGCACGGACGGACGCACGCACTGACGACGGACAAAACGTGATCCCAAAAGCTCACCTCGTCACTACGTGACGGTGAGCTAAAAAGGAAAAGATATGAACAGTGAAGATTGAGGAAAAGATATGAATTGTAATCTAGTAATTATCTGATGTTACATTGAAATATTCCCAGGAGACGGTCACCGGAAAGACCGAAATCACCGAAATCCATCGAAATCACCGAAATCACCACAGAAATCACCGAAATCACCCTGGAAATGACAGAAATCCCCATTCTATGGTTAAGTGTGGGTGATATAGGGCTTGGTGTGTGTGATGTGCGATTGGGAGGGTAAGGTATGAAGGTTACGAGGGGTAGGAGTTAAGGTATGGCCGGTAGTAATATACTGAAGTCCCAGTTGAAATCACCGAAATCACCATTGTTGTTAGTGCGCGGTACCAAAATACAGTTTTACTGTTGTGAATAAAAGGTGTTATTGGCAGACAGCTGAGAAGAAAGAAAGAAAGAAAGAAAGAAAGAATGACTGAATGAAAGAAAGTCGATTAAAGTTATTATCAAAATTTTGCACCAATCTCAAAATTAGTTGTTAATTGGTTTAAAGTTATTATAATTTATAATTTTGATTAGTTTGTTTCGTTTTTTAATATATCACAAGTATATAGTATACAAACTTCTTTTGTATGATTAATGGCGGCTTGAAACTTTAATTTTCCAAAGGAGATTAAGTTGAAAAGGGTAATGGGTCGGCTAATTAAAGCCTCAAATAAGAAAGATTGTTTCGCTGATTGAATTTGTCTAATTATTTACGCACTTCCAGACAAACAATCTTAATTGCACCGACTTTGACAAGTCAAGTAAAACATGTAAGTTTAATTCTGAAAAATATAAAATGGCCTTCAAAATTAGCCAGTTTATTTGCACGGTAAGCATGGCCGAATTTCCATGCATAGAATGCACCAAAGAGTGCGAAAATGACGTCCTTGAATGTCACAATTGTAAAAATTGGGTGCACAGAAATTGTGCAAAAATGACTGCCTCTGCATTTCGGGCCTGGGCAATTAGTTCAAGAACGTTTCTGTGTAAAAAGTGTTGTTTCATTGGGAATACTTATGATGCTCAAGCAGGACTTGAAAGGTATTTTATAATTTCTTATTATTACATTCATGTCATAACTTGCTATTCTATAATACGAAGGCTCTGACGGAACTCAAAACATAGATTATGGAAACTCGTTGGAACCGCATGATGCGGTTCTTTTTTTGTTTGTTTAAATTGAGATTTAACGTTCCCGTCAACACTATTTAGGTCATTTTAGAGACGTTGCTTCCAATCTATTTCTCCAAGCCATGTTGGGCGGGGCGGGATGATGCGGTTCTAACCACATGATGCGGTTCTAACGAGTTCCCACAATCTATGTTTTGAGTAACATAGCATATGGGAACTAGTTGGAACCGCATGATGTGGTTGTTTTTTTGTTTGTTTAAATTGAGATTTAACGTTCCCGTCAACACTATTTAGGTCATTTTGGAGACGTTGCTTCCAATCTATTTCTCCAAGCCATGTTGGGCGGGGCGGGATGATGCGGTTCTAACCACATGATGCGGTTCTAACGAGTTCCCACAATCTATGTTTTGAGTAACATAGCATATGGGAACTAGTTGGAACCGCATGATGTGGTTGTTTTTTTGTTTGTTTAAATTGAGATTTAACGTTCCCGTCAACACCATTTAGGTCATTTTGGAGACGTTGCTTCCAATCTATTTCTCCAAGCCATGTTGGGCGGGGCGGGGCGGGATGATGCGGTTCTAACCACATGATATGGTTCTAACGAGTACCCACAATCTATGTTTTGAGTAGGAGTCATAAAAATATCACAATTTTCGTCGTCAAAGTATCCCGTTCAAATTCCATTATATTGATCAACACTGTTATTTAATTTTTTATTATTTATATATTGTTATTATTATCATTATTATTATTATTATTAATCTTAACGCGATTATTGATAAACCGATTATCTAGATATGTTTATTGAGTGGTGGATATGGCACGTGTCAGATGCGCGTCTGACTTGTGATCAGGACACGGGTTCGATACCTGCTTGGGTCGGCAGCATTCTTTCGTGGAGATTGATCATGAAATCCTTCCATCGGTCATTCCCTCATTCCATGTCTAATCCAAGTTCTTTCATTTGAAAAAGTGGGGATCAGCCTGCGCATCTGAGCAGTCTTCGTTGTTCACTCTAAGAATAGCTAACAATGTTCCTTCGTCTGCCGTCAGACTATTTGGATGTGTCGGCTCATCTTATTCTTCGCTTGGCGCACATGAAGATTGTTGGATATGCTGTGCTCCGGCTAATATATGAAAATGGAAATTGCTCATGCAATCTTTTCTACGACCATTCTTTCCATTCCACATATTCAAGGGCAGTTTTAAATTTTTGACGAAATCATATATGAGCCGGTGCACAGCATTTCCTACAATTTACAGGTGCGCCAAGCTAATATACAGATCAGCCTGTGCACTGTACTTGTCCAGAAAAAGTCTTCCCGTTGCCCATCTCTTTTCTTGAAGTCGGCCCGTAGACCACCCTTGTTGAACCAGTAGACTGAACCCGGCACTCGCAGGTCCCCATCGCAGAATTCCCTCAGCCTCTTGACGTAACTATCGCCGTAAAATGCTGTCTTCTTTGACATTTTGTACTGAAATGGTAAAACAAACAAATGAATCCAATTTATATATGCATAGCTGGTGCCGAACGGATGAAACTTACAATTTGATTACCTTAATTAATTAATTACAATGATAATTTCTGTATCGTATCCAACCAAACTTTGGTGACAGTCATCTTATCACATACAAGTCAGGAAGCGCAGCGACGCAGATAGATTTCATCCTTTACCACAGGACAATGCGCAAACTTGTCACAGATGTGAAAGTGATCCCTGGGGAGGAAGTAGCCCTGCAACATCAGCTACTCATATGCGACATGAGGATTGATGTGCCACCAAAACCCAAGCGCAAGTTCACCCCCAGACTAAAAGTTTGGAAGCTGAAAGAATCTCAGACAAGAAATCATTTCCAGGAGGTTTTCAGCCAGCATGTGAGTGCTTCGGCAGTTGTAGCAGATGCTACCACTGAGGATATATGGAACAGCATCAAGACCGGTCTGCTCAAGACAACTGAAGAGGTGTGTGGCACAACTCGGCCCCACCGCTGGCGTCGCGAAACCTGGTGGTGGAATGAGGATGTTAATAAGGTCATAGCAGCCAAGCGGCAAGCCTTTAAAGCTTGGAAGACTGGTAAGGGCACCCGTGCATCATATCTTGCGGCCAAACGCATAGCCAGACGTGCGGTGCACCATGCTCGCCAAGAAGCTGAGAAGGAGATCTACAAGAATATTGACCCTAAGTCCTCAGAAGTATACCGCCTTGCTAACCAGATGAGAAGAGAGAATGCTGATGTTGTAGGTGACAAACCAGTAAAGAATGATGCAGGGGAGATGTCAATGAGTGATGACTCAAAGCAGAGGGCCTGGTTAGAACACTACCAAAGGCTACTCAATGTTGAGTTCGACTGGGACCCAGACCACCTGTCTGATGAGCCACCAGTGGAAGGGCCACCCATCCCAATCACTATTGATATGGTTAAGAAGGCTATCTCTCAGATGAAGACTGGCAAAGCACCTGGTCCCTCTGGCATAGTGGTGGAGATGATAAGAGCTGCAGGTGATGCGGGTGCCTCGATGATCCGTGACCTTGCAGCTGCAATCATCCGTGATGGGAAGGTACCCTCTGACTGGGAACAGAGTTTCATTGTCTGTCTCTACAAGGGCAAGGGCGATGCATTGGAACGGGGCAACTACCGTGGTCTCAAGCTGACAGAACAGGTCATGAAAGTCCTGGAGAGGATTGTGGATGGCCTCATTAGGCAGTTGGTGTCCATCGACGATTCCCAGTTTGGCTTCGTCCCAGGAAGAGGCACAACAGATGCAATTTTTGTTGTCCGACAGCTGCAAGAGAAGTATTTGGCGGCCAACAAGCGACTCTACATGGCTTTTGTAGACCTGGAGAAGGCATTTGATCGAGTGCCTCGGAAAGTCATCTGGTGGGCACTAAGAAAACTTGGAGTGGACGAGTGGATTGTGAAACTGGTCCAAGGGATGTACGCAAATGCTCGGAGCCGTGTCCGCGTTGGTGATGGTTACAGTGAAGAATTCGAGGTGAAGGTGGGTGTTCATCAAGGCTCTGTTCTCAGCCCACTGCTTTTCATCATTGTGCTTGAAGCCTTGTCATGCGAGTTCCGCTCTGGAGTCCCCTGGGAGGACCTGTATGCTGATGACCTTGTCATCATAGCTGAATCCCTTGAGGAATGTGTCAGGAGGCTCTTAACTTGGAAAGAGGCAATGGAGGCGAAAGGGCTGAGAGTGAATGCAGGAAAGACAAAGATCATGATCTGTGGTACAGGTCTGGACCTCTTGCAGAGTACAGGCCAGTTCCCATGCGCTGTATGTCGCACTGGAGTTGGCAGCAACAGTATCTTTTGTAATGGCTGCAAGTTCTGGGTGCACAAGAAATGCAGTGGGCTCAAACGCTTGATAGAGGACCCTGAGTACAGGTGTACACGGTGCCAAGGAACTGCACGCCCCTTAGATGGCAGACCACAGAGGGAAGTTCAAGTCGGATCAGACAAGCTGGAGGTTGTAGCTTCCTTCTGCTACCTAGGTGATATGCTCTCTGCAGGGGGTGGTTGCGACCTTTCAACTACATCACGTGTGAAAACAGCCTGGAAGAAATTCAAGGAGTTGCTACCAGTTCTCTCTTCCCGCCACCTCTCGTTCAAGACACGTGGCCGTGTGTATAGCTCTTGTGTGCGGAGCGCAATGCTCCATGCCAGTGAGACATGGCCATTGACAAAGCCAAACCTCCAACGTCTACAGCGAAATGACAGGGCAATGATCAGACAGATCTGCAATGTCAAGCCACAGGACACTGTCACCATCAGGTCCAGTGAGTTACTGGAGCGTCTTGGCATTGAGGACCTGGACCTCATCCTGAAAGAGAGAAGACTTCGCTGGTATGGACATGTGGAACGCTCCAACGGTGCAATCAAGACTGCCTGTGACATACAGGTAAGTGGAAAGCGGGGGCCAGGAAGGCCCAAGATGACCTGGAAGCAGCTAACAGAAAGAGATTGCAGAGAATGGAAGCTCTCTGCTATCGATCCTCATGATAGACAAGCCTGGAGATCTGGTGTAAGATCTGCCATGCGTGCAGCAAGCCAGCTACCTGGAAGGGGGCCCACTTATGTGGACGTTGCCCCTGTACCTGCACGTTAATCAAAAATCCGTTGATGATGATGATGATGATTTCGGTGATTTCTATGGCGATTAGCCGCCCAAACCCGTCCCTACCAAACCCCACATGACCAAATACAACAAAACCCTACCCTACCATGCCTTTCCCAACCCTATCCAGTCATAAAATGGTGGTTTCTGTCTTTCCCCGGGTGATTTCTGTGGTGATTTCGGTGATTTCTGTGGTGATTTCGGTGATTTCGATGGATTTCGGTGATTTCGGTCTTTCCGGTGACCCCCCAGATTCCAGATTCATGTACATTTTTAGCACACACAAGTTTCTGGGAGCATGACAAATGCCCTCTTGTCGTCAATGTTAACTAACTGACACAACATTAACAGATTAAGACACAGGTGTCACTGGAAAACCTCTTTAGATGAATAATTATCACCTAATTACAACTGAATTTTTCCCAATATTTGGATGTGCATACACTGGTCACCGCATACCATGTACATAAAAACAATCGTTCTGCAACTGTTTGGGAACCAGTAAATGTGATTACATTTTTGGCCGAAATACTCCGAAATTGCTTAGACTGGCTCTCCAAACTTTCAGAAAGTACATTTTTTTGTAAGTAAAAACGCGTAAGCCGTTTACCAGTCTAAATGATTTTTTTTTTGTGGATTGCAAAGAAAAAAGTGTAAAAACGGTTTGTTTGTTCTACCCAGCCCCTCCTGAGGGGGTGAGGCAAACGGGAAATCAGGACGAGATGTAACGCTGGGGTTTGCGGTCTTAGGACTTTGGCACTGAGCAGCGTTGCGTCAAAATCCTGGCTGATCGAGAGCCACACAACCCAAAGGAGAACGGCACAACAGCACACAAGCAAACAAAGCCTCTCCTTCAGGAACGCATACAGAAAAGTGGGGCAGAAATAAGAAACAAGACGCCTTATCACATCTTTTTCTTTATTTTTTCGCAACTTTCGCTTTTCATAAAGGATGTACATTATAAGGTTACCCAAACGGAATGACCAGGGGGCCCTCAAAAGGGCCTTCTGCATACCACCACGACTGAAAAACCGCATCTCACCCGGTATATCATACAGCCCTCCGTACTGCCCTTGTTGCATAACATAAAAATCACCAAAAACAGCAAATTGCGCCATGACCGTAATAAAGATAATCGGTCAAGATGGCCACATATCAATACAGACAAGGGCAACTAACTAATTAACTAGGGCATGACTTAGCGCGACCTGAAGGAAGGCTTTTAACACACACAACCACCCACGCGAAACTAAACCAACATACAACCACACTAGATAGGTAGATATAGCGATAGTTGTAGGATAGGAATACAGTAGAGAGGATAGTATAGAAAAGAGAGATCAAAAACCTGGAGTTAGAAGAAGAAGAAGAAGAGTTTTCTCAAAAAGCGATTTCAAACATTTTTATTTGTGTAAATATGAAACATTAAAAACAAGATCGCATAGGAGCGCTCGACTGCGCACGTGCGCAGGCGGACGCTTGTATGCGACCTTCATGATTACATAACAATTTGCACTAACCACTTTGACTAAAGAGATTGGCAAACGTTGTCTCGGGTCCCCAAACGGCTAGGCAAGAATACTTTTATTTCTACTATGATGCCTTCCTACACGTAGAATGCGATAGTGATATGCAAACGTGGCGACACAAAATGACTCTCCTACGGTCCCACAGAATACGACATCCTGCGTCGAGGAGGGCATCGCCTTTTCTTAACATCAAACAAAAAAGCATGAAAGGGGACTGACCTACTTTCCACATCCTCCGCGATAGAGGTCACCCACTAACTAAAATAAATACGAATTTGGGCCCGAGACGGCGGAAGCCAACACACCATGTTACTATGTTATATGTTGTATGTACAGAAGAAACAAAACACAAATATAATCTTCAAGCACAACCTTGCAGGTACAAAATTGTCCTTCTCAGCAACTGTGGGCGGATGGGCTTGTCCCAAAAAGGACAACAACACAAAGGAGATCGGCTCACGTTGTCTCGGGCCTCCAAATGGCTAGGCAGGAATACGCTTTCATCCTATGGTGCCTTCCTTCACGTAGGATGCGTTAATGATATGCAAACATGGCGACTGACCCACTTATGGTCCCGCAGAGTGCGGCATCCTACGTCGAGGAAGGCATCACTTTTTCTTAACTTAAAACGGCAAATGCATAAAGGGGGATTGACCTAATATGCACATCCTCTGCGATAGACGTCACTCATTAACAAAATTAATACGAGTTCAAGCCCGAGACGGCGTAGGCCGGCACTTCATGTTATTATGTTACATATTGTATGTACAGATAAACAAAAAAAAAAACAAAAAACAACGACACAAAATATAAACCACTAGCTTAATCTTGCAGGTACAAAAACTGTCCTCCCCAGCAACTGTGAGCGGGTGGGCTTGCCCTAAAACGGACAACGCCACCTTTAAGGCACAAGAAAAACAAACAAAACAGGTCCGTGGCGGGGTAAGCACATCCGCCCGCATATATACTTAAAAAATAGACCACTCAACAAGATGGGGAAACAGACCAAACAATGTAAAAATGTACATACGTTACATAAATATACAAAAATCAAATAAAAAAAAAATAAAAAACAAAAATACCAATATCAAAATTGACCTTCCTGCTCTGACACGGTTCGGCATATTGACAAGCAAAAAATTATAACGTTGAGTAGAAGACAAAATGGACCGACTGCAGCGGACTTACGATAGACACGGACGGACGGGGCTGGAGCCGAGCGGTGGTCTCCCCATTCACCGGCAACGTGGAATGGGGGTAGCACCGAACGGCTAAGGTGTAGTGCCAGAATGGATTAGTTCCCTGGGACCCCACCAGCTGACGACCCGCGACACGGGGAAACTGGAAACAACAACAACAATTGTTTGTTCTATTTTGATACATCAGAGGATTTTTTTTTCACGCGGCGGTCACCTGCAGACCCAATGACCCAGCCTACGCAGACTGGACGCCGCAGATTGTTCCTTGACACAGCAATTTAACACGCAGAACTTTAACCTGTGCAGGTTAAAGATCCCTACCGTAATTCCATGATTACTGTGTAGGCTTTCATCCTGCAAAACTGGAGTGTATGTAATATACACCTGCGGTAATGGTCAAATGTGATCGACGCAGTATCAGAAGATAGATAGATAGATAGATAGAAGTGTAATGCAGGAATCCGAGCGTTTCGGCCTGGGTCGTTTCGGCCCGATTTTATTAGATAGCATATTTTTTATTTGGAATACTATTTATTGACAGGGCCGTTGAACCCCAATACAACAAACAAACATACTATAATATGAAATAAAGGCACTGCCTTTTGAGCAAACATTCTTCTTCTTCTTTCACCATATTTGCATTATTTGCTGGCTCCCAGCTTGCACACTGTCAATATTGGAAAAACAGGTAACCAGACCCCCTGACCTTTCAAGGTCAGGGGGGTCTGGTTACCTGTTTTTCAAACACATAATCTAAAGACTAGGAACCAGCAGATAATGCAAATAAGGTGAATACTCATTAACACCTCTTAGGTAGTTAATGGTGGTGTAGAACATCAAAGAATCCACAGGTAGCCACATGGCTCTTTGTGTCTCTTACTATTCCCAAGGCTGTAATTTATACCCCAGAGTAATAGTTTGTGAAAAGATTTAATAGCTTGGTCAGGCGAGAAGAGTTTTCCACCTTACCGAGAAGCTGTGGTAAATGCTTCGGAAAATGCCTAGGTAACTCGTTGGTCCAGGAGCGATGCTGGTTTTTACTGGCTAACCATTTCGGCTCAGTGCGGTTCATTTCAGTTCATTTAAACGCGTGACGTTTCGAAACTTCCCGGGATCAAACTTCAGCGTTTGATGGAACAGTCTTTGGAAAGAGCTTTTTTTAATTATTTTGACGCTTTTTTGTGCTTCTGTTGTGATAGGACTTGACTCCTTTTGGTTTTGAGAAGCAACTTTTGGATGTGAATACAATTCTCATGAACTCTGTAAAGATGGTGGATTATCGCGAGCAAATTGAACGAGATTTGGGTGCCTAAGTATGTTGTTCCAGCCCCTCTACAGTAAAGCAAACACTTTGTGTGTTTGCTATAAAAGTGAGGTTTGAGGAGGTCAAAATTATAATGAATTTTAATAACCTGTATGTGGGACCAGGACTGGGGACGAGACAGGGTAGCCTTTAATACCTGGATAAATGGGTGATTGTCTCCTGGCAGTATATCTGGTGTCTTCACACTTGAAGAGGCCTTTCTTGACTGTAGGAGTGTGGTTTCTTCTGTATGCTTTCCTTGCTTCCCAGGTACCATGGAATACCGAAGTGGGTGAAACCCATCACCTTCCGGGTCGGCGTTAATGGGTAGCTCACAACACACCACTCCTGCCCACTTTATTTTGAAGGCCTTGTCACCGGCTGCCAGGTTCATCCTTGAATGGGACTAATGTCCTACTGTCATTTCGGGCTTGGGCGAAACTAGAAGTCTCACCCTGTATTGTCTGGCTTGAAGGAGACTAGAAGTCTCACTGGCAAGCTGCTGTCTTGAGTCTAGCTTGTTACTTGACAGCTTGAGCGGACTAGAAGACACGCTTTCAAATTGCTGTTTGGCCATCTTGTTAAGTCCAACAGATTTTGAACTAGAAATCCAGAAATCTTGACAAAACTAGAAGCTCAATGTCATTTAGTGGACTATTACAGAAATCCACGGATAGACATTATAGACTGTTGTCTAGAAGACACATTTCTGGATCTGTGTGATCTAGAAAATCGATCGTTTCTTTATTCTTAGTGGATACTTCCAAAACATCATGAACTTTATGAGTATACCTAATGCTTTATCCATGTGTCTAGTAACAATTTGCCTTTCATCTCTGGTTATCTCCGTATGGCATATCCAATTATTTTTTTTTCTCTATGCCCAGCTAATTGTGCCTGAATGGAGCCACCCACATTTTCTGTGAACCTGACCCATTAAACATCTGACCTGGTGCAGTAATGACAACCACCGCAGGGCTATACTACAGCTTGTGTCACATTATGTGTCAGATAGACATTTTCTGTTTACCTGATGATAGTGAACCCGAGACCCAACGTCCCCATCAACACCACCTAGACCACCCTGGAGACGCCGTCACCAACCCTGCGTGATCCTTACCAGAGATGAAATGACATCTCAATTCCTGCCGCTCAAGGAAACCAGCATAGCCTATATGCATGAACAGTCCGACTCACACTACACCGCCCGGACAGGCCCAGACCCCCTTAGTGAATTACTAGTACTCATGTGCGGTATGCTGCACATGGCATCAGAGGATCTGAATTCCTTAACTGTCTGTATTTCCAGGTTAAGCTTCATTGAGATAATCCCTCAACCCATTGAGCTAGCTGACCCTTGAAGCTCTCTGAACATTAAAAACCATGTTAAACTTGAATGAACCTTTTCCCACTTTCATAACCTTGCCTAGAAGATAGCTTAAGATAACTGGTAAACAATACTGTGGCTAAACAGAGAACTTTTTAGTTAATTCCAAATTTGGAGTAATTTACTCCAACTTTTTCATTTCTGACCCCCAGCTTTTTGAAAAGTTTGGCAAAACTCCCAACTTTTTCTGGAGGACTGCATTTTTACTTTAATTTTCAAAACCCTAGGGAGAACCCTGCTAAAATCTCATTCTTGTTCATTCACATGTGTTTTTAATGGAGGCAAAGAGAAACTGCTATTTTTAAGCCTATACGTTTGTTACGAGCCAGGCGTAGCAGAAAGAAAAAGCAAACAAGCCTTTTGGAAAATTTTAACAAAATTTTTTTACAAGTTAACTTTAACCTGTAGAAGTAAGAAAATTAAATGTACTTAGCTCTGTTATGAAATATCCTGAATGAATCTATTTTCCTTGATCCCACAGAATTCACAGTCCAAAATGAAAAGTAATATCCTTTAACAATCCAACACAGAATTTAGAAATAACTTTTCTTAAATGCCCAAACATCAAACTCCAAAGTCTGACTCAATGAGAAAAATCAAGCTCTTTTATAGACCCTAAGATTTCTCTAGAACATTCCAGAGGGCTGGTGAATAAGATGAGGTAATTTTCTAAAAATAATGCAACCCAGAACTTTCTGGAAGGTTCTGAAGTACTTTTCCTTGTAAACATGTTGTTTACAAAAATGAAATTAATCTGTGACTCAGTTTTCTAGAATCTTCTATAAGAAGATTAACAAGATATTTATAGCACTATTAGGTCACAGTGGGGTGCAAGTGGGAATCAGAAAAATAAATTCTTATGCATAACACTCCCCCTCTTCGAGGAAAAGAAAGATTTATGTAATAAAGCTTTCTTTTGCTTTAATAATAATAAAATATTGAGCATAGCACATAAAATTACATGTATCTACAACCCACTTTAGTAGGAAAGAAAAACACAACTCCTGACCCTGCTCAAGCTCTTGAAAGGGCATCAGGGATAATGTTATCTCTCCCTCTGATATGTCTTATGTCTAAATTATACTCTTGTAGCATAAGACTCCACCTGAGCAACCGCTGATTTTTGTTTTTCATTTTATGTATGAAAGTCAGTGGATTGTGATCACTGAAAACAACAATCGGTGCAGTAGTAGGGGTAAGATAAACTTCGAAATGTTGCAGACTGATTCTTGCTCTGCATCTGTCTATGTTCGAGAATTAATCCTTCTAAGAGTCTATAAACATTTTTGTCCTTTCTTGTTCTGGTATAAGAATACTAGGAGAACTCCATTCCAGTCATTGTCCAGCAAATACTGAATTTCTTCTTTAAGATTTTTCTGTTTTATAGGATTCATCCTGTATAGGTGTTGTTTTACTGGTTTGGAACCATTTATGTCCACATCGTGAAATATTTTGTCTGTCCGTGTTGGAATGTCAGGAAATAAGTGTTCATATTCAAAAATCAGCTGTTTCAGTTCATTCCGCTGATTTGGCTCTAGATGTGACAGTTTCTGGTCAAGATTCCGTAGAATGTCAGAATTCTGAAGATTTGATGATGTGGGATCCGATTTCACTGAATTAATATCCTCACAGTCATTGTCACATGAATTAAGTGGAACAGAGCTAACTAGATTGACTGATGTTAAAGATGTATTGTCCCTATCTATGTATTCCTTGAGCATGTTAATATGACATAGCTGCTTTAGCTTGCGCCTCCCAGGAGTGTTTATTATGTAATTTACGTCACTGATCTTTTTGTCTACAATGTATGGACCATAATACCTGGCCTGCAACGATTTTCCTGGAATAGGCAAAAGAGCTAGTACCTTATCACCTGGTTTAAAATTCCTTTCTTTTGTCCCTATGTCATATAGCTGTTTCATTTTCCTTTGGGCTGACTGAAGATTGGTCCGAGCAGCCTCACAAGCTTTTGAAAGTCTAGTTTTGAAATCAGACACATACTGAAGTAAATTCAGGGAGGTGTCATCATTGGAGAGAAATTTCTCTTTGAGAAGTTTCAAAGGACCACGAACAGTATGACCAAATACTAATTCAAATGGACTGAAGCCAAGAGATTCTTGCACAGATTCTCTAACAGCAAATAAAAGGAGATGGATGCCTTCATCCCAATCCTTCTCTGTGTCAAAACAATATGATCTTATCATGTTTTTCAATGTTTGATGGAATCTTTCAAGGGCGCCTTGACTTTCAGGATGATAGGCCGATGACTTATACTGTACAATGCCAAGTTCATGCATTACTTGTTGAAATATTCCAGACATAAAATTTGAGCCTTGGTCTGACTGAATAGATTTAGGAAGCCCAACAAATGTGAAAAACTTCACTAAGGCCTTGACGATTGTCTTAGTTTTGATATTTCTTAAAGGAATGGCTTCAGGAAAACGTGTGGAAGCACACATAATGGTCAAAAGATATTCACAGCCGGACTTAGTTCTGGGCAAGGGACCCACACAGTCTATAATTATTCGACTGAAAGGTTCATCAAAAGCGGGTATAGGCTGCAAATGAGCCTTAGGTATAGTCTGATTGGGTTTTCCTACCATTTGGCATGTATGGCAGGACCTACAATGCTGAGAAACATCTGATTTTAACCCAGGCCAGTAAAAATGATTAAGAATCTTGTGATAGGTTTTATTTACACCTAAATGTCCTGACATGGGAGTTTCATGTGCCAAGTTTAATATTTGGGAACGGTAAACCCGTGGAACCACTATCTGGTGGTTGACAGTCCACTCGTCTTCTGCTGAGACGTCTGGTGGACGCCATTTTCTCATAAGAATGTCATTTTTGACATAATAACAGACTGGGACCTGAGATACTTCCTGCTCATCTAAGGCCCTTTCAAATAAAGGCGAAATTTCAGGATCCTTATGCTGTTCTATAGCTAGTTGAGACCCAGACATTATGTTATGGCCTAGATCTAAAGATGAGTTATTCTCATGAAAATCTGTCTGCTTATCAGGCAGGCTTGAAGACAGAGACCTTGTTATCTCGTCATTAAAAGACTGACCCAAAAAGGTATCAGTAAAATCAAAATCCTGTTTCACATCAGTTTGCTTGGCCTTACGTGCCATCGCCCTTGTGACTGCACAAGATGGATAAAGATCAGGAATTTCCTGCTCAATGGGATCAGGCGGTTGGTCTATGCAAGGATTAGTAGTCAAAAGTGGGTTTACCACAACCTTATCTCCAGCTAAGTCATTGCCTAGCAACAAATGAACACCTTTAAAAGGTAAAGAAGGTCTAATACCAACAGCCACTGAACCGGATACCAAGTCTGATGACAAATAAACGTTATGGAGCGGAACATTAACAAATCCACATTCCACACCCTGAATAAGGACACTTTGGCCCAAAGAAGTCTTCTCAGAAAAAGGCAGAGTATCTGCTAGAATAAGAGATTGAGAAGCTCCGGTATCTCGTAAGATTTTAATAGGGGTTGGATGGGCATAACTGTCACCATTTAGTGACACAAAACCATCTGATAAGAATGGTTCATAAATCTCCATAACTGAATCAGTCTCAGATAATTTGATATCAGAAAGAGTTTCCTCCCTTACACAAGACTGTGGTTTTGGCCTTATAGAAGTCAAGCCTGTAGGCTTAAGTTCCTCTTGTCTTTCTCGTTCTTTCCTTCTCTTTAATTTTAAACACTCAGAGATCAAATGACCTGTATTTTTACAATAATAACAAACTACTTGAGGTTGAGATAAGGGATTCTGGTCTTTGTTTTCACCAGAAGGTTTGGAAAAATTCTGACTTCTGTTTTCACCAGAAGGTTTGGAAGGATTCTGGCTTTTATTTTCACCAGAAAGTTTGGGCATAGTACTAGATGTATGGCTATAACTACCAGAAGGATTACTGGGATAGAATCTTGGACCTGTCTGTGGATTATAAGGTTTTCTAGGATAAGGCCTGTTCACAAATGAGACTTTATGAGTCAAAGCATAATCATCTGCCAAACGAGAAGCTTCCTCCAAAGTTTCAACCTGTTTCTCATCGAGAAAAGATTTAATGTCTGAATTTATGCACCGTTTGAACTCTTCAACAAGGACAAGCTGTCTAAGTTTGTCATGATCAGAGCCTACTTTTTTAGAAGAACACCACCTATCAAATAGCTGTTCTTTGGTTCGAGCAAATTCTACATGGGTCTGGGAAATTTCTTTTTTACAGTTCCTAAATTTCTGCCTGTAAGCCTCAGGGACCAACTCATATGCTTTAAGAATAAGCTCCTTAACCAAATCATAGTCTGAGCTTTGCTCGACAGTTAGCTGAGTGTAAATGTCTCGAGCCTTTCCGACAACAACGCTTTGCAAAAGTAAGGTCCAATGCTCTTTTGGCCATTTTAAATTTTCTGCAACCTTTTCGAAATGCAAAAAATACTTATCTACCTCTTTTTCCTGAAATGGGGGAACTAATCTGATATGCTTTGTGGCATCAAAGTAACTACCAGAGTCAAAAACAGGGGTAGGTTTCACCCTATCTTGACCCTGGAGTTCCAGTTCCTTCATCTTTAATTGAAAATGCCATTTTTCTCTTTCTATTTCAAGTCGCTCTTCTTTTTCTAATTTTTCTTTCTGAAAACGTTCCTCCATTTCTCTTTTTTCCCTCTCCATTTCTCTTTGTTTTTCCTTCTCTCTTTCTTCCATTTCTAATCTTTCCATCTGCATTTGTCTCTGCATTTCTCTTTCTTTTTCCTTCTCTCTTTCTTCCATTTCTCTTTGCTTTTCCTTCTCTCTTTCTTCCATTTCTAATCTGAACTTCTCTAATTCAATTTGCCTTCCTATTTCAATTTGTCTCATTTGTAATTCAGTATGTGAAACCATAATGAGAGACAAAGCAGATGGATCGAAAAGTTCTTCATCAACAAAAAACTGCACCAAAATATTCTTAATTTCATGCTTCTTCATGCTTGTTTTGACAGCAGTGACCCCATAATGGGAAGCAATTTCTAGCAAATCTGTCCTTTTGGCCAGATTAAACAACTCCTGAGTAGGCTGAGCCAAAAAGCTTCTCAAATCAAACGACATGTTTGCTTTTTGTTTGTTCTATAAAGTATTTATGGAAATACAGATTGAGGTTAATTTGACAAAGTTTTTTTTTTTTTTTTTTTTTTTTAAATGACAAGCCCAACGAGAATTTCACATGAAATGACAAGTACTATTTCACCTGAAATGACAGCTCACATGAAATGACAATCCCCTATATGCCTATAGGGAAATACCAATCCTGTGAAGCAACTGCAAAGTCTATTTGATAAGAAATGACAATTACCTGCGTCACATGAAATGTCGGTTTTAAAATGCTTAAAATGGTTTTATCCCGGACGAGCCCCCAATTTCTGTTACGAGCCAGGCGTAGCAGAAAGAAAAAGCAAACAAGCCTTTTGGAAAATTTTAACAAAATTTTTTTACAAGTTAACTTTAACCTGTAGAAGTAAGAAAATTAAATGTACTTAGCTCTGTTATGAAATATCCTGAATGAATCTATTTTCCTTGATCCCACAGAATTCACAGTCCAAAATGAAAAGTAATATCCTTTAACAATCCAACACAGAATTTAGAAATAACTTTTCTTAAATGCCCAAACATCAAACTCCAAAGTCTGACTCAATGAGAAAAATCAAGCTCTTTTATAGACCCTAAGATTTCTCTAGAACATTCCAGAGGGCTGGTGAATAAGATGAGGTAATTTTCTAAAAATAATGCAACCCAGAACTTTCTGGAAGGTTCTGAAGTACTTTTCCTTGTAAACATGTTGTTTACAAAAATGAAATTAATCTGTGACTCAGTTTTCTAGAATCTTCTATAAGAAGATTAACAAGATATTTATAGCACTATTAGGTCACAGTGGGGTGCAAGTGGGAATCAGAAAAATAAATTCTTATGCATAACAACGTTTTCAACTCTAGCTAAAATCTTTTATTCACTCAACTGCATCTTTCTTTTATATGGAGGCAAAGAGAAACTGCTATTGATAAGCCTATACTCTTTCTTCTCCAGCTAAAATCTTTTATTCATTCAACCGTGTCTTTCTTTAAAATGGAGGCAAAGAGAAACTGCTATTTATAAGCCTATACTCTTTCTGCTCAATTTTAAACTTGCAAACGTTTGGAAGCATTCACATATCAAAATAAAGGGACCTGTACATGTATCATAGGGTTTGGACAAAACTTCCTTTGCTGTTTCAAAAGCCTTATTTGCCATCATTCATTATTTTGACTAGTCTTTGCCTGTTATAGCTTGCATTTGTCAAATTACTTGCTATTTCCTTGCCTTTCCTTTAGTAAAAACTTTTCCTAGTGGCTAGAAGCCTACTTAGAAACTGTTTTCATCAAGCCATTCCAAAATTTTGTGTGGAAGTCATTAGACAACTGGTTCTTCCACCGATGATCTGAAAATATCAATGTGGATCATTCCATTTGATGTTTCATTCTTCTGTCGTTAAGATTCTTGTCCATCAATTCCGTCAGCAGTCAGTCGTTGTACCCGGGATTCTGTAAGTTAGGTGACTGTTAACGGAAAACACCTTCTCTTTACCCATTGGAATGTCTCCTTCCTTCCACAGCTTGGGATTTGCACTGGTGTTTTACTCTATTAAGAGCAGCTTCCATACTGAAACATTCTTGGCTGTCTATCAGCATATTAGATTCTCTTCATATTTGGTAAAAGATATCTCTATAGATAGCATTACCTTTCATATGAAATATCTAAGCCCCTGGGTCAAGCCCCCGGTTGGGCTGTCTGTCTGTTTGTCAATTTTTACGTCAAAGTTTTGTGTTAAACCGTTTTGATTGCTCATATCTCTATAGCTGTAGTATTAACTTTCATATTGAATATCTAAGCTCCTGGGTCATTCCCCAGGGTGGGGCTAGGGGTCAGCAATTAAGACTTAGGCATTTTGATTACGTCCAAGTTTTGTGTTAACCGCTTTCATTATACTCCTTGTTGTTGAAAAGCAATAGTTATTCTCAGTGGACTAAATGGTTATATGGAATATAACTTCACACAAATGTCACTGTGGCTATTTTTTGGAAAAACTTTGTCATCGCTCTAGTGACTACATTTCTTCACCGATTTCAATAGAACTTCACACAAATGTTCCTTATGACAATATCTCTAGCGATTTCCACTTTCAAGGTCAAGGTCGCTGTGGCTATTTTTAGAAAAACTTTGTCATCGCTCTAGCGCTTATATTTCTTCAACGATTGCAATATAACTTCACACAAATGTTCCTTATGACAATATCTCGAGCGATTTCGACTTTCAAGGTCAAGGTCACTGTGGATATTTTTAGAAAAACTTTGTCATCGCTCTAGCGACTACATTTCTTCACTGATTTCAATATAACTTCACACAAATGTTCCTTATTACATTACCTCGAGCGAGTTCGACTTTCAAGGTCAAGGTCACTAGGGCTATTTTTAGAAAAACTTTGTCATTGCTCTAGCGCTTACATTTTTTCACCAGTTTCAATATAATTTCACATAAATGTTCCTTATGACAATACCTAGAGTGATTTTGACTTTCAAGGTCAAGGTCACTGTGGCTTTTTTAGCTCACCTGAGCACGAAGTGCTCAAGGTGAGCTTTTGGGATCGGTCTTTGTCCGTTGTCCGTGCGTCCGTCGTCAACTTTTGCTTTAAACAACTTCTTCTCCAAAACTGCTGGACAGATTTTGATCTAATTTCATAGGAATGTTCCTTGGGTGATCCTCTACCAAAATTGCTCAAACTGTTCTGCTCGGGTGAACAAGATGGCCACCAGAGCTAAAAATAGAAAAACCTTTAAACGACTTCTCCTGCTTAACCAGTGGATGGATTTTGAAATTATTTCACAGGAATGTTCCTTGGATGACCTTCTACCAAAATTGCTCAAACCGTTCCACTCGGGTGAACAAAATGGCCGCCAGAGCTAAAAATAGGAAAACCTTTAAAGGACTTCTTCTCATTAACCAGTGGATGGATTTTGAAATTATTGCACAGGAATGTTCCTTGGGTGACCCTCTACCAAAATTGCTCTAACTGTTCCACTCGGGTGAACAAGATGGCCGCCAGCGCTAAAAAAAGGAAAACCTTTAAACGACTTCTCCTGCTTAACCAGTGGATGGATTTTGAAATTATTCCACAGGAATGTTCCTTGGATGACCTTCTTCCAAAATTGCTCAAACCATTCCGCTGGGATGAACAAGATGGCCACCGGAACTAAAAATAGAAAAACCTTTAAACGACTTCTTCTCCTTAACCAGTGGATGGATTTTGAAATTAATTTCCAAGAATGTTCCGTTGGTGCCCCTCTACTAAAATTGCTCAAACCGTTCCGCTCGGGTGAACAAAATGGCCCCCAGAGCTAAAAATAGAAAAACCTTTAAAGGACTTATTCTCCTTAACCAGTGGATGGATTTCGAAATTACTTCACAGGAATGTTCCTTGGGTGACCATCTACCAAAATTGCTCAAACCGTTCCGCTCGGGTGAACAAGATGGCCGCCGAAGCTAAAAATAGAAAAACCTTTAAATGACTTTTTCTCCTTAACCAGTGGATGGATTTTGAAATTATTTCACTGGAATGTTCCTTGGGTGACCCTCTACCAAAATTGCTCAAACCGTTTTGCTCGGGTGAACAAAATGGCCGCCAGAGCTAAAAATAGAAAAACCTTTAAACGACTTCGTCTCCTTAACCAGTGGATGGATTTTGAAATTATTTCACTGGAATGTTCCTTGAGTGACCCTCTACCAAAATTGCTCAAACAGTTACGCTCGGGTGAACAAAATGGCCACCAGAGCTAAAAATAGAAAAACCTTTAAACGACTTCTTCTCCTTAACCAGTGGATGAATTTTGGAATTATTTCACAGGAATCTTCCTTTGGTGAATCTCTACCAAAATTGCTTGTACCGTTCTGCTCAGGTGAACAAAATGGCCACCAGAGCTAAAAATAGAAAAACCTTTAAACGATTTCTTCTCCTTAACCAGTGGATGGATTTTGAAATTAATTCACAGAAATGTTCGTTTGATGTCCCTCTACCAAAATTGCAAATACTGTTCCGCTCGGGTGAACAAAATGGCCACCAGAGCTTCTCCTGCTTAACCAGTGGATGGATTAATAGCCCTGGGGCCAAAAACGGCCCCGCCCCGGGGCCCACTGGTTTTACATAGGCTTATATACGGAAAACCTTTAAAAATCTTCTTGTCTGAAACCAGAAGGCCCAGGTCTTTGATATTTGGTATGTAGCTTCGTCTAGTGAACCGCTACCAAGATTGTTCAAATTATAGCCCTGGTGCCAAAAACAGCCCCGCCCCGGGGCCCACTGGTTTTACGTAGGCTTATATAAGGAAACCTTTAAAATTCTTCTTGTCTGAAACCAGAAGGCCCAGAACTATGATATTTAGTATGAAGCTTCATCTAGTGGACCTCTACCAAGATTGTACAAATTATAGCCCTGGGCCCAAAACCGGCCCCGCCCCGGGACCCACTGGTTTTACATAGGCTTATATTGGGAAAACCTTTAAAAATCTTCTTGTGTGAAACCAGAAGGCCCATGTCTTTGATATTTGGTTAGTAGCTTCGTCAAGTGGACTGCTACCAAGATTATTTAAATTATAGCCCTGGGGCCAAAAAATGCCCCCCGCACCAGGTCCCACTGGTTTTATATAGGCTAATATAGGGAAAACCTTTAAAAATCTTCTCGTCTGAAACCAGAAGGCCCAGGTCTTTGATATTTGGTATGAAGCGTCATCTAGTGGATCTCTACCAAGATTGTTCAAATTATAGCCCTGGGGCCAAAAATGTCATCGCCCAGAGACCCTTTGGTTTTACATAGGCTTATAAAGGGAAATTTTTAAAAATCTTCTTCTCTGAAACCGCAAGGCCCAGGTCTTTGATATTTGGTATGGAGCTTCATCTAGTAGACCTCTACCAAGATTGTTCAAATTATAGCCCTGGGGCCACAAATGCCCCCCACCCCGGGGCCCTTTGGTTTTACATAGACTTATATAGCCCTGGTGCATAGGCTTATGTAGGGAATATCTTTATAAAAATCTTCTTCTCTGAAACCGCAAGGCCCAGGTCTTTGATATTTGGTGTGTAGCTTCATCTAGTGGACCTTTGCCAAGATTGTACAAATTATAGCCTTTGTTTTTGTTTGGTATGAAGCTTCGACTTTAAGACCTCCCTCAACATTATGCACATTAAAGCCCTCGGGCCAATAATGGCCCTTCCTGGGGCCCACTTGTTGCACTATGGATCAGGTGAGCGATCCAGGGCCATCATGGCCCTGTTGTTTAGAAAAACTTTGTCATCGCTCTAGCACCTACATTTATTGATGGATTTTAATATAACTTCACACCAATGTTTCCTATGATGATATCTCAAGTTGCTTTGACTTTCAAGGTCATGACCTCAAGGTCAAGGTCACTGTGGCTATTTTCACAAAAACTTTGTCATCGCTCTACCGCCTACATTTATCAACAGATTTTAATAGAACTTCACACAAAAGATGTTTATGATAATATCTTGAGCAAGATCTACTTTCGCGGTCAAGGTCACTATGGCTATTTTTAGAGGAACATTGTCATCACTCTAGAACCTACATTTATTGATGGATTTTAAACAAACTTTACACAAATGTTGCATATGATAATATCTCGAGCAAGTTGGACTTTTGCCAGTTCAATGCTTTCCACACATGAAGTTGTCTTGTGCGAAGGGATTTGTATCGCATGCGATGCCTTGTTGTTACTTATGATGTGACACATTCCAAGACACAGACTTTGGGTCCCTCCGGACACCCCCGGGCCATTCTAGAGGATGGGTACAAGTCATATCGACAAAGATATATGGCGGGGGCATCTGTGTACTTTGAACACATGTCTAGTTCTTATTTCTACTCTAAAATATAGATTTTGGGTACTTGTTAGAACCGCCTCAATCTAACATGTACCGGTACCCACAATCTATATTTTGAACAGAAAAAAGAAAAATATCGTAATTTTTCATCTGAAAATTTTTATTTTTCGGCGGTAAAGTGAACAATGCACTTGTATAGGCATTTTCGTAATGGGTTGAGAGGGGTAAGAGTTAAGGTAGCCTACCATAGGGCGGGTAGTAGTATACTAAAATCCCAGTGGAAATCACCGAAATCACCATTGGTTTAATTCGCGGTACCGAAATAAAGTTCTAATGTGCTGTACGATAATTGTGAATAAAAGAAGTTCCTGACAGACAGCTGAGAAAGAAAGGAAATTGCTGGTACTGCAGTGGATTAAAGTTAATATCAAAATTTTGTGCCATTCCCCTCAAATCATTCCGCCCATTGGGGCTTGTAGACAATAGATTGGGCTGCACTATGCTTCCACACAGAGCTGAAACCAGCGCACATGAGTACTGGAAAACCGCTTAGAGCTCTAAGCCTGCCCAGGCAGAGTGGTGCGAGTGGGAAAGCCCCTGAATATTAACACTTTTGGTTTGTTGGGGCAGCAGGGCTCGAGATGTCATTTCATCTCAATGTTGGGTAAAAGTCCCACAAAATTGGAAGCAATGCCTCCATAATGACCGCAGTAGTGTATTACAATGATAATTTCAGTATCGTATCCAACCCAGCTTGGGTGATTTCGGTGATTTAATGGTGATTCCCAGACCAAACCCACCCCTACCAAATCCAACCTGACTAAATCTAACAAAAACCGAAACTGACCTGCCCTACGGTGAGGCTACCATGTCTTCCCCAACCCTGTCCAGTCATACAATTGTGATTTCTGTCCTTCCCTCAGTGATTTCTGTGGTGATTTCTGTGTTTCGGGTGCCCCACAAATAACTGAGGTAATGGCCAAATGTGACTGACTCAGTATATGAAGATATCAGAATCAGAATTATTATTTGTGACATGTCAAATGACATTTATACCCAACCCCCCCACCCAACCCCACCCTCGTGAACCCCAGTTTTCTCTGTAAAATGGAGTTTTTTGTGTTGTACATTTCACAGACTTTTTCACGTGTTGGGCTCTTGTGTTTGAAGTGGTACTTTTTCTCGCTCTCTCACAGATGTTCAGATGAAGTCCCTCTAGAGCACATTCAGTATTACATCATGGCAGCAGCGACAGAACAGAACAAAGACTATGTGTGTACGCTGAGTGAAGAGTTGATCAAGAAAGCTGAAGAAGAGCTCAATGAGAAACCTCAGTGGCGGAGTCGGGATATACAAGCACTGAGAGATATGTTGGAAAAGAAACCAGGTACCATAAAAATCCTAAAAATTTGATGATTTGCTTTAATTGCACGACCCGCAGAAAAAGCGACCGAATGAAGTCGGTTGATTTTCTAAGAGTGCCCTAAAATCATCGTGTCATTCTGTCCGTCCGTAACCCGTTTGTGAAAATTGGTGATAGTGACTTAACCCTTTACCACTCAGATACGTGTTTTTACGTGTCTGCACCCCCCCCCCCCCATTTTAAGCCCAAGAAGCACCTAAAATCTGCATTTCTACCCCTGGATAGTTATGTTTGCTTTAGGATTTGTTGGGCTAAAAAGTGACCTGTTTTTTCGCGCGCCTCCCCACTAAAAGTATTCTAGGGGGGATTGAAGGGGGGCATCGCTCCCCTCACATCCCGAAAAATTTTGGGGTGTATGGCCCAACTGGCCGCTAAAATTTATTCTTTACCATGACAACAATGATCAAGTCATGAAAGGTTGCATTTGAAAGGCTACTGCCCAATGAACATTCATACCGAGTTTGGTGTAAAACAGACCATCCATTATGAAACAATGGCTAGTTGAAGTTGCTGTCAGGTGCAACACTGTGAAAATCAGCAAAATTCACAAAATCCCTGAGTGGTAAAGGGTTAAAAGATTGGAATATTTAAATAATTTTTGGCATACTGATAGATATCAATGAGATCTAACCAATGAACTTGCCAAATATTACATTCCATTTAGTATAGCCTCGCCGAGGCGAAAAATGTGAAAATTTTTCGAACCGCTTCTCCTCGGAAACCGTTGGGCCGATTGAAGTCAAATTTCATATGAAGCCTCTATGGGATGGGTAAAACCAAAATTTGCTCATGGGGTCCAGGTCACATGACCAAAATGGCCGCCAAGCCATAAATGGTAAAAACCTTCAAAAATAGTCTTCTCCAGAACCACTGGGCAGATTTCCACGAAACTTGATAAATAGCATCTGGGATGTAGGCCCATCATAAAGTGCTAAAAGGTGACCCTGGGTTGACCTTGACATTCTTTGTGCCAAGGTCAAACTTTGACACATATACTTTTGTATTGGAAAAGTAAGAATGCATTTTATCCTGCAAACGATTCAGAATACAGTACTAAAGTATAAGATATATTTTTGCTCCTTATGATAAGGCGCATTTATTGGGGGAACCGTTTTAGGTCCAGATCACATGACCAAAATGGCCGCCATACCCATATATGGTAACACTTATAAAGCTAAAAGCATCCGGCGGGTTGTGCACTTCAGCTTAAGCACTGGTTCTTTTAAAGTATTTAACCGTCATGAAAACATAACTACATGTATATAATATTGACCCCCTGGCTTAAACTCCACTTTTATATAGGAAAACTGGGGTTTACAGGGGTATACATTATTTTTTCTGAGCAGAAATAAGAAAAATATCACATTTTTTCATCTGAAAATTGTCATATTTGGTGGTAAAATTTACAATGTATTTGTATAGGCATGTTTTCGTAATGCAAATTTGTTTCCTGATCCAGTACGGAGTCCAAAAGGTGCAGACAGAATGGTAAATAGCCTAGACCCTGATCACACTGCTTCTTTTGAAATTTTAACTCTTCAAGCAAGTACAGAGAAACTTCACCATAACAAATTTGTCCCTATAAACAATCCCAATGAGCAGTAGTATGATAAGGGATTTTTATGCCCCCCCCCCCCCCCCCCCCCCCAAGAATATAAGAATCTTATATGGGTGTGAGGGGTGGATTGAAAAATCCGTACCGAGGGACACTGTCCGGCATCACGAGGCTTGCCGAGTGGTGTTGGACAGTGATCCCGAGGGATGGATTTTTCTATCCACACCCATATTGGATTCCTTTTCTTGCATACCTTCCATTTCTGTTGCGAATTTTAATGCTGCTGTCACTTCGGTTACTGACGTCAGCCATTTTGTGATGACACAACAGGCATTTATCAAACACGCAATTTGTTCGATTTTGGGTCGGAACACCAGGGTCAGAACATAAATTTCTATCCCAGGGTAAAATCACGGATTTCCTTGTCTGTTGTGCAAGAATCTTTGATTCGGGGGGCATATAGTATTTGCCCTGACTGTTTGTTTGTTTGTTTGTCTGTCTGTCCCTGTTTGTTTGTTCCTCTGTCTGCCCGTCACAAAAACTTTAACCTTGATCATAACTAAGTATTTGACCTAGCCCCATGAAACTTCACACACTTATTCACCATCACAATGGCTACATTCTGACCAAGGGCCTTAACTCTGTTGTTATTTTTGGCTGAATTATCTCCCCTATAGTGACAGCTCTTGTTTTTCATTAATTTTGTGGACATTTGAAATATTATGGACATTTGTTAGAATTGCCTCAACACTTGTTTCTTGGAATATTAAATTATTACAATTTTCGTGAATATCTCAACCCGAGCTAAGGACTGGTGCCACTGAAATTGTCATCATAATAAGTTTTTGGCGTTAAATTGAATGTCAGTATAAAGGTTGTTTGTTGACAGTACCATACATAATACAATGGTACATGTACAGTATAGTTCCTGTATTAAGACCTGTCACCACCTTTGGGATAGTCCCGAAGTGGTCTTATTAATTAATAGAGTAGTCTTAGCATTATAGGTAACAAGTTAAGGAAAGCCTAATTTTGGGCTGCTTGATAGCTAAGTGGTTAGCCCGTTCGACTTATGGTCAAGAGGGTGTATCCTTGGGCAAGACATATAATGCTACTGCCCCACCCCACCCAGGTGTAAATGGGTAGCAGTGGTGTAAATGTCACTGCCTCTCTCGCGTGTGATAACATCCGGAATGAGTGTTCGAGAGCGATTCAGATAAGCTTGGAGCTTACATCGCCGTCAAACTAAAATAAATTACCGTATTCGCCCTAATTACCGCACCATGCGCTTAGTTTTTTCAAAACTGTGTAAATAAATCGTGGTGAAAAATCGACCTAATAAGCGCACACAAATCATTTTGGGTAACTGTCTTGGCAGTTGAACTGTCTTGTTTCCCGCTTCGCAAAATTCGTCAGGAAAAAAAATCGATACTTTCTTAAAACCCACATGCCGATTATTGCAGTTATGCTGAAGCCCTCACATTGGTTTCTTTTGAAAGAAGCCAACTTGTTACATCCGTACACCGTAACTATGAAGTAGTTCGATCAGGTACCGTGGTTAATCCCTTGGCTGATCCCTGTCAGGTATCTGTGGATTTCATGTGTACCAACATTTAAATGAGGAATTAAAGTGTGTATTGGAGCTGTCGAATGAATTTGACAGAAATGCAGTTGTTTTGCCTTCACTGTTGAAGAAATAACGGTAAGTTTTTATAGGTTTCCTGTGAAAGCTTCAATGGGAGGTTACTGTAAGGTGTGCGCTTATGCAATTTTTTTCAAAAATAGCTTTGGTGTGCGCTTATAGGAGCATGTGCAGTAATTAGGGCGAATACGGTAGTATAAACAAAATGAGGTTCTTTATAGTGGATTAGTCTTATCCCTTGTCCTGCTGAGCCCGGGTATGTCTTATCTTTCAAACAATGAAGATCCAGATCAGATGGCTTCTGAAGAAGCCATCTGATCAGGATCTTCATTGTTTGTCATTCATCTCATGAATTTGTTGCAGTAATTTGCACCAAGTAATCTGATTGGTTGATAATCAGTAGTGGGTGTGGCATATATAAATATTCAGCAGGTCAAGAGTTACACCCGTGGGCACAAAAGCGTTCAAACTTTGATGAGCTTCATTTCATTATGACTTGAAACTTCATCTAATATATCCTAACATCCTATCAGTCAACTAGCAGACAGAAATAAATTCAAAACACAAGGTGGTGTGCATTTCATTGCTGACTCCCGCACTGTCCAATCAAAATACGTCTCAAATGTCAATCAGAAAGTGTTTGCTAAAATAAGACCAATCAATTGCTTGATCTAGTTTTAGAATTCTTTCATGAATGACATTTTCTTGTCAAACCCACTTGATGCATAGAGACTCATTGAAAGTGATTTCATAGGAGTTTGAACGGTTTTGTGTCCACAGGTGTAATAGGGGAATTTGACTGTATTTATTTTTTGCTGTCAGAAAGAAATTTTTAGGCAAAGCTAAAAAATTTTTTTCATCAAAAACGCTTAAGTGTTTTTCTTTGCAAAAGTAAATGGTAGAACTTTTAACATAATGTTAGCTAACTAGTTCATGATCTGCAAACAATTTGGCCTAGAATGTAAAACTATGCTATTGATAATTGATGTTTCAGAGCTACAGATCCGAAAAGACGATGCATTCCTTCTACGATTCCTACGTGCCAAAAAATTTGACTACGACAGGGCTTATAATTTAATTGTTAGACATTTTGAAATGAAAGCAGATGAGAAAAATCAACAGTTGTTTACGAACTTAAGACCATCTGCAGTGAAACACATACTGGATGCTGGAGTTACAGGCGTTCTACCTCACAGAGACAAACTAGGTCGACGGGTGATGGTATTTAGACCAGGTTAGTACCGTAATCATCCTAAGTATTGGGACAGGTAGGCCTAAGCAAACAGTATAGACACAGATCAGACTGCTTTTGATGGGTCTACACCATTTGAGATTCAATCTCCACTTTTTGGACTCCTTGCTGGATCACGTAACAAAGCAGTTAAAATTTTAGGAGAATTACAGTAAGTGCTAAAGGTGTCTGAATTTTTAGGATTTTTGTGGTAACAAGCTGAGTTATTGGTGAACCCTTCAAGCATCAGTGAACTAGCTGATGACATTGCACGACCCGCAGAAAAAGCGACCGACTGAAGTCGGTTGATTTTCTAGAGTGTCCTAAATTCACCTTGTCAGTCTGTCAGTCTGTCCGTCCGTAACCCGTTTGTGAAAATTGGTGATAGTGACAGTTAGTGACTTAACCGCTTGGAATATTTAAACAATTTTTGGCATACTGATAGATATCAATGAGATCTAACCAATGAACTTGCGAAATATTACAATCCATTTAGTATAGCCTCGCCGAGGCGAAAAATGTGAAAATTTTCTAACTGCTTCTCCTCGGAAACTGTTGGGCCGATTGAAGTCAAATTTCATATGGAGCCTCTATGGAAAGGGGGAAACCAAAATTTGCTCATGGGGTCTAGGTCACATGACCAAAATGGCCGCCAAGCCATATATGGTCTGTCTGTCTGTCCGTCTGTAACCCGTTTGTGAAAATTGGTGATAGTGACTTAACCGCTTGGAATATTTAAATAATTTTTGGCATACTGATAGATATCAATGAGATCTAACCAATGAACTTGCGAAATATTACATTCTATTTAGTATAGTCTCGCGGAGGCGAAAAATGTGAAAATTTTCGAACTGCTTCTCCTCGGAAACCGTTAGGCCTATTGAAGTTAAATTTCATATGGAGCCTCTATGGGATGGGTGAAACCAAAATTTGCTCATGGGTCTAGGTCACATGACCAAAATGGCCACCAAGCCATATATGGTAAAAACCCTTCAAAAATAGTCTTCTCCAGAACCACTGGGCAGATTTCCACGAAACGTGATAAATAGCATCTGGGACGTAGGCCTATCATAAATTGCTAAAATGGTTTCCCTGGGTTGACCTTGACCTTCTTTGTGCCTAGGTCAAACTTTGACACATATGCTTTTGTATTGGAAAAGTGAGAATGCATTTTATCCTGCAAATGATTCAGAATACAGTACTAAAGTAATGAGATCTAACCAAAGAACTTGCGAAATATTACATTCCATTTAGTATAGCCTCGCCCAGGCGAAAAATGTGAAAATTTTCGAACTGCTTCTCCTCGGAAACCCTTGGGCCGATGGAAGTCAAATTTCATATGGAGCCTCTATGGGATGGGGGAAACCAAAATTTGCTCATGGGGTCCAGGTCACATGACCAAAATGGCCGCCAAGCCATATTTGGTCTGTCTGTCCGTCCGTAACCCGTTTGCGAAAATTGGTGATAGTGACTTAACCGCTTGGAATATATAAACAATTTTTGGCATACTGATAGATATCAATGAGATCTAACCAATGAACTTGCGAGATATTACATTCCATTTAGTATAGCCTCGCCGAGGCGAAAAATGTGAAAATTTTCGAACTGCTTCTCCTCGGAAACCGTTAGGCCTATTGAAGTTAAATTTCATATGGAGCCTCTATGGGATGGGTGAAACCAAAATTTGCTCATGGGTCTAGGTCACATGACCAAAATGGCCACCAAGCCATATATGGTAAAAACCCTTCAAAAATAGTCTTCTCCAGAACCACTGGGCAGATTTCCACGAAACGTGATAAATAGCATCTGGGACGTAGGCCTATCATAAATTGCTAAAATGGTTACCCTGGGTTGACCTTGACCTTCTTTGTGCCTCGGTCAAACTTTGACACATATGCTTTTGTATTGGAAAAGTGAGAATGCATTTTATCCTGCAAATGATACAGAATACAGTACTAAAGTAATGAGATCTAACCAATTAACTTGCGAAATATTACATTCCATTTAGTATAGCCTCGCCGAGGCGAAAAATGTGAAAATTTTCGAACTGCTTCACCTCGGAAACCCTTGGGCCGATGGAAGTCAAATTTCATATGGAGCCTCTATGGGATGGGGGAAACCAAAATTTGCTCATGGGGTCCAGGTCACATGACCAAAATGGCCGCCAAGCCATATTTGGTCTGTCTGTCTGTCCGTCCGTAACCCGTTTGTGAAAATTGGTGATAGTGACTTAACCGCTTGGAATATATAAACAATTTTTGGCATACTGATAGATATCAATGAGATCTAACCAATGAACTTGCGAAATATTACATTCCATTTAGTATAGCCTAGCCGAGGCGAAAAATGTGAAAATTTTCGAACTGCTCTCCTCGGAAACCGTTGGGCTGATTGAAGTCAAATTTCATATGGAGCCTCTATGGGATGGGTGAAACCAAAATTTGCTCATGGGGTCCAGGTCACATGACCAAAATGGCCGCCAAGCCATATATGGTAAAAACCCTTCAAAAATAGTCTTCTCCAGAACCACTGGGCAGATTTCCAAAAAACTTGATAAATAGCATCTGGGACGTAGGCCCATCATAAATTGCTAAAGTGGTGACCCTGGGTTGACCTTGACCTTCTTTGTGCCAAGGTCAAACTTTGACACATATGCTTTTGTATTGGAAAAGTGAGAATGCATTTTATCCTGCAAACGATTCAGAATACAGGACTAAAGTATAAGATATATTTTTGCTCCTTACGATAAGGCGCATTTATTGGGGGAACCGTTTTAGGTCCAGGTCACATGACCAAAATGGCCGCCATACCCATATATGGTAACACTCATAAAGCTAAAAGCATCCGGCGGGTCGTGCACTTCAGCTGAAGCACTGGTTTTCAAATTATTTTCATGCTTTACATGTATGTCAATGGATGATTGCGTTTAGAACAGGTTTGTACCTAGCTGATTTATTTAACCCTTTTTGTACCAAATGGAGTCTTCCGCTTTATATATATGTAGCAGGTGTCCATTTTAAAATTTAGGGGTTGTGTTTTCTTGAAAATTTATTTAGAAAATGGCAGAACTTTTTGAAAACAACGTAGGCCCTGATCAGATGCTGCATTCTGCGGTGTCTGATCTGGGCCTGCACTGTTTTCTAATTACTGGTTTTGGGGTTTCTGGTACAAAATGGGTCAAGCAAAAGTTGCAAGAAGTAGAGAGCATTTATATTTCAGGGAAGATGAAGCTTGACGTTTCATGTATTGGCAAGCTTTTTAGCTCACCTGGGCCGAAGGCTCCAGGGGAGCTTATAGTATAGTGGGTCCTCCGTAGTCCGTCGTCCGTCCGTCGTCCGTCCACACTTTTGAGCAGCTATATCTCTGTAACCTGCAGGCTGATCTCAATCGTTTCTCACCTGTAGTATGCCTCTGGTGGGGCATTGATGACATAAACTTTTTTTTGAAATCGCTCTGAAACTTTGGTTCCTATGGCAACCACAAGGTCCCATAGACTTACTATGGGAAAATGCTTGTCATCACCGTAGCGCCTTCAGTTTTGATCGGATCTTTCTGAAACTTATATGTAAGGTGACTGGGGATAAAAACTCGGATGAGTTCGAAAACCGGCCAAGTCGGCCCATTTATCATAGAGTTACGTCCCTTTGATTGCTGAAAATGCCCATTTTCGACCTTGTCATCACCGTAGCCCCTTCAGTTTTGATCGGATCTTTCTGAAACTTATATGTTATGTGGCTGGGGATAAAACCTCGGATGAGTTCGAAAACCGGCCTAGTCCGCTGGTTTTTCATAGAGTTACGTCCCTTTGATTGCTGAAAATGCCGATTTTTGACCTTGTCATCACCGTAGCCCCTTCAGTTTTGATCGGATCTTTCTGAAACTTATATGTAAGGTGGTTGTGGATAAAATCTCGGATGTGTTCGAAAACCGACCAAGTCGGCCCTTTTATCATAGAGTAACGTCCCTTTGATTGCTGAAAATGCTGATTTTTTACCTTGTCATCACTGTAGCCCTTTCAGTTTTGATCGAATCTTTCTGAAACTTAAATGTAAAGTGGCTGGGGATAAAATCTCGGATGAGTTCGAAAACCAGCCAAGTTGGTCCATTTATCACAGAGAAACGTCCCTTTGATTGCTGAAAATGCCGATTTTTGATCTTGTCATCACCGTAGCCCTTTGAGTTTTGATCGGATCTTTCTGAAACTTATATACAAGGTGGCTGGGGATAAAGCCTCGGATGAGTTTGCATACCGGCAAAGGTGGCCTATTTATCATAGAGTTAGGTCCCTTTGATTGCTGAAAATGTTGATTTTTGACCTTGTAAACACTGTAGCCCCTTCAGTTTTGATCGGATCTTTCTGAAACTTATATGTAAGGTGGCTGGGGATAAAACCTCGGATGCGTTCGAAAACCGGCCAAGTTGCCCCATTTACTATATAGTTATGTCCCTTTGATGGCTGAAAATGTCGATTTTTGACCTTGTCATCACCGTAGCCCCTTCAGTTTTGATCGAATCTTTATGAAACCTATATGTAAGGTGACTGGAGATAAAACCTAGGATGAGTTTGAATACCGGCCAAGTTGGCCCATTTATCATTGATTTACGTCCCTTTGATTGCTGAAAATGCCGATTTTTGACCTTGTCATCACCATAGCCCCTTCAGTTTTGATCGGATCTTTCTGAAACTTATATGTAAGGTGGCTGGGGATAAAATCTTGGATGAGTTCGAAAACAGGCCAAGTCAGCCCATTTATCGTAGAGTTCTGTCCCTTTGATGGCTGAAAATGTTGATTTTTGACCTTGTCATTACCGTAGCCCCTTCAGTTTTGATCGGATTTTTCTGAAACTTATATGTAAGGTGGCTGGGGATGAAACCTCGGATGAGTTCGAAAACTGGCCAAGTCGGCTCATTTATTTTAGAGTAACATCCCTTTGATTGCTAAAAATGCCAAATTTTGACCTTGATCGGATCTTTCTGAAACTTATACGTGAGGTGGCTGGGAATAAAATCTTGGATGAGTTTGAATACTGGCCGAGTCTGATTGGATCTTTCTGAAACTTACATGTAAGGTGGCTGGGAATAAAACCTCAGGTGAGTTCGAATACCGGCCAAGTCGGCACATTTATCATAGAGTGATGTGCCTTTGATTGCTGAAAATGCCTATTTTCGACATTGTTATCACTGCTGCCCCTTTAGTTTTGAACGGATCTTCATGAAACTTACAAACAAGGAAGTCAGGCAGAAAGCTTGGAGGAGTTTGAAAACTCTTGTTTTTGAACTTGTCATCACCATAGCCACTTCAGTTTAGATCGGATCTTCTTAGCAAGTCAGGAATAAAAGCTTGAATGAGTTTGAAAACCGGTGAGGTCAGCCTGTTTATCATAGAGTTAAAATCTACTTGATTTTCAGAAAATGCTTACCCTGTCATCACCATGTCCTCCCATAAAGCCTTCAGTAAAGGTTGGCACTTCCTTAAACTTTGAATCTGTTAGCTCAGGTGAGCGATACAGGACCAAGCTAGCTTGGTCCTCTTGTTTAATGCACTGACATTAACCCTTATCTTGCTGAATATTCATTTAAGCCACATCCATTTCTGTCTATCAACCAATCAAATTACTTGATGTAATTTATTGCTACAAATTCATAAACTGAATGCCAAACAGTGTAGATCCTGATCAGATGGCTTCTTCAGAAGCCATCTGATCTGGATCTACACTGTTTGCAAAGATAGGGGTTGTCGTGGCCAGCAAGATAAGGATTAAAAGAATGGTGGAATAGGCAAAAATTGTTACCCCCCGCCGTCTGTCCCGAGCTCCGTTCAACTCTGAGATGGCTTTAGAAATTTGCATTTAAATGTTCTTTATAGCGCTGCCAGACAGGGGCATCCATGACCTTCATTCCTTTTGTTACTTATATTCGTATAACATGTATTTTCCAATCATTATTTGACAAAAAAAGTTATGCAGGCTAAAATTGAAACGAGAGAAAACTGGGATTTACAGGGGTATTATGTCTCCCCCGAAAAAAATTTTTTCGGAGAGACATATTGTTTTTCCCCCGGGCGTCTGTCTGTCCATCTGTCTGTCTGTCCGTCTGTCACACTTTCGTGTCCGCTCTATAACTTGAAAACCGTTAGAGCTATTGTCACAAAACTTCATATAAATATTAATCAGCATTAGACGACGTGCAGTGCGCAAGAACTATAACTCTCGCATTTATACTTTTTGAATTATCTCCCTTGGAAGTTTGTTGGTATGTATATATGTATGGGCAAATCGTGTCCGGTCAATAACTTTCTTATTTTCTGATGGATTTTAAAATTACTTGGCAGAAATATTAACAACCATAAGACGATGTGTGGTGCGCATGAGGCAGGTCGGTACCTCAGAGGTCAAGGTCATACTTTGAGGTCAAAGGTCAAAACGGGCCTTTTTTTCGTATTTGGTCAATAACTTTCTTATTTTGAGATGGATTTTAAAAATTACTTGGAATAATTATTAACAACCATGAGACGATGTGTGGTGCGCATGAGGCAGGTCGGTACCTCAAAGGTCAAGGTCATACTTAGAGGTCAAAGGTCAAAAAAGGGGCCTTTTTTTTCGTATTTGGTCAATAACTTTCTTATTTTGAGATGGATTTTAAAATTACTTGGCATAATTATTAACAACCATGAGACGATGTGTGGTGCGCATGAGGCAGGTCGGTACCTAAAAGGTCAAGGTCATACTTAGAGGTCAAAGGTCAAAAAACGGGCCTTTTTTTCGTATTTGGTCAATAACTTTTTTATTTTGAGATGAATTTTAAAATTACTTGGCATAATTATTTACAACCATGAGACGATGTTTGGTGAGCATGAGGCAGGTCGGTACCTCAAAGGTCAAGGTCATACTTAGAGGTCAAAGGTAAAAAAAGGGGCCTTTTCTTCCTATTTGGTCAATAACTTTCTTTTTTTGAGATGGATTTTGAAATCACTTGGCAGAAATATTAACCAATATAAGGCGATGTGTTGCGTGCATGACCCAGGTTGGTACCTCAAAGGTCAAGGTCATACTTAGAGGTCAAATATAAAAAAAGGGGCCTTTTTTCCGGTTTTGTCAATAACTTGCTTATTTTTAGAAAGAATTTGAAGTTACTTGGCAAACATGTTAACTATCATGAGACGGTGTGTTGCATGCATGATTCAGTTTGGTACCTAAAATGTCAAGGTCATACATAGAGGTCAAAGGTAAAAAAGGGGCCTTTTTTCGTGTTTGGTCAATAACTTTCTTATTTTTAGATGGCTTTGAAATTGCTAGGCAGAAATGTTAACCACCATGAGATGATGTGTTGCACGCCTGACCCAGTTTGGTACCTGAAAGGTCAAAGTCATACATAGAGGTTAAAGGTAAAAAAGGGGCCTTTTTTGTGTTCTGTCAATAACTTTCTTATTTTTAGATGTATTTTGAAATTACTTGGCAGAAATGTTAACCACCATGAGACGATGTGTTGTGTGCATGACCCAAGTTGGTACCTCAAATGTCAAGGACAAAAGGTCAAAGGACAAGAGGTCAAAGGACAAAAAGGGCCTTTTTTAGTGTTCAGTCAATAACTTTCTTCTTCCTGGATAGATTGTGAAATTACTTGGCAGAAATGTTAACCATCATGATACGATGTGGTGCACGCTAGGCCCAGGTCTGTACCTCCAAGATCAAGGTCATACTAAGAGGTCAGAGGTAAAAAAAGTTTGTTTTTTTGTGTCCAGTCATGATGCCCCCAAGTTTGAAAAAGTTGGAGGGGCATATTGGTTCTGGTTCGTTTTCTGTTCATCCGTTACGCTTTTGATGCATAGCATAACTAAAGAACCGTATATGCTAGGGTTTTGAAATTTCATATATGGATTCCTCATGGAAAATTAGCTGACGCATATTTTTTTTCTCGTCCGGATTATGCCCCCTTCAAGAGTTATTGCCCTTTGAAATTTTTTTAATAAAATCTTGTCAGCAAGATATCTCAAAAACTATTGGAGCTAGAGCCTTGAAAGTTGGTGAATATATTGGTGGTGATGAGTAGATGAACTGATTAACTTTTGACAAAATTCTGAAAAATACTTTGTGAGTTATGGCCCTTTGTCATTTTGGTAATTTGTGCCCATTGTAATGTATGCTAAAAGTGATGCATAGCATAACTAAAGAACCGTATATGCTAGGGTTTTGAAATTTCATATATGGATTCCTCATGGAAAATTAGCTGACGCATATTTTTTTCTCGTCCGGATTATGCCCCCTTCAAGAGTTATTGCCCTTTGAATTTTTTTAATAAAATCTTGTCAGCAAGATATCTCAAAATTTTTGGAGCTAGAGCCTTGAAAGTTGATGAATATATTGGTAGTGATGAGTAGATGAACTGATTAACTTTTGACAAAATTCCGAAAAATACTTTGTGAGTTATGGCCCTTTGTCATTTTGGTAATTTGTGCCAATTGTAATGTATGCTAAAAGTGATGCATAGCATAACTTTAGAACCGTGTATGCTAGGGTTTTGAAATTTCATATATGGATTCCTCATGGAAAATTAGCTGACCCGTATTTTTTTTCTCATCAGGATTATTCCCCTTTCAAGAGTTATTCCCCTTTGAAATTTTTTTAATAAAATCTTTTCAGCAAGATATCTAAAAAACTATTGGAGCTAGAGCCTTGAAAATTGGTGAATAGCTTGGTGGTGATGAGTAGATGAACTGATTAACTTATGACAAAATTCTGAAAAATACTTTGTGAGTTATGGCCCTTTGTCATTTTGGTAATTTGTGCCCATTGTAATGTATGCTATAAGTGATGCATAGCATAACTTTAGAAACGTGTATGCTATAGTTTTGAAATTTCATATATGCATTTCTGATGGAAAATAAGCTGACGTTTATTTTTTTTCTCGTCAGGATTATGCCCCTTTCAAGAGTTATTGCCCTTTGAAATTTTTTTAATAAAATCTTGTCAGCAAGATATCTTAAAGACTATTGGAGCTAGAGCCTTGAAAGTTGGTGAATATATTGGTGGTGATGAGTAGATGAAGTGATTAACTTTTGTCAAAATTCTGAAAAATACTTTGTGAGTTATGGCCCTTTGTCATTTTGGTAATTTGTGCCCATTGTAATGTATGTTAAAAGTGATGCATAGCATAACTTAGAACCGTGTATGCTAGGGTTTTGAAATTTCATATATGGATTCCTCATGGAAAATTAGCTGACACATATTTTTTTTTCTCGTCTGGATTATGCTCCTTTCAAGAGTTATTGCCCTTTGAATTTTTTTTAATAAAATCTTGTCAGCAAAATATCTCAAACACTATTGGAGCTAGAGCCTTGAAAGTTGTTGAGTATATTGGTGGTGATGAGTATATGAATTGATTAATTTTTGACAAAATTCCGAAAAATACTTTGTGAGTTATGGCCCTTTGTCATTTTGATAATTTGTGCCCATTGTAATGAATGCTAAAAGTGATGCATAGCATAACTTTAGAACTGTGTAGGCTATGGTTTTGAAATTTCATATATGCATTCTTAATGGAAAATAAGCTGACGCGTATTTTTTTCTCATCCGGATTATGCCCCTTTCAAGAGTTATTGCCCTTTGAAATTTTTAGCTCACCAGAGCCGAAGGCTCCGGGGGAGCTTATAGGATAGGCAGTTGTCCGGCGTTGTCGTCGTCGTTGTCGTCGTCTGACGTCAACACTTTCAAACATCTTCTTCTCTGAAGCCACTGGACCGATTCAGCCTAAATTTTATCTGTAGCATCCTTGGGCTGGGGGATTGAAAATTTGTGTTTTTTATGAAAATCGGCTCATTAGTTTGGTTGCTATGGCAACTTAGAGTTTCCATAGACTTATAATGGGGAAAATTGAAAAATGGCATTTACTGCCAAGTCATTGCAGATATTTTGACAAAACTTTTATAGAAATGTTTCTTGAGTAAACTCCTCTCAACCATATGATTTTATGCCAACATGAGGGTCCCCCAGGTTGTGCCTGGGCCATGCCCCACCCCCTCCACTTCATAAAAGGCCATATATCACAGAAACCATTCAGATCCTGACCCCTAAACCATATATATTCTTGTTCCTATTGATAAGACGCATTCAGTGACACCAGCCTGTGGGTCCTCAAGGATGCGCCGAGGCCATGCCCCACCCCTCCACTTAATAAAAGGCCCAATATCTTGGAAACCATTCAGATCCCCACCCCTAAACCACATATATTCTTGTTCCTTATGATAAGACCCATCCAGTGACATCAACCTGGGAGTCCCCGGGATGCGCCGGGGCCATGCCCAACCCCCTCCATTTCATAAAAGGCCCAATATCTTGGAAACCTTACAGATCCCCACCCCTAAACCATATATATTCTTGTTCCTATTGATAAGACGCATTCAGTGACACCAGCCTGTGGGTCCTCAGGGATGCGCCGAGGCCATGCCCCACCCCCTCCACTTAATAAAAGGCCCAATATCTTGGAAACCATTCAGATCCTCACCCCTAAACCATGTATATTCTTGTTCCTTATGATAAGACCCATTCAGTGACATCAACCTGGGAGTCTCCGGGATGGGCCGGGGCCATGCCCAACCCCCTCCATTTCCAAAAAGGCCCAATATCTTGGAAACCTTACAGATCCCCACCCCTAAACCATATATATTCTTGATCCTTATGATAAGACACATTCATTGACACCAACCTGGGGGTCCTCAGGGATGCGCCGGGGCCTTGCCCCACCCCTTCACTTCACAAAAGGCCATATATCTCAGAAACTGTTCAGATCCTCACCCCTAAACCATATATATTCTTGTTCATTATGATAAGACGCATTCAGTGACACCAACCTGGGGGTCCCCAGGGATGTGCTGGGGCCATGCCCAACCCCCTCCATTTCATAATCTCCCAATATCTGGGAAACCCTACAGATGGCTACCCCTAAACCATATATATTCTTGTTCCTAATGATAAGACACATTCATTGACACCAACCTGGGAGTCTCCCGGGGCCTTGCCCCACCCCTTCCACTTCAAAAAAGGCCTTATGTCTCAGAAACTGTTCTTAGCCCCATCCTAAATCCATATATATTCATCTTCCTTATGATATGACGCATTCAGTGACACCAGCTTTGGAGTCCCCAGGGCATGCCCAGGCCATGCCCCATCGCTTTACTTCATTAAAAGCCATATATCTCAGAAATAGTTCAGATCCCCACCCCTAAACCATATACTTGTTCCTTATGATAAGTCTCGTTCAATCACACCAACCTGTGGGTCACTTTGTGCTGAGGCAATGTGCCCCACCCTTCCACTTCATAAAAGGCTTTATATTTCAGAAACCATTCAAATCCCCACCCCATAATCATGTATGTTCTTGTTCCTTATTATTTGCACACCTACTTTAGGGGGGTTCGCATGGGCCATTCCAATCCTTTCCACTTCATAAAAGGGCCTCAAATCTCAGAAACCGTTCAGATTCCCACCCCTAAACCATATATATACTTGGTCCTTATGATAAGACACATTTAGGGACAACAATCTTGGGCTTTCCTGGGATCAACAGGGCATGCCCCAACTCCTCCACCACTTAAGAGGCCCTACAGATCCCCACTGCTAAACCATATATATTCTTGTTCCTTATGATAAGACGCATTTAGTGATACCAACTAGGGCTCCATGCCCCACCCCCTCTACTTCATAAAAGGCCTAATGTTTCAGATACTGAGTCCACATGGGTGCTCATTTGGACATGGGGGTTCATTTGGTAGATTAAAATGATATCATGTTAAAATACATGGCTGCCATTGGGCCGTGCCCACCTGAGCTCTGGTGAGCATAGTGGCCCATGGGCCTCTTGTTTAATAAAATCTCGTACCACATGATTTTTTCCCTGGTTAGGTCCACCAAAGCCTAACTTTGCGTTTGTTTAGCTCCAGCATTTAATTTTTTGTCGCGCCTGCTATTAGCATGGCGTGATATAGGAGTCCAAGTTTCCGTCCATTCGTCCGTCAACATTTGCGACCACCCAAATGTTCAACCTAATGTAAGAGTCCATATCTTGAGAACTATTAGAGCTTCATTAATCATTCTTGGTACAAACTTGCATCCAGGCATTGCAACTTCAATGCAAGCATCCATATCTGACCTTGACCTATGTTTCATGGTTCACTGACCGTGAATTATTGTGACCACCCTGACTTTCACCCTAATGTAAGAGTCTGTTTTTAAGAGTTTCATTGATGATACTTGGTACATGCTTGCAACTAGGAGTGAAATTTTTATGCAGGCATCCATGTTTGACCTTGACCTAGATTTCATGGTTTGGTGACTTTGCGCCCCCACAGGCATGACAAAGCCTTCGGTGGAATTCTTGTTGTATGTAATTTAGTCTTTAACAATATTTTTATGCCCCCGCATCATATGATGCCGGGGGCATATAGTTTTTCGGTTTTCCGTACGTGCGTACATGTGTACGTCCGTCTGTATGTGTGTGTGTACGTACGTACGTACGTACGTGATCCTGTAACCTCAGGTTAAAGTTTTTGTAACAGGTAGAGCCTGAGCTTTTAGAACTCATATCTTCCTAACCATTTGATGGAACTGGTTCATATTTGGTATGATGATAGATATAGGTCCAAAGTTTTACGTAGCAATACCCCCACCCATGCCTGTGACCACAAGGTCAAGGTCAAGGTCACAGACTTAGAAATTTTCAATGTTAAAGACTCAGGTTAAGGTTTTTGTAACAGGTAGACTTGAACATTTTAGAACTCATATTTTCCAAACCATTTGATGGAATTGGTTCATATTTGGTATGATTATAGATATAGGTCCAAAGTTTTATTCAGCTATACAGGCATGAGACTTTTCCGATTTTTGGCAGATTTCAGATTTTTTTGTTTTAAAATGTGTTTTGCAAAGTTGCTTGTTTTTGTCTGAAAGCTGTAAAAATGACATTTTTGGAAGGGGTGATAGGGGTTTCAGATTTTTTCACTCCAGTTTCAGATTTTTTTAGCAGTCTTCCAGTCTCATGCCTGGCTATACCCCAACCCATGTCCATGGCCTCAAGGTCAAGGTCATGGACTTAGAAATTTTCCATGTTAAAGACTCCAGTTAAGGTATTTGTACCTGGTAGATTTGTTTGATTTGAGGTTTAACGTCCCCGTCAACACTGTATAGGTCATTTTGGAGACGTTGCTTCCAATTTTGTGGGACTTTTACCCGACATTGAGATGAAATGACATCTCAAGCCCTGTCGCCCAATGAAACCAATAGGGTTTATTAGCATGGACGGTCCACCTCGCACCGCGGTTCCTGGACAGGCTTAGATCCTCTAAGCGGTTTACCAGTACTAGTGTGCGGGCCGGATTCAGCTCTGCGTGGAAGCATCGTGCAGCCCATATATTTCTTCAGGCCCCTATGGGCGGGGGCGGTGTACCTGGTAGAACCTGAACTTTTATGATAGCTTTGGTTCATATGATGATAGATATGGGTACAATGTTTTATTCAGCAATTCCCCCACCCATGCCTATGACCTCAAGGTCAAGGTCACAGACTCAGACAATTTTAATGTGAAAGATTTTAAAGAGCTCAAATTTTCCAAACTATATTATGGATTTGGCTTATGTATGCTATGATGATAGATACAGGTCCAAATGTTTATTTGGCAATACCCCCACTCATGCCTTTGGCTTCAAGGTCAAGGTCACAGACTTAGAAATTTTTATGCCCCCGCATCATATGATGTGTACGTGATCCTGTAACCTCAGGTTAAAGTTTTTGTAACAGGTAGAGCCTGAACTTTTAGAACTCATATTTTCCTAACCATTTGATGGAACTGGTTCATCTTTGGTATGATGATAGATATAGGTCCAGAGTTTTATTAAGCAATACCCCCACCCATGCCTGTGACCTCAAGGTCAAGGTCACAGACTTAGACATTTTCGATGTTAAAGACTCAGGTTAAGGTTTTTGTAACAGGTAGACTTGAACATTTTAGAACTAATATTTTCCAAACCATTTGATGGAATTGGTTCATATTTGGTATGATTATAGATATAGGTCCAAAGTTTTATTCAGCGGTACCCCCACCCATGCCCATGGCCTCAAGGTCAAGGTCATGGACTTAGAAATTTTCCATGTTAAAGAGTCCAGTTAAGGTATTTGTACCTGGTAGAACCTGAACTTTTATAATGGCTTTGTTTCATATGATGATAGATATAGGTACAGTGTTTTATTCAGCAATACCCCCACCCATGCCTATGACCTCAAGGTCAATGTCACAGACTTAGAGACAATTTTAATGTGAAAGATTTTAAAGAGCTCAAATTTTCAAAACTATATTATGGATTTGGCTTATGTATGCTATGATGATAGATACAGGTCCAAATGTTTATTTGGCAATACCCTCACTCATGCCTATTGCTTCAAGGTCAAGGTCACAGACTTAGAAATTTTTAGTTAGATATTTTAAGAGTCGATATTTTCCAAAATCGTGCGATGGATTGAGTTGATATTTGGTATCATGTTAGATACCTGTCCATTTTATTCAGCGATACCCCCACCCATGCCCATGAGCTCAAGGTCAAGGTCACAGGCTTAAAAATTTTTTAATTATCCCCTCCCGGGCCATAACTCCTAAACCGTATGGAATATATTCATGAAACTTCACAGGTGCATTCATCACACTGAGACGATGTGTCATGAACAAGGTAGACAACTCTTGCATTTTTGGTTTTTGGATTATCTGCCCTTGATGCATATATTTTATGATTGATTTGAAGTACATTTGTAATATTTTTATGAATGGCATTTGGCGGGGGCATCCGTGTCCTATGGACACTTTTTCTAGTTTTTGAATATTTTTCCATCTAGGGACAAGCAAAGGTTGGGGGCATTGTGTTTTACAAACACCATTTCTAGTTAATTTTTTTATTTCTGGATGGTCGTTATAAAGTAACCATGCAGAAATGTTCATAGTCATTAGACCATGAGTCAGGTGCAAGACCAAGGTCCATACCTCCAATGTCAAGGTCATACCTAGAGGTCAAAGGTAAAAAAGGGACAGTCAATAACTTCCTTATTCTTTGGTGGATTATGAAATTACTTGGCAGAAATGTTAACCATCATGAGACGATGTGTTGTACCTCAAAGGTCAAGGCCATACTTAGAGGCCAAAGGTAAAAAAGTGATATTTTTGTTTACGGCCAATAACTTTTTTATTTTTCTATGAACATTTTTAGCTCACCGTCACGTAGTGACGAGGTGAGCTTTTGGGATCACTTTTCGTCCGTCGTGCGTCCGTCCGTCCGTTCTTACAAAATGGGTTTATGTGGCTTCTTTTAGGTACAGAAGGGTTTTGTGTGGCAAAATGGGTTTGTGTGGCTAGCCTCACAAACCCATTTTTCTGTTAGTACAGAGGGGTTCAGGGGGACTAGAAAAATCAAATAAAAAAAAGACACATAAATTTATGTCCATCACCTTGGACATCCTTGGACATGGATGTCCAGGATTATGAGGCTAAACTTTGAGATTATGGGGCTGAGCCACATAAATTTAACTGGCTGTCCTGGGGCTGAATGCTGCAGTAGGAAAAAGTCCCTCTATGTGAGGAGCTAGACCCATAAGATGTATCAGTGCACTATAAAGAAAGTTCTGTTCTACCTTTAGAGGGCTAGATATCACAACCTCTGGTAGCCACATAAGTTTAGACAAAGACGGTTTCGTACAGACAGCCTTTTTGTGGCTGATGTCCAAAGTTTGTGTGGCTAGCCACATTAGATGTACAGATTTGTGTGTCTTATAGCCACATAAAAATTTTAGCCCCATAAAATATGGACAGGTGCAGCCACACAAACCCAAAATGTGGGTCCGTCCGTCCATCCGTCCGCAGGAACAGATGTATACTTGTGTGTTTAAAAGTATGGACACTTCCATTGAACTCAATGCGATTTATTCCGTCAGTGTCTTGTGTGTCTAAAAATAGTTACTTGTGTGTCTTTTTTTCCAAGAAATTCCAAGAAATTTCCTGGAAATTTGACACACAAGGGTACTTTGTAGGGATGAAGACACACAAGTATACATCCGTAAAGACGTCCGTGCGTGCGTCCGTAAACAATTCTTTAAACAACATCTCCTCCTAAACCACTGATCGGATTTTGATCAAACTTCACAGGAATGATCCTTAGGTGGTCCCCTTTCAAAGTTGTTCAAATGGTTCCGGTCCGTTGCACATCTAGGTCAAAGGAGCCAAAAATAGATTTTTTTCACCAAAAACTTAAAAAATCTTCTTCTCTGAAACCACAAGGCCCAGGTCTTTGATATTTGGTATGAAGCTTCATCTAGTGGACCTCTACCAAGATTGTTCAAATTATAGTGCTCGGGCCAAAAATGCCCCCGCTCCGGGGCCCTTTGGTTTTACATGGGCTTAGATAGGGAAAATCTTTAAAAATTTTCTTCTCTGAAACCGTAAGGCCCAGGTCTTTGATATTTGGTATGAAGCTTCATCTAGTGGACCCCTACCAAGATTGTTCAAATTATAGTGCGGGGTCCAAAAATGCCCCCGCTCTGGGGCCCTTTGGTTTTACATGGGCTTAGATAGGGAAAATCTTTAAAAATCTTCTTCTCTGAAACTGCAAGGCCCAGGTCTTTGATATTTGGTATGAAGCTTCATCTAGTGGACCCCTACCAAGATTGTTCAAATTATAGTGCTGGGGCAAAAAATGCCCCCACTCCAGGGCCCTTTGGTTTTACATGGGCTTATATAGGGGAGAGCTTTAAAAATCTTCTTCTCTGAAACCATAAGGCCCAGGTCTTTGATTTTTGGTATGAAGCTTCATCTAGGGGACCCCTACCAAGTTTGTTCAAATTATAGGGCTTGGCCAAAAATGCCCCCGCCCCGGGGCCCTTTGGTTTTACATGGGCTTATATCGGGAAAATCTTTAAAAATCTTTTTCTCTGAAACCGCCAGGCCTAGGTCTTTGATATTTGGTATGAAGCTTCATCTAGTGGACCCTTACCAAGATTGTTCAAATTAAGATGGAAACTATCATGGGGTAAAACGGAATTCAAACTTTTAGGCGTAAACTTTCATATAGACCTTGAGAACATGCAAAAAATTAACTTTCATGAAAAAATACAAAAAATTAAGTCATTAATTAAGCTATGGAAAAGGCGATACTTAACACCTCTAGGTAAGATTACTGTTATAAAATCACTACTTCTGCCAATTTTAAACCACCTGTTTATATCAATACCAAACCCGACTGATCAAATAATCAAACAATTAAACTCCATATTTTTTGAATATTTGTGGGAAGGTCCTGCACAAATAAAACAAAGTGTAGTAGTAAAGCAGTACTGCGATGGAGGTTTGCAAATGATCAACTTGAAAGCATTTATCAACAGTATGAAACTGACATGGTTAAGAAGGGTAGTAATATCAGACAGTCCTTGGCAAACTGTCTTAAAGCACGAAATAAATTTTCAAGAACTATTTAGTTTTGGAACGGATTATGCAGTATCTCTTACACGAAATATTAAAAATAAATTTTGGGTTGATGTACTTAAAGCATATGCTGATATTTTACGCCTTAACCAACAAGATAATGAAAATCATGTTCTCTCTAGCCCCATCTTTCATAATAATGAGATACAAATAGGTAAAAAGCCAGTGCATATAAAAAAATGGTATCAAAAAGGTGTTAAATATGTTAATGATATCATTCATGAAAATGGAGAATTTTTTTCACAAGAGGAATTTGAAAATAATTACAAGGTTAAAACAAATTTTGTTCAATTTCTAGGTCTAAAACAGGCAATTAAGGATTTTGCAGAGAAGCATAAAATCATTCACTTCACTAAGAAACTAGCTTCACCGTTTCGTCCTGCAAATATCTTGTTCCTAATAAAATCAAGGAAGGGATGCAAAGATTTTTATTCTATCCTTAACAGAAATACAGATAAACCTACCTCCCAGATTAAATGGAACAACATTTATAATATTGAGGAAGAAACCTGGAATTCTATTTATTCTCTGCCTTTTCATTTACATTTAGGAACCAAGTTACAATGGTTTCAAACAAAAATTAACCATCGAATTCTCCCAACAAAAAAATATCTAAACATAATAAAGATTTCACCAAGCCCTTGTTGTACCTTCTGTCAAGAAGAAGAGACAATAAGACATATGTTCTGGCATTGCCAGGAAACTAAGAAATTACTTGCAGATTTCAACAACTGGCTAAAAACCAAAAATATTAATCTCCCACTAGTTGAGGAACTATTTATTTTCAATATAGGAAATATATATTCAACTGCAGATCTAGAACTTTTTATTATTCTTAAGTACTATATATATGCAACAAAACGGCTTAATCTACCTTTGTCATTGACTGCTTTGCAAAATAAAATAAAATATTTTTATATACTGAAACAACATACAGCAACAAAAAATGAATGTCTGGATAAATTCGAAAATAAATGGATCAAATACAAAGCATTGATAGATACAATACACTGAGTTACATTACAACAAGACATCCGCCTGATAAAAATGCTATCGTGTACATCATAATACACATACTTTAACTCTTATCTTGCTGTTCACGACAACCCCTATCTTTGCAAACAGTGTGGGTCCAGATCAGATGGTTTCTGAAGAAGAAGCCATCTGATCTGGATCCACACTGTTAGGCATTCGGTTTTTAAATTTGTAGTAATAAACTACATCAAGTAATTTGATTGGTTGATAGATAGAAATGGGTGTAGCTTAAATGATATCCAGCAAGATAAGGGTTAATGTTATTTATACCCCTGACAGATATAAATATATACATAAATACCTTAACATAGTCGAGTATAAAAATAACGGTGCTGCCATGCTGAGTGGGGCTGGGATAATGAGACTTTTTTTTCTTGCTTTTTCACTTTTTTTTCTTTCGAATATACTTTTTCTATTACCTGATGATGTGTTGTTTATTCTGTAATATATATATTGCATGTCTATTACCTAATATAAACCCACAACTGAAATGACGTTGACAGGGCAGTTTATCCATGTTAATAAACAATGTTAAGGCCGTTTTTGCCCACCACTGTGGTTCGAGCCTGGCTAAGGGCAGATGCGAGCTGCCCAGTTGTACAGGGTTTCTTCGGGTACTCTGGTTTTCATCCACTTCTGATTAAGGATAGCTAGATATGCATGAAACAATCTTGAAAGGGTCGTAAATTCAAAAACCAAATCTCTGTTTATATTATATTAAAACATGCATGGTTAAAATATATAATGGAATTAAAAGATACAGAAAATGCTCCTTCAATGTCGCTTTTGTTGTGGATCTATGCTGTGGCGAAACATCTTTATGCTACATGCTCATTTGAAAATATGTAGTTTGTAAGGTATACAGTGGGATGGTCCTCCCCGACCCACTGTATATCAAATGACGGGGAGAATAAATGGGTTACCATCAGGTAACTGGAAAAAAAAAAAAAAAAAAAAGAAAAAAAAAAAAAGATTGTTCAAATTATAGTGCTGGGGTCAAATATGCCCCCGCTCCAGGGCCCTTTGGTTTTACATGGGCTTATATAGGGAAAAGCTTTAAAAATTTTCTTCTCTGAAACCGCAAGGCCCTGGTCTTTGATATTTGGTATGAATCTTCATCTAGTGGACCCCTACCAAGATTGTTCAAATTATAGTGCTGGGGCCAAAAATGACCCCGCCCCGGGGCCCTTTGGTTTTACGTGGGCTTATATAGGGAAAATCTTTAAAAAATTTCTTCTCTGAAACCATAAGGCCCATGTCTTTGATATTTGGTATGAAGCTTCACCCCACAAGGCCGCAAGGCCCAGGTCTTTGTTATTTGGTATGAAGCTCCATTTAGTGGACCCTTCAAATTATAGTGCTGGGGCCAAAAATGCCCCCGCCCCGGAGCCCTTTGGTTTTACATGGGCTTATATAGGGAAAATCTTTAAAAATCTTCTTCTCTGAAACCGCAAGGCCCAGGTCTTTGATATTTGGTATGAAGCTTCATCTTGTGGATCTCTAACAAGATTGTTCAGATTATAGTCCTGGGGCCAAAAATGCCCCCGCTCCGGGGCCCTTTGGTTTTACATAGACTTATATAGGGAAAATCTTGAAAAATCTTCTTCTCTGAAACCATAAGGCCTAGGTCTTTGATATTTGGTATGAAGCTTCATCTAGTGGACCTCTACCAAGATTGTTCAAATTATAGTCATAGGGCCAAAATGCCCCTGCCTTTGAGCCCTTTGGTGTTACATTGGCTTATATAGTCAAAATCTTTAAACATCTTCTTCTGTGAAACCACAACGCCTAGGTCTTTGATATTTGGTGTGAAATGTCATTTAGTGAACCTCTATCAAGATTGTTCACATTATAGCCCTTGGGCCAAAAATGCCCCTGCCCGAGACCCATTGGTTTTACATAAGACTTATATAGAGATAGTCTTTGAAAATCTGCTTCTCTGAAACTGCAAGGCCCATGCTTTTGATATTTGGTATGTAGCTTCATCTAGTGGACCTCTACCCAGGCCCTTTGGTTTTACATAGGCTTATAATATATAGAGATAATCTTTGAAAATCTTCTTCTCTGATACAGCAAGGCCCAGGTCTATTTGGTGTGAAGCTTCATCTAGTGGACCTAGCCCCGGGGCAATTTGGTTTTACATAGGCTTATGCAGGGAATATCTTTAAAAAAATCTTCTTCTCTGAAACTGCAAGGACCAGGTCTTAGATATTACTGGACCTTTGCCAAGATTGTTCAATTTATAGCCTTTGTTGATATTTGGTTTGAAGCTTCACCTTTTTAGACCTCCCTCAACATTATGCACATTATAACCCTGGGGTCAATAATGGCCCTTTCCTGGGCCCACTTGTTACTCTATGGATCAGGTGAGCGATCCAGGGCCATCACGGCCCTCTTGTTAAAGTTACTATGCAGAAATGTTCATCTTCATTAGATGATGTGTTGCACACAAGACCCAGCTCAATACCTCCAATGTCAAGGTTATAATTAGCAGTCAAAAACGGGGGAGACATATGTGTTTTTGTAGAAAAACAAATTCTAGTTCATTATTTTCTTTATTTTTGCTCAAAAACATATATAGTGGGTACTTGTTAGAAAAGCCTTGAAAAAGAAAAATATAAAAAAATGTCAAAATTTTCATCTGAAAACTGTTGTTTCTAGCAATACGAAAGATGCCATAGAAGCCTCCATGATGTAGTGGTTATGCTATTCGTCTTGTAAACCAGGGGTCGCAGGATCAATCCCGGGCTTCTCCAGACTTTCGGATGAGTCTTTAAACTGAGGTCCCGTCACAAAAACACGCCTATATTATTTTGACCCCCTTGAACCCCACTTTTATATAGTAAACCTGGTGTTTGCAGTGGTAAACCTTATTTTTCTTATTTCTGCTCTAAAATATAGATTGTGGTTACTCATTAGAACCGCCTCCAAGGCGGTTCTAATGAGTACCCACAATCTATATTTGAAGCAGAAATATGAAAAATATCACAATTTTTCATCTTAAAATTTTCATTTTTTCTTTGAAAAAGGTTACAATGTATTTGAATAGGCATGTTTTCTTACTGCGTCTCTGTATGACCTTAGTTGTTGATGAGACATAAAACTCAAACCCTCACTCACTCACGAGAGATGCCGTTTTAGCGTCTGATATCCTAATGATATACACTGAGAATGGAAATGCAAATATCGCTTCTGTTCATTTTTTCAGGTAAATGGGATCCAACATTATATCCAATAGATGATGTATTTAAAACAAATTTTCTCACATTATCAAAAATAATTCAGGTATGTATATTTCCGTTTTAACTATATATACACTCATATACATGATTTTCCATTTTAAACAAAATTTTTTAGATGAGCCTTTGGCGAGATTCATAAATTTCATATACAGTGGCCACTCATTTGTATACACTTGAAACTCCTTACAACATTGTTCCGGCCTCTGCCCATCTGGCCTTGAAGAAATTGATTGGCTGCATGATGCTTCGACGCAGAGCTGAAACTGACAACACATGAGTGCTGGTAAACCACTTAGAGAAGCTAATCCTGCCCAGGCAAAGCAGTGCGAGTCAGACTGTCAGTATAAACCCTTCATTAGGCGACAGGGCTTAAGATGTCATTTCATCTCAATGTCTGGTGGAAATCCCACAAAATTGGAAGCAACGTCTCCAAAATGACCTATACAGTGTTGACGGAGTCGTTAAGTAGAAGTAAAACAAAGATCAGGAATTGATACAATTAACTTACTCCACCCATAAAAGACACCAAAGGGAAAGAAATACAAACATTAAGCGACCAGACCATAATGGAAACCTAAACAAAGGAAGGCCATAAGGACAGTTACTTACCCACAAAATGGCCATATGGCCATCCAAAATTAAAAGGCACAAGTGATACACACAGTAAGTAACAAACAACAACATAAATAAATCGCCACAGAAGAGCCTCAAAACAAACAAACAGTGGCTATTCAGTTCTTCATGTGACATTCTATGAATTTGAATGAATCCAGTAAAATTCCTATATTAAAACCACCTTTGGGACTGTTCAAAAGTGGTCTTTAAGACCACTTTTGAACATTCCCAAAGGTGGTCTCGGACCAGAGGCAACTGTATTCAGAAAACATAAAGAACGAATAACTGTAACCTACTAAGGGCTATTCCAGTATAATCTATTAGGGTGGGGCGGACGGCAACTTTTTTATTTAGTGGCCGTAGGCTATGGTTTTAGAAAAACAAAATAGGCCGTAGGCTGTACAACAGAATTTTTAAAATTTACGGTAGGTTGTACTGCCGATTTTTTAAAAAATCCCGTAGGCTATGTTGAAAGAAAATAAATAATTGTTGTAGGTTGTCAAATAACAACAGGGCCCAGACATCTGAATCGTTCAGTTTGAAGTTCCGCAGAGATTTTAAACAAAAAGCAAAGCTGAAATTGTGAAAAAAAAGAAAGGCTCGGCAATTTTACTGCTGTTTACAGGTCAAAGGTCGTTTGAGTAGGACACAAATCAATATCCGGTAACGGGACGCTTCGCCCCCGGTCGATGACCTTGCCTGACATAATGGAAAATTACTGGGCTTAGTTACTGAATGACGCAATAATCCCCGTTCCAAAAAAAAATACTTGTGTTGGTAGCGCATGATTTGCATGATTTATGTAAACACAATATTAGCACGCTGTTTAATCAGTAAGCTTCAAGGGATTTATGGCCCGAGATAATTAGTTAATTGGGGATTATGATACCCAAGGAATGTTTATACAGCGGATGCCACCCAGAGCGTGCCGAGCTTTGAGCTGTAATAAATTACGTAACAGTACCCAAAAGTGTACCCAGGTGGTCATTGGACGGGCAATAAGACCCACAGATGGGTAGACAGCCTTTCATTGGTCAATTGTTTCAGTCCCTTTACTAAATATTAATTTCTGAAAAAAATATGCAACGTCTGATCAGGGCCTCAACGCTGACACTTGAACAGACAGACAGACGCAATTATTTAGCGGCACCTTATCAGGGTCTACAGGTTTTAGGACCTTATAATGCTACGACACCCAGATCAGACACTCCACAATCACTGTGCGACGTCTGATCCAGCTCCAACCGCCGACGGTTCATTTTATTTTTTTTTTCCGCGACCGAATAGGTTTGAAGGATATAGCGATGAGTCTTGCGCCCGTCCAAATGTCCGTCCGTCCGTAGACACAACAGACAGATGCAAACAATGCGGATCCAGATCAGACGCCATACTATTATTAAACGGCTTCTGTTGAGGGTCTGCAGGTTTGCAGATGGCATCTGAGATGGCAGAGACCCGGACAAGACGCTGCCCAAGGATAATGCGGCATCTGATCAGGGTCTTATAGCCCACGGTGGTGTTTTTTATCCCTAGTCTGAACAGGTTCGGAGCCTGGCGTCCGTACATCCGCCCATCCGTAGACACAACATTATGAGTGGCGTCCGTTCAAATATCCGTCCGTAGACGCAACAGACAGATGCAAACAATGCAGATCCGGATCAGACGTCGTACAATTATTAAACGGCGTCTGATGAGGGTCTACAGGTTTGAAACGACATCTGAGATGGCGCAGACCCAGACAAGACGCTGCGCAACGACAATGCGGCGTCTGATCAGGGTCTTATCGTGATCACAATATCTCCTATATATTTGAAGATATATTGATTGACTTGATACCGTTGTACATAGGTCAAGAAGGGTTGTCATGAGCAATAACCATAACTCTGGATGTCATGGTATTATAGTTATCCCCCCTTACAAAATAACATTGCGATCAATAACTCCTATACCCTTTGACATATTTTGATGGTAGTTGGTACAAGTGTACTTGGGGTCAAGAAAGAGTGTCGTGAGCAAGAAACAAAACGCTGGGTGCCATGGTATTTTAGCTATCTCCCCTGGCAATGTGTTATCTACCCTGACAATGTAACCTTGTGGTTGCCATAACTCCATTACCCTTTGAGATATATTGATGGGACTTGGTACAGAAATACAAGAGGTTAAGACGATGTGTCTTGGACAAGAACCACAACTCTGGGTGCCAAGATATTTTAGATATCTCCCCTGACAAAGTAACCTTGCGATCGCAAGAACTCAAACACATTTTGAGTATCAACCACCCCATAGCCAGCTCTTTGGGGTGAGCTGGCTATGGGGTGGTTGATACACTGATTTGAAAAAAAAGTAAAGTTGGGGAAGGGGGTGCAAAAATGATAGATAGACGATAAAAGTTATTTTATTTTATTATATTATTTTATAAAAAAAATCACACCCGTGAGTCATAGTGCATTCTTTGATTTCTCCAAAATGGCTACTTTTCCATTGAAAACTTTGATATTTGTCTTATTTATACTCGGAACATAGGTTGTGGGTATAGATTTAGGCAGTTCTAACGAGTACCCACAACTTAAGTCAGGTAACCTGGAATACCGTCGGAAGGTAAGATATTTTTTTTGGCTTTTCCTGAAATTTATCCAATGGGGAGGATAAGAAAACAATATTTTTAATGGAAAAGTCCAAAAGAATCATCGTCAACCATTTAAAATAGGATTGAGGGCAAAAAATTAGGAATAGTCAGGTTACCTGAAACACATTTTTTTAGCCTTGTCTGAATTTTTAATCCCCCGTCGCGAAGCGGAGCAGAGCTGGGATTATAGGAATGGCCTTCGTCTGTCCGTCAGTCCGCCTGTCTGTCCGTAACACTTTCTTGTCCGCTCCATATCTCCTGAACCCTTTGATAGATTTTCATTAAACTTTGGTCAATTATTCGTCTCAATTAGCTGGTGTGCAGAACCCATAAATGAACCATGCCCACACAAGGTCAAGGTCATGGTTGATGGTCATGAGTTTGAAACTTGGAATTTTTATGTCCGTTCCATATCTCCTTTTCCCTTGGAAGGATTTTCATTAAACTTTGGTCAAATAGTCTTCACAGTGAGCTGATGTGCAGAACCCATGTCTTTCCATCCATCTGTCTGTCAGTCTGTCCGTCTGTCCGTAACTTTTTCTTGTCCGTTCCATATCTCCTGAACCCTTTAATAGATTTTCATTAAACTTTGGTCAATTATCCCCCTCAGTGAGCTGATATGCAGAACCTATAAATGAACCATGCCGACTCTAGGTCAAGGTCACATTTGAAGGTCACGAGTTTAAAACTTTGAATTTTTTTGTCCCTTCCATATCTCCTTTACCCCTAAAAGGATTTTCATTAAACTTTGGGTCAATTATCCCCCTCAGTGAGCTAACCATGCCAACTCAAGGTCAAGGTCACAGGCGAAGGTCACAAGGTTGAGCCTTGATACTAAATGCGGCGGGGGATTTGGCTGTCCTCCAGACTGCTTTCTTGTCTTTTCTCTTTTTTTTAAGTAAACAAAAAACAACTTTCATGATAAAATTTATTCATTTTTGGGGCATTCAATAATCAATATAAAGACACCAACTGTGACAATGGTTTTTACACATGATCCAGGATTTCAGTTTATAAAGAGGGAAAGATTTTTAGTCGCAAGATCTTTTCTGATGAATATATCTAAATATATATTTAATTACCTGTGGGTTGTCTCTACCTGAAATAGTTTTACCCCGTTGGTTATATTTAGAAAAAAATACAAATGTCCGTTGGTTATATCTAGAAAAAAATACAAATATCCGTAGGCTGTATTGAAAAAAAATTGTTTTAAAGCGTAGGCTATGTGAAAATCTAAGTGCCTTCCTCCCCCACCATATAGATTTTACTGGAACAGCCCTAAATAGTAAATAAGCCTTTTAAAGAAGAATTGGACTTGAATTCAGGTGGTCTTAATAGCGGAATTTTACTGTTCGTTAATTCAAGGTATTTTATTGTTAGATAGTCAAAAGGGTGTAGCAAATTTATGTATTTAGCAGGGTGAGAGTTAAGATTATTTCATTACTGTCTCTCTAAGGGACCTTTGTACTGGGGTCCATTGAAGCTTAAGATCAGATCAGACTGTGGATGTATGTCCTTATTTCACCCTTTCCTGGCTGCTTATCCCTTATACACTGAATAATTTAATTAGCCACACCCCTTTTTAGCTCACCTGAGCACGAAGTGCTAAGGTGAGCTATTGTGATCGCCTTTTGTCCGTCGTGCGTCGTCAACAATTCACTTAAATGACATCTCCTCCTAAACCAGTGAATGGATTTCAAAATACTTTCACAGAAATGTTCCTTGGGTGACCCTCTACCAAAATTGCTAAAATGGTTCCGCTCCACTGAACAAAATGGCCGCCAGAGCTAAAAATAGAAAAACCTTTAAACGACATCTCCTCCTAGCCCTTTGGCCAGATTTCAAAATAATTTCACAGAAATGTTCCTTTGATGACCCTCTACCAAAATTGCTAAAATGGTTCCGCTCTGCTGAACAAAATGGCCGCCAGAGCTAAAAATAGAAAAACCTTTAAACGACATCTCCTCCTAGCCCTTTGGCCAGATTTCAAAATAATTTCACAGAAATGTTTCTTGGATGACCCTCTACCAAAATTGCTAAAATGGTTCCGCTCCGCTGAACAAAATGGCCGCCAGAGCTAAAAATAGAAAAACCTTTAAACGACATCTCCTCCTAGCCCTTTGGCTTGATTTCAAAATAATTTCACTGAAATGTTCCTTGGATGACCCTCTACCGAAATTGCTAAAATAGTTCCGCTCTGCTGAACAAAATGGCCACCAGAGCTAAAAATAGAAAAACCTTTAAACGACATCTCCTCCTAGCCCTTTGGCCCGATTTCAAAATAATTTCACAGCAATGTTCCTTGGATGACCCTCTACCAAAATTGCTAAAATGGTTCCGCTCCACTGAACAAAATGGTGCTAGAGCTAAAAATAGAAAAACCTTTAAACGACATCTCCTCCTAGCCCTTTGGCCCGATTTCAAAATAATTTCACTGAAATAATCCTAAGATGACCCTCTGCCAAAATTGCTAAAATGGTTCCGCTCTGCTGAACAGAATGGCCGCCAGAGCTAAAAATAGAAAAACCTTTAAACGACATCTCCTCCTAGCCCTTTGGCCCGATTTCAAAATAATTTCACAGAAATGTTCCTTGGATGACCCTCTACCAAAATTGCTAAAATTGTTCCGCTCTGCTGAACAAAATGGCCGCCAGGGCTAAAAATAGAACGACATATCCTCCTAGCCCTTTGGCCCGATTTCAAAATAATTTCACAGAAATGTTCCTTGGATGACCCTCTACCAAAATTGCTAAAATGGTTCTGCTCCGTTGAACAAAATGGCCGCCAGAGCTAAAAATAGAAAAACCTTTAAACGACATCTCCTCCTAGCCCTTTGGCCCGATTTCAAAATAATTTCACAGAAATGTTCCTTGGAAGACCCTCTACCAAAATTGCTAAAATGGTTCCGCATCGTGAACAAAATGGCCGCCAGAGCTAAAAATAGAAAAACCTTTAAATGACATCTCCTCCTAGCCCTTTGGCCTGATTTCAAAATAATTTCATGGAAGTGTTCCTAAGGTGACCCTCTACCAAAATTGCTAAAATGGGTCCGCTGTGCTGAACAAAATGGCCGCCAGAGCTAAAAATAGAAAAACCTTTAAACGACAACTCCTCCTAGCCCTTTGGCCCGATTTCAAAATAGTTTCACAGAAATGTTCCTTGGATGACCCTCTACTAAAATTGCTAAAATTGTTCCGCTCCGCTGAACAAAATGGCCACGAGGGCTAAAAATAGAGAAAACCTTTTCAGGACATCTCCTCCTAGCCCTTTGGCCCAATTTCAAAATAATTTCACAGAAATGTTCCTTGGGTGACTCTTTACCAAAACTGCTAAAATGGTGTCTCTCCGCTGAACAAATCGGCCACCAGAGCTAAAAATAGAAAAACCTTTAAACGACATCCCCTCCTAGCCCTTTGGCTTGATTTCAAAATAAATTCCACAGAAATGTCCTTAAGGTGACCCCCTACCAAAATTGTTAAAATGGTTCCGCTCCGCTGAACAAAATGGCCACCAAAGCTAAAAATAGAAAAACCTTTCAACAAAATCTCCTTGCCCTTTGGCCCGATTTCAAAATAATTTCACAGAAATGCTCCTAAGGTGGCCCTCTACCAAAATTGTTAAAATGGTTCCGCTCCACTGAACAAAATGGCCACCATAGCTAAAATTAGATAAACCTGTAAACGACATCTCCTCCTAGCCCTTTAGCCCAATTTCAAAATAATTTTACAGAAATGTTCTTTGGGTGACCCTTTAACAAAATTGCTAAAATGGTTCCACTCTGTTGAACAAAATGGGCACCAGAGCTAAAAAAGAAAAAAACTTTAAATGACATCTCCTCCAAGCCCATTGGCCCGATTTCAAAATAATTTCACAGAAATGTTCCTGAGGTAACCCTCTGCCAAAATTGCTAAAATGGTTCTGCGTGCGTTCATGTGTGCCTAAACTTTTTCTTCCAACGACATCTTCTCCTAAACCACTGATCGGATTTTGACCAAACTTCACAGGAATGATCTTTAGGTGGCCCCCTTTCAAAGTTGTTAAAATGGTTCTGGTCTGTTACACATCTAGGTGACAGGAGCTAAAAATGGATTGTTTTGCTGAAAATTTTAGAAATCTTTTTCTCGGAAACCACATGGCCCAGGTCTTTGATATTTGGTTTGAAGCTTCATCTAGTGGACCTCTACCAAGATGGCAGTGATTTATCTACCTCTGCGTCATGCGTAGATTACGCAAATTTTCCCGGCGTGACGCAAAAAAAATCCCGACATGCGTATGCCTGACGCAACGTTTTTTTCGCGCCGGTGCTTTCTTAAGTACCGTAAAAATTCGGCTATAAGACGAGGATTTTTCCCTCCAAAATGAGCCGTAAAAAATGACCCCGTCTTATAGCCGAGGTCATGGACTGCAGGCTTTTTTCCGGCAATGTCCGACGAAGACCAGACATACGGAAAAAGCCGATCGGTGATTTTTGAATTGATATAAATCGCCGCCCACAAACCACCTTTAAGATTTTTCTGCACGCGATCGGTAAATGACGTAATCCGACACCATTTACCGCACACGTGTTTTATGTCATTGCGTGTATCTCTTTCATAAAAAAATGTTTCGAACCGGTAAAAAATATTTTCCCGATAGCTAAGCGGTTGTGAATAGAGGTGGATAGAAAATCAATGCTTTGCACAGCTCCCGAATTATCCCCAGAAGCTCCGTGTCAATAACCAACAACAGCGTTCGACTTTTCCCCCCAACGTCTGCTATTTGGCGCCAAAACATAACCATTCATGAGACCGTAGAATAGTCCGATTTTATAATGCAAACATTTACCGTTAGATGTAGCTAATAGTCTGAGGAGCAATTAAATCATTTTCACATTGATTGCGGATTAAATTTTATGACCGGAGGATAAACGCAAATAAACTTGACCATATTTTCACACCTTATCGACACGCACCGCAGGGTGGCAATTTTAAGACAGGGATTAACAATAGTGTCATACTTGAACCGTAATAAATACACAGATGGTTTGTCTCTGAATTGACAGCGATTTACTTACTGGTCTAGTTTTACCGTATTTAAGGCCCCAAAAACCGGGCAGTTGTAGACTTTTTTTTTTTTTTTTTTTGCACCTGTCCCGACCGAGCGTCATAAGGTCAAAGTGCACCTGCCCGTCGTGATTTCGGTCTTGTCCCGGACGGCCGGGAAATGGATTTGTCAGCCCCTGTCGTCTATTAAATAGGAGTCTGTATAGCCTAAGCCAGCAAAGCATGTACCGGGCCGACAGCGATACGACGTATCGGCCCGACGTTTGCCGCTATTTTGGGCGCCAAACAAGCCATGTTAGGGGTAAGTAGAGGGGTTTTCTAACGAAAAAAGGCTTAATTGAATATTCAGCAGGTTAAAGGTTAAGAGTAATCAGTAACCACGTGAATTTAGTTTTAGATGTATGAATTTATAAAAACCTATGTAGATCTCATCATACTGTTTCTTTTGTAGCAGATTTTTGTCATTAGATAAAACCTCTTGCAAAAGAAAAAGTGATATTTTATACATTTGTTCTACATCTAAAACCCCCATTGCTTACTTTATTATGGTAGACACCTATTTTCATACTTGTCTCTGTCCCGATAAATTTGACTCACTATTTTGAAATTTGACTCAGTGTTTTGGAGTGAGTAAGTCAGTTTGACTCAGCCAGGCCAAAAGGTAGATAAATCACTGAGATGGTTCAAATTATAGCCCTAGGGCCAAAAAATGCCCCCGCCACTGGGCCCTTTGGTTTTTCACATGCTTATATACATGTAGTGAAAACATTTAAAAATTTTCTTCTCTGAAACCACAAGGCCCAGGTCTTTGATATTTGGTATGAAGCTTCATCTAGTGGACCTCTACCAAGATTGTTCAAATTATAGCCCTGGGGCCAAAAATGCCCCGGCCCCGGGGGCCTATGGTTAACATAGGCTTATATAGGGAAAATCTTTAAAAAAAATCTTCTTCTCTGAAACCACAAGGCCCAGGTCTTTGATATTTGGTGTGAAGCTTCATCTTGTGGACCTCTATCAAGATTGTTAAAATTATAGGCCTAGGGAAAAAATGTCCCCACCTGCACCTTTGGTTTTACATTGACTTATACAAGGAAAATCTTTAAAAAAAAATTACCCAAAACCGCATGGCCCAGTTCTTTGAAATTTGATGTGTAGCTTCATCTAGTGTACTTCTACCAAGATTGTTCAAATCATAGTCCTTGGGCCAAAAATAGCCCCGCCCCGGGGCCCTTAGTTTTTCATTGACTTATATAGGGAAGTTTTAAAAAATCTTCTACTCGGAAACCGCAAGGTCCAGGTCTTTGATATTTGGTGTGAAGCTTCATCTAAATTGTTCAAATCATAGCCCTAGGAAATAGAAGTCAATGCAATGAAAACCTTTGAAAATCTTCTTGTCTGAAAGCAGAAAGCCAAGGTCTTTGATATTTGGTATGAAGCTTCGTTTTGTGGATTTTCTACCATCATTGTTCAAATTATAGCCCTGGGGCCAAAAATGGCCCGCCCCGGGGACCTCAAGGTTTAAATAGACCTTTATAAGGAAAACCCTATAAAAATCGTCTTGACTGAAACCAGAAGGCTCCAGTCTTTGATATTTGGTATGAAGCTTCACTTTTTAGACCACCATCAAGATAATTCATATTATAGCCAAGGCCAATAATGGCTCTCTCAGGGGCCCACTTGATACCCTATGGATCAGGTGAGCGATCCAGGGCCATCATAGCCCTCTTGTTTTAATTTAATTAGCCAAACCCCTTTTTTGACTATCAGCCAATCAGAATACATGATATAATGTTTTCATTCAAATTCACAAATTGCATGACAAACACTGTAGATCCTGATCAGATGGCTTCTTGAGAAGCCATCTGATCTGGATCTACACTGTTTGCAAAAGTATGGGTTGTGGTGAACAACAGGATAAGGGTTACATATTTAACCTAACTAGGCTGGTGTGATGGGAATGTGTGACGGCTGTAAAAAGTCTCCCTGCTCTTCACCATTGTGTGGGTTATATTTTCTAGTCCTTGGAGATCATTGATTCCACTGCGGAATTCTGAAAATATCTAAGGGTCACTGATGAGGCCTAATGGGCCAAAACTAGCTAGTCTGGACAAAATTTACAGTGTTCTGTTCTGTTGTCCTTGCTTCCAAAGGATTACCCTTTTATAGATTACAATATAAAACTGGTGACAGAATTTCACTCCGATTGTACTCGAGTAATGGCATTCCAATTAAACATTTATCAATCAAAATAATGTAATGCAGTTTATATAGCCTAAGCCTATTTTTTGGCTATATGAAATGATAAATATGTATTAAAGTTGTTTTGATAAAAGGATATAGAACATTATTATACCCCCGGCATACAAAGTATGCTAATGGGGTATATAGTTTTCGTTCTGCCGTTCGTCCGTCCATCCTTCCGTGTGTCCGTCTTTCCGTCTGTCCGGGCGAACATCAAAGGTTTAGGGGCTAGGGTTAGGATTATATAACGAAAATGATTGGAAAATAATAGATTTATTCCGTAAACAATAGGTTTAGGAGGTTAGCCCCTAAACCAAACAAAAGAAAATAACAAAAGAAATAGGCCTTAAACCCGAAATGTTAGAACGTCTGTCCGTTCGTCCATCCGTTTGTCCATCCGTCTGTCCATTAACATTTTGGTTAAAGTTTTGCATCAAAGTTTCAAGGAGATTGTATCTTCTGAACCGTTTGATAGATTTAGTTGATACTTACACTGAAGTTACATACTGATCTAAAGATTTCATTGATGCATGTCCCACCCCCCACAGTGACCTTGATGTCAAGGTCACAGACTTAGAAATTTTATTATACCCCCCGCATACGAAGTATGCTATGGGGGTATATACTTTTCGTCCTGCTGTTTGTCCGTCCGTCCTTTCGTGTGTCCGTCTTTCAGTCTGTCCGGGCGAACATCCAGGGTAGGGGCTAGTGTCCAGTTTGATAACAGTAGAAAATGATTGGAAAATGATTGGTAAACAATAGATTTATTCTGTAAATAAAATGTTTAGGAGGTTAGCCCCTAAACCAAACAAAAGAAAAGAACAAAAGAAATAGCCCTTAAACCCAAAATGTTGGAACATCCATCCGTCTGTCTGTCTGTCTGTCCATTAACATTTTGGTTATAGTTTTTTGTCAAAGTTTCTAGGAGATTGCATCTTCTGAACCATTTGATAGATTTAGTTGATACTTACACTGAAGTTACATACTTATCTAAAGATTTCATTAATGCATGTCCCACCCCCCACAGTGACCTTGATGTCAAGGTCACAAACTTAGAAATTTTACATTTGGTTAAAGTTTTGCATCAATGTTTCTGAGAGATTGTATCTTCTGAACCCTTGGATAGATTTAATTGATACTTACACTGAAGTTACATACTGGTCTTAAGATTTCATTGATGCATGTCCTACCCCCCCACAGTGACATTGAGGTCAAGGACTCCTACTTTGAAATTTTACATTTGGTTAAACTTTTATGGCAAAGTTTATAGATGCCCGTATGTTCTCAACTCTAAGACAGATTCAGTTGATACTTGCATCAATGTACCAGTTCCAACATTTTGTGATGTATGTCCCTTCCCCCACCCAGGGTGACCTTGGTCAAGGGACTTAGAAATTTTACATTTGGTCAAAGTTTTATGACATTAAGTTTATAGATGCCTGTATGTTGTAAACTCTAAGACAAATTCAGTTGATTCTTGCATGGATGTTGCATACCAGTCAAAAGATTTCATTGATGCATAACCCACCCTGCTGCTTCGGTAACATTGATACCCCCACTCCTTCAGTAACTTTGATGCCCTCACTCCCTTGGTCCATTTCGAAATTTTATGCTTAGTTTAGCTTTTACAAGCACATTTATAGATTCTTATATCTTCTTGACATCTTCATTCATATTACATACAAGCTTGAAAGCCACATCAGAGTATGGCCCTGGCCGGGGGTATACGTGACCCACTGGTCGCTTTCTCTAGTTTGTAATAATTTATATGTTTCAAATTGGTCTGTTTGCAATTTTGCATGTTTATATATTATCTTCACAAGGTTTGGTAAAATTTCCTCTAAAGCTGTTGAAAATATGTTGTCAGTTGTAATAGGAATACATACATACAATCTATAACCACATTATAAATATGCTCATTCTTGAAGGGATTCGAACAGAAATCTATAAGCTTTTTATGCCCCGCAATTCGAAGAATGGTGGAAGGGCATATAGTGTTACCCCTGTCTGTCCATCCATTCATTCATCCATCCATTCGTTCATTCGTTCGTCCGTCTGAAACTTAAGCACAGTCAATAACTTTCTTATTTCTGGATGGATTTTGAAATTACTTTGTAGAAATGTTAACTATCAAGAGACGATGTGTCACATGCAAAACCCAGATCAGTACCTCCATGGGCAAGGTCATACTTAGAGGTCAAAGGTCAAAAAAGGGGTCCGAATCTTAAACACAGTCAATAACTTTCTTATTTCTGGATGGATTTTGAAATTACTTAGCGGACATGTTTGCCATCATGAAACAATCTGCCTCACACAAAACCAAGGTCCTTACCTCCAAGGTCAAGGTCATAATTAGAGGTCAAATGTGAAAAAAGGGTCCAAAACTTAAACACTCAATAACTTTCTATGGATTAATACCAACATAGGCATATTTTGAGGCGGGGGCATCCGTGTCCTATGGACACATTTCTAGTTTTCCATTATAAGTCTATGGGAGCTAAGTTTTTCTCCTGAAGCATGCTATCAACATTGCCAGCCTTAGCAAGGGAAATGTTTGCACGACCCATTTTTTTTTGGGGGGGGGGAGTGGGGGGGGGTGTTGGCTGGGGGGGGGGGGTGGAACATGCTTTATTGTGATGGGGCTTGTTGCATTGGTTTCATGAGATAGTTATTATACTGTAATGATCTTAAGTATTGGGACAGATAGACATAAGCAAACAGTGTAGCCCCTGATCAGACTGCTCCTCCACTCAGGCTGTCTGTCCAAATAACTAGGATCATTATGATATATGGTGCCATGCTTTACCCATTTTGTACCTCAAACCCCAAAACGGGTAGCCATTTTCCAAATCAATTTTGAAGAAAAACACAACCTGACGCTCCTAAATTTTGAAATGGACTCCTGCCATATATAAGGAGGAAGATTCCATATGGTACAAAACGGGTTAAAGCAGGTATGACAATGAGAGAAAAAAAAATATTTGAAAACAGAATCTGCTATTCTTGTCATACATGTAGATGCTTTTGGGGTTCGCATTAACCCATTTTGTACCGGAAACCCCAAAATGGGTACCCTGGCAAACAATGCAGGCCCAGATCAGACGCCGCAGAACGCGGCATCTGATCAGGGCCTACACTGTTTGCAAAAATGTTCAGCCATTTTCCAAATCAATTTTGAAGAAAACACAACCTAACACCCCTAAATGTTGAAATGGACTCCTGCTTTATTTAAGAAAGAAGATTCCATTTGGTTACAAAAGGGTTAAATTTTCATGTTATGCATATTAACCCTTATCTTGCTGTTCATGACAACCCCTATCTTTGCAAACAGTGTAGATCCAGATCAGATGGCTTCTGCCATCTGATCAGGATCTACACTGTTTGGCATTCAGTTTATGAATTTGTAGCAATAAATTACATCAAGTAATTTGATTGGTTGATAGACAGAAATTGATGTGGCTTAAAGGCATTTATTCTTGATTATTGTGGACTATCGTTTCATTACATAATATTATGTAGCCCTCAATGCCGACTAAAGAGAAGTCCTCTGTCTGCAACAGGTAAGGGGCCTTCTTGGGGAAAATCAATAATTGACTAACTTTAACTGCAGTGTACCATATTGATTTTCCTCTTTAGTGCCTCAGTCAGGGGATTCAACAGCAGCTACTAATCACCATATTAAAAGCCGCCTTTGATCTGCTATAGACAATATATCACAGGGGGCAATAAAACAATTATGAACACACAGTGTGTCCTACTGTCTAAGAATAAATGCCTTTAAATGAATATTCAGCAAGATAAGGGTTAAATATTCTTGTAATGGTTGACAATAAACTTTGCTGTTATAAAATTTACGCAGGAAGAGGAGACGCAGGTTTGCGGAGTGTGTTTGATGATGGATCTCACTGATGTTGGCTTCAATCATGCTAGAAATATAGGACCATTTTATGCAAGGCGAATCGTGAATCTGCTTCAGGTAGTAACTTGAGCAGCAGTTCTGATTGGCCATTTAATTACATCTTGACCTTTAACCTCTTGCTTTAAATATCAGCAGACAACATTTGGAAAACTTAAATATTTAAGGGAAATGGGTAGCTGGCAGATTTCTCCGCGATTTTCAAAGGGAGACAACTTTCAGAACTTCCTGTTCGCTTTTCTATAAACCGAGTCCCACAGAAAAAGGGGTCTATCTTTAAAGGGAAGCATTTGCTCATTTAAGAGTTGACTCCTGTTGTCATGGGAGACAAAAATGCTTTCACAGGAGTTGCCTCCCCTTCATCTATAATACATGTCGAGCAAGAATGTAAGATACTTTTTATCATATGCAATTTAACAAAAATGTCAGTATCTCATCATTAGTAAACGCGACTTGGTTAAGGATCTCAAACATCTTACGTTAATGTGGAAGCATCATGAAGCTCATCTATTTCTTCCAGATGGGGGTGGGGAGCAGGCGGTATAGGGCTTATCTAACTAATTTGCATATTTAATCCTCTAGTGGATTACCAAATTTATTACATCACATTATTACATTCTCAGATGCAACATCAAGTGATAAAGATACATAGTTGTTGTCTGCTGATACCATTCACTAAATCTTCTTTGAAAAGCTTATTTAGAAGGTTGCTATTATTCTTTCTTTGCGTTTTGTGCATAGAACGTCCTTTTATCAGAGACCACCTTTGGAACTGTTCAAAAGTGGTCTTTAAAGACCACCTTTGGGACTGTTCAAAAGTGGTCTTAAAGACCACTTTTGAACAGTCCCAAAGGTGGTCTCAATATAGGAATTTTACTGTACAGTAAAACCTGTCTTAGTGGCCACCTTTATTAAGCAAGCAACTTGCCTTAAGCAAGCAGGTATTCAGTTCCCATAAAAGGAAAATGCATTAAAATTCACCTGTGTTAAGCAAGCACCTGTCTTAAGCAAGCACTTTTTGAACATCCCAAAGGTGGTTGCTTAATACAGGTTGGAAAGTATATGGATCTGCGCCACTGCTTTCTCTACTAAATTCCGAGCTTTTCTTACAGTGTTTGCATGCAGTAGCTTACTTGTATTCAGGTGAATGGGAACACTTAATACACTCACAAGCAATGTATGTGTAGTTTTGTTTTTAGCTCACCTGTCACATAGTGACAAGGTGAGCTTTTGTGATCACTTTTTGTCTGTCGTCCGTCGTGCGTGCGTGCGTCCGTCCGTGCATCTGTAAACAATTTCAAATACATATATCTCTAATACCCTACAGTCAATCTTGATCATATTTCATGAGAAGCATCATCAGGTAGGGGGAAAGGCTGCATAAGGTTTTTGGGCTGATCAGATTGGAATTCTGGTTGCTATGGCAACATATAGCTCCCATAGACTTACAATGGAAAAAAATTAAAATATCTTCTTCTCTGAAACAACAGGGCCAAGAGCTTAGATTTTTAGCATATAGCAACGGCCAGTGGTCACCTACATAATTCCTGCCAATCATGCCCCTGGGGTCCAAATTGGCCACGCCCCAAGGCCCCTTCGCTCCCATAGACTCATAATGGAACAAAAAAGCTTCAAAAATCTTCTTCTCAGAAACCACAGGGCCCAGAGCTTAGATATTTAGCATGTAGCAACGGCAAGTGGTCAGCTGCATATTTCCTGCCAATCATGCCCCTGGGGTCCAAATTGGCCATGCCCCGGGGCCCCTTTGCTCCCATAAGACTCATAATGGAACAAAAAGCTTCAAAAATCTTCTTCTCGGAAACCACAGGGCCCAGAGCTTAGATATTTAGCATGTAGCAACGGCAAGTGGTCACCTACATAATTCCTGCCAATCATGCCCCTGGGGTCCAAATGGGCCACGCCCCGGGGCCCTTTAACTCCTATAGAGACTCATGATGGAAAAAAGCTTCAAAAATTTTCTTCTCTGAAACCACAGGGCCCAGAGCTGAGATATTTGGCATGTAGCAAAGGCAAGTGGTCGTCTACATAAATCCTGCCAATCATGCCCTTAGGGTCCAAATGGACGATGCCCCGGGGCCCCTTAGCTCCCATAGACTCATAATGGAAAAAAAAAGCTTCAAAAATCTTCTTCTCTGACACCACAGGGCCCAGAGTTTAGATATTTAGCATGTAGCAACGGCAATTGGTCAACTACATAATTCCTGCCAATCATGCCCCTGGGTTCCAAATTGGCCACGCCCCGGGGCCCCTTCGCTCCCATAGACTCATAATGGAACAAAAATCTTCAAAAATCTTCTTCTTGGAAACCACTGGGCCCAGAGCTTAGATATTAAGCATGTAGCAATGGCAAGTGGTCACCTACATAATTCCTGCCAATCATGCCCCTTGGGTCCAAATGGGCCACGCGGCGGGGCCCTTTAGCTCCTATAGACTCATAATGGAAAAAAGCTTCAGAAATCTTTGTCTCTGAAACCACAGGGCCCAGAGCTGAGATATTTAGCATATAGCAACGGCAAGTGGTCACCTACATAATTCCTGCCAATCATTCCCCAGGGGTCCAAATTGGCCACGCCCCAGGGCCCCTTCGCTCCCATAGACTCATAATGGAACAAAAAGCTTAAAAAATCTTCTCGGAAACCACAGGGCCCAGAGCTTAGATATTTAGCATGAAGCAACGGCAAGTGGTCACCTACATAATTCCCGCCAATCATGCCCCTGGGGTCCAAACGGGCCACGCCGCGGGCCCTTTAGCTCCTATAGTCTCATAATGGAAAAAGCTTCAAAAATCTTCTTCTCTGAAACCACAGGGCCCAGAGCGGAGATATTTGGCATGTAGCAACGGCAAGTGGTCACCTACATAATTCCTACCAATCATGTCCCTGGGGTCCAAATTGGCCACACCCCGGGGCCCCTTAGCTCCCATAGACTCATAATGGAAAAAAAGCTTCAAAACATCTTCTTCTCTGAAACCACAGGGCCCAGAGCTGAGATATTTAGCATGTAGCAATGGCCAGTAGTCACCTACATAATTCCTGCCAATCATATCCCTGGGTTCCAAATGGGCGACGCCCCGGGGCCCCTTCGATCCCATAGACTCATAATGGAACAAACAGCTTCAAAAATCTTCTTCTCAGAAACCACAGGGCCCAGAGCTTTGATATTTAGCTTGTAGCAACGGCAAGTGGTCACCTACATTATTTCTGCCAATCATGCCCCTGGGGTCCAAAGGGGCCACGCCCTGGGGGCCCTTTAGCTCCTATAGACTCATAATGAAAAAAAGCTTCAAAAATCTTCTTCTCTGAAACCACAGGGCCCATAGCTGAGATATTTGGCATGTATTAACGGCAAGTGGTCACTTACATAAATGCTGCCAATCATGCCCCTAGGGTCCAAATTGGCCACGCCCCGTGGCCCCTTAGCTCCCATAGACTCATAATGGAAAAAAAAGCTTCAAAAATCTCCTTCTCTGAAACCACAGGGCTCAGAATTGAGATATTTAGCATGTAGCAACGGCAATTGGTCACCTACATAATTCTTGCCAATCATGCCCCTGTGTTCCAAATGGGCCACACGCCGGGGCCCCTTTGCTCCCATAGACTCATAATGGAAAAAAGCTTAAAAAAATCTTCTCCTCTGAAACCACAGTGCCCATAGCTTAGATATTTAGCACGTAGCAACGGCAAGTGGTCACCTACATAATTCTTGCCAATCATGCCCCTGGGGTCCAAAAGGGCCACGTCCCGGGGCCCCTTAGGGCCTATAGACTCATAATGGAAAAAAAAGCTTCAGAAATCTTTGTCTCTGAAACCACAGGGCCCAGAGATATTTAGCATGTAGCAACGGCAAGTGGTCACGTACATAAATCCTGTCAATCATGCCCGTGGGGTCCAAATGGGCCACGCCTCAGGGCCCCTTAGCTCCCATAGACACATAATGGAAAAAAAAGCTTCAAAAATCTTCTTCTCTGAAACCACAGGGCCCAGAGCTTAGATATTTAGCATGTAGCAATGACAAGTGGTCACCTGCATAAATCCTGCCAATCTTGCCCCTGGGGTCCAAATGGGCCACACCCTGGGACCCCCTTAGCTCCTATAGACTTTTAATGGAAAAAAGCTTCAAAAATCTTCTTCTCTGAAACCACAGGGCCCAGAGCTTAGATATTTAGCATGTAGCAAAGGCATGTGGTCACCTACATAGTTCCTGCTAATCATGCCCCAGGGGTCCAAATGGGCCATGCCCCAGGGCCCCTTAGCTCTAATAGTCTCATAATGGAAAAAAGGTTCAAAAATCTTCTTCTCAGAAACTGTGAAGTACAGAACTTAGATATTTAGTGTCTAGCAACATAAAATAGCCAGCTACATAAATCCTGCTAACCCTGCCCCTAGGGTAAAAATTGGCCACGCCAGAGCTCATCACCTCCGATAGACTTATAATGGAAAAAAAAATAAAAATCTTCTTCTATGAAACCATAAGGCCCAGAGCTTAGATTTTTAGTATGTAGCAACGTCACATGGCCACCTACATAAATCCTGCCAGTTATGCCCCTGGGATCCAAATTGGCCACACCCCAGGGCTCTTTAGCTTCCATAGACTTACAATTGGAGAAACTTCAAAAATCTTCTTCTCTGAAACCACAGGGCCCTTATAATGAAAAAAAAAAACAAAAAAAAAACTTAAAATGGGGAAAAAAATCTTCAAAAATCTTCTTCTCTGAAACCATAAGTCCCAGAGCTTAGGTATTTAGCATGTAGCAATGTCGAGTGGTCGCCTACATGAATCCTGCCAGTCCAAATCCTGTGGCCCCTTAACTCCAACAAACTTATAATGGAAAAAAGCTTCAATCATCTTCTTTGAAACCATGAAGTACAGACCTTAGATATTTAGTATATAGCAACACAAAATGGTCGCCTACATAAATCCTGCCAACCATGCCCTTTGGGTCAAAATTGGCCAAGCCCCAGGGCTCATTAGCTCCTATAGACATACACTGGAAAAAACTTAAAAAAATCTTTTTCTCCAAAACCATAAGGCACAGATTTTGTTTGATTTGAGGTTTTACATCCCCGTCAACACTGTATAGGTCATTTTGGAGATGTCTCTTCCAATTTTGTGGGACTTTTACCCGACATTGAGATGAAATTACATCTCAAGCCCTGTCGCCCAATGAAACCAGTAGGGTTTATAAGCATGGACACTGCTTTTCCTGAGCTTAGATATTTAGTATGTAGCAATGTCAAGTGGTCTCCTACACTAATGATTTTCTTGTATACAGGTGAGCGATATAGGGCCATTGGGCCCTCTTGTTTGTTTGGTTTGATGTTTAACGTCCCTGTCAACACTTGATAGGTAATTTTGGAGTCGTTGCTTCCAATTTTGTGGGACTTTAACTCGACATTGAGATGAAATGGCATCTCAAGCTCTGTCGTCCAATGAAACCAATAGGGTTTATAAGCATGGACGGTCTGATTTGCACGGCTTTGCCTGGGCAGGCTTAGATTCTCTAAGCGGTTTACCAGCACTCGTGTGTGGCTGGATTCAGCTCTGCGTGGAAGCACCATGCAGCCCATTTATTTCTTCAGGCCCCGATGGGCGGGGACCGTGCTGTGTGTATGTGTAGTTATGGCATGCTCTGCATACATGAAGGTATGATGCCAATGTTGGAGTGCAACAAGTGAAAACAGGCCCGCAGGTTATGAAACTTCTTTTATGCTCAACTCAACTGAGCATGAAATTTATAATGCTCATAAATATTAAAATACAAATGATAGAGGTACTTTTCTTGCTGAGGTCAGTACAGAATGTCATTTATTCTGGTCATTTCGTTGGAATTTTAAAATTTATGAGCAGGATAAATTTCATGCTCGAGTGAGTTGAGCATGAAAAAAGTTTTATAACCTTGGGGCCAGGTCACAGAGCATGAGCGCTCCGTAGCATCTCAAATACATATAGAACCATTCGGCACACAAATATGCCTTAAACTTTTGACCCCTTAAACCCCACTGGTCTGAGGCTTGTATTATGTCAAAAACTATTCTGTTGCATGGTTCATTCTTCTCCTTACATTCATACCCTAATGTTTGCAGAATAACATCTGATTATGTACATTTAACCAGTCTTTAACCCATTTAGTACCAGAAACCCCAAACCCTGGCAAACAGTGCAGGCCCAGATCAGACGCCGCAAAATGCGGCGTCTGATCAGGGCCTACACTGTTTGCAAAACGTTCAGCCAGTTTCCAAATAGATTTTGAAGAAAACAACACCCCTAAATTTTGAAATGGACTCCTGCTATATATAAGGAGGAAGATTCCATTTGGTATAAAAAGGGTTAATGGATCTTACTTTGAATAGCTTGGTGACATCCTTGTTATTAATTTCTGTACATTTTTGTTGCAGATTTCATTACTCATATGTTGCTTCTTGTTGTTGCTATGTTACTAACAGCTTCTTAGGAATGGATACACTTTTCAGTAACATTGTTTCCAGGTTTCAAATTTAGATATTTTCTGTACTTCATAAGATTTCATTTACAAAAAGACGACTACCATATTATTTGTTTGTTTGTTTGATTTGAGGTTTAACGTCCCCGTCAACACTGTATAGGTCATTTTGCTTCCAATTTTGTGGGACTTTTACCCGATGAAATGACTTCTCAAGCCCTGCCACCCAATGAAACCAATAGGGCTTATAAGCATGGGCGAGCCGACTCGCACCGCTTTGCCTGGGCAGGCTTAGATCCTCTAAGCGGTTTACCAGTACTCGTGTGCGGGTCGGTTTCAGCTCTGCGTGGAAGCATCATGCAGCCCATATATTTCTTCAAGCCCCGATAGGCGGGGGGCCTAACTACCGTATTAACCTGATTCCTGAGCTTAAGGTGTGCCATAAAATCCTAAAAATTCGGATACCTTAAGGACTTGCTGTAATTCTCCTAAATTTTTAATAAATTTGCTTTGCGATCCAGCAAGGAGTCCAAAAAGTGCAGACAGAATGGCAAACAGTGTAGACCCTGATCAGACTGCTCCTAAAGGAGCAGTCTGATCTGGGTCTGCAAGTTTTGCTTAGGCCTGTCTGTCCCTATACTTACGAACATTACATTATACCCAGAACCGGCCCCGATAGCTCAGTTGGTAGAGTGTCCACTCCGGGGAACGGGAGGTCATGGGTTTGATCCCGGGCCAAGACATACCAAAGTCGTTAAAATGGTACTAGCTGCTCCTCGCTTGGCACTCAGATTTACGGGGTAGAGCTAGGACTGGTCGACCCAGTGTCAGGATAATGTGACTGGGTGTGGTATCATGTAATGTGTCTGGGACATGATACTTCAGTGAGGCAGCACTATAAACGTGAGCATTGAGCTCCCTGTCGCAACCAGACACCGTCGTGATATGACTGAAAAATTGTTGAAAGCGACGTTAAACCCGAATTCACACACACACACACATTATACCCAGATGACATGTTTCAGAATGTGGCATCTCATTGAGGTCTACACTGTTTGCTACTGATCCAGCTATTTTTAGACTCGCTGTTGGATGGTAGATTGTACTTGTACGAATTTTCGAACAAGTATGGTAAGGACTTAGTGTTCCAAATTTCAGGGTAAATACGGTATTTTGGGTCTATAGTAGTAGTTCCTTTTTGGAGAAAGGAGGCAACAGTTGGTCAGGTGTATTCCATTCTAATTTGTTTATGTTTTTGTCTGAATTTCTTTATTTTCATTTTTGTCTGCTTTCTTCAGGAAGATCACTTGTGAATGAATCTTACCCACCAGGCATCTAAGCCTTAATCATATTTTTTTATCATTACCAACTTTAACCCTTGTACTGCTGAGCCTGGATATGCCTTACCTTTCAAACAATGTAGATCTAGATCAGATGGCTTCTGACGAAGCCATCTGATCAGGAACTACATTGTTTGTCATTCAGATTGTGAATTTGTTGCAATAATTTGCATCAAGTAATCTGATTGGTTGATAATCAGTAGTGGGTGTGGCATATTTGAATATTCAGCAGGACCAACTTTAAAATACGATTTTATTTTCTGTTTAACCAACTTAGGATGAAGAAGAAAATCAGATAAGTGGTATAATAATGATAATGGATTTAAAAAGTGTTGGGTGGAAAATTGCTAAACATATATCACCATTTTATACTAAGAGAATTATGGGTTTATTACAGGTAGGTTTGAATTAGGGCGAATGTTTGCATGATTGTAAGGATCCTTTATCAAGGGTGACAACTACGTCATAGCAGAGTTGTTGTACTCATTTCAGAAGCGGCCATATTGGTGTAAATAGGGTAAATAAAATGCTTCAAACTAGAAGTCTACATTACGAGTCTTCAGAAAACATACTTCAGCTGTAAAGAACAAGTTTGCATCCCATCGGTGGGCTAATTTTACCTAGAAACATTGGAAAGGCTTCGATAGCTTCGCCACAAGATTTGAGCAGGCGCAGAAAACAATGGTAGTTCCGACATCATTGCCAAATCAGCTTGTGTCAAATTATTTAAAGAAAGAACCACATTTCTGAGACAGATTTCAGTTTGTCTGTTTCTTTTATGACCTAATGCACCGACTGCACCTTTTTGTTGTGACAAATGCCTTTTGTGTAGTAAAAGCGAGTGGTAAAAGCTTGCAAACCTACTAATGGTTACGGCAGCACTGCTCTGACGTAGGTTGTTCCGCCTGTTTATGGCTCGTACATTAATGATCCTAAGTATTGGGGCACACAGACAGGAAACAGTGTAGACCCAGATCAGACTGCTCCTGAAGGAGCAGTCTGATCAGGGTCTACACTGTTTGCCATTCCGTCTACACTGTTTGCCATTCCATCTGCACTTTTTCGACTCCTTGCTTGATCATGAAACAAAGTTGTTAAAACTTTAGGGGAATTACAGCAAATCGTCAAGGTGTCCAAATTTTTAGGATTCAGAAAAGACCGCCCCCCCCCATCGGGGCTTGGAGAAATAGATTGGGCTGCACAATGCTTCCACGCAGAGCTGATACCGACCGCACATGAGTACTGGTAATCCGCTTAGAACGTCTAAGCCTGTCCAGGAAATTGCTGCGAGTTGGCCCGTCCATGCTTATAAACCATATTGGTTTCATTGGGCGGCAGGGCTTGAGATGTCATTCCATCTCAGTGTGGGGTAAAAGTCCCACAAAATTGGAAGCAACGTCTCCAAAATGACCTAAATAGTGTTGACGGGGACGTTATACCTCAAATCAAACAAAACTTCAGAAAAGAAGGAGTAATGAGAATAAATAAGAGATTATGTAATTATAAATGCTTTAAAAAAAAACTAAAAAAAACCCCCAAAAATGTGTATATTTTTTTTGTCACGCATGTACGGCCGAACGTCCGCCCATCCTTCTGTCTGCTGCAAAACCTTGTGAATGCAACTACTTTTTAGCTCACTTGTACGAAGTACATGGAGAGCTATTGTTGTCACCTCAGATGTGTGTATGTGTGTGTGTTCCCGTCACAGTGTGTTAAAGTTTTTCAAATGCTTCTGTCTCAACAGTTACTTATCACAGAGCACTCATATTTGGAACTTAAGTACCTGGGAGGGTCTTCTGACGTTCAAAGACAACAGACCCCTGGGATCATGCCCCAGGGTGGGGCTAGGGTTCAAAATAGATAACACCTCTGTAAAACTGTGTTAAAGTTTATGAAATGCTTATATCTCAACAGACACTCATCACAAAGTATTCATATTTTACAACTTGGATACCTGGGAGTGTCTTCTGAGATTCCAAGACAACACACCCCTGGGTTCATGCCTGAGAGGGGATGGGGTGGGGCTAGAGGTCAAAATCTAGGACACCTTTGTTATTTGTTATATACGTTTCCATTATGCCAACAAATTATAGACACAAATGGTTATAATATAACAGCCAACCATGTGTCATTGGTTCAAGTGTAAAAGGGTGAAGGTCATGGTGACCTACATTTCATGGTCCAGTGATTTTGCCTTATATCTTGAAGACTATTTGTTGAAAAAATGTCATGCCTGGGATATTAGTGCCATGTGACCCCATGATTGACCTCAAAATATATCTAGGTGAATGTGACCTATATTTCATGGTTCAGTAATTTTACCTTATATCTTAAAGGCGCCAAAAAGGCGAGCGAGCTATTCTGTCATGCAACAGCTCTTGTTTATTTCTTGGTCTGTGGTGACCAAACGTATTGCTTAGGGACTGCAGATGCCCATGAAGGTATCCAAATTTTGTCTCACCCCCTGGGATCAAAGGGTGAGGCCAAAGGAGTTGTTTAAACTAGTTTCTCAGGTGAACAGTTTAGGCTCATTGTGTCTCTTGTTTAATTTATGCAGCAGGATAAGGATTAATTATCCTTGTTACTCCTTATCTTGATTTTGTTTGTTTTATTTGTGAGGTTTTACGTTCCCCTCAACACTGTATAGGTCATTTTGGAGACGTCTCTTCCAATTTTGCATCACGAAAATACACCTATATAATTTTGACCCCCTTAAACCCCACTTTTTAGCTCACCTAAGCCGAATGCTCATGTGAGGTATTAGTATACCACGAGCCGGCGTCCGTCGTCCGTCGTCGTCCACACTTTCAAAGAAGTATATCTCCTGAACCAGTGGGCCAATCTTGATCAAATTTCATGTGAAGCATTATCAGGTAGGGGGAAAGGCTGCATACTGTTTTCGGGCAGATCGGATTGGAACTCTGGTTGCCACGGCAACAAATAGCTCCCATAGACTTAACATAGGAAAAAGTTTGTCATCACTCTAGCTCCGTCAATTTTTTTCTGATCGACTTCATTCTTGCAGATAACGAGGACAGGCATGAAATCTCGATCAAGTTCGATTTTGGGCTGAATCGGATTATTCACTCAGGAGTTACGCGCCCTTGAGCGTTCTTAACATAGGAAAAAGCTTGTCATCACTCTATCTCCGTCAATTTTTTTCTGATCGACTTCATTCTTGCAGATAACGAGGACAGGCATGAAATCTCGATCAAGTTCAATTTTGGGCTGAATCGGATTATTCACTCAGGAGTTACGTGCCCTTGAGCGTTGAAAAAATTGCCTATTGACTTAACATGGGGAGAATGTTGTCATCACCGTAGCTGCTTCAATTATTATGTCTCCCCCGAAAAAATTTTTTTTCGGAGAGACATATTGTTTTTCCCCCGGGCGTCTGTCTGTCTGTCTGTCCGTCTGTCCGTCTGTCTGTCTGTCCGTCTGTCCGTCTGTCACACTTTCGTGTCCGCTCTGTAACTTGAAAACCGTTAGAGCTATCGTCACGAAACTTCGTATAAATATATATCAGCATTAGACGACGTGCAGTGCGCAAGAACCATAACTCTCGCATTTATACTTTTTGAATTATCTCCCTTGGAAGTTTGTTGGTATGTATATATGTATGGGCAAATCGTGTCAGGTCAATAACTTTCTTATTTTTTGATGGATTTTAAAATTACTCGGTAGAAATATTAACAACCATAAGACGATGTGTGGTGCGCATGAGGCAGGTCGGTACCTCAAAGGTCAAGGTCATACTTAGAGGTCAAAGGTCAAAAAAGGGGCCTTTTTTTCCTATTTGGTCAATAACTTTCTTATTTTGAGCTGGATTTTAAAATTACATGGCATAATTATTAACAACCATAAGACGATGTGTGGTGCGCATGAGGCAGGTCGGTACCTCAAAGGTCAAGGTCATACTTAGAGGTCAAAGGTAAAAAAAGGGGCCTTTTTTCGTATTTGGTCAATAACTTTCTTATTTTGAGATGGATTTTAAAATTACTTGGCATAATTATTAACAACCATAAGACGATGTGTGGTGCGCATGAGGCAGGTCGGTTCCTCAAAGGTCAAGGTCATACTTAGAGGTCAAAGGTCAAAAAAGGGGCCTTTTTTTCGTATTTGGTCAATAACTTTCTAATTTTGAGATGGATTTTAAAATTACTTGGCATAATTATTAACAATCATGAGACGATGTGTGGTGCACATGAGGCAGGTCGGTAATTCAAAGGTCAAGGTCATACTTAGAGGTCAAAGGTCAAAAAGTGGGCCTTTTTTTCGTATTTGGTCAATAACTTTCTTATTTTGAGATGGATTTTGAAATCACATGGCAGAAATGTGAACCAATATAAGGGGATGTGTTGTGCGCATGACCCAGGTTTTTACCTCAAAGGTCAAGGTCATACTTAGAGGTCAAAGGTAAAAAAGGGGCCTTTTTTCGGGTTTTGTCAATAACTTGCCTATTTTTAAATAGAATTTGAAGTTACTTGGCAAACATGTTAACTATCATGGGACGATGTGTTGCATGCATGATTCAGTTTGGTACCTAAAATGTCAAGGTCATACATATAGGTCAAAGGTAAAAAAGGGGCCTTTTTTCGTGTTTGGTCAATAACTTTCTTATTTTTAGATGGATTTTGAAATTGCTAGGCAGAAATGTTAACCACCATGAGATGATGTGTTGCACGCATGACCCCTTTAATACCTGAAAGGTCAAGGTCATACATAGAGGTTAAAGGTAAAAAAAGGGCCTTTTTGTGTTCTGTCAATAACTTTCTTATTAAGCCCCCAACTTTGAAAAAGTTTGAGGGGCATATTGGTTCTGGTTCGTTCGTCCGTTTGTCCGTCCATTACGCTTTTGATGCATAGCATAACTAAAGAACCGTGTATGCTAGGGTTTTGAAATTTCATATATGGACTCCTCATGGAAAATTAGCTGACCCGTATTTTTTTTCTCGTCCGGATTATGCCCCCTTCAAGAGTTATTGCCCTTTGAATTTTTTTTTTTTCAATAAAATCTTGTCAGCAAGATATCGCAAAAACTATTGGAGCTAGAGCCTTGAAAGTTGGTGATTATATTGATGGTGATGAGTAGATGAACTGATTAACTTTTGACATAACTCCGAAAAATACTTTGTGAGTTATGGCCCTTTGTCATTTTGGTAATTTGTGCCCATTGTAATGTATGCTAAAAGTGATGCATAGCATAACTTTAGAACCATGTATGCTAGGGTTTTGAAATTTCATATATGGATTCCTCATGGAAAATTAGCTGACGCGTATTTTTTTTCTTGTCCGGAATATGCCCCTTTCAAGAGTTATTGCCCTTTGAAATTTTTTTAATAAAATCTTGTCAGCAAGATATCTCAAAAACTATTGGAGCTAGAGCCTTGAAAGTTGGTGAATAGATTGTTGGTGATGAGTAGATGAACTGATTAATTTATGACAAAATTCTGAAAAATACTTTGTGAGTTATGGCCCTTTGTCATTTTGGTAATTTGTGCCCATTGTAATGTATGCTAAAAGTAATGCATAGTATAACTTTAGAACGGTGTATGCTATAATTTTGAAATTTCATATATGCATTTCTGATGGAAAATAAGCTGACGCGTATTTTTTTTCTCATCAGGATTATGCCCCTTTCAAGAGTTATTGCCCTTTGAATTTTTTTTTAATAAAATCTTGTCAGCAAGATATCTCAAAAACTATTGGAGCTAGAGGCTTGAAAGTTGGTGAATATATTGGTGGTGATGAGTAGATGAACTGATTAACTTTTGACAAAATTCCAAAAAATACTTTGTGGGTTATGGCCCTTTGTCATTTTGGTAATTTGTGCCCATTGTAATGTATGCTAAAAGTGATGCATAGCATAACTTTAGAACCGTGTATGCTAGGGTTTTGAAATTTCATATATGGGTTCCTCATGAAAAATTAGCTGACGCGCATTTTTTTTCTCGTCCGGAATATGCCCCTTTCAAGAGTTATTGCCCTTTGAAATTTTTTTAATAAAATCTTGTCAGCAAAATATCTCAAACACTATTGGAGCTAGAGCCTTGAAATGTGTTGAGTATATTGGTGGTGATGAGTATATGAACTGATTAACTTTTGACAAAATTCCGAAGAATACTTTGCGAGTTATGGCCTTTTGTCATTTTGGAAATTTGTGCCCATTGTAATGAATCCTAAAAGTGATGCATAGCATAACTTTAGAACTGTGTATGCTATGGTTTTGAAATTTCATATATGCATTCCTAATGGAAAATAAGCTGACACGTATTTTTTTCTCATCCGGATTATGCCCCTTTCAAGAGTTATTGCCCTTTGAATTTTTTTTAATAAAATCTTGTCAGCAAGATATCTCAAAAACTGTTGGAGCTAGAGGCTTGAAAGTTGGACCATGAGTCATGTGCAAGACCAAGGTCCATACCTCCAATGTCAAGGTCATACCTAGAAGTCAAAGGTAAAAAAAAGGACAGTCAATAACTTCCTTATTCTTTGATGTATTATGAAATTACTTGGCAGAAATGTTAACCATCATGAGACGATGTGTTGTACCGCAAAGGTCAAGGCCATACTTAGAGGTCAAAGGTAAAAAAGTGCTTTTTTTGTTTACGGCTTATAACTTTTTTATTTTTCTATGAACATTTTTAAAGTTACTATGCAGAAATGTTCATCTTCATTAGATGATGTGTTGCACACAAGACCCAGCTCAATACCTCCAATGTCAAGGTTATACTTAGCAGTCAAAAACGGGGGAGACATCTGTGTTTTTGTAGAAAAACAAATTCTAGTTTTCAGATTGGCTTTATTCTTGCAGATAACCAGCACAGCCATGAAATCTAGGTCAAGTTCGATAACTGGCAGAATCGGATCATTCACTTAGGAGTTATCTGCCCTTGTGTGTTTTTGCATTAGGGTTAATGGGAATTTCAAAAATGTATATCTTAAAGACTACTTTGCCAACTTTGATCAAATTTCATGTGTCGCATTATTGGGCAAGTGGAAAGGCTTCATTAGGTTTTCAGGCAGATCTGAGTGGAACTCTGGTTGCCATGGCAACATCTAGCTCCCATAGACTTCACATACGAAAAAGCTTGTCATCACTCTAGCTCCGTCAATTTTTTTCTGATGACTTCATTCTTGCAGATAACGAGGACAGGCATGAAATCTCGATCAAGTTCGATTTTGGGCTGAATCGGATTATTCACTCAGGAGTTACGTGCCCTTGAGCGTTCTTAACATAGGAAAAAGCTTGTCATCACTCTAGCTCCGTCAATTTTTTTCTGATCGACTTCATTCTTGCAGATAACGAGGACAGGCATGAAATCTCGATCAAGTTCGATTTTGGGCTGAATCGGATTATTCACTCAGGAGTTACGTGCCCTTGAGCGTTGAAAAAATTGCCTATTGACTTAACATGGGGAGAATGTTGTCATCACCGTAGCTGCTTCAATTATTTTCAGATTGGCTTTATTCTTGCAGATAACCAGCACAGCCATGAAATCTCGGTCAAGTTCGATAACTGGCAGAATCGGATCATTCACTTAGGAGTTACCTGCCCTTGTGTGTTTTTGCATTAGGGTTAATGGGAATTTCAAAAATGTATATCTTAAAGACTACTTGGCCAACTTTGATCAAATTTCATGTGTCGCATTATTGGGCAAGTGGAAAGACTTCATTAGGTTTTCAGGCAGATCTGAGTGGAACTCTGGTTGCCATGGCAACATCTAGTTCCCATTGACTTCACATAGGAAAAAGCTTGTCATCACTCTAGCTCCGTCAATTTTTTTCTGATCGACTTCATTCTTGCAGATAACCAGTACAGGCATAAAATCTCGGTCAAGTTCGATTTTGGGCCGAATCGGATTATTTGCCTTGGAGTTACCTGCCCTTGAGCATAAAAAAATACGTTGTGACCATGATAGCAACTTTATTTTTATTCAGATCAGCTTCAAACTTGCAGGTAACGTGGACAGGCATAAAATCTCAGTTAAGTTCGAATCGGAATATTGACCTCGGAGTTACATGACCTTGAGCGACAAAAAATTTGCCCATAGACTTTACATAGGGAAAATGTTGTGACTACGATAGCGACTTGAATTTTTTTCAGATCAGCTTCAAACTTGCAGGTAACGAGGACAGACATAAAATCTCGGTTAAGTTCGATTTTGGGCCGAATCGGATTATTTGCCTTGGAGTTACCTGCCCTTGAGCATAAAAAAATATGTTGTGACCACGATAGCAACTTTATTTTTATTCATATCAGCTTCAAACTTGCAGGTAACGAGGACAGGCATAAAATCTCGGTTAAGTTCAATTTTGGGCCGAATCGGAATATTGACCTCGGAGTTACGTGACCTTGAGCAACAAAAAATTTGCCCATAGACTTAATTAGGGAAAATGTTGCGACTACGATAGCGACTTGAATTTTTTCAGATCAGCTTCAAACTTGCAGGTAACGAGGACAGACATAAAATCTCGGTTAAGTTCAATTTTGGGCCGAATCGGAATATTTGCCTTGGAGTTACCTGCCCTTGAGCATAAAAAAATACGTTGTGACCACGATAGCAACTTTATTTTTATTCATATCAGCTTCAAACTTGCAGGTAACGAGGACATGCATAAAATCTCGGTTAAGTTCGATTTTGGGCCGAATCGGAATATTGACCTCGGAATTACGTGACCTTGAGAGACAAAAAAATTTGCCCATAGACTTAATTAGGGAAAATGTTGCGACTACGATAGCGACTTGAATTTTTTTCAGATCAGCTTCAAACTTGCAGGTAACGAGGACAGACATAAAATCTCGGTTAAGTTCAATTTTGGGCCGAATCGGAATATTTGCCTTGGAGTTACCTGCCCTTGAGCATAAAAAAATACGTTGTGACCACGATAGCAACTTTATTTTTATTCATATCAGCTTCAAACTTGCAGGTAACGAGGACATGCATAAAATCTCGGTTAAGTTCGATTTTGGGCCGAATCGGAATATTGACCTCGGAATTACGTGACCTTGAGAGACAAAAAAATTTGCCCATAGACTTAATTAGGGAAAATGTTGCGACTACGATAGCGACTTGAATTTTTTTCAGATCAGCTTCAAACTTGCAGGTAACGAGGACAGACATAAAATCTCGGTTAAGTTCAATTTTGGGCCGAATCGGAATATTTGCCTTGGAGTTACCTGCCCTTGAGCATAAAAAAATACGTTGTGACCACGATAGCAACTTTATTTTTATTCATATCAGCTTCAAACTTGCAGGTAACGAGGACATGCATAAAATCTCGGTTAAGTTCGATTTTGGGCCGAATCGGAATATTGACCTCGGAATTACGTGACCTTGAGAGACAAAAAAATTTGCCCATAGACTTAACGTAGGGAAAATGTTGACAGAAATAGCGACTTGAATTTTTAGCTCACCTGAGCCAAAGGCTCCAGTGAGCTGATAGTATACCAAGGCTCCGGAGTCCGTCGTCTGTCGTCCGTCCATCCGTCGTCCACACTTTCAATGAAGCATATCTCAGAAGGCAGTCGACCAATCTTGTTTAAATTTTATGTGTAGCACCATTGGGCAAGGGGAAAGGCTGCATTAGGTTTTGGAGCTAGTCTGGTTCATTTGTTCCTTCATTCTTCTTTCTCTCCATATAGAGATAATAGACCAATGTTAAATTTTTAATCAAAGATTTCTCAGGAACTATAAAAGCTAGAAGCATCAAATTTGGTATTCAATAGAATAATGATGACTTATTTTGTGTAAGAGACATTGGGCTTTCTCAGCTTATTTGTTCATCTGTTCTTTCATTCTTCTTTCTCTCCATTTTGACCAATGTTAAATTTTCGTCAAAGATTTCTCAGGAACTATAGAAGCTAGAAGTCTCAAACTTGGAATGCAATGCAATAATGATGACTTATATCCTGTAAGGGTCAATGGGCTGGATTCTATTAGCAGATTTAGTAGTCAAGTCTGTGAATTGTTAAAACTTAAGTTCCTCAGGTGAGCGGTTTAGGCTCATTGAGCCATTTGTATATAGTAAAACTGGGGTTTCTGGGGGGTATACCTTATTTTTCTTATTTCCGCTCTAAAATATAGATTGTGGGTAATCGTTAGAACCGCCTCGATGAGGCGGTTCTAACGAGTGCCCACAATCTATATTTTGAGCAGAAATAAGAAAAATATCACCATTTTTCATCTTACAATTTTCATTTTTTCGCCGATAACGGTGGCTATGTATTCATATAGGCTTGTTTGCGTGATGGTTTGACTTTTACCCGACATGGAGATGAGATGACATCTCAAGCCCTGTCGCCCAATGAAACCAATAGGGTTTATGAGCATGGACGGTCCGACACTTGCACTGCTTTGCCTGGGCAGGCTTAGATCCGCTAAGCTTTTTACCAGTACTCGTGTGCGTGTCAGTTTCAGCTCTGCCTGGAAGCATCATGTAGCCGGTATATTTCTTCAAGCCCCAATGGGTGGGTGCCGCTTCTTATCTTGAGCTGTTATGGATATGGGTTTATAACCTAAAGGATTAATGACTGATCGGAACTGAAACTAAGCTGATCGGAATTGAAGCTTTCCAGATTAGCTTTTGTTCCGATCTGTCAATCATCCTTGGGGTTGAAAAACACTATCAGTCCTATATGCAAATTTTAAGATGCTAATGCTTGCAAATGACCAATTTAAATACACTCTTTGTGTAAAAAAATAAAATAAAAATAAATTCTTATATGGTTGTTTTGCATGGATGCCGTGTAAGAATGTGCATGTGTCTGGACTGCATGTTGCATCTAAGTCAGTCTGAGTAAAAAAAAAGTAAAAGAAACACAATGATAATGAACAAATACACTCTTTGGGTAACAAATACATGTACTACACCACAACCTCATTATAACGCTGTTGGTTATAACATAGTTTTTGATATAACATGGTTTCAAGATGGATCCCAAAAATGTATAGATTATATAGAAAAATAAAACTGCAAGCCATGCACCATGCCCCGCCACTGCACTTCAAAAACAAGTATACATTTCTGTAGTATTTGGGCTTAAAAAAAAGTTGAAGTTAAAAATGCAAAAAAGGTGTTAAAAAAGAATTTCATGTTTCTGGAAATAACATTATGCATATCTTCAGACCATCCTACAAAGGCCTGAAAAGTTTCAAAAGGATTGGCCTAAAACTGAAGGAGGACCTGTATACCTTTCTGTAGTATTAGGGCTCGAAAAAAGTCTAAGTTAAAGGTGCAAAAATGTGATAAAAATAATTCCAGGACTCTGAAAAAACAATATGCACATCTTCAGACCATGCTAAAAGCATCTGTAGAGTTTCAAAAGGATTCGCCAAAAACTGTAGGAGGAGTTGCACACACAAGGTACATGCTCCCTATACATTTCTATAGTATTAGGGCTCAAAAAAGTTCAAGTTGAAAATGCAAAAAAGTGATAAAAAATAAATTAAGGATTCTGAAAAAACAATATGCATACCTTCAGACCATCTTCAAATCACATATAAAGTTTCAAAAGGATTCGACTAAAACTGTAGGAGGAGTTGCACTCACAAGGTACATACTTCCTATGTTTCTGTTGTATTGGGGCGTGAAAAACGTCTAAGTTAAAAAATGCTAAAAAAGTGATAAAAAATAATTCAAGGATCCTGAAAAAAACAAAATGCATATCTTCAGACCATCCTATAAGCACCTGTAAAGTTTCAAAAGGATTGGCCAAACAATGTAGGAGGAGTTGCGCACACAAGAATGGTTAGGGGTATTGACAGATGTACAGACGGACGTTCTTACGAGACATGCACTCTGGGGTTCCCAATGGTAACTCTACGGAGCCTTTAATCCCATAATGTAGCATTGTACAGCCACTAACCCCACAAATAGGCATATTTGGTGTTGTGGGGTTGAAAATTTACGGAATAAACCTCATTAAGTATGAAAAGTACAGAACATAAACCCCATTATGTATCTGGGGCATGTTCGGACAGACAGAGGACGTACCGACAGACAGACAGACGGATGGACAGACACTCAAAATTTCAGAGGGTATAACATAATACCCGCTACTTTCTGGTGGCGGGGCATAATGACCATAAATGGTCATTTTTCTATATAATCTATGCATTTTTGTTTTGTTATAACACGGTTGTTTAACTAATACAGTTTCTACTTTGAACCCCATCAGTAGTGTTATAAAGAAGTTGTGGTGTAATATGTTTTCTGTGGATGCTGTGTAAGAATGTGCATGTATCTGGACTGCATGCTGCAGTTAAGTCATTCTGAGTCAAACCAAATGATAGTGCACAATGATAATAATAGAAAGTACAAATAGTACATCAGTTATGACTTTATGAACCAAAGCGGTTCTTCTGTCGTGGTTTATTTTTGTTATGGCTTGTATCGCTTATATTCTTTTGCTTTGAATAGCCAATTGGCCATTTTGTGGGAAAGTAAATGTCATTTTGGCTTTCCGCTATTGATGTTTCCATTAGCGTCTAGTTGTTTCATGTTTGTGTTTCTTTCCCTTGGTGTCTCTGATGAGAGCTGTGGGTTAATTGTGTCTATTTCTGATCATTGCCTTCATTTCTATTTTACTCAAGGAATCTTGTTAAATTCAGATGGGAAGTTGCCAATAAAATCTATATGGGATGTTAATATAATGTTATTATACCCCCGGTATACGAAGTATACTATGGGGGTATATAGTTTTCGTCTTGCCGTTCGTCCGTCCGTCTGTTCGGTTTTCCGTCTGTCCGTCCATCCTTCTGTCCGTCCGTCCATCCTTCCGTCCATCCGTCCGTCCGTCCGTCCGTTAACATTATTTTGCGCAAGCCTTTGGCTTCACATGTATGACAGAGCAATTCGTTCCGCTAATCGAACTCGACGCTATTTATAGCAAAGGTCAAAAAACAGCTGATTCGATAACGACCTTTACCTATAAAACCGGAAGTCACACGTGTACAAGTCATATTTCGTTTTGCGGTCGAACAGAAAAGATCGTTTCTCGGCGCGGTGAGTTTGTGACATTTTGAATTTCATTTACAGATAGTTTTTCCGTATATTTTATGTTGTCCAGCTAGCTTCGGATGAAGTCCAAGCTTATTTCTTACGGAGATATTATGGCTGGAAGAGGGGACGATGTCCTTTCTTTACAAGGTTCGGACCTAGAATGTTCGGCCTTATCAGAGTTTTCTGGGTTTGAAGATGATGAAATTTTGCCGACTATTGTTACGGCAAATGATAAACCCAGTTGTTCTAAAAAGAATGACGCTGTCATTCTGGAAGGTCCCAAAAATAAACAGAAAAATGAAAAGGGGCCAGGTAAGTCAAACCCCAAGGCACCCTCTAAAAAGGGCAAGAATAAAGCCATAAAACATGGACAAGAAAAGGACAAGAGTAAAAAGAAAACTAGTTCTAGTGGTTTCGACATTGGAAACTTGTCTAGTAATGACATTCTGCAGTTGAGAGAAATTTTAGGGGTTAGTTCGGTACAAAATGAAGGCCCAAGTGTTTTTGACCTCTATGGTGATGACCCATCAAATTTAAATGTGGAAATTGACAATGACGGTCCAGGCAGTGATGTGGAAATTGTGCCGAGTGGTGCACCGGGGAAGCCTCTTAGTGCTCAGCTCAGAGATGCTTTATTTTCTGGAGACATTCAAAATAAAGAAAATGACCAATTGGTAGATGATGACATTTCATGGCAGTTGCCAAAATTAAAGGCCCCAAAGAAAGGGGAGGCAGTTTCGGCTTCATTAGCATCATTAATAAACACAGCCTGTACCTCCCAATGTGATGTAGAGGATATTTTGCCGAAGTATAAACTTCCCTCTAACTGTGAAAATATGTCTGCCCCTTCAGTTAACCCTGAAATATGGAACGAGATCAATAGGAAGGCTCAGACTTATGACAAAGCTTTCCAAGACATTCAAACTCTTATTGCTATGGGCATGGTTCCTATGATTAAGTTAGTGGGGCTTTTGAAGTCGAAAATGTCTGAAGAAGCTCAGAACCTTGTGTCTGATACCATGGTCCTTTTAGGACAAGCACAGTTTAACCTGTCCGTCAGAAGAAGGTACATGATAAGACCGTTTCTGAAGAAAAAGTACTCTTCTCTTTGTAACATTGCAACTCCTGTCACCAGTAAGTTGTTTGGCGATGATCTTAACAGGGAAATAAAAAAGTGTGACACCAGCATTTCTGTAGCAAGGGATCAGTTTGCTCCCTTTGGCGGTTTTAGAGGTAATTCTAGAGGCCGTGCAAGGGGCAGGGGCTTTGCTTTCAGAGGTTACGGTCACAACCCCAATTTTCCTGGGCAGTATGGTGGTCGTGGTTTCAATAGATACCATCCTTACAATCGACAACAAGCCCAATTTAGGCAGCTTCAGCAGTTCCAACAGCTTCAGGTTCCAAAAAAGGGCCCAAAGTCTGCCACAGTGACAAGTCAGGGCGATATTGTTGCTTAGGTGAGTCACAGAAGGTGAGTGGAAGGCTTAAATTTTGTGCAGATATATGGAAGTTATATACAAGTGATCCCTATATTTTGTCTGCTGTGTCAGGTTATGAATTGGAGTTTGATAGTACTCCAGTGCAGCTGAAAATTCCAAATGAAATCCCCTTTTCCTTAGGAGAGCAAGCAATTGTTAGTCAGGAAGTCCAGAATTTGTTATCAAAGGGAGCCATTGTTCCTACACATAATGAACCAGAGCAGTTTATCTCTACTTTATTCATTGTACCAAAAGCTAATGGTAAATTCAGGCCTGTTATAAATTTGAAGTATTTGAATGAATTTGTAAGATATGAGCATTTCAAACAGGAAACTTTTTCAACTGTCTTAGATCTTGTTCAAAAAGATGATTTTTTCACTGGTCTGGATCTTCGTGATGCTTATTTTGCGATAGCAGTGGCTGATCATTTTCAGCGTTATTTAAAGTTTGTTTGGCTTGGACAGATGTATAAATTTGTCTGCGTACCATTTGGCTACGCCCTGGCACCAAGGTTATTCACCAAGCTGTTGAAGCCAATATTTGCCTGGTTCAGACATCAGGGCTATCGCTGCTCATATTATATAGATGACTCCATTAATATGAACAGAGATAAAAATGTTTGTCATAATATTATTTGCACTATGGCAGATACCATGGAATCCCTTGGCTTCCTGATTAATAAGGAAAAGTCTGTGTTTGAACCCTCTCAGAGGATTGTCTATTTTGGGTATATTCTGGATTCTTCACAATTTAAAGTGTTTCTACCTGACAAAAAGATTCAAAAAATCAAAAACACAGCTAAATTGTTACTGTTATCAGAGTCTGTTGTTATAAGGCTTTTAGCATCTTTTATCGGTCTAATTATTAATGCCTTTCATGCTGTATTAGAAGCTCCACTCCATTATAGAACCTTGGAAAGAGAAAAATGTTCTGGTTTAGGGTCGTCTAAGGATTATGAGCATAAAATTAAGCTTTCCACTCTTAGTAGGTCACAGATTAGGTGGTGGTTGGATAATATTGATAAAAAGAATGGAAAGCCAATCAGACCTAAAAAGCCATCGGTTTTTATTCAAACGGACTCTTCCCTTATAGGGTGGGGTGCATTTGATGTAAAATCAGGCGTTTCCACCGGCGGTAGGTGGACTACCACAGAGGGAAATTTCCCTATTAATTACCTAGAACTGCTTGCCATTTTTCATGCTCTGAGGGCTTTTTGTTCAGATATGACAGATGTACATGTTTCTATTCAGTCTGATAGTACGTGTGCTATAGCCTATGTGAATAATATGGGTGGAATAGGCTCATTAATTATGGATTTGCTGGCACTAGAATTATGGCAGTGGTGTTTAAAGAAAGATATTTTTATATCTGCTTCTTTCATACCCGGATCTTGGAATTCGGAGGCCGATTACAGTTCCAGGAACTTTTCAGATTCTACTGAATGGATGATAAAAAGGGAGCTTTTCCAGCGACTGTGTGAACAAACATTTTATCCTGATGTGGATTTATTTGCCTCTTATATGAATCATCAGGTTGATAGGTTTGTTACATGGTTTCCTCAACCAGGAGCATGGCGTTGTGATGCTTTTTCGTTTAATTGGAAAGATACACTTCCATATATTTTTGCTCCATTCACCCTTATCAGTAGAATCCTGAATAAGATTGTAGAAGATGAAGTAGACAGAGTTTTAATGGTAATTCCACACTGGGCTTCTCAGCCGTGGTTTCCATTGCTTTTATCAATGTTGATTTCTTCTCCCATCAGAATTCCAAGACATGTAGATCAACTAACACAGCCTCACAATGGTCTTCATCATCCCTTGGGGAGAAAGCTATCGCTGATTGGAGTTATTGTCTCAGGGTGTCCCTCCAGACAACTGGCATTTCAGCAGACGTTATTAGAACCATCATGGAATCGTGGAGACAAGGAACTACCAAACAATACTCATTGGCATGGCAGAAGTGGTGTGTTTGGAATTTTTCAAAAAAGACTAATCCGGTTTGTACGACTGAAGTAAGTGTTCTGAACTATTTAGAGTACTTGAAGAAGTTGGGTAAGTCATATAGTGTAGTTAATACCCATAAATCTATGTTGTTACAGACATTGACATTATTAGGTAATTCGTGGTGTGAAAGTACTGTACTTATTCCTCGCTTCATGAAAGGATTATTTAATGAAATGCCACCTCGTCCCCGTTATGTTTCTTCATGGGACGTTTCTGTGGTGATAAACTACCTTAAATCTCTTTTTCCTTTGGAAAGTCTAGACTTGAAGACTTTGACTTTGAAAGTGGTGGCGCTCGTCTCTCTGGCAATAGCTCCAAGAGCTCAGACTTTAGTAGCTTTAAATTTAGATGACATGTCAGTCTATGATAGCAAAGTAAAATTTTCTGTAAATAAGCCATTAAAGACGTCAAGACCAGGAGTGACTGTTCAGATTGAGGTACCTCATTTTAAGGATGAAGTTTTGTGTCCTATGCACACATTACTTTTTTATTTAGACAAGACGAAAGGTATTCGTAAATGTCGTCAAGTATTTGTTTCGTATGTCTCGTATAAGTCGATATGTACTAAGACTGTTGCTAGATGGCTTAAGGAGGTGCTGAGTAACTCGGGAATAGATACTTCTGTGTTTAAGGCACATTCATTTAGAGGTGCTGCTGCATCTGCTGCTTTTAACAGAGGTTGTTCTCTGCAGCAGATATTAAAGACAGGGGACTGGTCATCTGTTAAAAACTTTAAAAAGTTCTATTTCCATCCAGATTATCAGAAGTTTTACTCTCAGGCTTCTTTTGTGGATTCTGTCCTGTCATGAAGTATTTTGTCTCATTAAATGGTTTTTTCTATATACGCCATTTTGTTGAGCTTTAAACATGCTCTGTCATACATGTGAAGCCAAAGGCTTGCGCAAAATAATGGACCCCTCATCCGAGCATTTGTGATGGATGAGGGACATTATTGAAGCAAGCCGGAGGCGAGCATGTATGAACCCTTCCCTGTCGGATATATTCCCTCCCATTTGTGGGTTTTCAACAAAATGACTGTCTTTAAATTATGACTTGTACACGTGTGACTTCCGGTTTTATAGGTAAAGGTCGTTATCGAATCAGCTGTTTTTTGACCTTTGCTATAAATAGCGTCGAGTTCGATTAGCGGAACGAATTGCTCTGTCATACATGCTCGCCTCCGGCTTGCTTCAATAATGTCCCTCATCCATCACAAATGCTCGGATGAGGGGTCCATTTTGGTTAAAGTTTTGCGTCAAAGTTTCTAGGAGATTGTAACTTCTGAACCCTTTGATAGATTTAGTTGATACTTACACTGAAGTTACATACTGCTCTAAAGATTTTATTGATGCATGTCCCAACCCCCACAAAGTGACCTTGATGTCAAGGTCACAGACTTAGAAATTTTACTTTTGGTTAAAATTTTGCGTCAAAGTTTCTAGGAGATTGTATCTTCTGAACCCTTTGATAGATTTAGTTGATACTTTCACTGAAGCTACATACTGGTCTTAAGATTTCATTGATGCATGTCCCACCCCCCACAGTGACCTTGAGGCCAAGGACACAGACTTTGAAATTTTACATTTGGTTAAAGTTTTATGACAAAGTTTATAGATGCCAATTATGTTCTAAACTCTAAGACAAAATCAGTTGATACTTGAATCAGTGTACCAGTCCCAACATTTTGTGATGTATGTCCCTTCTCCCACCCACGGCGACCTGGACCTCAAGGGCATGGACTTAAAAATTTTACATTTGGTTAAAGTTTTATGACAAACTTTATAGATGCCTGTATGTTCTAAACTCTATCTAAGACAAATTCAATTCATACTTGCATCGATGTTGCATACCAGTCCAAAGATTTCATTGATGCATAACCCACCCTGCTGCTTCAGTAACATTGATTCCCCCACTCCCTTGGTCCATTTAGAAATTTTATGTTTAGTTTAGCTTTTACAAGCACATTTATAGATTCTTATAGCTTCTTGACATCTTCATTCATATTGCATACAAGCTTGAAAGCTATATCAGAGTATGGCGCTGGCCGGGGGTATACGTGACCCACTGGTCACTTTCTCTAGTTTATGAAGTAAACTTAAAATCCTCAAAAATATAGATTATATAGAAAAATATCCACAAATTGTCATTTTTCTATATAATCTTTACATTTTTGTTTGGATATAACATGGTTGTTTAACATCATACACACTCAATGAAATATTTTTAGTATTCTTTTCAAAGTAAATATCCTCTGTATTCTTCATACATAACTTATAAACCTGCATCATGTGAACAAGTCTGTGAAATGAAGACCCCCTTAACCCCACCTCATATAGGGAAAACTCGGTGGTATACATTATTATACCCCCGGCATACGAAGTATGTCAGGGGGTATATAGTTTTCGTCTTTCCGTCTGTTCGTCCGTTCGTTGGTTCGTTCGTATGTTCGTTTGTTCGTTCGTTGGTTCGTTCGTTAGTTCGTTCGTACGTTCGTACGTCAACCTTTACGTCAAAGTTTTGCGTTAAACCTTTTTGATTGCTCATATCTCTGTAACCACAGGTTGGATTCTCTTCATATTTGGTACAGGATATCTCTATAGCATTACCTTTCATATGGAATATCTAAGCCCCTGGGTGGGTTGTCTGTCTGTCCGTCTGTCTGTTCATCTACTTTTACGTCAAAGTTTTGTGTTAAACCTTTTTCATTGCTGATATCTCTGTAACCACATGTTAGATTCTCTTCATATTTGGTATAGGATATCTCTATAGCATTACCTTTCATATGGAATATCTAAGCCCCTGGGTCAAGCCCCTGGGTCGGCTGTCTGTCTGTCTGTTCATCTAATTTTACGTCAAAGTTTTGTGTTAAACCTTTTTCATTGCTGATATCTCTGTAACCACATGTTAGATTCTCTTCATATTTGGTATAGGATATCTCTATAGCATTACCTTTCATATGGAATATCTAAGCCCCTGGGTCAAGCCCCTGGGTGGGCTGTCTGTCTGTCTGTTCATCTAATTTTACGTCAAAGTTTTGTGTTAAACCTTTTTCATTGCTGATATCTCTGTAACCACATGTTAGATTCTCTTCATGTTTGGTAAAGGATATCTCTATAGCATTACCTTTCATATGGAATATCTAAGCCTCTGGGTCAAGCCCCTGGGTGGGCTGTTTGTCTGTCTGTTCATCTACTTTTACGTCAAAGTTTTGTGTTAAACCTTTTTAATGGCTGATATCTCTGTAACCACATCTTAGATTCTCTTCATGTTTGATAAATGATTTCATGATGCATGTCCATTCCCCCACCCATGGTGACCTTGACCTCAAGGTCATGGTGACCTTGACCTCAAGGTCACGGACTTAGAAATTTTACATTTGGTTAAAGTTTGATGTCAAAATTTATAGATGCCTGTGTGTTCTATTTGATGCCTTCACTCCCTTGGTCCATTTAGAAATTTTATGTTTGGTTTAGCTTATACAAGCACATTTATAGATTCTTATAGCTTCTTGACTTCATTCATATTACATACAAGCTCGAAAGATATATCAGAGGGTGATGCTGGCCGGGGGTATACGTGACCCACTGGTCACTTTCTCTAGTTTTTCTTATTTCTGCTCCAATACATAGGTTATGGGTACTCGTTAGAACCACCTCAATGAGGCGGTTCTAACGAGCACCCATAACCTATGTTTGGTGTATTAACCCATTCAGTACCAAATACCCCTAAAGGGATACCTTGGCAAACAGTGCAGGCCCAGATCAGACGCCGCACAACGCGGCGTCTGATCAGGGCCTCCACTGTTTGCTAAAAGTTCAGTCATTTTCCAAACAGATTTTGATGAAAACACAATCTGACACCCATAAATTTTGCTATGGACTCCTGCTATATAATAGGAGGAAGATTCCATTTGGTACAAAAATGGTTAATAAGAAAAATATCACAGATTTTCATTAGAAAAATAGCCATTTTTGGGGACTGGCCCCGATAGCTCAGTTGGTAGAGTCCGCTCCGGGGAACGGGAGGTCACAGGTTCGATCCCGGGCCGCGACATGCCAAAGTCTTTAAGAATGGTACTAGCTGCTCCTCGCTTGGCACTCAGATTTACGGGGTAGAGCTAGGACTGGTCGACCCAGTGTAAGGATAATGTGACTGGGTGTGGTATCATGTAATGTGTCTGGGACATGATACTTCAGTGAGGCAGCACTATAAAAGTGAGCATTGAGCTCCCTGTCGCAACCAGACACCGTCGTAATATGACTGAAAAATTGTTGAAAGCGACGTTAAACTCGAATTCACACACACACACACACACACACACACACACACACACACACACACACACACACACACACACATAGCCATTTTGGAAAAGTGAAAAAATGCACTATGTCACACGAGTGTGTTAGCGTAATGTGTATGTTTCATAATATGAAGTATTATTTGTTCTCTTGTTCTTCTATTGATTGCTGTCTTCTCCCTTTCAGGACTGTTTTCCAATGAGATTTAAGGGCATACATTATCTCAATGAACCTATTATATTTGATGCTATCTTTGCCATCGTTAGACCCTTTATGAAAGAAAAGATTTTGCAACGAGTGAGTATCACTTTTGACAATTTATTTATTATTTGCTCCCCTTTGTGCTCAGGGTGAGATTATAAGAATCTTATATGGGTGTGAGGGGTGGATGGAAAAATCCGTCCCGAGGGACACTGCCCAGCATCACGAGGCTTGCCGAGTGATGCCAGACAGTGATCCCGAGGGACGGATTTTTCTATCCACCCCTCACACCCATATTGGATTATTTTTCTTGCATACCTTCCATTTCTTAGCGAGGAATTTTAATGCTGCAGTTACTTCGGCTACCAACGTCCGCCATATTGTGTTGACACTGCAGGAATGTTTAGTGACGTTGCTGTGACGTCAACCTTAACGACGGCGCATACGAGGTCGTAATCAACCAGTGCATTTATCAAACACGCGATTATATTTGATTTTGGGTCGGAACACCAGGGTCAGAACATGAATTTCTATCCCAGGGTAAAATCACGGATTTCCTTGTCTGGTGTGCAAGAAAATTTGTGGTCAATGTCCGTGACTTGTTCTCTATCATGTAACACTAACAGTTTATGTTCCTGCTTCATAGGAATGTTGCCTAGGTGGCTGTCTACCAAAATACAGAGGAACTGCGTTGTAATGACAGTATTTGTTCCCTGTTATTGTGCCGTTTTATCATATGACGTCGCGTCTGAGAGGGAAATAAAGCCATGTTATAAATTTGATAATCCACTGGTGGATTAAATATGCAAATTAGCTAGACACACCCCATAACGTTACACGTACCACGTCCTTAACGACGTCGCGTTTTCTAACGGCGGAATATTGATATTTTTGTAAACAATTCGTGAATAAAATGCGTTTTAAATATCATATGATAAATAGAATCTTGTATTCTTGCTCATGTATTATTGAATTTATTAAACTCGTTGAGAAAAAGGCATAAAATGCTCGGCAAAGCCTCGCATTTTATCCCTTTTCCTCAGCTCGTTTAATAAATTCAGTAATACATGAACACTCATGGAAGATCCTCTATATAATCATCATCATCAACAGATTTTTGATTAACGTGCAGGTACAGGGGCAACGTCCACATAAGTGGGCCCCCTTCCAGGTAGCTGGCTTGCTGCACGCATGGCAGATCTTACACCAGATCTCCAGGCTTGTCTATCATGAGGATTGATAGCAGAGAGCTTCCATTCTCTGCAATCTCTTTCTGTTAGCTGCTTCCAGGTCATCTTGGGCCTTCCTGGCCCCCGCTTTCCACTTACCTGTATGTCACAGGCAGTCTTGATTGCACCGTTGGAGCGTTCCACATGTCCATACCAGCGAAGTCTTCTCTCTTTCAGGATGAGGTCCAGGTCCTCAATGCCAAGACGCTCCAGTAACTCACTGGACCTGATGGTGACAGTGTCCTGTGGCTTGACATTGCAGATCTGTCTGATCATTGCCCTGTCATTTCGCTGTAGACGTTGGAGGTTTGGCTTTGTCAATGGCCATGTCTCACTGGCATGGAGCATTGCGCTCCGCACACAAGAGCTATACACACGGCCACGTGTCTTGAACGAGAGGTGGCGGGAAGAGAGAACTGGTAGCAACTCCTTGAATTTCTTCCAGGCTGTTTTCACACGTGATGTAGTTGAAAGGTCGCAACCACCCCCTGCAGAGAGCATATCACCTAGGTAGCAGAAGGAAGCTACAACCTCCAGCTTGTCTGATCCGACTTGAACTTCCCTCTGTGGTCTGCCATCTAAGGGGCGTGCAGTTCCTTGGCACCGTGTACACCTGTACTCAGGGTCCTCTATCAAGCGTTTGAGCCCACTGCATTTCTTGTGCACCCAGAACTTGCAGCCATTACAAAAGATACTGTTGCTGCCAACTCCAGTGCGACATACAGCGCATGGGAACTGGCCTGTACTCTGCAAGAGGTCCAGACCTGTACCACAGATCATGATCTTTGTCTTTCCTGCATTCACTCTCAGCCCTTTCGCCTCCATTGCCTCTTTCCAAGTTAAGAGCCTCCTGACACATTCCTCAAGGGATTCAGCTATGATGACAAGGTCATCAGCATACAGGTCCTCCCAGGGGACTCCAGAGCGGAACTCGCATGACAAGGCTTCAAGCACAATGATGAAAAGCAGTGGGCTGAGAACAGAGCCTTGATGAACACCCACCTTCACCTCGAATTCTTCACTGTAACCATCACCAACGCGGACACGGCTCCGAGCATTTGCGTACATCCCTTGGACCAGTTTCACAATCCACTCGTCCACTCCAAGTTTTCTTAGTGCCCACCAGATGACTTTCCGAGGCACTCGATCAAATGCCTTCTCCAGGTCTACAAAAGCCATGTAGAGTCGCTTGTTGGCCGCCAAATACTTCTCTTGCAGCTGTCGGACAACAAAAATTGCATCTGTTGTGCCTCTTCCTGGGACGAAGCCAAACTGGGAATCGTCGATGGACACCAACTGCCTAATGAGGCCATCCACAATCCTCTCCAGGACTTTCATGACCTGTTCTGTCAGCTTGAGACCACGGTAGTTGCCCCGTTCCAATGCATCGCCCTTGCCCTTGTAGAGACAGACAATGAAACTCTGTTCCCAGTCAGAGGGTACCTTCCCATCACGGATGATTGCAGCTGCAAGGTCACGGATCATCGAGGCACCCGCATCACCTGCAGCTCTTATCATCTCCACCACTATGCCAGAGGGACCAGGTGCTTTGCCAGTCTTCATCTGAGAGATAGCCTTCTTAACCATATCAATAGTGATTGGGATGGGTGGCCCTTCCACTGGTGGCTCATCAGACAGGTGGTCTGGGTCCCAGTCGAACTCAACATTGAGTAGCCTTTGGTAGTGTTCTAACCAGGCCCTCTGCTTTGAGTCATCACTCATTGACATCTCCCCTGCATCATTCTTTACTGGTTTGTCACCTACAACATCAGCATTCTCTCTTCTCATCTGGTTAGCAAGGCGGTATACTTCTGAGGAATGAATGAATTTGTCATTATAAAGAATCCCAGTTAGGACTTTGATAGGTTATATAAGGTCTTTTCCACATCATTACTAGATTACAAGACCCTTTCATGACTGTGGATTTGATTTGTGCATTTCCAACCCGAGGGAAACCCGCTTTGCTCAGAACCTATGCTAAGTAGTCATTCCATTGAAATTGCCATTATAATGAGTTTTGTCGCAATAACGAATGTCGTTATAAAGAGCTAAAATGATTAAGCTCCATTGAGCAAGGTGGCTGCCAAAGCTATCATTCATACAATAAACTTTAAATGTCAATACTTTGAGGCCAGTTTCATTAAAACTTGATAGGAATATTGCCTATAGGTGACTTTCTACTAAAACAGTAAAAATGATTCCACTCCAATGAATGAAATGGCCACCAGACAATTACATTGAAACTTCATAGGAATATTGCCTATAGGTGACTTTCTACTAATAAATAAAACAGTTAAAATGATTCCTCTCCAGTGAATGAAATGGCCACCAATTGTACAAGTAAGAGGATCTTATTCTGAATATATTTTTTTTAGTAGAACAATATTTAACCCATTTAGTACCGGAAGCCCCAAAACGGGTGGTTGGCAAACAGTGCAGGCCCAGATCAGATGCCCCAGAACACGGTGTCTGATAAGGGCCTACACTATTTGCAAAATTTTTATGCCCCCGCCATTCGAAGAATGGTGGAAAGGGCATTAAGTGTTACCCCTGTCCGTCCGTTCGTTTGTCCGTTCGTTCGTCCGTCCCGACATCGTGTCCGGGCCATAACTCCTAAACTGTATGGAATATATTCATGAAACTTCACAGGTGCATTCATCACACTGAGGCGATGTGTCATGAACAAGGAAGACAACTCTTGCATTTTTATAGCCCCGCTTTGAAAAAGTGGGGCTATATTGGATTTGCCATGTCCTTCTGTCATTCCGTGATTCCGTTAATTTGTGTTGGCTCCATAACTTTGTATCTGCTTAACATATTTTCATGAAACTTCACACAAATGTTAAACACCATAAGACAATGTGCAGAGCGAAGGAATTATAACTGTGGATTGCCTACTTTTGGAGTTATTGCCCTTTGAACATTTTCCGTAATTCCGTAATTCCGTGATTCCGTTAATTTGTGTTGGCTCCATAACTTTGTATCTGCTTAACATATTTTCATGAAACTTCACACAAATGTTAAACACCATAAGACAATGTGCAGAGCGAAGGAATTATAACTGTGGATTGCCTACTTTTGGAGTTATTGCCCTTTGAACATTGAAAAATGGCAATTTTAATTGTGTCCGCTTCATAACTCGAAAACCGTTTGAGATATTTTTAGGAAACTTCACACAAATGTTAAGCACTATGAGACGATGTGCAGAGCGCAGGAACCATAACTCTGCATTGCTTATTTTTGGAGTTATTGCCCTTTGAACATTGAAAAATGGCAATTTTAACAGTGTCCGCTTCATAACTCGAAAACCGTTTGAGATAATTTCATGAAACTTCACACAAATGTTAAGCACTATGAGACAATGTGCAGAGCGCAAGAACCATAACTCTGGTTTTCGTATTTTCTGTGTGTCTGTCTGTGTGTCTGTCTGTGTCTGTTAACAATTTTCGTGTCCGCTCCATAACTTTAAAACCCATTCACATATTTTCATGAAACTTCACACAAACATTAAACACCATGAGATGGTGTGCAGAGTGCAGGAACCATAACTCTGGATTGCCTAATTTTTTAGTTATTTCCCTTTGAATATTGAAAAATATCAATTTTAGCCGTCTTTGCTCGATAACTCAAAAACCGTTTGAGATAATTTTATGAAACTTCACACAAATGTAAAGCACCATATTACGTGTGCAGAGCGCAGGAACCCAAACTCTGGATTGTCTACTTTTTCAGTTATAGGCTTTTGAATATTAAAAAATGGCAATTTTAACTATGTCCGCTCCATAACCGTTTCTGATATTTTCATGAAACTTCAAATAAATGAAAAGCACCTTGAGATGATGTGCAGAGTGCAGGAACCATAACTCTGGTTTGCCTACTTTAGGAGTTATTGCCCTTTGAACATTTAAAAAGGCAATTTTGACTGTGTCGGCTCCATAACTCACAAACCATTTGAGATATTTTCATGACACTTCACACAAGTGTAAAGCACCATGAGACAATGTGCAGAGCGCAGGAACCCTGACTCTGATTTGCCTACTTTAGGAGTTATTACCCTTTGAACATTGAAAAATGGAAGATGAAATTTAGTATAAACATGGACATTCTGGTAATGTATCATGCTCATTGAAATGAGGGACAAGGGCTCACAACTCTTAGAGTTTTTCCAGATAATGTAAAATTTTCAACAGTTATTTCTTGTTCATAACTGTTTTCTCTGCAGCTTAAATAACTTTCTTCTCTGACAGCGCTGAAGCGGGGCTATAGTCAGATCCTCTGACAGCTCTAGTTGGTTTTTGAATTAGCTGCCCTTGACTTAGTTCCATATAGTAAACCGTGTCCGGGCCATAACTCCTAAACCGTATGGAATATATTCATGAAACTTCACAGGTGCATTCATCACACTGAGGCGATGTGGCATGAACAAGGAAGACAACTCTTGCATTTTTGGTTTTTGAATTATCTGCCCTTGATTTAGTTCCATATAGTAAACCGTTTCATGAATGGCATTTTAGGGGGGCATCCGTGTCCTATGGACACTTTTTCTAGTCAGTCTATTTTGCATCTTATTCTGAATGTATTTAACCCTTTTAGTACCGGAAGCCCCAAAATGGGTGGTTGGCAAACAGTGCAGGCCAAGATCAGATGCCGCAGAACTTGGTGTCTGATCTGGGCCTGCACTATTTGCAAAATTTTCAGCCAGTTAGAAAACACAGCCTGACACCCCTAAATTTTGAAATGGACTCCTGCTATATATTTGGTACAAAAAGGGTTAACCCTTGTCCTGCTGAGCCCGGATATATTTGATCTTCCAAACAATGCAGATCCAGATCAGATGGCTTCTGAAGAAGCCATCTGATCAGGATCTTCATTGTTTGTCATTCAGCTCATAAATTTGTGGCAATAATTTGCATCAAGTAATCTGATTTGTTGATAATCAGTGGTGGATATGGCATATATAAATATTCAGCAGGTCAAGGGTTAAGCATTTAAAGATGTGTATGTTTCTTTCGCAGTTACATTTTCACGGGAAGAACTATGAAGAATTACAGGAATATATTGATGTTGAACATCTACCTGAAGACTATGGAGGGAAGGCACCACCGTACTGTAATAAGGTATACCACACCCTCGTTATAACATTGTTGATCGGGTTCAAAATGAGAACGGTGTTAGAAAAACAGCTGTGTTGTTTGCAAATAAACATAGATTATATAGAAAAATGACATTGTAGGGTCATTATTATAGGAATGAATTTCAGTTTTGTGGATTTTATTGATGTGTAAACTCCTGCGAATCATTCAAGCCTGAAGTACTACATCCAAAGTTTGTGAGTGATTTGCCGGAGTTTACACATCCATAAAAGCCACAAAAATGACATTTCATACCTTCTAATTCCAGCTTTGCCATCAGAATGTTAAAAATGCCATCAAAATGGATTTTTTTTAAGGAATTCATTTAAAATCATAAGAATGAACTTACCAATGGTCGCAGTGGAATGATCATTCAATTAGAAGCTGCCATCTTTGAAAGAAACTCAAGAAAAAAAAGTGCCAAGTCGCTGAATTCTGTTTAAATGTCTTCAAACATTTACATTTTCAATAGTTTCCCATTTTTTAGCTCGCCTTACGAAAGTAAGGGGGAGCTATTGCCATACCCCTGAGCGTTGGCCGTCGGCTTCCACATTTGGTTAAAGTTTACCTGCAAGCTCTTATATGTGATGTTTTACAAGTTTATTTTGAATATATAATTAACAATTAGTAAAAAACAATATTTAACATTATCACTGTACTTTATTTTACAGGTTTTTTGCCTTAAATGCGACTTTTTGAGAAGTTAATATTTTCCTCTGTATTACCTCCCTTATTTCCCTGTGTTAAAGTTTACCTGCAAGCTGCGTGAGTTCAAATCCAGGGGGGGGGGGGGGGGATTTTTTTTCTTTGCTTTTCTTTTCTTTTTTTTTCTCTCTTTTTAAAAACATAGGGGGTCTGGGGGTCAAGGTCACTGTGGCTATTTTTAGAAAAACATTGTCATCACTCTAGCACCTTCATTTATTGATGGATTTTAATATAAATTCACACAAATGTTGGCTATAATGATATCTCGAGTGACTTTGACTTTCATGGTCTGGGGCTTAAGGTCGAGGTCACTACTTTCAAGGTCACAGGGTCAAGGTCACTGGCTATTTTTAGAAAAACATTGTCATCGCTTTTGCACCTTAATTTATTGATGGATTATAATATAACTTCACACAAATGTTGTGTATGATGATATCTCTAGCAAGTTTAACTTTCAGGTTCCAGGGCTGAAGGTCAAGGTCACTGTGGCTATTTTTAGAAAAAACTTTGTGATCGCTCTAGTGCCTATATTTATGGATGGATTTTAATATAACTTCACACAAATGTTGGCAATGATGATAGCTCGAGCGGGTTCGACTTTCAGGGTCTAGGGCTGAAGGTCAAGGTCACTGGCTATTTTTAGAAAAAACTTTGTGATCGCTCTAGTGCCTACATTTATGGATGGATTTTAATATAACTTCACACAAATGTTGTGTATGATGATATCTCGAGCGAGTTCTACTTTCAGGGTCCAGGGCTGAAGGTGAAGATCACTTTGGCCATTTTTAGGAAAACTTTGTCATCGCTTTTGCGCCTTCATTTATTGATGGATTTTGATATAACATCACACAAATGTTGGGTATCATGATATCTCAAGTGACTTTGACTTACAGGATCAGGGGTGGAAGGTCAAGGTCACTGTGGCTATTTTTAGAAAAACTTGGTCATTGCTGTAGGGTCCTTATTTATAAATGGATTTAAAGATAACTTCATACAAATGTTGGCTATGATGAAATCCCGAGTGAGTTCAACTTTCAGGGTCTGTGGTCAAGGTTACTGTGGCTATTTTCAGAAAAAAATAGTGATTGCTCTAGTGCCTGCATTTATGGATGGATTTTAATATAACTTCACACAAATGTTGGCAATGATGATATCTTGAGTGAGTTCGACTTTCAGGGTCTGGGGCTGAAGGTCAAGGTCACTGTGGCTATTTTTAGAAAAACTTTGTCATCGCTCTTGCGCCTTCATTTATTGATGGATTTAATATATAACTTGACACAAATGTTTGGTATGATGATATCTTGAATGACTTTGACTTTCCAGGTCAGGGGCTGAGGGTCAAGGTCACTGTGGCTATTTTTTAGGAAAACTTGATCATTGCTCTAGTGTCCACATTTATTGATGGATTTTAAGATAACTTCATACAAATGTTGGATATGATAATATCTTGTGTCAGTTCAACTTTCAGGGTCTGGGGCTCAAAGTCAAGGTCACTGTGCTATTTTTAGAAAAACTTTGTCATCACTCTTAAGTACCTACATTTATTGATGGATATAATGTAATTTTACACAAATGCTAGGCTAGGCTTTTTTAGCTCACCAGAACCAAAGGCTCCGGGGGAGCTTATAGGATAGGCAATTGTCCGTCGTCGTCGTCTGCGTCTGCGTCGTATGTCCGTCGTCAACACTTTCAAACGACTTCTCCTCTGAAGCTGCTGGGCTGATTGGGCCCAAATTTTATCAGTAGCATCCTTGGGCGGGAGGATTGAAAGTTTGTGTTTTTTATGAAAATCGACCCTTATTAGTTTGGTTGCTATGGCAACTTAGAGTTCCCATAGACTTATAATGGGGAAAATTGAAAAATGCCATTTACTGCCAAGCCTCTGCAGATATTTTGACAAAACTTTCATAGAAATGTTCCGTAGACAATCTACTCTCTGCCATATGAATTTAGGGCTGCTGCTCATTTGTATTGGTTGCCATGGAAACCAAGATGAAAAAAATAGAAAAAAAAAATACTTAAAAAATCATCTCCTCAGAAACCGTATGCTCTATGAGGCTGAGAGTTTATGGAAATATTCACCGTATTTGCCTTTACAGGTTTTGTGTTTTTTATGAAATTCGGCTCTTTAGTTTGGTTGCTATGGCAACTTAGATTTTCCATAGACTTATAATGGGGAAAATTGAAAAATGGCATTAACTACCAAGCCTTTGCAGATATTTTGACAAAATTTTCATAGAAACGTTCCTTGAGTAAACTTCTCTCAGCCATATGCTTTTATGTCAACCTGTGGGTCCCGTAGGTTGTGCCAGGGCCATGCACCGCCCCCTCCACTTCATAAAATGCCTTCTATCTCAGAAACCTTACAGATCCCCACCCCTAAACCATATATTTTCTTGTTCCTTATGATAAGACACATTAAGTGACACCAACCTGGGGGTTCCCCTGGATGTGCCGAGGACATGCCCCACCCCCTCCACTTCATTAAATGCCATTTATCTCAGAAACCATTCAGATCCCCACCCCTAAACCGTATATATTCTTGTTTCTTATGATAAGACACACTCAATGACAGCAACCTGGGGGTCCCTCGGGATGTGCCTGGGCCATGCCCCACCCCCTCCATTTCATAAACGGCCCAATATCCCAGAAACCCTACAGATCCCCACCCCTAAACCATATATATTCTCATTCCTTATGATAATTCGCATTCAGTGACACCAACCTGGGGGACACCAAGGATGTGCTGGGGCCATGCCCAACCCTCTCAACTTCATAAAAGGCCAAATATTCCAGAAACCTTACAAATCCCCACCCCTAAACCATATATATTCTTGTTCCTTATGATAAGATGCATTAAGTGACACCAACTTGGGAGTTCCCCCAGATGTGCTGGGGACATGCCCCACCCCCTCCACTTCATAAAATGCCATTTATCCCAGAAACCATTCAGATCCCCACCACTTAACCATATATATTCTTGTTCCTTATGATAAGATACACTCAGTGACACCAACCTGGGGGTCCCCCGGGATGTGCCGGGGCCATGCCCCATCCCCTCCACTCTATAAAAGGCCAAATATTCCAGAAACATTTCAGATCCCCACCCCTAAACCATATATATTCTTGTTCCTTATGATAAGACACATTCAGTGACACCAACCTAGGAGTCACCCAGGGCATGCCCGGGCCATGCTCCACCCCTCAACTTCACAAAAGACCATATATCTGAGAAACTGTTCAGAGCCCTACCCCTAAACCATAATATATTCTTGGTCCTTATGATAAGACGCATCAGTGACACCAGCATGGGGGACTCCTGTGGGGCCACTGGCCATGTCCCACCCCTTTACTTCATTAAAAGCCATATATCTCAGAAACTGTTCAGATCCCCACCCCTTAACCATATACATGTTATATTCTTCCTTATGATAAGTCCCCACTTCATAATAGGCCATATATCTCAGAAACCATTCAAATCCCCACCCCATAATCACATATATTCTTGTTCATTGTTATTAGACACATTCAGTCACCCCCATCTTGGGGGGTCCGCAGTGGCCATTTCTTTCCCATCCACTTCATAAAAGGGCCTCATATCTCAGAAACCGTTCAGCATTCAGTGACGGCAGTTGAGCCCCCGCCCATAGGGGCTTGAAGAAATATATGGGCTGCATGATGCTTCCACGCAGAGCTGAATCCGGCCCGCACACTAGTACTGGTAAACCGCTAAGAGGATCTAAGCCTGTCCAGGAACCGTGGTGCGAGACGGACCGTCCATGCTAATAAACCCTATTGGTTTCATTGGGCGACAGGGCTTGAGAAGTCATTTCATCTCAATGTCGGGTAAAAGTCCCACAAAATTGGAAGCAACATCTCCAAAATGACCTTTACAGTGTTGACGGGGAGGTTAAACCTCAAATCAAACAAACAAACAAAATTCAGTGACAACAATCTTGGGCTTTTCTGGGATCCACCATGCCCGAATCCCTCCACTGCTTAAAAAGCCTTACATCTCAGGAGCTATACATATCCCCACCGCTAAACCATAATGTCTCTGTTCCTTTTGATAAGATGCATTTAGTGACACCAACCAGGGCTCCAATGGGTTCATGCCCCACCCTTCCTACTTTATAAAACACCTAATATTTCATATACAGTCCACATGAGTGCTCATTTGGGTATGGGGTCTGTTTTGGGAGACTTTATAATTGGTAGATTAAAATCATATCCTGTTAAAATACAATGTCATGGGCAGTGCCCACCTGAGCTCTGGTTTATGAATGGCAAGTTAAGAATTTCCATTGACTTATAAATGGGGAAAATTGAAAAATGATATTTATGCCTTTCAAGATATTTTGTCAAACTTACATAGAAATGTTCCTTTAATAATGTCCTTTTAGGCCTATTAGTTGCCACAGATGGGAAATTGTCAATTGTCATCTGTTGTCCTGCAACAACACATTCAAGCGACATCAGACCTCTGAAGCCACTAGGCTGATTGGGTCCAAATTCTATCTGTAGTATCCTTGGGCACAGGGCTTCCATGGTTAATTAAAATACATTGCTGCCAGTGGGCAGTGCCCCCTGAGCTCTGGTGAGCATAGTGGCCCATGGGCCTCTTGTTTAATTTGTCTTGCCCGAGGGGATTTGTATCGTCTGTGATTCCTTGTTATTACTTGGAAGTTTGTCGAATTTTTTTTTTATCAAATATAGATTTCTTTTTCCTTTTTTTTTTACAGTGGAAAGGTTTGAAAACAGGATGATATGGGGTACTTTTGGTTCTCTTTCATTTGCTGCAGTCTGTTAGGCTGTTTTACAGAAGAAAAAAAATTGATAACTTGCCCTCATCCATCTTAGGCCCCCAAAGACGAGCTATGTTGTCTTCTGACAACTCTTGTTAATTGAATGCTGTTTACCCCCTTAAACCCCTGCTTTCTCTTTATAAAGTGGGGTTTAGGGGGAGGGGGAAGGGGATTTATTTCACAGACTTGTTCAGGTGATGTTTGACTGTAGTAATTAAGTCAAACTTTTGTGCCTTTTCAGGACTGGGCAAAGACATTACTGGCCAGTGATGCAGAGTTTGATGCAGAAGCGAAGTATGGTTTGATTAAATCCTCAGGTGTTAAAGAAAGTAGTTCCAATGTAGCAGTAGACTGTCTGGCAGGAACTTACAAGAAGTTAGACATCTAGACTGCTTTTGTGATATTACTGTGGACTGGTTACACAATAAGTTCTGCTGTCAGTAATATGTGGTATAACCAGTTAGGAACCAGTCTGGAGGAATCAGTCTTATAGACTGTTTGCTGACTGGTTTAGCGCTGTTTCTTTTCAACTTAGACTGGGTTGCATAGCTCTACATAAGAATTAAGGAGGATAATTTTGGTTTGAGCTCCCCTGATTTTGAAAATAAACCATATAGCCAGGTCATGAGAATATCTGTGAAATTAAGAAAACATGCCTTTACAAATTCATGCTAAATTTTGCAGCCGAAAAAAAAAAAAATTAAGATGAAAAATTTTGATACCTTTCTTATTTCTGATCAAAATATAGAATGTGGGTTCACGTTAGAACCGCCTCATCAAGGCGGTTCTAACGAGTATCTGCACTCTATATTTTAGAGCTATAAGAAAAAAATAAGGTTTACCCCTGTAAACCCCAGTTTTACTACATAAAAGTGGAGTTTAGAGGCTCAGAATTATAAAGGCTTGGTTTCGTGGTTTGAACTTGTTCTGGAGTCCCTGGTAAAAAAGTTCCCAGAACTGCAGAGATTTATTTACAGTCCAACCTGTATTAAGCAAGCACCTTTGGGATAGACAAAAAGGGCTTGCTTAAGACAGGTGCTTGCTTAACACAGGTGAATACATTTTCCTTTTTTTGGGAACTGAAAGCCTGCTTGCTTAACACAGGTTGCTTGCTTAATAGAGGTGGCCACTAAGACAGGTTTTACTGTAGTTGTGATAATTAAGTGAGAATTTTCATGGATGAATATCAGTCATGTTATGTGTACACATTTAAACCATCTTGATGAGGCTATTCTTACGAGAACACATGACGAACGAATACGCACAAACCTCTGTCTTAGTGCTGAAAAAGAAAAATAACTTGTACCCTTGTATACCCCCATTTTCGGTATATAATTAGGGGATAATTGTATTGAAAATTGTCATTTGGGGAGGTAATTCAGAGGTTTTATGGTTGGTAATTTTGTTTTAAGGTGATGCGTCAGCGGAGCCGTAAAACAGAATTTGGGACCAACGTGTCTGACACAAAGGAAGATGACTTGTCTTCGTGTAACTCCTGTTGCAGAATAAAGAGTCCTTTTCCATTGGCCAAATAATATTAGTCTTCATACTCTTAAGAAATGATTTTTTCTGATGTTCGTTTGTTTGTTTGAATTAAGGTTTAGGGTCCCCATCAACACTATTTAGGTCATTTTAGAGACATTGCTTCCAATTTTCTGGGACTTTTACCCGACATTGAGATAAAATGACATCTCCAGCCCTGCCACCCAATGAAACAAAAAGGCTTATATCTATTGGATGGTCTGACTCACATCACTTAGCTTGGCCAGGCTTTGTCCATCTAAGCGGTTTACCAGTACTCATACATGGTCAGTTTCTGCTCTGCGTGGAAGCAGCATGCAGCCCAATCTATTTCTCCAAGCCCTGATGGGCGGGAGCAATTTTTTCTGATGTACTTGCATTTTGTATAACATGATTTGCATGCTTGTTGCTCACTTAACAATGCTAATATATACACTTGTACCTCATTTCCATATTTATGCATATCATACATTACGAAAACATGCCTATACAAATCCATTGTAAACTTTACCGCCGAAAAATAAATAATTTTCAGATGAAAAATTGTGATATTTTTTCTGATTTCTGTTCAAAATATAGATTGTGTATTCTCGTTAGAACCTCCTCGATGAGGCACTTCTAATGAGTACCCACAATCTATATTTAAGAGCAGAAATAAGAAGAATAAGGTTTACCCCTGTAAACCCCAGTTTTGCTATATAAAAGTGGGGTTCAAGGGGGTCAAAATTATATTGGCATGTTTTCGTGATGCTTTTTAAGGGCCTGGTCATTCAAAGCATTCTTAGCTTAGCAAAATCATTAGTAGCCAAAACATTGAATGGTCTACCAAGTACAGTATCTGGTACACAGATATTTTTGCGGAAATATATACTGAACCAAAAAAGAAATGCAACTCCAAATATAAATGCGAGTATTTGCAGAAATAATCATGTTTGCAGAAAATGGATTTAATGACGCAATAATATAATCATTCCTGAATGTAACTACCATAGAGAGTTCAATTTCCAATGAGAATGTTTGGAACACAAATCCGTTTTGTCATAGAGGTAGTCATTTCACAAGTTCAAAACATAAGCAGTTAATAGCGAGTATGTCCTCCGTTTGCATTCAGTTCTGCACGCACACGCCTGGTCAGGATTAAACGATTGGTCTCTGCCTGGGGAATAGCATTCCACTCCTGTATGAGCACTAGATGCAAGGCTTGACGCGTTGTTGGCGGCTGGGGCATCCCACAAATGTTCTATAGGAGAGAGATCTGGACTATACAGAGGCCAGTGCATCACGTCAATGTTGTTTTTCTAAAGAAACGCCATGCTGAGCCTTGCTACATGCCCCCGAGCGTTTTCCTGTTGAAACGTAAAGTTGAGCTGTCGTACATATGAGACAACTACCGGTGGTAAAACGACGTCAACGTAACGCTGAGCCGTCAAAGATCCATCAATGAATACCAGGGCGCGTTCTATGACCATAAGATATGCCAGCCCACACCATCAACCCACCGCCTCCAAATTGATCACGTTCAACCAAACAATTGTCACAATAACGCTCTCCATCACGCATATACACACGTTGACGGCCGTCAGCTCTGTACAACAAGTACCTGGACTCCTCAGAAAACATTATGTTACGCCACTGACAAAAGGAAAACAGGTTTGGCCTATGTTGTGTCAGCCACGCCATTCTAACCTGATGTCGTTGTGGTGTTAATGGCATATCAACGTACGGACGACGAGGACGTAGGCCAAACTCTCGAAGGCAATTCCTGACAGTATCTGCACTTATTCGATTGTTGTGCGTTCCTGGTGTCACCTGAGACGTCTCGACGGCTGTACGGAACCGATTACGAAGGTGGGTTAGACTGATGTCCACTTATGGGCCTGTCATTTGTCGTTCTCGTTTGACGTAGACGCTGGTACAAGCGAGTTATCGTTGATTTACTCACTTGGAAGTTCCTGGCGATGGCAGCCTGAGACGTCCAACGTAGAAGCATTTGGACCGCTATGTTACGTTGATCTTGCGTCAAACCTACCATATTCTGTAGAGAAATTTTACCGGACTTTTGAAACCTAAACTCCAGGTAACACAATATGCCAATATGATGAGGCTACTGTATAATGTAATGTACTGCACGAGGAAATGTTGAAAACAACGAATTGCCAAGTGGAGCGTTAAACTGTACATATATCGCCCAAATGTTTTCTGCATAAGAAAGTTTAAAAAGTATGAAAGTAAATCGCAAAATGATTTTTCAGTCAACCTGATGGTTGCATGAAAAATCTTTTGGGTTAAAAAAATGCGGTTCTTTTTCGGTTCAGTATATGAGTGGCTTTTTGCATTTAATGATACACTATTTACCATAGGGCCCATGATTTTTTTGTTTGTTTTTTTCTACATGTCAAAAATGGTGCTTATGTAGAAAAAATCCATATGATTTGATTAATTCCTTTCATTATTACATTATGATAATAACATATCTGTGCGACATTTTCAAAATGGCTACTTCGATGAAAATTTTTATGATATTTTTCTGATTTTTACTGTCAACATAGGTTGGGGGTGTTCGTTAGAACCACCTCAATGGGGTTCTAACCAGTACCCACAACCTATGTCTTGGAGCAGAAATAAGAAAATATATACCACATAAGACCCCAGTTTTCTCTATAAATAGTGGGGTTTAGAGGGGTGTTCATTTCACAGACTTGTTCACGAGATGAAACAGGCTTAAATTCATTAGTACTGGTACTGAAATAATTGGCAACATAAGATAACCTGGCAAGTTATCGGTGATGGTTAACATGGCCTTAATAGTGTTGACAAGGCCATCAAACGCCAGACAAACAAACAAAAACAGACGGTCTAGAATCTCTTTGCAACTTCCATGTTTTACCTCTGCAGAAAAGCTGTCAGCATGCAGTCTGTTTTACCCCGTCTGTATACCTCCAGATAACAAATTTTTCATATTTTATTTTGAAAATGTGATTCATTTCAATGAGGTAATGAGTATGGTTCTGTTGATCACCATTTTATCATATGACGTCGCGTCTGAGAGTGTAATAACGTCATGTATTATTTTCGATAATCCACTAGTGGATTAAATATGCAAATTAGCTAGATACGTCCCGTAACGTTACATGTACGACGTCCTTAATGACGTCGCATTTACTAACGGCGGAATGTTGACATTTTTGTAAACAATCGTGAATAAAATACGCTTTTAATGTCATATGATAAATAGAATCTTGCATTCGTGCTCATGTATTATTAAATTTATTAAACTCGTTGAGAAAAAGGGATAAAATGCTCGGCAAAGCCTCGCATTTTATCCTGTTTCCTCAACTCGTTTAATAAATTCAATAATACATGAGCACTCATGTAAGATCCTCTATGTCAAGAATTTATTAAACTCGTTGAGAAAAAGGGATAAAATGCTCGGCAAAGCCTCGCATTTTATCCCGTTTCCTCAACTCGTTTAATAAATTCAATAATACATGAGCACTCATGTAAGATCCTCTATGTCAAGAATTTATTAAACTCGTTGAGAAAAAGGGATAAAATGCTCGGCAAAGCCTCGCATTTTATCCCGTTTCCTCAACTCGTTTAATAAATTCAATAATACATGAGCACTCATGTAAGATCCTCTATATACTCCCTAACGGCGGAATGTTGACATTTTTGTAAACAATCGTGAATAAAATACGCTTTTAATGTCATATGATAAATAGAATCTTGCATTCGTGCTCATGTATTATTAAATTTATTAAACTCGTTGAGAAAAAGGGATAAAATGCTCGGCAAAGCCTCGCATTTTATCCCGTTTCCTCAACTCGTTTAATAAATTCAATAATACATGAGCACTCATGTAAGATCCTCTATGTCAAGAATTTATTAAACTCGTTGAGAAAAAGGGATAAAATGCTCGGCAAAGCCTCGCATTTTATCCCGTTTCCTCAACTCGTTTAATAAATTCAATAATACATGAGCACTCATGTAAGATCCTCTATGTCAAGAATTTATTAAACTCGTTGAGAAAAAGGGATAAAATGCTCGGCAAAGCCTCGCATTTTATCCCGTTTCCTCAACTCGTTTAATAAATTCAATAATACATGAGCACTCATGTAAGATCCTCTATGTCAAGAATTTATTAAACTCGTTGAGAAAAAGGGATAAAATGCTCGGCAAAGCCTCGCATTTTATCCCGTTTCCTCAACTCGTTTAATAAATTCAATAATACATGAGCACTCATGTAAGATCCTCTATGTCAAGAATTTATTAAACTCGTTGAGAAAAAGGGATAAAATGCTCGGCAAAGCCTCGCATTTTATCCCGTTTCCTCAACTCGTTTAATAAATTCAATAATACATGAGCACTCATGTAAGATCCTCTATATACTGCCTTAGCCAGCTTTCTGATTTATTTAACCCTTGTCCTGCTGAATATTCATATATGCCACACCCACTACCGATTATCAACCAATCAGATTTCTTGATGCAAATTATTGCAACAAATTCACAATCTGAATGGCAAACAATGTAGATCCTGATCAGATGGCTTCGTCAGAAGCCATCTGATCTGGATCTACATTGTTTCAAAGATAAGGCATATCCGGGATTAGCAGGACAAGGGTTAACCCTCAGTGGCTAGAACTGCACCTATTCAGAACAAATTTGCCATAAAAATTCGACAGTTGAAGGACTTGCTATAATTCTCCTAAAATTTTAACAAATTTGTTTCACAGTCAAGCAAGGGTTCCAAAAAGTGCAGATGGAAAGGGAAACAGTGGAGACCCTGATCAGACTGCCCCTACAAGAGCAATCTGATCTGTGTCTCCACTGTTTGCAAACTCTGGTCTGTGTCTCCACTGTTTGCAAACAGTGGAGACCCTAATCAGGCTGCTCCTGCTTGCTTAGGTCTATCTGTCTAATGTCTCAATACTTAGAATCATTAAGTTACATTGTCCCAAAGGGGTTCGAGCCATTGAAGTTTAACAGTATGTTTTAATTATATAATTACATTTAATGTTTTCCTGAATCATGTTTTGTACGATTCAAAGTTTTGTGATCATCTGGTTGTTTTGTACTTTTGTATGTATGCTCAGCCAAGGTTTGTAAGATTCAAAGACGCCAAGCGTTAATCAGAGGTGGGTGAAAACTGGAGTACCCAGAGAAAAAGTACCTGACCTATAGTTGCAGAACATGGCGTCTCGCATGTGACCCAAGCCAGGCTCGAACCTGCAGTAGTGAGAGACCTAATGATTAAGGATCAGCGCTTTTATCCACTAGGCCATAGAGGCCCGTTTACTCATTAACTGTTAAATGTTAACTGTTCTAATAAGTTTGATACCTAATAGTAGCTTTTGCAAATAGCTTTTGCATTTTTACGCCCCGCCATTCAAAAAATGGCAGGGAATTATGTTATACCCTCTGAAGTTTTGAGTGTCCATCGTACGTCCGTCCTTCTGTCAGCACCCCATAGTCCCGTATCCGTGCCATAACTCTGATACCATTTGAGATATTTTCACAAAGCTTCACAGATAAGCACTATTAAGCACTATCAGATGACGTGCAGTACATATAAACTGTAACTCTGATTTTCCTACTTTTGGAGTTATTGTCCTTTGAACATTGAACATAGGCATTTCTATCATAGTTTGGTGTCTGCTCCATAACTTTGATACCATTTGAGATATTTCCATGAAATTTCACAGATATGTAGAGCACCATCAGACGACATGCAGAACATATGAACCGTAACTCTGATTTTCCTACTTTTGGAGTTATTGCCCTTTGAACATTTGAAATAATCATTTCATGCCATTTGAGATATTTCTGTGAAACTTCAAAGGTAAGTAGAGCACCATGAGATAACATACGGAACATATGAACCATAACTCTAATTTTCCTACTTTTGGAGTTATTGCCCTTTGAACTTTGAATATAGCAGTTGCTATCAGTTTCGAGTCCGCTCCATAACTCTGATACCATTTGAGATATTTCCCCGAAACTTCACAGATATGTAGAGCTGGAGATGACATGCAGAACATATGAACCATAACTCTGATTTTCCTACTTTTGGAGTTAGCACCCCTTGAACATTGATAGCCATTTCTGTCATGTAGTCTGTTTGAAGCACTATATCTCTTGAACTTAATGATTGATTCTGACCAAACTTGCATGGTTACATAACCAGGATGGGGGAAAACAGCCATTAGGTTTTGTTTCACTGTAATATGGCACTTGCTTGATGTAATTGTAGTGGCGGGGCATCATGCAGTGCTTGCAGTTTTATTATAGCCCCGCTTTGAAAAAGTGGGGGCTATATTGGATTTGGCTTGTCCGGAATTCCGTCTGTCTGTCTGTCTGTCTGTAATATTTTGGCTTGTCCGGAATTCCGTCTGTCTGTCTGTCTGTCTGTCTGTAATATTTGATAGTGGGTACCTTGTTACCGCAACTCCTCTTACAGTTCTAGGTCAATCCTTTTGAAACTTTACAGGTGTTTTCATATAGGTCTGAAGATGTGCATATTCTTTTTTCATTATCCTTAAATAATTTTTTTCACTTATTTCACCTTTTTTAACTTAGACAATTTTTGAGATCTACTAATGTTAAAATGTATAGGGAGTAGCTACCTTGTTACCGCAACTCCTCTTACAGTTCTAGGTCAGTCCTTTTGAAACTTTACAGGTGTTTTCATATAGGTCTGAAGATGTGCATATTCTTTTTTCATTATCCTTAAATAATTTTTTTCACTTATTTCACCTTTTTTAACTTAGACAATTTTTGAGATCTACTAATGTTAAAATGTATAGGGAGTAGCTACCTTGTTACCGCAACTCCTCTTACAGTTCTAGGTCAATCCTTTTGAAACTTTATAGGTGTTTTCATATAGGTCTGAAGATGTGCATATTCTTTTTTCATTATCCTTAAATAATTTTTTTCACTTATTTCACCTTTTTTAACTTAGACAATTTTTGAGATCTACTAATGTTAAAATGTATAGGGAGTAGCTACCTTGTTACCGCAACTCCACTTACAGTTCTAGGTCAATCCTTTTGAAACTTTTCAGGTGTTTTCATATAGGTCTGAAGATGTGCATGTGCTTTTTTCATTATCCAAAACTTATTTTTTAACTTAGACAAGGTGTAGGTACCTTGTTAGGGATTTAACCCTCTCACAAGTCTTTCCCTTTAATTCATGAGTCTTTCTCCTCTGACAGGGCTATAGCGGGGCTATAGTCAGATCCTCTGACAGTTCTAGTTTTTTTCTGCAAAAATATTAGCATATTTGCCATATTAATTGGTCAAAATTTTAACAGTATGTTAATTAATGACATTTTAAATTTCGAAAAACTAGATTTTCTTGTTTTTTATTCTCATGGATATACAGCTGAGACATGACTTACAATCTGTATTTTTAGCTCATGATCACGTAGTGAAGAGTTGAGCTTTTGGGATCTCTTTTTGTCTGTCATCCGTGCGTCCGTGCATTAACAGTTTCTTCAAACGACATCTCCTCAGAAACCACTGATCGGATTTTTACCAAACTTCACAGGAATGATCCTTAGGTGGTCCCCTTTCAAAAATGTTCTAATGGTTCCAGTCCGTTGCACATCAAGGTCAAGGGAGCCAAAAATAGATTTTTTTAAATGAAAACTTAAAAAATCTTCTCCTCTGAAACCGCAAGGCCCAGGTCTTTGATATTGGTGTGTCTCTTCATCCAGTGGACCCCTACCAAGATTGTTCAAATTATAGTGCTGGGGCCAAAAATGCCCCCGCCTCGGGCCCTTTGGTTTTACATAGGCTTATATAGGGAAAATCTTTAAAAATCTTCTTCTCTGAAACTGCAAGGCCCAGGACTTTGAAATTTGGTATGAAGCTTCTTTTAGTGGACCTCTACCAAGATTGTTCAAATTATAGCCCTGGGGCCACAAATGCCCCCACCCCGGGACCCCTTTGGTTTTACATAGACTTATATGAAAATCTTCTCTGAAACAGCAAGGCCCAGGTCTTTGATATTTGTTGTGAAGCTTCATTTAGTGGACCTCTATCAAGATTGTTTAAATTGAAGCCCTAGTTTAAATTGAAGCCCTAGGGCCAAATATGCCCCCGCCCCGGGGCCATTTGGTTTTACAAAGGCTTATGTAGGGAATATCTTTAAAAAAAATCTTCTTCTCTGAAACCGGGCCAAGGTCTTTGATATTTGGTGTGTAGCTTCACCTAGTTGACCTTTGCTAAGATTGTTCAAATTATAGCCTTTGTTAGCTCGCCTGTACGAAGTACATGGAGAGCTATTGTTGTCACCTCGGATGGCGTGCACGTGCACGTGTGCGTTCCCGTCACACTGCATTAAAAAATTTTCAAATGCTTATATCTCAACAGTCACTCATCTAAGAGCACTCATATTTGGAACTTTAGTACCTGGGCGGGTCTTCTGATGTTCAAAGAGAACAGACCCCTGGGGTCAAGCCCCGGGGTGGAGCTTTGGGTCAAAATCTAGAACACCTATGTAATACGGTGTTAAAGTTTTTGAAATGCTTATATCTCAGCAGTTACTCATCACAAAGCAGTCATATTTGCAACTTGGATACCTGGGAGTGTCTTCTGAGATTCCAAGACAACACACCCCTGGGTTCATGCCTGGGAGTGGGAATGGGGTGGGGCTAGGGGTCAAGATCTAGGACAACTTGTAATTTGTTGTATACCTTTCCCTTATGCTAACAAGTCATAGACAAAATTGGTTATACATCAGCCAACCAAGTGACATTGGTTCAAGTGTAAAAGGGTACAGGTCATGGTGACCTATATTTCATGGTCCAGTGATTTTGCCTTTTATCTTGAAGACTATTTGTTGGAGAAATGTCATACCTGGGATATTAATTCCATGTGACCCCATGATTGACCTCAAAATATATCTAGGTCACTGTGACCTATATTTCATGGTGCAGTGATTTTGACTATTATCTGGAATACTATTTGATGGAGAAATGTCATACCTGGATTATTAGTTCCATGTGACCCGATAATTGATCGCAAAATATATCTAGGTAAGTGTGACCTATATTTCATGGCTCAGTGATTTTGCCTATTATCTCAAATACTATTTGATGCAGAAATTTCATACCTGGATAATAAGTTCCATGTGTCCCGATAATTGACCCCAAAATATAACTAGGTCAGTGTGACCTATATTTCATGGTTCAGTGATTTTGTCTTTTATCTTGAATACTTTTTGATGGAGAAATGTCATACCTGGGTTATTAGTTCCATGTGACCCCATGATTGACCTCAAAACATAGCTAGGTCAGTGTGACCTATATTTCATGGTTCAGTGATTTTGTCTATTATCTTGATTATTATTTGATGGAGAAATGTCATACCTGGGTTATTAGTTCCATGTGACCCCATGCTTGACCTCAATATATGTCTAGGTCACTGTGACCTATATTTCATGGTTCAGTGATTTTGTCTATTATCTTGAATACTATTTGATGAAGAAATGTTACACCTGGATTATTTATTCCATGTGACCTGATTATTGACCACAAAATAAATCCAGGTCATTGCGACCTATATTTCATGTTTCAGTGATTTTCCCTATCATCTTTATTACTGTTTGATGGAGAAATGTCATACCTGGGTTATTAGTTCCATGTGACCCCATGAATTAGCTCAAAATATATCTAGGTCACTGTGACCTATATTTCATGGTTCAGTGATTTGCCTATTATATTGAATACTTTTTCATGAAGAAACATCATGCCTGGATTATTTATTCCCTGTGACCCCATGATTGACCTCGAAATTGTATCTTGGTTAGTGTGACCTAAATTTCATGATTCAGTGACTCTGCCAAATTGAATACTATTTTTTTTTAGAAACTTCAGTCCTGAATTATAAGTTCCATGTGACCAGATGATTGACATAGAAATATATCTAGGTCAGTGAGACTTACTTTCATGGTTCATTGATTTTGCCTTATAATTCATACACATTGTGATTCTTAAATGTAATATCTGGCATATATGTTCCATGTGACCAGATCACTGACCTCAAAATGTATCTAGGTGTGTGTGACCTATATTTCATGGTTTCAGTAATTTTACCTTATATCTTGAAGGCGCGAAACAGGCGAGCTATGCTGTCTGGCGACGGCTCTTCTTGATATTTGGTATGAAGCTCCACCTTTTAGACTTCCCTCAACATTATATACATTATAGCCCTGCGGCCAAAACTGGCCCTCCCCGGCACCCACTTGTTATACTATAGATCAGGTGAGCGATCGAGGGCCATCATGACCCTCTTGTTGTTGATTGTTACGGGTTCAGTACTTGTTTAAAGCATTGTTAGCTTAATGAGCTCATAAGTTGTCAAAATAATAACTGTTCTAATAAGTAAAATATCTAATAGAATTTTTGCTGAACAAATGTGAGCAGCTTTTGCATTTGCAAAAGCTGCTCACATTTTTGAGCAAAAATATAAGCATATTTGCCATATTAAATGATCAAAGTTTAAACACTATGTTAATTAATGACATCGTTAGTTTTAAACAGCCACAACCGATTGTTGTTTGCTATTTTTAAGAAAATACAGCTGTGACTTGACTTAGAATCTGTAGTTTATGTTGATTGTTATGTTTATTTGTTTGGATACCTATACATTATATTTTTGCAAGATATATGCAAAATTGTGCTTACAATAAATATTTTATATACATGTGCTCTTTGCTTTATATGTCATTCCATGAATAAAATTAAAGAAGTCCAACGTCTACAGCGTTTTCCAACGTCTACAGCGGAATGACAGGGCATGATCCGACAGATCTGCAATGTCAAGCCACAGGACACTGTCACCATCAGGTCCAGTGTGTTACTTGAGCTTCTTAGCATTGAGGACCTGGACCTCATCCTGAAAGAGAGAATGCTTCGCTGGTATGGACATGTGGAACGCTCCAACGGTGCAGTCAAGACTGCCTGTGACATACAGGTAGGTGGAAAGCGGGGGCCAGGAAGGCCCAAGATGACCTGGAAGCAGCTAACAGAAAGAGATTGCAGAGAATGGAAGCTCTCTGCTATCGATCCTCATGATAGACAAACCTGGAGATCTGGTGTAAGATCTGCCATGCATGCAGCAAGCCAGCTACCTAAAAAGGGGCCCACTTATGTGGATGTTGCCCCTGTACCTGCACGTTAATCAAAAATCCGTTGATGATGATGATGAAGTCCAAAGCCTTTATAAGGCACGAGCAAATACATGTGCTGTTAGCTTTATATGTCATTCCATGAATAAAATTAAAGAAGACCAAAGCCTTTATAAGGCATGAGCAAATACATGTGCTGTTTGCTTTATGTCATTCCATGAATAAAATTGAAGAAGACTTAAATAGAAGTGGAGGCAATGATCAGGAATCGATACAATTAACCCACATCTCCCACCAGAGACACCAAAGGGAAAGAAACACAAACATGATACAACAGACTCCAATGGAAACATCAACAGCGGAAAGCTTTCCCGCAAAATGGCCAATAGGCTATCCAAAATAAAATAAGCGACACAAACACCCAAAGACAAACCATAACAAAAATAAACTGCGACAGAAGAACCGCCTTGGAACGGTCCGCCTTTATAAGGCATGAAATGTAGAAGCCGTCAGAAGGTCGTCCAGCTGACCAAACGAGGGCAAAACCATGTTTTCCGGAACTCCCAATACCCCCACCAATCCCTTTACATACCAAAAACAAACATAACCTCAATCAATAGGGCTTGAAAAAAATAAGGGCGAAACGACCCACCTAATCAGGGCGAAACGACCCACGGGCGAAACGACTCGGGGCGAAACGACCCATGGGCGAAACGACTCACGGGCGAAATGACCCGAGACCTATTCAGCAATACCCCTCCAATGCCCATGTTTTGGATTTTAACAGCCCAGTTATTTAGGTCATATCAAGATGATCAGTTTACCTATCTACACTTTTCCTGGGCAAGCTTATACTTAAGTGGTTAACCAGTACAGTGCACATTCTTTCTCCAAAAACTGACAACTGCCCTTCATTAATCAGCAGAATATAATGACTGGAGAAAAGAATGCATGATCAATCTCCACGAAAGAATGTTGCCGACCACGGCAGGTATCAAAATTGCGTCCTGATCACCAGTCAGATGTTCATCCGACTAGCTGAGCTGAGGCCGATCCCCATGCCAATGATCTCAATGTGCAGATCACAGACTTATCTTGTTTGGTGACTGATGCTTTGTCTCTGGTCCGGCCCACCGGAGTCCAACTGTGGGTTTTCTTTTGCTCCAGCATTTCAGTATCTTTCATGCTGTCCAGTCCTAATCCTTGTTTCATCTCAATTCGTTTGATTTTTATATTCTCGGAGATGTTGAACTGATGTAGAAAATCCTTCATGCTGACTGAAAAAATTTGTCTTAACTGTGACAGAACCAAGGCGAGGATTGTGGCCACGTAAAATCCTCTTAACCCTTATCTTGCTGTTCACGACAACCCCTATCTTTGCAAACAGTGTAGAAGAAGCCATCTGATCAGGATCTACACTGTTTGGCATTCAGTTTATGAATTTGTAGCAATAAATTGCATCAAGTAATTTGATTGGCTGATAGACAGAAATGGGTGTGGCTTAAATGAATAATCAGCAAGATAAGGGTTAAGCCACCAGTAAAATCTTACTGACCGTTTGAAGGCGGTTCTGTCATGGTTTTAATTGTTATAGTTTGTCTTTTCTTGTGTGTATTGCGAATGTTCAGATGTGAGCGAGTAGCAGTAATAGCACGGCTGGTAAACTCGTAAGGGGTAACCGTCGGTTATGCACTCAAAATCCTTACGAGAACTTCTGGTTATGACTTCCGAGACCACAAATATGTCAACTAACAGGTGAGTGTTCTTGATATATGATTTTTAGTCATTTTTGCAAACATATTTTGAGAAATCGGGCAATGCTATTCTCAACAACTTTCATTTCTGCATCAGAAAAGATGGGTGTGGACATGAAAAGGCAAGCGGTCGATTTTTAATTTAATTTCTCCCTGAGGAAGGTAGTCAGATACTCCTGTTTTGACATGTTTTCTAGTGTCGAATGAAGGCATTTTCAGCTACCAGGACGATGCGAAACTAATCCAACATGCCAAATAACACGTAATTCAAACCACTTTCATGTTGAAATACATGTTGCAAAATTTCCGCAGAATTTGTTCCAGGAGCTTTAATATTTGTGTCGATTATGACTTACGAGACCCATTACCCTTTACGGGAGCATTACCCCTTACGGGGACAAAAAAAAAGCCAACTAATTGTTGTCTGATTGAAATGCGTTTCTTCATTCAATAATTCACACAAACGGTTCATCAAAGCCCTGAAGACATTGCAGTTGCTATGTACGACTGATAATACTGTTAACTTTATTCGTGCCCTCGTATGAATTGCTCGTACGTATCCAAATTCATGTACTCGAACGAATTGCTGAAAACCTGATATTGCTTTAATTTCAAGGCATTTATCTGATATGTACGGAACCTGGGAAGGGACATGATATTTAGCTCACCTGAGCCGTAGGCTCATTGGTGAGCTTATAGGGTGGTCATGCTGTCTGTCTGTCTGTCTGTATGTATGTATGTATGTATGTATGTATGTATGTATGTATGTCAACATTTTCAAACATCTTCTCCTCTGGAACCGCTGGGCGGACTGAAGCCAAATTTCATTTGGGGCCTCAGTGGGATGGGGGAACGAAAGTTTGTTCGCGGGGTCCAGGTCACATGACCAAGATGGCCACCATGCCCATATATGGTAAAAACCCTTCAAAAATCTTCTTCTCCGGAACCGCTGGTCCGATTTTCGCCAAACTTGGTATGTGGCCTTGGGTACTCGGGCTTATCGTAGTTTGTTCAAATAATGGCCCTTGGATGACCTTGACCTATTTTATGCCAAGGTCAAATTTGGTAATATAGGCTTTTGAATGGCAAAAAGTGAAAACGGTGGATTTTTCGAAAACTGTTGCAGCCTTTGGCCTGAAAGTTGGTAGATGACATCAGCTAAATGAGTTAATAAGTATATATGAGATTTATAGGTCAAGGTCATTCCGTGACCTTGGGTCAAGTTTTTTAATATGTTAAACTTTAAACTTATTTTTCAGGGAAACTACTTGGTCAATATTGACCAAATTTCATATGCAAGCTTTATGGGAGAAGGACATGTAAATTAAGTTGATGATGTTGGGTCACATAACCAAGATGGCCGCCATGCCCATATATGGTTAAAACCCTTCAAAAATCTTCTTCTCTGAAACTATTGGACGGATTTTCATGAAACTTGGTATGTAGCATCTGGGACGCGGGCCCATCATAAATTCTTAAAATGGTGACCCTCGGATGACCTTAACCTATTTTATGCCAGGGTAAAATTTAGTCACGTATGCATTTGTATGGGAAAAAGTGAAAATGCATTATATCTAACAAACCGTTCAATATTCCACCACTAAATCATATATATTCTTGTTCCTTAAGATAGGGCGCATTTATTGACATGGGGTCCACCAAGTCCCTTAAAAAAACCTTCAAAAATCTTCTTCTCCGGAACCGCTGGGCCGATTTCCACCAAACATGGTATGTAGCCTCGGGACTCGGGCCCATCATAGTTTGTTCAAAGAATTGCCCTGGGATGACCTTGACCTATTTTATGCCAAGGTCAAATTTGGTCACATTGGTATTTGTATGGGAAAAAGTCTAAATGGCTGATATCTTGCAAATGGTTGAGAATACCACCTTTAAACCATATGTATATTCTTGTTCCTTGTGATTAAGCATGTTTAATGACATGAACCTTGGGAGTCTAGGGGGTCCCCCGGGGACATGCCCCACCCCCTTCATTTCAAAAAGTGCCCAATATCTTGGAAACTGTTCAGATCCCCACCCATAAACAATATATATTCTAAGGGGCTTTTAGTGACATGCATCTTGAGACCCTGGGGGCATGCCCCACCCCTGCATTACATAAAACGCATAAAATCTGAGAAACTGTTCAGATCCCCTCCCATAAATCATATATTTTCTTGTTTCTTGTGATAAGGGGCATTTAGTTACATGGATCTTTGAACACCATAGGTTAAATTGGGGGCCGACACCCCCTTTAGAAATGGTTAAGCTCTCCACCCATTAACCATATATTTTCTTGTTCCTGACCTTTTAGCTCATCTTAGGCTTTATCTTGGCTAAATATAACTGAAAATTCAAACTCAAAAGTTTTCCAACTGATCTTCAAGAGTCAGGAATGTGATTAAGGACCACTTGGTCATACAGCCAGATGCATTTAGTGACATGGACCTTAATTTGGGCCCCTGGGGGCATGCCCTACCCACATCATTTAATAAAATGCGTAATATTTCCCCACCCATTAACCATAATTTTATATATTCTTTCTCTATATACTAATGTGGACATTTTCTCTTTTGATAATGGGTTTTCAGAAAAAACTCAATAAAAATTACATCAGGATTAAGAACAAGGTTTAAAACAACTAGCGTTGCAATAATTTAGAAAATCTGTTGACAAATAAGGATTTTATAACCAAAAACACATTTGAATAGGGAAATTTCCATTGTTAAATTGCTAGCAAGGGAGGTAAATATTTCCCCGCAAACTTTCAATTTCTTCATACACTGTTACTAAATTACTGAAATAATCATAAATGATGCAAAACACACCATGAAGGTCAAAACATTTAAATCGAGGCCAAAAAGATTCCAGAATCAAAACTTTATGATCATGGATTATCTCCCCTTTCAATGTAAAATCTCTATTCAAATCTTATTTTGGTCATAATTTTTTTAATAGTGAACCGATTTTCAAACTTTTTGTGGCACATGTTTCAAGAAATTTATAAGCAACTTTTGCTAAAGAAATAATCAATCTCCTTGTCTTTGTTTACTATAACGAATCTCCGAAATATCATTATCAGAGGACAAAAACAGAACATTAAAACACGTTTGGTGACATGGATCTTAGATCCATAAGAGGTCTAGAGGGACCTTGGGTGCATGTCCCTTAGCCCTTTAGACCTAAGGCTGTCAGGTGAGCGTCTTCAGGACCAATGGTCCTCTGTTTTTTTTTTTATTTTATAAGTTGTGCGCACAAGATAATATCTTGTGTGGACAAGATATTATCTTGTGCGGACAAGATATTATCTTGTGCGGACAAGATATTATCTTGTGTGGACACCATATTATCTTGTGCGAACAAGATATTATCTTGTGCGGACAAGATAATATCTTGTCCGCACAATATAATATCTTGTCCGCACAAGATATTATCTTGTGCGAACAACATATTATCTTGTGCAGACAAGATATTATCTTGTCCGCACAAGATATTTAAGTTGTGCGAACAAGATATTATCTTGTGCGCACAAGATGATATCTTGTCTGCACAACATAGATCTTGTGCGCACAAGATATTATCTTGTACGCACAAGATATTATCTTGTCCGCACAAGATAATATCTTGTCCGCACAAGATAATATCTTGTCTGCACAAGATAATATCTTGTCCACACAACATCCCAAGATCTATGTTGTGCAAACAAGATATGTTGTGCGAACATGATAATATCTTGTCCGAACAAGATAATATCTTGTCCGCTCAAGATATTATCTTGTTCGCACAACATAATAAAAATAAAAAATCATGTCCCTTTCCGGGTTCTGTAGATATGCTGGTACAGTAGAATAAATTTCATATTAGATACGCATTTTACTATACGCCCCCGCCCATCAGGGCTTGGAATGCTTCTGTGCAGGGCTGAAACCGACCGAACTTGAGTACTGGTAAACCGTTTAGGTCTAAGCCTGCCCAGGAAAACTGCTGCGAGTGGGAACGCTCCTTAAACATCCTAACCCATCAGTGCAACATCAGCAAAGCTGCTCCGATTAAGTTTGTACATCATCAGTAATGACTAAAAATGATCCGACATGCTAGTATTGGGACTGACACCGTAAGGGGTAATGCTCTCGTAAGGGGTAATGGGACCTCATAAGTCATAATCGACACAAATATTAAAGCTCCTGGAAAAAAATTCTGCGGAAATTTCGCAAATTATATCCCATGCTAAATGGAACTGCCTATTTAAGCAGTTTCTAGACAGTTACTTAGCAGTTAGAGGCAGTGTCTGGCAGTTTCTTCACAGTTTTGGACAGTAAGGCTACAAGCAGTTTACAGAAACTGCAAATAACTGATAATTCTATGCAACTGAAAGCAGTTTTCCTAAGCAGTATTTTCACTTCGCTAACAGTTCACAAATAACTGTTGATTCTGTACAATTGAAAGCAGTTTCTCTAAGCAGTTATTTCCATTCACTAACAGTTCATCTTTATGACACTGACTTTTAAACTTTCTCCTAAGAACTAATTGGAAATTTTCTAAGTCCGAGCTATGGAAAAAATGTTCAAAAATGCCAAAATTGTAACTATTCAACTTTAACACCACATTATGGGTATCATAATGACCACAATTTCATGAATAAGCCGAAAAATATGCTTCCCCACAAAAAAAAAAAAAAAAATGGGAGTGGGAGGCAAAGTCGCTGTTAGCACCAGATGGGGTATATAATTTTGGTCTTGGGAGCAGTTGTGTACCCTTAGCATAATTATAAAAAGGCTGAGAATGCTAGGAGGAAATATTTAGCCTACAGTCCATCCCGAATCTCCAAAAAATTGAGGACTCGAGTACATACAATCTCGATCATGACATCTCGATCTCCAGACCATGACCTTGCCTCAGGGGCAGACCCACGGGCGGGGGGGGGGGGGGGTGTTGTTGTTGAGAAAGAACTTAATGTTCTTAAGCTATATACACACCAAATATCAAAGTTATCCCTTAAAGGGTTTTACTGTTACCCAAGTTTTTAAAAATATTGACGCCATCGCAACCTGCACAGTGATATGTATGTTGATCTGCCCGATGCTTCCACGCAGAGCTAAATCCGGCCCGCACACTAGTACTGGTAAACCGCTTAGAGGATCTAAGCCTTCCAGGAACCATGGTGCGAGGCTGACCGTCCATGCTAATAAACCCTATTGGTTTCATTGGGCGACAGGGCTTGAGATGTCATTTCATCTCAATGTCGGGAAAAAGTCCCACAAATTGGAAGCAACGTCTCCAAAATGACCTTTACAGTGTTGAACTTGACGGGGACGTTAAACCTCAAATCAAACAAAATGTTGATCTGCTCTGCAAATATACTCGAGAAAAAACAAGTATATTTTTTACAGTATTTCATCAACATGGTCAAATTGGTAATTTCTCTTACATTTTATCATTTACATGACATTGTACATTTGCAGCTCAATTCACAAAAAAGGATTATTTGAAATTTCAAATACCACCCTTAGCTAAATAGACTGCTAAAAACTGCAGTCTTTTTGCAGAGAAAATGCAGTTTATTGTAAAAAATGCAGAAGAAACAGTTAAAAAGCAGTTTTTTTCTACTTGGACCAAAAGCAGTTTTAAAATGTCCTGTAAAATAAAAAAGTTTTAATTAACTGCATTAAACTGCAATTATATATGAGGCAAAAATGCAGTTTTATCCAGTGTATTTGCAGTTTTATTTTACTGCTTTCAAATGTCATTTGAAGAAGCAGTTAAATGCAATTTATTTCAAAAGAAAGCTTTAAAGTACAAATGCAATCTAAAAAAAGGTCACAACTGCAAAGCAGTTCTAAATAACTGCATACAGAGTGCATATAAAATAGATGATGTATGGGTTCAGACATAATTGTGGAACATGACTGTTTTCTCCACGATCATGTTAACACATCATGTTCAAGACTGGAACATGAACATGTAAATCAAAATTATTTGATTATGGAATTGGGGCGGGGGAAGACTCTCAGATGGATAGATTCCTTCCTTTGCCACTGAAAACAGCGTGTTGTTGTTAATGCTGAATCTTCAGTATGGTCTCCAGTTTTATCTGGGGTCCCGCAGGGGACTGTTCTTAGTCCTCTGCTGTTCTCCCTGTACATTAACGATATTTCCACTGACATTGACTCAGAAATAAGGCTGTTCGCAGATTTTTTTTGCAATCTGGAAATTAGAGATACAGAGGACTCAATGAAACGTCAGAAGGATATAGATAGATTAGGATGTTGGGCACGAAAATGGGGCATGAGATTTCAGCCTGTTAGATGCAATATTATGCAAATAACTAGGAAGAGAACAAATAAAATTGAGGCTCCATACACCTTAGAGGGAACGGTGCTCAAAAATGTGAATTCCATTAAATACCTTGGTGTGACAATCACAAACGATTTGAGATGGAACACACACATTAGCAACATGTGTACTAAGACGAATAGAACACTTGGTTTCCTGAGGAAAAATCTTCATCAGTGTCCTCAGGATGCAGATTATTAATAAATAGCGACTTCCCCGACCCCGCCCACATCCCCCTCCCCCTCCCCCAACACACACACACAAAGAGCCTTCTTACACCTTGGAGGATACGGTCCTCGAGAACTTGGATTCCATCAAATACCTAGGTATATGACATATTAGCAACATATGTGCTAAACAAACAACGCTTAAATTGGTTTCCTTAATTAGGCGAAATCTTAATCAGTGTCCTTATGACATAAAAGTAAACGAGGTAGCATGTAAATGACTTGTTGCCCAATCTTGGAATCTCGTAGTTGTATCTGGGACCTCCAAGTAGTGGTCCTTCAAGAAGAAATTGAAAATGTACAGAGTAGGAAAAATGCTTCTTACACCTTTATATATATTTATCTTCATTGCAAAAACTGACGCTTACAAAGGTTCCGCTTTCCCCCTGCCCGATTTGAGCATTTCCCCGACAGAAGGTGCAGAGAATAGTGTAGCTATTACCTTTTTAATGAGAGCTAGGAACTTAAATTACTTTCCGCATTATCACAGGTCCCGGTGAATTAATGTCTCATGCCGTGTTATCAGTGACATTCTGATTCTAATGAGATATTAGGCCTTCAGTGAAACTGAGTTCCTGAAATAGAGGGGACTGAACATGCCCCTGAGGACCATTTTGAGTTCAACAATTGAAACACACAAGTTTGAAAACTGTATGTCATAGCCCCAAATTTCATAACAAATTGTCCAGTGGTCAGTCAGCGAGAACTCGTCTGTATAAATTTGAGAAGAATAAGAAAAAAAGAAGACGACGTGGGAAAAAAACCCGGATAACAATAAAATTTATATTGTTTTTATTGAACAACAACAAAATGACAAATTTGATACATATTCCATTGTTAATGAAACGTCAGAAGGATATAGATAGATTAGGATGTTGGGCACGAAAATGGGGCATGAGATTTCAGCCAGTTAGATGCAATATTATGCAAATAACTAGGAAGAGAACAAATAAAATTGAGGCTCCATACACCTTAGAGGGAACGGTGCTCAAAAATGTGAATTTCATTAAATACCTTGGTGTGACAATCACAAAAGATTTGAGATGGAACACACACATTAGCAACATGTGTACTAAGACGAATAGAACACTTGGTTTCCTGAGGAAAAATCTTCATCAGTTTCTTCAGGATGCAGATTATTAATAAATAGCGACTTCCCCGACCCCGCCCACACCCCCCTCCCCCTCCCCCAACACAGACACAAAAAAGAGCCTTCTTACACCTAGGAGGATACGGTCCTCGAGAACTTGGATTCCATCAAATACCTAGGTATATGACATATTAGCAACATATGTGCTAAGCAAACAACGCTTAAATTGGTTTCCTTAATTAGGCGAAATCTTAATCAGTGTCCTTATGACATAAAAGTAAACGAGGTAGCATGTAAATGACTTGTTGCCCAATCTTGGAATCTCGTAGTTGTATCTGGGACCTCCAAGTAGTGGTCCTTCAAGAAGAAATTGAAAATGTACAGAGTAGGAAAAATGCTTCTTACACCTTTATATATATTTATCTTCATTGTAAAAACTGACGCTTACAAAGGTTCCGCTTTCCCCCTGCCCGATTTGAGCATTTCCACGACAGAATGTGCAGAGAATAGTGTAGCTATTACCTCTTTAATGAGAGCTAGGAACTTAAATTACTTTCCGCATTATCACAGGTCCCGGTGAATTAATGTCTCATGCCGTGTTATGTGACATTCTGATTCTAATGAGATATTAGGCCTTCAGTGAAAATGAGTTCCTGAAATAGAGGGGACTGAACATGCCCCCGAGGACCATTTTGAGTTCAACAATTGAAACACACGAGTTTGAAAACTGTATGCCATAGCCCCAAATTTCATAACAAATTGTCCAGTGGTCAGTCAGCGAGAACTCGTCTGTATAAATTTGAGCAGAAATAAGAAACAAGAGGACCAAGCTAGCTTGGTCCTGTATCGCTCACCTGAGCGAACAGATTCAAAGTTTAAGGAAGTGCCAACCTTTACTGAAGGCTTTATGGGAGGACATGGTGAGGACAGGGTAAGCATTTTCTGAAAATCAAGTAGAATTTAACTCTATGATAAACAGGCTGACCTCACCGGTTTTCAAACTCATTCAAGCGTTTATTCCTGACTTGCTAAGAAGATCTGATCTAAACTGAAGTGGCTATGGTGATGACAAGTTCAAAAACAAGAGTTTTCAAACTCCTCCAAGCTTTCTGCCTGACTTCCTTGTTTGTAAGTTTCATGAAGATCCGTTCAAAACTAAAGGGGCAGCAGTTATAACAATGTCGAAAATAGGCATTTTCAGCAATCAAAGGCACGTCACTCTATGATAAATGTGCCGACTTGGCCGGTATTCGAACTCACCTGAGGTTTTATTCCCAGCCACCTTACATGTAAGTTTCAGAAAGATCCGATCAGACTTGGCCAGTATTCAAACTCATCCAAGATTTTATTCCCAGCCACCTCACATATAAGTTTCAGAAAGATCCGATCAAAACTGAAGGGGCTACGTGATGACAAGGTCAAAATTTGGCATTTTTAGCAATCACAGGGATGTTACTCTAAAATAAATGAGCCGACCTGGCCAGTTTTCGAACTCATCCGAGGTTTCATCCCCAGCCACCTTACATATAAGTTTCAGAAAAATCCGTTCAAAACTGAAGGGGCTACGGTAATGACAAGGTCAAAAATCAACATTTTCAGCCATCAAAGGGACCTAAATCTATGATAAATAAGCCACCTTTGCCGGTATGCGAACTCATCCGAGGCTTTATCCCCAGCCACCTTGCATATAAGTTTCAGAAAGATCCGATCAAAACTGAAAGGGCTACGGTGATGACAAGGTCAAAAATCGGCATTTTCAGCAATCAAAGGGGCAGACGTCTACGATAAATGGGCTGACTTGGCCTGTTTTCGAACTCATCCAAGATTTTATCCCCAGCCACCTTGCATATAAGTTTCAGAAAGATCCGGTCAAAACTGAAGGGGCTACAGTGATGACAAGGTCAAAAATCGGCATTTTCAGCAATCAAAGGGACGTAAATCAATGATAAATGGGCCAACTTGGCCGGTATTCAAACTCATCCTAGGTTTTATCTCCAGTCACCTTACATATAGGTTTCAGAAAGATTCGATCAAAACAGAAGGGGCTACGGTGGTGACAAGGTAGAAAATCGACATTTTCAGCCATCAAAGGGACATAACTATATAGATAATGGGGCAACTTGGCCGGTTTTCGAACTCATCCGAGGTTTTATCCCCAGCCACCTTACATATAAGTTTCAGAAAGATCCGATCAAAACTGAAGGGGCTACAGTGTTGACAATGTCAAAAATCAACATTTTCAGCAATCAAAGGGACCTAACTCTATGATAAATAGGCCACCTTTGCCGGTATGCGAACTCATCCGAGGCTTTATCCCCAGCCACCTTGCATATAAGTTTCAGAAAGATCCGATCAAAACTGAAAGGGCTACGGTGATGACAAGGTCAAAAATCGGCATTTTCAGCAATCAAAGGGACGTTACTCTGTGATAAATGGACCAACTCGGCTGGTTTTCGAACTCATCCGATATTTTATCCCCAGCCACTTTACATATAAGTTTCAGAAAGATTCGATAAAATTGAAAGGGCTACAGTGATGACAAGGTCAAAAATCAGAATTTTCAGCAATCAAAGGGACGTTACTCTACGATAAAAGGGCCGACTTGGTCGGTTTTCAAACTCATCCAACATTTATCCACGGCCACCATACATATAAGTTTCAGAAAGATCCGATCAAAACTGAAGGGGCTACGGTGATGACAAGGTCAAAAATCGGCATTTTCAGCAATCAAAGGGACGTAACTCTATGATAAATCGGCGGACTTGGCCGGTTTTCGAACTCATCCAAGGCTTTATCCCCAGCCACATTACATATAAGTTTCAGAAAGATCCGATCAAAACTGAAGGGGCTACGGTGATGACAAGGTCGAAAATGGGCATTTTCAGCAATCAAAGGGACGTAACTCTATGATAAATGGGCCGACTTGGCCAGTTTTCGAACTCATCCGAGTTTTCATCCCCAGTCACCTTACATATAAGTTTCAGAAAGATCCGATCAAAACTGAAGGGGCTACGGTGATGACAAGGTCGAAAATGGGCATTTTCAGCAATCAAAGGGACGTAACTCTATGATAAATGGGCCGACTTGGCCTGTTTTCGAACTCATCCGAGTTTTTATCCCCAGTCACCTTACATATAAGTTTCAGAAAGATCCGATCAAAACTGAAGGCGCTACGGTGATGACAAGCATTTTCCTATAGTAAGTATATGGGACCTTGTGGTTGCCATAGGAACCAAAAGTTTTAGAGCGATTTCAAAAAAAAGTTTATGTCATCAATGCCCCACCAGAGGCATGCTACAGGTGAGAAATGATTGAGATCAGCCTGTAGGATACAGAGATACAGCTGCTCAAAAGTGTGGACGGACGACGGACGGACGGACGACGGAGGACCCACTATACTATAAGCTCCCCTGGAGCCTTCGGCCCAGGTGAGCTAAAAAAGAAGACGTGGGAAAAAAAACTTTCAAATTCTCACTTCGTTTATGCATAGACAATCGGACGACTTCTTGTTTCCCTCGTATTGTCTTCGTGAGACGTAAAATGCCCGAGAGCACCGATGATCACACGAAGAAAAGACGAAGATGACACGATTTGACAAGATGCCCTCACGATGGCCTTACGAAGGGCAAGATGGACAAACGAATTCAACACGAAAATGAACCTTCGCAATGTCTTCGGGCAATTTTTTGGCATGCCAAAGATTTTGCCGCCGCTCACGAAGTTGCTGCCGGAGCCTCAGAAAATCCACCGGCGATCATACGATGGCTTAAGATGTCCTCACGAATGGCCCGATGTTTTCACGATCAGAGCCGAATTAGAACATTTCCTTTATCGTGTTTCCATCTTGTGTCAATTTCGGGACAGTGTGACGCCTGCATTAGGACACTTGCCGATTTACGTGTGTTTCGGCGATTCCGTATTTTTGTGGGTTCCGGTATTCCGTGTCACTTCCTCTGTCGTCTGAAGCAGAAACGCCGCGAGAATTTTAAAAAAAATCGACGGCATTTTACTCATTTTTGGGGATGGGAAGAACTATTTTAGGTTAGATAAACATAATATACATCAATTATCAATAAATGCTGCGATGGTACATCAGCGTTTTTGTGGAAAAATAAAGAAATGAGCAAATACTACGGCACAGCTTGTTGGAATGGGACGTTTCGGCCTCGAGTCGTTTCGGCCTTTATTTTGAGTTTCAATGTTTTGTCGTTTCGGCCTATTTCGAAGGGTCCTTTTCGGCTCTGTGTCATTTCGTCCGATACATCATTAAATGAATTTTGAAATAAAACTGTGTCTTTGTGAAAGAACTGGACGGGTGGGAGAGGATTTGGGGAGAGAGATCAGTCATCACTAAATATTTTCTATTGATACAGGACAGCTGTCAGACAGACTGAATTTTTTGCAGGACTGAAAAGTAGAAGTAAAACAAAGATCAGGAATTGATACAATTAACTTACTCCACCCATAAAAGAATCAGAATCAGAATTGTTACTGGTGACACGTCAAATGACATTCATACACCAGGACCTGTGATGTGGGAAGTTAGTCCCTAGCTCTAACCAAAGAGGTAAATTTAGCTACACAATCATCAGCACCTTCAGCTGTCGAAATAATCGAATCGGGAAGGGCATTCCAATCTCTAATGGTTCTGGGGAAGAACGACTCTTTATAAATGTCAGTTCTTGCGCTAAGGGTCTGAAACGCCAACGAATGGTGATTTCTACAGTGTCTAGCTGGGGGAACAAGGTCATCTGTTGGAATGCTGGCAGCACCCTTTAGACCTTTGTATAAAAGGATTAGCCTACTGTCTTTTCTCCTTTTCTTGAGAGACTCCCATTTTAATTTTCCAAGTATTCCAGTCATGCTCCCAGTTTCAAAGCAGTAATTGCCTGTTACAAATCTAGCAGCTCTATTCTGGACTTTCTCAATTTCATCATTAAGGACCACTCCACTGGGGTCCCAGATACAACTACCATATTCCAAGGTTGGGCGAACAAGACCTTTATATGCTGCGTCTTTTACATCCTGAGGGCACTGATGAAGATTTCGCCTCAGGAAACCAAGCGTTCTGTTTGCCTTAGTACACATGTTGCTAATATGAGTATTCCATCTCAAGTTGTGTGAGATTGTCACTCCAAGGTATTTAATGGAGTCTACATTCTCGAGGACCGTTCCCTCTAAGGTGTAAGAAGCCTCAACTTTATTAGATCTCTTCCTAGTTATCTGCATAATATTGCATTTAACTGGCTGAAATCTCATGCCCCATTTACGTGCCCAACATCCTAATCTATCTATGTCAGCCTGAAGTTTCAATGAGTCATCTGTATCTCTAATTTCCCGGTAACAAACACAGTCATCTGCGAACAGTCTTATTTCTGAGTCAATGTCAGTGGAAATATCATTGATGTACAGGGAGAACAAAAGTGGACCAAGAACGGTCCCTTGCGGGACTCCAGACAAAACTGAGGCCCACTCCGAAGATTCACCATTAACAACAACCCGCTGTTTTCTGTAGCAAAGAAAGGAATCTATCCATTTGAGGGTCTTTCCCCCAATTCCATAACCAAATAACTTAGATTTAAGTAGTTCATGAGGAGGGGTGTCAAAGGCCTTCTCGAAGTCAAGAATAAATGTGTCCACCTGTCCCCCTTTGTCCAAGATTTTTGCCCAGTCATTAATAACTGTGCTTAGCTGAGTTTCACAACTGTGCCTTTTCCTAAATGCATGTTGCCTGTCTGACAAAAGTTTATGCTCGTCCAAGTGGGCCATGATGTTTGAGCAGACTATATGTTCCAGCAATTTACACAGAACACAAGTCAGAGACACATGGCGATAATTACGGGCAAGAGCCCTATCTCCTTTTTTGAAGAGTGGACAAATGTTTGCTAAGAGCCATTCTTTGGGGATTTCACCCGTATCAAGAGACTGTTGAAACAAGTGTGCGAAAACTGGACCCAACTCATTTGCTAGTTCCTTCAGGACTCTGGGATGAAGCTCATCGGGTCCTAAGGCCTTACTGGGGTTTAAGCCTTGAAGTAATTTGATCACTCCTGCAGCTGTCACAACAATATTATCCATGAATGGGGCCGATCTTCCAGTCAATGGAACCTCCGTGAATTCAGTTTTATTAAATGCATCATTGAATTGACCAACTAGTTCCTCTGCCCTTTCAGAGTCTGATTCAGCAACCCCGTCCCCTCCTCTTTTATTAAGGGGCGGGATACCTTGCCTGTCTTTCTTCTGGCTATTAATATATCTGTAGAAGTCTCTGGGATTTGCCTTTACATCACCTACCAAGTTATTCACATACAAATCATGCTGATTTTTTATATCAGTCTTGATTTCACGTCTCAAGTTTTCAAATTTTGTCCGGAGTTTACCACTTCCCGTCTTTTTTGCCTTTGCATGAATCTTATTCCTTCTGCGAATTTTCCTTCTTATCTCTGGAGTGATCCAGGGAATAGAAGATACAGCCCTACTAGTTTTTGAGGGGATATGATTTTCGGCCGAAGTATGAATGAAAGAAGTTATCAAATCAAAATTCTCCTGTATAGACCGAGCATCTGAATGACCATTAAAGTAATTCTCCTTTGCAAATCTGAGTGCATCCTTGCTCATAGTTTCATAGTCACCTTTCTGATATGAGTACACCTTCCTCCGAGGTTTCTTTATTGGTGGGATGTGAATTTTTAAATATCCGGAGACAACATCGTGGTCACTTAGTTTATCTGGGGAATGAATGTCTTCGAATAGTCCTGGCAAAGTCGTAAGGATCAGATCCAATGTGTTCTTATCACGAGTGGGGAAGTTAACAATTTGTTCAAGGCCATGGTCGTTCATAATGTCAATCAATATTTGTCCTTCCGACTGACTCAGCATTGTGCCTTGTTTGCTGAGCCTGTCGGGCCAAGCAATGTCTCTGAAGTTGAGGTCACCTAGAACATGTACAGCCGGGAGTTTTTTACCCTTATGCTGCGATTTAATGCAATCCAGTTGGTCTTTAAACAACTGGAAGTTTTCGATTGTACCATTTGGTGGTCGATACCAACTTGCTACGAAGTGGGAAGTTTTATTTGCAAAAACCTTAACCCAGACCGATTCGGTGTCATTTTCAAGTTCCATGAAAGGCATGTGAGGGATGTCTCTATGAATGAGCAACATCACCCCACCGCCATGAGAGTTCCTATCTTTTCTGTACACACTGTACTCACAAGTTTCAGGGAAAAGCTCAGATGTAGTAATTGAACTGTCAATCTTTGTTTCCTGAATAGCAACAATATGAGGTTGAGTTGTATCGAGGAAAGCTAAAAGTTCAAGAATTTTCCCTCTAATTCCATTTATGTTTATACTGCAAAGTTTCAAACCTTTTACAAAATTTGACTTATTTTCATCAGCAGTTGAAGATTTGCCTCTCTTATCCTCTGACAGAGGTTCAAACCTGTTTGGCTTACTCAGTTCAACATATTCATCAAAGAAGGAGTCTGAAAAGTTACAGACCTCACATTTTGGACATATCCAGTGGCAGCTTGAATTTACCAAAGTGCCATATTCTGCATCTGAAATGAAGGAACAGTCAGTGTGTATCCACATTTCACATTGATCACACTGAACGGCTTTGTGGCCATTAAGGACAGCACCACTGCAAAGACCACAGTCAGCTTTGCAGTCTTTGCAATACCAAGTTCCAGCTCTAGATTCAATTTCTAACAATTGACTGTTATCCAAATCAGAACATGAGGAGTGAAAGCGCTTGTTACAGTCCTCACATTCTATCCATTTCTCGGAACCTTTGCAATATTTTTTGCAGAGTCCGCAGCGAAACCTTGGGCCGGGGTTAGTTTCAATGTCTCCGGCCAAGATTAGAAGTAAAGCCAAGTTTGTACCGCGCGAGGACTTGAAGTTTCGCAAGCCCTCTGAACACCTTCTGTTCCCATTCTTCCTTGTAAATGCCAAGTACTGGGAAATTCTACTACTACTCTCCTTAATTGTAATCTTGCACTCCTGATTTCCATCATCTGGATGCATTCTATAAGTTGTTTTCCAAAGAGTGCACCCAAGAATTAAGACCATGGGAAACAGGGAGACCTTCATTTTAATATACCGGGTAGTGATTTGATGATTTCTAATGACTTATTATGGGGTGTCAAGCAACAATCCTGATTCCGAGTTTGTCACAGCCAGCACACTGACAGCTACAAAGGACTATTCAGTATACTGGTCCAATTATATACAACTCAGCACACTCAAATATCTGACAACACACAGGCTCTCCAGAAAAATGAATGTGACAAGCGACCTAATTTTGATCCTAAGAATTTCAGCTCTAGGTTACCCCACCCAAAAGACACCAAAAGGAAAGAAATACAAACATTAAGCGACCAGACCATAATGGAAACCTAAACAAAGGAAGGCCATAAGGACAGTTACTTTCCCACAAAATGGCCATATGGCCATCCAAAACCAAAAGACACAAGTGATACATGTAACCGGGAAGAGCCAACGCACCAGTGACAGCTTCATCAACTTTAATATGAGCAACGATGATTCATGATTCTATACCTATAAAGATATATGAAAATACATCTTTAGAACATCAAAATCACAAATGATATGTAAAGTGAATATCTTTACAATACAAGGAAAATGGCGAAAGTGCAATGAAATCGACAATCTGACATTTACAAATAGTACACAAATATACCACACTCATTCATACAGCACACTGTTACATAACAATGGTACACAAATGGACAATGGATCAATGACATCTTCAAAATATACAAATTCCAGCCTTGTAAAAATACTGAAATCTATGTCATTGAGAAATACACTTATTAAACAATAAATTGCAGTGACTCACCTATAAAGATATATGAAAATACATCTTTAGAACATCAAAATCACAAATGATATGTAAAGTGAATATCTTTACAATACAAGGAAAATGGCGAAAGTGCAATGAAGCGGTACACTGCTTTATGGACAATGAATTTAAATGAGGGTTGATCAATAATTTCTGCTACAATAACTGGCAGAAATCATTAGACATTATCAAGGATGTAATTCGCCAAGTTTCAATGATTCTGATAAGCGTCAGACTGCAAAAGCATAATTTCGACCCTGTTACACATTTCCCCTCTCCGCGAAATGGCATCCTCGACATTAATAAATGTAAAAGTGTTAAGCGGGCCTCGCGATGGAAAAACGTGAAAACCAGAAGCGAAAAAAAAAATCATAGAAAAGTATTCCGCTCCTATCACTCGAACACACACACACATACACACAAAGATTGATGAAATGAAATGATAATGATGTAATGATATAAGATATTGGAGGTTTGGACTGATCCAAAGCAGGACGTGGGAGAAGATAATCATTTAGACCACAGTATCGATCGTGACATTCATTATTAAACAGTTCAAATGGTTCAATACGCACCTGTTTCAACTACCTCATGCAACTTTTTAAGATGGTTATAAGGTATCTGGACACTTTCTCTTTTCACTTGCAAGTGCTTTCTTATTATTCTGGTCCCTGCAACCTAATAGAGAAAAAATACACTTATCCAGTACTTCATAATATTAGGTTCTGTGGTGTATTCTTTGCTTCCAAAGGATAACTCTTTTATAGAACATATTTGAACTGTATCTACTTAAATTCTCCCTTTAAATGTGATCTAACTGTCAGTCCAAATATTTATGAACTATTTACATTGGATAGATGAAAAATGCAGCTGTCCACTTTTCCCTTAGATTTGTCAATTTGTATGAACATATCATTTGACGTTTTTCATTTGACCAGCAGGCACAGTAAATGCATTCTGCTGCATAATCCACTGGTCACTTTTCATCCAATCAGGAGGTCTTCTGTGTCTCTGTTGTCTTCTTGATACTTCTCGGGGTAAAGTGTTTTGTTCTCTCTGTTCTCTCTGACCTCTGCTTTCCCTTGACCTGATGTCTATCTGTCCAGGAGCACGACGCGCTGGTATATTATAATGTATCGCTCAGAAATATTATGGACGTCTTCTTTCTCTTCTTCTTCAGCTGAAGACTTCTAATGGTTTAACTGTTTGTGTTCTGTTTGACTTTCCTGTTGACTATGTCCATCTTGGCGTGTGTTTTGTCCTCCATCTGTATCTTGTCTTGCATATCCTCCTGGCTGGTTTCTACCACCTCTCCAGGGCCTACCGCCTCTACGTCTATTTCCAGCTTGAACATCTTTTCGAAGACCTTGTATTCCTTCTATCAACTGATCTAACTTAGAGCTTTCAATCTTTGCTTCTTGTTCTGTCTTTCTCTGTGATTGAGGTACTCCTGTGTGCTGTTGAGAAAGTCCGGAAACCCGTTTCATGTCGTACTCTTCTGCTCTAACAGCTCTTCTTAACAGATCAAAGTCTTCTGTAAATTCATACTTCACACGGGTCGCGTTCTTCAGACGCTCACTTCTTAATCCGGTCCAGAACTGCTCTTTCAACATGTTATTTCTGTCTTCGGCTTTAGCATAACCCTTTTCTGTTGCTTTCTGTAATATTTCTTCAAGACGAAGACCCCATGCTGTTACAGTTTCATTCTCATTCTGCATAGCTGTGTAGAATTCTTTCAATACACTTTGTCCTTTTGCAACATTTCCATAAACCCCTTCTAGTTTCTCCATCATGGCATCTACACTTGCTGTAAGATCCATTGAATATAAAGCTTTCTTTGCAGGATTGCGTAATGATTTACGAATTGCCTGTGCTATCATGGACTCTGAGTAATTCCCGGCCTTTCGTGTACAATTAACTTCGTATGTCCATTCTTCAAATGTTGCTTCTATTTTAGGTTTCGGTTCTTCTCCCGAAAATATTGTAAACTTGGGAAATAAATACTGTGTATCAAGAACAGTCTGTTTATGAACCATCTTATCTGTACTGCCGCCATCGTTTCTTGATGAAATACTTGGTATACTCTCCGGAACTTTTGAGTCAGCTTTATATTTCGTATTTATTTGTTGTTGGGTATCAATAGTACTTTCTCTTTCTTGCAACCTGTTTATGGATACTTTCCCTGAAAATTCTTTATGTCTCTGTATTTCATTCACTTCGTTTCTACGTCTTCCAAGCATTGTCTCCCTCTGCATTAATTCTTCATCTCGGATTTGAATAATCTCTTGTCTCTTTTTCAATGCTTCTTCTTTTTCAAGGAGATCCCGAGTACTATACTCTTGGTCTAATCTGCCTGTTTCTAGAGTTAACCGTTTCTCTCTTTCATCAAGTTCTATTTCTCTTCTTCTAATTTCTTCTTCCCATGCAATCAGACTTTCTACAACTCTCCTCCTTTTATCATCAAACTGATATGTTATATCCTCTTCGGTTTCCCTTAAAGGTGGTTCTCTGTGTCTATAACTCTCTCTCTCTGTTGTTGTGTTTGGTACCGCATGCTTTCGGCATGTGTTGTGTCTTCTGACGGAAGGTATTTATATCGTTCCTGTCTTTGTGTTTTGAAACCTTTTCCATCTATTGTAAAACCAGCTGGCATTTGCTTAAAGTCGCCTGGTTCTTCATATATTCCACCAGTCTGTTCCTTCTCTAATGAAGAAGGATAGTGATATTTCTGACTTTGCTGTGTGGACTCCGAGAAAACTGGAGTTTTGCATCTTACAGTTTCTTCTTCCTTTTCAGCTATTTGAAAACTGAGTTTTCTTCGGGTGCTTTCATTCATTCCATGACTTTCTGATTCTTTTGCTTCTCTGCTGGCGTCCAAAACATTAAGTCCCTGACGTCTCAAAGACATTAATCTTCTATCCATTTCCTCTATTTCTTTGAATGTACCACCATGGTCACTTTTCTCCAGTTGCACACCAGTTGCTTCGATAGTAACAAAGTCTTCCCGTGGCAGTTCCCCAGCTGTGAAATTAATTGCCTTTGGAATAGTTTGTCTTTGTACTACTCTATCAGCAGTTCTGCTGATCCCTATAGGCATTCTCCTTCTATAATCTTCAGGTGCAAATACGGAGTCCGCAGTACCTCTATGACTACGTATTTCTAAGGCATCTGGTTCGTCGTCATCTTCTATCTCCTGTTCTCTTTCTGGCTCTTGAATTTCGATCCTTGAAACTCTTTGAGCCGCATGTGCTTGTCTTAATTCCTCTTCATGTTGGACTTGTATTTCTCTAATATGTCTTTTTCTTGCCTCTTCATTTATTCTCATTTCCTGAACAAGCCTTTGATATTCTGCAGCTTGTTTGGTTCTCTCCCTTCTCAAAAGCCTTAATTCTCTTTCCACTTCGTCAGTATTGGAGTTAGCCATGATTATGGCTTAGAGATTTCTCTGATTCACTTCTGAAAATTTCTCTCCACTATGAAAAAACAAATTATCACAATTCTTACTCTTACCACAAAGAAGTGTTATTTTCCATTTGCAATATCAGTTAAACTGATTTCACCTTATCACACACTGAGAACTCCTCTCCAGTATAAATAAAATTTTATATTATTTATTCCTGGTAAGCGTGTAGTATATGAAAGTCACTCAATTAGTCTGTCTGTCAAATACATACACATTCCACAGCATTTCACAAAAGAAATCCAGAACATCAATTCTTTTTAAGCGTCCATATTTCGCTTGATCAGCTTAGAATATCTTACACACCATCTCATCACAAAATAATGCACATTCGGATGTTCTCCTGAATGAGTAACACTTTTTCTTAGATGGAATTATTCTAGTCTAGATTACATCACAAGCACGTTCCACTTCATGGATAATGCTCCTTAGTATTGAGTCAATTACCAATATTTCATCTGATTACACACACTTTCGGTCTCTTTCCAGCATGAATGATGTATTCAAGTTTAAATAACTTGCAATGTACCATAAATCTCACATTTTCACTTATGGGTATATCTCCTATACTATTGAAACGTTTCTGTGTGAATAAATTTCATTCACCACACGTTTCTATAATTCCTTTCTCTATTATTTCCTGTATGGTAAACAATACAGCACTCTAAAAAGAACTAACAGCTTTTCTAAAGTTTCTCTCCAGTATGAATAAGGCAACCGAGCATGAATGAAATGCAGTGCTCCGTTAATCTCAAATATTCACATAAGGTGTCCCACCTTTATTATTTATACTTTCTAATATGAACAGGTTTTAAACAAATTCCATATAGTTTTTAATTTTCTGTATGACTAACAATACAGCTCTTTAAATACAACAATGGAGTTTCACTTCTGTTCTCTACAGTATGAATGGCATAACCATTGTGAATAAGTTATCATCAGGTTTCTCTCATATGTAAATGGCGCTTTCCTTTATGAACGAGTTCAATGCCATTTCTTCATAAGTACTGTCTCCTGTATGACTAACTATATAGTACTTAATATGTCACAGGAAGAGTTTCGCTTCTGATTCTCTCCAGTATGAATTGTGTAAACCAGTATCACTAATCACAGTTTTTTTCATAAGATTGCTCGCCAGCATGAACACAGATTTTCAGTATGAATGTGAACTATTCACATAAGGTATCTCTCCAGTATGAATACCGTTTCGTATGTCTTTTCACATAAGGTATCTTTCCAGTATGAATACCATTTCTTACATATGGCTGATTCATATAAGGTATCTCTCCAATATGAAGACTGTTTAATGTGTGTATTCACATAAGGTATCTCTCCAATATAAAACCATAAATCTCAACTTTTCACATACGGTAACTCTCCAGTATGAATACCATTCCTTAGATATGGCTGATTCATAAGGTATGCTGGTTTATATAAGGTATCTCTCCAGTATGAATACCGTTTCGTATGTAGGAAACCATAAATCGCAACGTGTTCACATAAAGTATCTCTCCAGTATGAATACCGTTTCGTGTGTCAACTATTCACGTAAAGTATAAGTATGATGCCAAGTGTCAACCCACATACGGTTTCTCTCCGATATGAATACCGTTTCTCACATTGGTTCCCTTTGGCTAGAATGAACTATTTCACGTAAGGTTTCTCTCCTATGTTAATGGTGCACAAGGTCTATCTCCTGCATGTATAATAATACAGTGCCGTTAGGTCTATCTCTTGCATGTATAATAATACAGTACCATAAGGTCTATCTCCTGCATGTATAATAATACAGTGCCATAAGGTCTATCTCCTGCATGTATGATAATACAGTGCCATAAGGTCTATCTCCTGCATGTATAATAATACAGTGCCATAAGGTCTATCTCCTGCATGTATGATAATACAGTGCCATAAGGTCTATCTCCTGCATGTATGATAACACAGTGCCATGTATGTATTTGTACTTTTACTACACTATCTCTCCAGTATGACTCAGTCGGATGCGCATCCGACCGGCGACCAGGAGGGCGAGGGTTTGACTCCCGCTGGGATCGGCAACATTCCTTCGCGGAGACTGATCATGAAATCTTTTCTATGGTCATTCCCCCTCCTCTACTGATTCAAGAAGGGCAGCTGTCAGCCTCCGGCGAAAGAATGTGCACCGCACTGGCCAACCGCCTACGTATAAGCCTGCCCAGGAAAGTGCTGATTGGTAAACTGACCGGCTCAAAAATAACCTAAATAATGTTAACTGGGCCGTAAAACTCCAATACAAACAAACAAAACTCTCAGGTATGAATGAGGTAACCCTGTTTAAATAATACCTCCTGTGTGGAGGACTCTGATGGGCCCATAGACAGTTATCACGTATCTCCTGTGTAAATAAAATATAAGACTTCTAATGAAAACAAAACTATACAGTTTTGCTACAGGTTCTCTCCAGTATGGTCAAAATCTTAGCACCTGAAAAGAAAAGGGTTGTCTTCAGTATAAGATAACTGGTTGTCCTTCAATTCTTGACATTATCTGAAACAAACATATTCTTACCCATTTTAAAGACTGCAAATGCAGCATGTACATGAATATAGCTTGTTTGCATATAACAATGATGTTTTTTTTTTTTTTTTTTTACCAACAAAATAGCCAATGCTGTCCAAATATCTGTGTAACAAAAGAACTCCAACAGAAGCCCTATTTTTTTTTCTAGTAGCACCCACCCATGTACCCTTGACATGTAAAACAATGACAGCACACCTGTATCAATTGTCTCAAGAGGTAGGCTGAAAACATAAACAAGTTCTGAACGGGGAAACTTAGACTCAATTCCCAAATTCCTGTACTGTCAGAAGTGTAGGCCGTCTGATCTGGGTTCACACTGTTTGCCAAGAGCAAACACACAACTCCATTATAAATTCTCTAAGAATTCCGAGGCCATTTTCTATAAATAACCACCACCTGAGTTTCTTACAATTCTGTGCTAGTCGCGTGAGCAGCAGCACTGGAGGGCTTCTGTGCTTAGTAGTGTAGAAAAAAAATCAGACAATACAATTTTTCAGACATGTAAGTTCACCAGCCATTATTCTGCAACTAAGGCCATTTTCTATTAATAACCACCACCTGAATTCTTTACAATTCTGTGCTAGTCGAATGAGCAACAGCACTGGAGAGCTTCTGTGCTTAGTAGTGTAGAAAAACAATCAGACAATACAATATTTCAGACATATGGTTTCACCAGCCATTATTCTGCAACTAAACAACAACATTATAGATCTACACTCGCTACAGGGATACCCGATTTGATTCCGATGGGGACTTTGGGCAAGTGGGCAAGACAAACACAGGGAATACTCCAAATGGCATGGACAAAATAATGATCTGGGGTCATAAGGATGAAATAATGAACTATCAACACAATCTAAACATAATACACGCTGATACACACACACACACACAAAATGACATGAATGAGAAGAGCAATAAATAAATAAATAAGCATAAACAAACAAATACATAAGAAAAAAAATGTTCCGTCCGAGTTTCGATCCCACGCCGTCAAAAAATACAGCCAATTAGGATTTGGTATTCAGCGACTTAACCCGCTCGGCCACGGTAGATTTAGTTATATTGTGACACTATATTACGATATATAAAGCTTTACACCTCACCGCGTCACCAGGTAAATCACGCGCTGGCCAGAGCATGACAAAACGACTAGCACATCATTTCAGTTATACCCGGGGAAATTACCACTCTGATCAGGGTTTCTCAAAACAACTACTCGTATTCACAGATATTTACGAGACCCATTCAAATGGTCTCTCAATCGGACAAGGAGATCTATTACCAGGGCAGAGCAGTGGGCGAATTTAAATTATCGTAAGGGACATTTTCTAATCTACATTGTTTACACATTACGAGCAACTACCCGGATCAGAAGCAGACGAAGCATAGCACAAACTTGTTCATTGTTATTTTCGCGAAGCGGAACGCGGCGAAAACATAATGAATCCCCGGGGATGGATAACAGTGAACAAACTTATGCGATGGACTCCATCGGATACTGACAGGTAGTATTGTTTACGTAAATTATCATCTTTGTTACTAACAATAACTAAACATCACGTGCATTATCACAGGTTAATGTCAACAGTAAGTTTACACTTCTCAGCTCATGAATAAATCTGTGTAAAATTAGGACATAAGACCAAATGACTTTTTATTGCTGTAGCTTTACGGTCATTTCAATTCTGAAGATCATTTCACTTATTCTGAGCCGATAACCGGAGGTAGGCAAAACCACATGCTCGTCAGAAAGAGAAAATATGCATATACATATATAATCTCAAAAGATAGAAAAGTATAGTACAGCCTTACCAAAGTAAATCTTATCCTATTATATCCAAAAACTAAAGCACTAAACACAACTAATTAAACACACATTTTGACACACACAAAATCACATGACAATAGTCAGGTCCGGGACAACCTAAAATTGATCTACTGTAGTTCAATTCATCTAAAATAGACCAATCGATCTTCTAAAAGCACTGATGAAACGATATAAATACACTGAGTATGCTCATATGTAAATATTGCAAGTGGAGTCTCTGGCAGAATTGTTAGGTTTGTGCATGTAGTCCCATTTCTTCAGTCACACTGTATTTTCGACAGGGATTTTTTTGCAAAACACGTCTTTTTTAAATTTAAAATTGGGTGATAATTGGAAAAATCAGATTTTCTAGATAAATTAACAGTAAATACCCAATTTTGGCACTGATTTCATCCACCTGTCATGGACGCTGCCATTTTCAATTCAAAGAACGATAATTGGGTCGCTTATGCTGCTGCTAATCTTATTTTTAATAGTCAGCCTCTGAAAGTATGGTGGACAATATATGTCATAGGTGTAAATGAACAGTTACTAAGACATTATTAATCGGAATGTAATTAGTTCGTCTGTAATAACTGACAGTGACCAATTTTAATCACATGCAAGAAATGCTACTGTTTGTGAATAGAATAGAATAGAATAGAATAAAGTTTATTTCCAATCATGGGCCACCATGTGGCAGCATATTAATCACAATTTATAATAATAAAGCAACAACTCAAAATAAACTCTGTAAATACTGTAAAACAACTAAAGCTTGATTCTGATTAGTCAAAAACAATTAAATAAGGCACAAGTTAAGTACAGCATCCCACAATCGGGATGCGGTCAGGCAAACAATGGTAACCATGACCAGTAATAACACAATGTGGCAACTAATCAGGGCCATCACTGTTCGCCTGACACGCAAATCTACTGCCACAGGTGTCAGTCACGCACCCTAGACCCCACATACATTCCTCCAGTCTCCAACATACATCTTCCCTCGATTCAAGTTGTTGGAAGGGAAGGAAAAAAAAAAAAAAAAAAACACCTCCACTTCTACCCCAACCATTCCCGGACAAATTCCACCCCCAACACCAGCCAGGCGCCAGACACACACAAAAAAAAAAAAAAGCAGGCCGACCGAGCCCCACTGTTTGTGTGTTCGAAGATGGCTGAGGAGACCAATTTTAGCTTTGAATAGTCTGTTGCGAGCAATATGTCGGGCCAAAGTCGGAATGGCAACGATACTTGTCAACGCCGAATCGCCGTTGACCCGACAAAGATACGTCGTGTCGGTCCTAGGTTCGTCCGCTGTTTTGTGCTTGCTGGGTAAAGGCAGCTTGTTGATGATCTCTTAGCTCTGGCTTTGTGCAATGGGCGTTTTTGTCAGCTTAGCTGATTTTCTTTGCCTCATTCTCTAGCACCCATTGTGATGAGGCCTTGCCCATTTGCTCGGCCCTGTGTCGGTGCAGTTTCTTCCCACGGCTCTGTTGGTATGTTGAAGTCCTTGTGCCTTGTGGGTGATTTTGAGGGTGTCTACTTAACGCTTCTTATAACCACCATGGGAGTGTTTGCCCATTTCTAATTCTCCAAAGATGTTCTTTGGCAAATGTTCCTCTGCCATCCTGGTAACATGGCCTTCCATCTTAAGTGTGCCCGTTTTAGAAGAGTTTAATTAGTGTTTGGGTTATTTATAAACACGACTTGGCTGTTATCAAAACATTATGTAGAACCAGGAGTGGAGTATCATGAGCAGATGGAGGTGGGGGCTACTGGACAGGATTTTTTTCGTACCAATGTTTTGCGGGTAGGGTATGTTATGCTGGGGTAGGGTAAGGTGGGACAGGACACTGTAGACTAAGGTAGGGTCAGAAGAATGGTTATTGGCTCAAATAAGCTAGAAAGATTGGGCTAAGGTACAGCACTCCAAACCGGCAATTTAATCACCCCGAACCGCACAATTGTGTGTGTCTATAACCAAAACCACAAACTGCCTTATGTTATCCTTGTTAGGCAGTGTAGAGTACGATAGTATAATGTGATGCAAGGTTGGAGTGAAACGAGTCTCTCCAAAAGTCCTTAAAAATGCAGATTGGGGTGATAAGCAACTTGAGGTATTAAAAAGTGCTCTGTCCTTCCTACCAGATACAAGCATACCTCCGCCCTACTCGGAGATGTTGCACTTCTGAATAAGGGGCCGTTCATGTTGACTAAACAAATTGTTTGTCTGAATTGCGACGGAAGAAAGGCCAAGGATTATGGCCGTGTTAAATCGAATTAAGCACACCCCCCCCCCCCCCCCCACACACACACATTGGAATTCGTTTCACTGACCGTTCCAATGAGGTTCTTCTGTCACGGTATATTTTTTGTTATGGTTTGTCTTTGAGTAAGTGTATCGACTATATTTTTTTTTTTTTGGATAACCAATTGGCCATTTTGTGGGAAAGTAACTGTCCTTTAGGGTTTCGTCTATTGATGTTCCCATTAGGGTCTAGTTATTTCTTGTTTGTGTTTCTTTCCCTTTGGTGTCTCTGATAATTGTATCGATTGCCTTCTTCTACTTTCCTACCTACCATATGCAGGTTTCAAATCAATGCAATATAGAAACAAATAAAAAACACTAATTTAATTTGATCATTAAGTCTCGACCCGGTATATACGTATTTTATTTTTTCTATGAATATATGATAAAAGTTAACAAATTGAAATAACCGTAGGATCTAAAAGCCCCTTAAACTGACGAGTTACTTTGAAAAAATAGATTAGTACTAATTATTCCAGTGCTTGGCTTTTGGAAACACTGTAATAAAACAAAATCGGACAAAGTACTGCGATTATACTACTATCAGTTATATAGAATGATATTATTTCATAATTTAACCTTAATTTGACTACAATTAATGGCTTAATTGTAACATGAGGCGGAACTTTGGTGCAGTGTTAGCGCATCGGATTTGTGATCAAGAGGTTGCGTGTTCGAGCCTCACGCTGACTAAAGTGTTATGCCCTTGAGCAAGCCACTTCATCCACATTGCTTAAAAAAAGTACTGGTTATCACCCAGGAAATCCTACTTGTAATGCTCAGATGTGAGCGAGTAGCAGTAAAAGGAGAAAAAGAGAAACTAAAGAATCTCCGGGTTGGCATTTTTGGCTCGGTGGCTCAGCCCGGCCTTGACTCCTATACCTGACCAAACAATATTAAAACAACTAGAATTCATACATAAGACGCCATAACTACCATTTTTATAAGTTTCAATTAAGTTCACTATGATGGAATATGCGTGATGATTATGACATACTTTGTCCTCCATAGTTGATGAAGAAAACTGAAAAGATGCTGCTTTTTGATGCTGTAAGCGGCTTGACCTCGCTTCCAGATCCGGAAATCAACAAAATCGATGTGTGTCAACATTTTGGGAGCTTACCACTAAATATTTTCCATAGACGACAATAGTAACATTTTTCCATCTCCAACAAAAACTGTACATGCAAAATATTTCAAACCTTGGGGGTTTGTAGAGCAACTCTAGCTGAATAAATCCCAAAGAAAAAATCCACATGTAGCCCGTCTCCTTTTTGAGCTATTGTCCGCCATATTGTTGATGTGTAGCGCCGCAGTGAATAACAGGACAATTTTTTCTCAAAGGGGTGACCATGAAAATGTGGCAGCAATATTTTTGGGCTTGCAGATATAATTGCAAAGCATCTATTATTTTGTTTTGCTATAAGTACCCTTTTCTTAAAATGAAATAAATCCAGCCTATATAACCAATGAAATGCACAGCTGGTATTTGATCCTCTATCAAATCTTCTGTCCCAAAGTGCTGGTTCCCCGGCTCAGCAATATTTAGTGTTAAGCTACCTATACCAAACCCTTATTGTCTTTATGATCCATCAAAAGCATTGTCAAATAGAAATTTAGATCATATCTAATAATTTAAGCATGCATAATAAATGTTCAGTGACAAAGAATCTTTGAAGTTTGCGAAAAAGTTATCGCTTTCAGATTCTACAATGAAAGCCGAACAAACAATATTTTGTGAAAAAGGGCAAAGTTTACCTCTTTCTGGAATGGAACCCAGACACCGGATGGCATCAGTGGTTCTTCTCCTATGTCTTTGGAACACTTCAATCCTAAAATGCACTAAAGTATGCCTTAATAGCATACCAACTGGTATTTATGGCTGATTTCACACCTATACCCCCTATTTTATGTAAAATTGGCCTTTTGAGGATATTTTGATGATAAAACTGACAAAAATGATTATAAATGCCTCAATACCATGAGAAATAGTGGATATATATCTGTTCAGACCCTTTAACATGAATCTAATCAATAAGAACCAATAAGAGATGAGAAAACTTATCGCGATATTGCAGCAGAGACAATTTTGAAGTTTTGCTTTCGCTAGAGACCAAGGCCAAAAACCAGGTAACCTTAGTGTTAAATTCCAGATGGAGTAGATCCTTTCTCTTGTGTTTCTGGTTATACACTTACTGTAAGACTTTTTCCAAAACAAACCCATTAACAATTGATTAACATGGCTTTAAAGTACCCCCCCCCCCCTCAAAATGCACAGATCAGAAGGAAAACTGATCAAAACACCCAGTTAGACCTAAATTACCACAAACCTTACACTTTTTTTACAGTTTCTATGGCAAACCACATGCCAGGAATATCCATTTTATGATACAGAATTGGATAGAACCTACCAATGTGTGAAAATATGATGTAATGACTGAAAACTGGAGTGTGGGGCTGATTTTCCAACTTTTGGTATAGGGAGCTTACCACTAAATATTTTCCATAGACGACAATAGTAACATTTTTCCATCTCCAACAAAAACTGTACATGCAAAATATTTCAAACCTTGGGGGTTTGTAGAGCAACTCTAGCTGAATAAATCCCAAAGAAAAAATCCACATGTAGCCCGTCTCCTTTTTGAGCTATTGTCCGCCATATTGTTGATGTGTAGCGCCGCAGTGAATAACAGGACAATTTTTTCTCAAAGGGGTGACCATGAAAATGTGGCAGCAATATTTTTGGGCTTGCAGATATAATTGCAAAGCATCTATTATTTTGTTTTGCTATAAGTACCCTTTTCTTAAAATGAAATAAATCCAGCCTATATAACCAATGAAATGCACAGCTGGTATTTGATCCTCTATCAAATCTTCTGTCCCAAAGTGCTGGTTCCCCGGCTCAGCAATATTTAGTGTTAAGCTACCTTTTGGCGAAGATAAAACCACACATTTTATGGTTTTGTAAGTGGAAGGGCAATATTCCCAAAAGTGAAGTGTTTTCTGTGTTAAAAACGTCTATTTTACAGCAAAATTCCCCGATGGACTTTTGGGTAATTAGCGAATTTCGTCACGTTTTTTGTGAAGTAATAAAATGATGAACTCGCCATTTTGCAAAACATTGTCGATGCTTTGCAAAGTTTACATATATCGTTTTATCCTTTCTTTTAGAAGATCGATTGGTCTATTTTAGATGAATTGAACTACAGTAAATCAATTTTAGGTTGTCCCGGACCTGATAGTGATCACGAAATAATGATCACACACAAAGTTAAACAGACGGTCTCTCCAACACGCACTAATCTTGTGTTCAGTCGAAAACTCCGATCCTCCGAAACGTCGAATCCACTGTCGATCGATCGATAGAAATCAGTAATTTTCACTGGGCCCAAGTTGAAACACAAAAAGTTGCGATCGCGAATGATGTGATGTTTACACTTTATCCATGGTGGAAATCCCTGGAATACTCGCTTCTGATTGGATGAGGCACGTATGACGTCACAAGAATCCCTCACGATGCTGTTGTTTTCTTGCAGGGCTATCCCAGCGCTGATCGACGTTGACGTGTCGTGTTGGCCCCCACACTGGCCACCAATGTAACCGGGAAGGTTTCTACAGGGTTCGATAGAGCCAACGCACCAGTGACAGCTTCATCAACTTTAATATGAGCAACGATGATTCATGATTCTATACCTATAAAGATATATGAAAATACATCTTTAGAACATCAAAATCACAAATGATATGTAAAGTGAATATCTTTACAATACAAGGAAAATGGCGAAAGTGCAATGAAATCGACAATCTGACATTTACAAATAGTACACAAATATACCACACTCATTCATACAGCACACTGTTACATAACAATGGTACACAAATGGACAATGGATCAATGACATCTTCAAAATATACAAATTCCAGCCTTGTAAAAATACTGAAATCTATGTCATTGAGAAATACACTTATTAAACAATAAATTGCAGTGACTCACCTATAAAGATATATGAAAATACATCTTTAGAACATCAAAATCACAAATTATATGTAAAGTGAATATCTTTACAATACAAGGAAAATGGCGAAAGTGCAATGAAGCGGTACACTGCTTTATGGACAATGAATTTAAATGAGGGTTGATCAATAATTTCTGCTACAATAACTGGCAGAAATCATTAGACATTATCAAGGATGTAATTCGCCAAGTTTCAATGATTCTGATAAGCGTCAGACTGCAAAAGCATAATTTCGACCCTGTTACACATTTCCCCTCTCCGCGAAATGGCGTCCTCGACATTAATAAATGTAAAAGTGTTAAGCGGGCCTCGCGATGGAAAAAAAGTTTATAATATATATTAATTCATTGAAGTTAACAGCAAGGATGAATATAATCCACGTTCAGTTGCTTTACTGGACTGAGACAATTAAGCCATAATTATCAAAGTACAAAGTGGATGTATACTGAACGCCAAAGGAAACTATACACTTCATATCGTATAATTTATTTCAAGCAAACTCGACAAATTCATTTAATTTTTATACAAAACTCATTATTTGTAAAGAGATAACACGGATAACAAATTTTGATTTGAATTTAATTGCTGTGGGGACAGTTACAACTTTAAAAACCAGAGAGGGGTCAAAAACAAAAATCGTCGCAAAATGCATGACATTTGGAGGGCTAGGATAAAACTTCATTCTGTGATTCTGACCATTCGGGTATGAGATCAGAGTTGTATATCGTGATCACTGTTTAATGATGACAGTTATTAGACATTGACGTACAGAGTCCATGTAACGCTAAATCCAATTTTTTTGGAAACTTTGCCATCCCTAAACAAGGGGCATCCTGCAAAGCAACGAGTGGTTGCGTCAGATGATTCCGTCTCAAAATTGCAGATTTTTTTTTTTGCCCCCCCCCCCCACCCCCCCCGTCTTGTTTTTAACGTTGAGGCTGCCTCGACAGCAATGAATTTTAAATCAAAATCTGCTTACTGTTTTAGAAAATTTCAACATTTATGAGTTCTGTACAATGATGATGAAGAATTATTATGTTTACTTGAAATAAATCATACAAAATTAAGTGCAGTTTCTTTTGACGTTCAGTACAGTATTGCCATTGTTCAGCAGACTGTGTTCATATGTTCTATTTAGATGTTAACTGTTTTCATACTAAATCGAATGCAACAAGCAGAGGTGGCCAAGATGTTCCTTAACTGTTTGTGATCACTTAAGGAAAGACATTGATTAGGGTCAGTCTGAGTTTTACCATTGTTGACCTGGGATGTTCCAGGATGAAATCGACGCATATGTAATAGGCATTTTAGGCTTTGATTGGTTTCCAGATGATATTCTATTTATGCACAGATTTTGACGAAACTTGGTGCAGTTGTCTGTCGTTAAGTCAATTAAAGTTATTGGGACCTGGCAAAAATGTTTGCCTTTAACAAAGTTTGACAAACAGTTTTAAAGACCTGCAATGACATAGAAATAAGCTGGTATTTTGACTTAACAGTGTTCGAGATAACAAGAGTCCACTGTTTATAGCTTCTTATCAACAAGACTTGGTTCAGATTCGATCATGGACTGTTTCTGCGCGGCCATTTTAAAAAAAAGTTCAAATGACCTCCTCCAAAACCCTGTCTGATTAAGCTGAAACTTGATGGGAAGCATCAAAGTGACTGGTAGATTCAAATCTGTTCAAATTGTGTCAATCCTCTATCCAAGATTGCCGCCATGGCGACCATCTTGATAATCTTCAAATTACTTCTCCTCCCAAACCGTAAGTTGGATTGAGCTGAAACTTGGTGGGGGAGCATCAGGGTGACTAGTAGCTTCAAGTTTGTTCAAATGGTGCCGATCAATATCTATCTCCTCCCAAACCGTAAGATTGAGCTGAAACTTGGTGGGGAGCATCAGGGTGACTTAGGCCTAAAAAAATAATGTGTTTCCATTTTCCTGACCAACCCTCCCAAAACACCCCCGACTGTAATCTTTTTAAGGGTTAAACAAAAAAAATTGCCGACTCCATGTGTCCAAACTTAGGAGAAGAAGAACCCCTAAAAATAGGCTAAAATGCTAAAAAAATTGATAAAAATACCGACCCTTCAAATTTCATGTTAAAACAATTCATCATAAAAATATATATTGTCGAACCTACCGACTCTATTTTTTTTTTTTTTTTGCGGGGGGGGGGGGGGGGGGGAACCCGGAAACACAACATTTATTTTTTTAGGCCTTAGTAGATTCAAGTTTGTACAAATGGTGGTGATCCGATATCCATGATGGCATGGTGGCCAGCTTGAAAATTTTCAAACAATTTCTCCTCCCAAAACTTAAGTCGGATTGAGCTGAAACTTGCTGGGAAGCATCTGGATGACTAATTCATTCAAGTTTGTACAAATGATGCCAATCTGATCTGCAAGATAGCCATGATCCAGGTGAGCGATCTCTTTTAAGTGGTCCGTTGGACTTCATTACATGCAAGTTTTACAGTACATGTATGTACGAACAAAAGTTTTGTTTGTGGTAACCCAAATGTATAGATGTAACTGGTGTTCTACTTCCTTGATACTTTCTCCTGGAATAGCCCTTAATAGAAATGTACATGTATATACATTATTGTAAAAGATCTCCGTTATTAACTGTCTGATTTATTATAGTATTGTTCTATTGAAAACCTAACTGATATGATTTAGAATTACATTTCTAAACAGTAACTAGTACATTAAATTTTGTAGTTTATTTCAAATTAGTGAATATTACCTGATAGGGTGTGGTGGGGAGTAGCTATGACCATATGGAAGTATAAAGTTGGCAGTTTCTGCCAGTTCTTAGCAGTAGTTGTTAAGTTTAGCTCATTGAATATTAATAAGGGAGGATGGGCTGATGACCAAATAAGGGAAGTTCTTAGCAGTGTCTACCAGTTCTTAGCAGTTAATATCCACCTCATTTAAATATTTCGCCAAAATAACTGCTAAGAAACTGCCAAAGAACTGCCAAGGAACTGCTAAGGAACTGGTAAGAAACTGGTAAGGCTAAGGAAAACTGCCAGAAACTGCCTATATTCCTTGTTGCGGTTTTCAAGGGAGACTGTTCACTAGGCAGTAAGTGGAAGGTTAAGGAACTGCCTATTACTGCTTTATGGGAACTGTTAAAAAACTGTTAAGGAACCACCTTCCACTTTGACTTGGGTGATCCTATTAAGGCTCAGGTTAAGGTATTTGTTACCGGTAGAATTTGTTAGATTTTGTTTATGTTTAGCATGATGATAGATATGGGTCCAAAGTTTTATTCAGCAATACCCCCATCCATACCCATGACCTTAAGGTCAAGGTCACAGACTTAAAAAATTTTAATGTTAAAGACCCAGGTTAAGGAATTTTTACCAGGTAGAACTTGCTCATATTTTCCAAACCGTGTAATGAATTTGGGTCATATTTCGTACGATGATACATATAGGTCCATAGGTTTATACAGCAATACCCATACCCATGACCTCAAGGTCAAGGTCACGGACTTAATGTTTAAGACTCAGGTTAACGTATTTGTACCAGGTAGAACTTGAACTTTTGATTCATTTGGTTCATACATGTACATGTATTTGGTTTGATGATAGATACATGTCCTAAGTTTTATTCAGTAATACCCCCACCCATGCCTATGACTTCAAGGTCAATTTGTTTCATTTGATTTGAAGTTTAACGTCCCTGTCAACACTGTAAAGGTAATTTTGGAGACGTTGCTTCCAATTTTGTGGGACTTTTACCCGACATTGAGACAAAATGACACCTCAAGCCTTGTCGCCCAATGAAACCAATAAGGTTTATTAGCATGGACGGTCCGCCTCGCACCGCGGTTCCTGGACAGGCTTAGATCCTCTAAGCGGTTTACCAGTACTAGTGTGCGGGCCGGATTCAGCTCTACGTGGAAGCATCATGCAGCTCATATATTTCTTCAATCCCCTATGGGCGGGGGCCGACTGCAAGGTCAAGGTCACAGACATACAAATTTTTAAATTATTTTTTTAAGAGTTCATATTTTGAAAACCATATGATGGATTGGGTTTATATCAGGTATGATAATAGATACAGGTCCAGCATGACATACAGCAAAACCCCACCTATGTGTGTGTGTGAATTCGGGTTTAACGTCGCTTTCAACAATTTTTCAGTCATATCACGACGGTGTCTGGTTGCGACAGGGAGCTCAATGCTCACGTTTATAGTGCTGCCTCACTGAAGTATCATGTCCCAGACACATTACATGATACCACACCCAGTCACATTATCCTGACACTGGATCGACCAGTCCTAGCTCTACCCCGTAAATCTGAGTGCCAAGCGAGGAGCAGCTAGTACCATTTTTAACGACTTTGGTATGTCGCGGCCCGGGATCGAACCCGAGACCTCCCGTTCCCCGAGCGGACACTCTACCAACTGAGCTATCGGGGCCGGTCCCTATGTATGTGACTTCAAGGTCACATAGAAATTTTTAAAGTATGTTAAGAGCTCATATTTTCAAAACCATATTATGGATTTGCTTCATATTTGGTGTGATGATAGTTACATTTCCAAAGTTTTATTCAGCCATACCACCACCCCTGATGTCAAGGTCAAGGTCACAGACTTGGAAATTTTTTATATTAAAGATTTTTTCAGCTCATTTTTCCAAACCATATAATGGATTTGCTTCATATTTGGAATGGTGATAGATACAGGTCAAAAATTTCATTCAGCCATTCCCCCCCCCCCCCCCCCCCCTTGAACAGGACGTCAAGGTCACGGACTTAGAAATTTTTAATGTTAAAGTTTGAAAGAGCTCATATTTTCCAAACCATTTGATAGATAGGATTCATATGTGGTATGATGATAGTTATTTTTCAAAGGTTGAATCGGCAATACCTTCACCTGTGCCATTGACCTCAAGGACACTGTGCCAGGTGAGTTGTGCTGTGCAGTGACAGCTGTTGTTGCAACATGATTTTTTTGTGGTAAGGTGGGCCCCTTGGCGAGGGCATCTGTGTTCTATTGACACATTTTTAATTTAAAATCATTTAAATTTGATCTGTAGATCTTTGGTTCTTAATTTCAAGGATGGCAAACAGAAGACAACATCAGTATTTTCTGACTTTTTGTATTACATTTTATATTCACTGAGACAGTGGAGATTTCACATACAAAGACACATTATTTAAGGGGACTAAATCCACTGGATGTCATCTTTTTACAGGGGGGACAGCTCTTGAGACCTTCAGTGTGGTGTCCAGGGAAGCAACTCCCTGGAAAAGTGGTCAACACTTGCAGGAAAGAATTTGCTCCTGAGGAGCAAATTCTTTCCTGCAAGTGTAGACCACTATTGATCAAGTTGACGAAAATATGTTTAAACGGGGGATAAAAATATTACCTAAGGGGAATCTAAAATATTTTTGAAAGGCTTAGCTCCCCTGAAAGTGTTTTTGTTCCCCTTAAATAGTGGCTGTTCCCAAGGTATATATAATATGATATGAGGGAATGTAGATTCTAACTAATGATGCAGGGCAGTGTAGATGCATGGAAATGTAGATTCTGGCTGGTCTCAGTAACTCAGTCGGATGTGCATCTGACTGATCAGGAGGATGCAGGTTCGATACCTGCCGGGGTCGGCAACATTCTTTCATGGAGACTGATCATGAAATCTTTTCTATGGTCATTCTCTCCCTTCACTTATTCAAGAAGGGCAGTTGTCAGTTTCTGGCGAAAGAATGTGCACTGTACTGGTTAAGTGCTTATGTATAAACCGACCGGCTCAAAAAGGACCTAAAATAGTATTGACTTGGTCGTTAAACTCCAATACAAACAAACAAATGTAGATTCTATAGTTTATCAAAGACCTTTGAGAGTTCAACGTTCAAGCATGGCAGAACTATTCCATGTTTTAAGGGAAGCAGGTTTTGGATTTCTTTTTTCACAGGATTTAAAATTATAAATAAGTTTTTTGATAAGTGTCATTATGTAGAAATCGTGGCCAAGTGGTTAGTATCATGCAGTACGAATCTCAGTCTTGTTTGATTTGAGGTTTAACGTCCCCGTCAACACTGTAAAGGTCATTTTGGAGACGTTGCTTCCAATTTTGTGGGACTTTTACCCGACATTGAGATGAAATGACATCTCAAGCCCTGTCGCCCAATGAAACCAATTTCTTATTAGCATGGACGGTCCGCCTCGCACCGCGGTTCCTGGACAGGCTTAGATCCTCTAAGCCGTTTACCAGTACTAGTGTGCGGGCCGGATTCAGCTCTGCGTGGAAGCATCATGCAGCCCATATATTTCTTCAAGCCCCTATGGGCGGGGGCATACGAATCTCAGTAAAACTATATCTCCCAATGTAAAATCCCAACTGAAGGCGACTTACCTAAAACCCGGACTAGAGAGAGAGGGTTATCTGGACAGCGGGAAATGTGTTAGAATCTACAATTATTATCAAAAGCACATGAAAAATGCCTGCCCAAAATGTTGTATGAAGGTAAAAACTACATGTAACAATAGGAAAAATAATATTACGAAATAACTAAAAGCACATGTTCATATAATAGTAACAACAGATAGTATATTATTATAAATGCATTGATAGTGGTATATAGTAAGTATCAACAATTCAAATTACAAATATACAAATCCTTTATTAAGACCACCTTTGGAACCGTTCAAAAGTGGTCCATTACGAAAATATGCCTATTCAAATACATTGGTAAAATTTTACCACCAAAAATGAAATTTTCCAGATAAAAATCCTGATATTTTCATATTTCTGCTAAAAACATAGATTGTGAGTACTCGGTTCTAACGAGTACCCATAATCTATGTTTTTGAGCAGAAATAAAAAAATCAATAAACACCCCTGTAAACCCCAGTTTTATTATATAAAAGTGGGGTTGAAGGGGTCAAAATTATATAGGCATGTTCTCGTGATGTTAATGACCACTTTTGAACAGTCCCAAATGTGGTCCTTTATTAGGAAGCCCATCTTTGGAACTGTTCAAAAGTGAACAGTCCCAAATGTGGTCCCCTTATAAGGAGACACTCTGTGTAGGAAACTCAAAGAAGGGATAGCTAAAATCTCAATGAACTTTAAAAGTAGATTTCCGCTTAATTTTAGGTAGTCTTACTAGCGTAATATTACTGTATAAAAGCCAGCTCATGATAAAATTTGCAACAAGATGTGTGTGACCTGCAAAGGCTCAAATCAGACCACACATTCAGCAAGTAAAGCAAGAGTTTTCCTTTTCTCTCACTGGTTTGCTCTGAGGCTACAGAAGGACCATACACTCAGCGACACTGATCAGAAAGGGAGAAAAAAAGAGATACACCAAAACCTCTTTATTGCATTATTAATGGGGTGCAAAGCAGAAACCCTGTTAGTTAAACAACCATGTTATATCAAAAGAAAAATGTATAGATTATATAGAAAAATGACCATTTATGGTCATTTTTCTATATAATCTATACATTTTTGGGATTTCTATATAATCTATACATTTTTGGGATCCATCTTGAATGAACCGTTATAATGAACCGTGTTATAATGAACCGTGTTATAATGAACCATGTTATAATGAACCGTGTTATAATGAACCATGTTACAATGAACCGTGTTATAATGAACCATGTTATAATGAACCGTGTTTTCATGAGGTTGTGGTGTAGTAGAGGAGCTGAAAATAGAAGGGACAGAAGACAAAGAGGAAAATGAAGAGAAGTGTAGAACTGATCCGACTGTGCAGGATGATTGAAGTTTTCACTGGTGGAACAAGTCTTAATGTAAGTTTTACCATGTACCGGTTAATATAAGCAATGAAGCTACAGACATATCTATATCATAGACATTTTAAAAAATTATAGACATATGCAAATTGTAGACATATGTAATTTAAGGACATATGTACAGAGACAACAAGCCCTATATCCTGTTGAATAAATTAATTCAGCCACACCCATTGCTGACTATCAACCAATCAAATTACCTGAATAATATGTAACTGTAATGATCCTAAGTATCGGGACAGACAATCCTAGTCAAACAGTGCAGACCCAGATCAGACTGCTCCTTCACCCAAAGCAGCAGTCTGATAAAGATCTACACTGTTTGCCATTCCATCTGCACATTTTGGATTCCTTGCAGGATTATGATACCAGTTTGTTAAATTTTTAGGACAATTACTGCAAAACCTCCAGGTGTCTAAATTTTTAGGATTTTTACGGCTCTGAATATGTTCTATTCACAAACTGCATGACAAACAGTTTAGACCCTGATCCTGATCTACTTTTATTTTTGATATTTACTTGTTGTTTTTTTTTTAATAAGATTATGGTTAATTTCCTCAGCCTTGGAAGCGAGTTTTCGTCTTTACAACCATAGTAGAGACATAATCAGGGATAAATATTCGTATTTGATTCACATCAGGATAACAAGTCCGTGAAATGAAGACCCCCTTAAACCCCACTTTATATAGTGAAAACTGGGGTTTATGGGGGTATATATTATTTTCCTTATTTCTGCTCCAAGACATAGGTTGTGGGTAGTCGTTAGAACTGCCTCATTTTAGTATAAATAAGAAAAATATCACTGATTTTCATCAGAAAAGTAGCCTTTTTGGAGATCTGAAAATATGCACTATGTCGCACGGGTGTTTTATCGTAATGAAACCCAAGCAGAGATGCTGAGACATTGCCTAGTACTGAGCGGCCGTACATCCTTACCTACTGCGCTAGTTTGAATCACAGCAAATGTTGAATATCTATTTTAAACAAACAGTGTAGACCAGGACTGGTCTGTGGTGGCTGTTCTACCTCTACACTGACTGCCAGTATCAGGGAAAGTTAGGCATATATGACTTAAGGAAAAATTTAGGCATATCAAAACCTCTTTCAAAGTTGCAGATAAGGCGCTTTTTACATCCGAAAAGTACCGATATTTTTCTTATGTCTGCATGAAAACGTATGTTATAGATACTGATTAAAGTGCATCAGCCAGGCACTTTTAATGAGCACTCACAACATATGTTTTCGTGCAGAAATAAGGATCCATTACGAAAACACGCCTATTCAAATATATATTGCAAATTTAACCGTCGAAAAAAAACACAAAAATTTTATGATGAAAAATTATGATAATTTTCACAATTCTGCTCAAAATATAGATGAGGCGGTTCTAACGAGTACCCACAATCTATATTTTAGAGTAGAAATAAGAAAAATATAGTTTACCCCTGTAAACTCCCGTTTTACTATATAAAAGTGGGGTTCAAGGGGGTCAAAATTATATAGGTGCGTTTTCGTGATCAACACGCTTCTAATGAGCACTCACAACGTATGTTTTCATGCAGAAACAAGCATTGTGGCGCTTCTAATAAGCACCCACATCTGTTTTTTGTACAGAAATAAGAATGGAGATGCCTCTAATGCGTTTTCATGCAGAAATAAGAAAAATAATATATGGATACATCCCTCTTACCTGGGACTATGCCTCTTTAGAAGTAACAAAACTCAGAATCTCACTTTTATAAAATATAGCACTTTTTACATGTATATATAAACTTTATGTTAAATGCAGTCTACAAGGGCAACTAAACATCGGCTAGGTGATACAACAACAGAATATCAGTCAGAAAATGTACAGAGGATCTTTCTTACAACAACAATATTTGTTCACTTTCATTTTTTTAACCCTTTCCCACTTGGGGACTTTGTGAATTTTGCTGATTTTCACAGTGTTGCCTAGGACAGCAACTTCATATAACCATTATTTCATAATGAATGGTCTGTTTTACATCAAACTTGGCAGGAACATTCATTTGGCAGTAGCCTTTCAAACGGAACCTTTCTAGGCTTAATTATTGTTGCCATGGTAATGAGTTGTCAAAAAGTGTGATTTCACATGAATTTTTGATCGAATCTTAATCTTCACACTGCTGACAATTCACACTGCTGTCAAGGCAACAATTAAGGGGTATGGCGGTGGCCATTTTCACTGTCTGCAGCATGTTTTGCCAGCGTCAATTTCGAGGCATTTTTGACCCCAGACACCCTCAGATGTCATTTCTGCGACCGGCTATGGCATACACCAATTTTTTTCGGCGGTGAGGGGGGGGGCTAGTGCCCCCCTTCAAATCCCCCATAGGAATATTTTTAGCGGGGAGCCATGCGAAAAAACAGGCCATTTTTTTGGACGACTAATCCCAACGCAAACATAGCTGTCCAGGGGTGGGAAATGCAGATTTTAGGTGGCTGAGGCTCAGAAGTGGGGGGGGGGGGGTTCAGACAACTAAGAAGAGGGCCCAATGGCCCTATATCGCTCACCTGTGTACCAGAAAATCATTAGTGTAGGAGACCACTTGACATTGCTACATACTAAATATCTAAGCTCAGGCAAAGCGGTGTCAATGCTTATAAACCCTACTGGTTTCATTGGGCGACAGGGCTTGAGATGTAATTTCATCTCAATGTCGGGTAAAAGTCCCACAAAATTGGAAGATACATCTCCAAAATGACCTATACAGTGTTGACGGGGATGTAAAACCTCAAATTAAACAAAATCTGTGCCTTATGGTTTTGGAGAAAAAGATATTTTTAAAGTTTTTTCCAGTATAAGTCTATAGGAGCTAATGAGCCCTGGGGCTGGGCCAATTTTGACCTAAAGGGCACGGTTAGCAGGATTTATGTAGGCGACCATTTTGTGTTGCTATATACTAAATATCTAGGGTCTGTACTTCATGGTTTCAAAGAAGATGATTGAAGCTTTTTTCCATTATAAGTTTGTTGGAGTTAAGGGGCCACAGGATTTGGACCCCAGGGGCATGATTGGCAGGATTCATGTAGGCAACCACTCGACATTGCTACATACTAAATACCTAAGCTCTGGGACTTATGGTTTCAGAGAAGAAGATTTTTGAAGATTTTTTTCCCCCTTTCAAGTTGTCTTTTTTTTTTTTTTTTCCATTATAAGGGCCATGTGGTTCCAGAGAAGAAGATTTTTGAAGTTTCTCCAATTGAACCCCAGGGGCATGATTGGCAGGAATTATGTAGGTAACCACTTGCCGTTGCTACGTGCTACATATCAAAGCTATGGGCGCAGTGGTTTCAGAGAAGAAGATTTTTTAAGCTTTTTTCGATTATGAGTCTGTGGGAGCAAAGGGGCCCCGGCGCGTGGCCCATTTGGGACCAAGGGGCATGATTGGCAGAATTATGTAGGTGACCAATTGCCGTTGCTATATGCTAAATATCTAAACTCTGGGTCCTGTGGTTTCAGAGAAGAAAATTTTTGAAACTTTTTTTTCCATTATGAGTCTATGGGAGCTTAGGGGCCGGGTATGGCCCATTTGGACCCTAGGGGCATGATTGGCAGGATTTATGTAGGTGACCACTTGTCATTGCTACATGCCATATATCTCAGCTCTGGGCCCTGTGGTTTCAGAGGAGAAGATTTTTGAAGCTTTTTTCCATTACCCTATGAGACTAAAGGAGCTAAAGGGCCCCAGGGCCTGGCCCATTTGGACCCAAGGGGCATGATTGGCAGGAATTATGTAGGTGACCACTTACCGTTGCTACATGCTAAATATCTAAGCTCTGGGCCCCGTGGTTTCCAAGAAGATTTTTGAAGCTTTTTTTTTTCTATTATGAGTCTATAGGAGCTAAGGGGCCCCGGGTGGAACCTTTTGGACCCCAGGGGCATGATTGGCAGGAATTATGTAGGTGACCACTTGCAGTTGCTACGTGCTGAATATCTAAGCTCTGGGCGCTGTGGTTTCAGAGAAGAAGATTTTTTAAGCTTTTTTCGTTATGAGTCTATGGGAGCAAAGGGGCCCCGGCATATGGCCCATTTAGAACCAAGGGGCATGATGGGCAGGAATTATGTAGGTGACCAATTGCCATTGATACATGCTAAATATCTAAACTCTGGGCCCTGTGGTTTCAGAGAAGAAGATTTTTGAAACTTTTTTTCCATTATGAGTCTATGGGAGCTAAGGGGCCCCGGGGCGTAGCCCATTTGGACCCTAGGGGCATGATTGGCAGGATTTATGTAGGTGATCACTTGTCGTTGCTACATGCCAAATATCTCAGCTCTGGGCCCTGTGGTTTCAGAGAAGAAGATTTTTGAAGCTTTTTTCCATTATGAGACTATAGGAGCTAAAGGGCCCCGGGATGTGGCCCATTTGGACCCCAGGGGCATGATTAGCAGGAATTATGTAGGTGACCACTTACCATTGCTACATGCTAAATATCTAAGCTCTGAGCCCTGTGGGTTCCAAGAAGAAGATTTTTGAAGCTTTTTGTTCCATTATGAGTCTATGGGAGCGAAGGGGCCCCGGGGCGTCGCCCATTTGGAACCCAGGGGCATGATTGGCAGGAATTATGTAGGTGACCACTGGCCGTTGCTACATGCTAAATATCTAAGCTCTGGGCCCTGCGGTTTCAGAGAAGAAGATTTTTGAAGCTTGTTTTCCATTATATGTCTATGGGAGCTAAGGGGCCCAGTGGTGTGGCCAATTTGGACCTCAGGGGCATGATTGGCAGGAATTATGTAGGTGACCACTTGCCGTTGCTACATGCCAAATATCTCAGCTCTGGGCCCTGTGGTTTCAGAGAAGATTTTTGAAGCTTTTTTCCATTATGAGACTATTGGAGCTAAGGGGCCCCGGGGCGTGGCCCATTTGGACCCCAGGGGCATGATTGGCAGGAATTATGTAGGTGACCACTTGCCATTGCTACATGCTAAATATCTCAGCTCTGGGCCCTGTGGTTTCCAAGAAGAAGATTTTTGAAGCTTTTTGTTCCATTATGAGACTATAGGAGCTAAAGGGCCCCGGGGCCTGGCCCATTTGGACCCCAGAGGCATGATTGGCAGGATTTATGTAGGTGACCACTTGCCGTTGCTACATGTTAAATATCTAAGCTGTGGGCCCTGTGGTTTCCGAGGAGATGATTTTTGAAGCTTTTTGTTCCATTATGAGTCTATGGGAGCGAAGGGGCGTGGCCAATTTGGACCCCAGGGTCATGATTGGCAGGAATTATGTAGGTGACCACTTGCCGTTGCTATGTGCCAAATATTTCAGCCCTGGGCCCTGTGGTTTCAGAGGTGAAGATTTTTTAACCTTTTTTCCATTATGGGTCTATAGGAGCTAGAGGGCCCTGGGGCTTGGCCCATTTGGACCCAAGGGGCATGATTGGCAGGAATTATGTAGGTGACCACTTGCTGTTGCTACATGCTAAATATCTAAGCTCTGGGTCCTGTGGTTTCCGAGAATAAAATTTTTGAAACTTTTTGTTCCATTATTAGTCTGGGAGCGAAGGGGCCCCGGGGCGTGGCCCATTTGGAATCCAGGGGCATGATTGGCAGGATTTATGTAGGTGACCACTTGTCATTGCTACTTGCTAAATATCTCAGCTCTGGGCCCTGTGGTTTCAGAGAAGAAGATTTTTTAAGCTTTTTTCCATTATGAGTCTATAGGAGCTAAAGGGCCCCGGGGCATGGCCTGTTTGGTCCCCAGGGGCATGATTGGCAGGAATTATGTAGGTGACCACTTGTCATTGCTACATGCTAAATATCTAAGCTCTGGGCACTGTGGTTTCTGAGAAGAAGATTTTTGTTCCATTATGAGTCTTTGGGAGCGAAGGGGCCCCGGGGTGTCTCCCATTTGGAACCCAGGGGCATGATTGGCAGGAATTATGTAGGTGACCACTGGCCGTTGCTACAGCTAAATATCAAAGCTCTGGGCCTTGTGGTTTCAGAGAAGAAGATTTTTGAAGCTTTTTTTCCATTATGAGTCTATGGGAGCTAAGGGGCCCAGGGGTGTGGCCAACTTGGACCCCAGGGGCATGATTGGCAGGAATTATGTAGGTGACCACTTGCTGTTGCTACATGCCAAAAATCTCGGCTATGGGCCCTGTGGTTTCAGATAAGAAGATTTTTGAAGCTTTTTTCCATTATGAGACTATAGGAGCTAAAGGGCCCCGGGGCGTGGCCCGTTTGGACCCCAGGGGCATGATTGGCAGGAATTATGTAGGTGACCACTTGCCGTTGCTACATGCCAAATATCTAAGCTCTGGGCCCTGTGGTTTCCCATGAAGCTTTTTGTTCCATTATGAGTCTATGGGAGTGAAGGGGCCCCGGGGCATGGCCAATTTGGACCCAGGGGCATGATTGGCAGGAATTATGTAGGTGACCACTTGCCATTGCTAGTTGCAAAATATATCAGCTCTGGGCCCTGTGGTTTCAGAGAAGATTTTTGAAGCTTTATTATGAGTCTATAGGAGCTAAAGAGCCCCGGGGCGTGGCCTGTTTGGACCCAAGGGGCATGATTGGCAGGAATTATGTAGGTGACCACTTGCCATTGCTACATGCTAAATATCTAAGCTCTGGGCCCTGTGGTTTCTGAGAAGAAGATTTTTGAAGCTTTTTGTTCCATTATGAGTCTATGTGAGCGAAGGGGCCTTGGGGCGTAGCCAATTTGGACCCCAGGGGCATGATTGGCAGGAATTATGTAGGTGACCACTGGCTGTTGCTACATGCTAAATATCTAAGCTCTGGGCCCAGTGGTTTCAGAGAAGATATTTTAATTTTTTCCCATTGTAAGTCTATGGGAGCTATATGTTGCCATAGCAACCAGAATTCCAATCTGATCAGCCCAAAAAGCTTATGCAGCCTTTCCCCCTAGCTGATGATGCTTCTCATGAAATTTGATCAAGATTGACCATGGGGTATTAGAGATATACTTATTTGAAATTGTTTACGGACGGACGGACGCACGCACGCACGCACGCACGGACGACGGACAAAAAGGGATCACAAAAGCTCACCTTGTCACTATGTGACAGGTGAGCTAAAAAACATGTATCTGAGTGGGAAAGGGTTAAGATTACACCATTATCCCTTTTTGTATCAAATGGAATCTTCCTCCTTATATATAGCAGGAGTCCATTTCAAAATTTAGGGGTGTAAGCTTGTGTTTTCTTCAAAATTAATTTGGAAAATGGCTGAACTTTTTGCAAACAGTGGAGGCCCTGATCAGACACCGCATTCTGCTGCGTCTGATCTGGGCCTGCACTGTTTGCCCAACTACCCATTTTGGTGTTTCTGGTACAAAACGGGTTAAAAAGAATTTATCGTGATAAATAATCCCAATGAGTCATTCTCTATGGGTAATATCCATTCCCTCAAGGGAATATCCTTTCTTTTAAGGGTAAAATCCAGCCCTGAAACAGAATAAATGCTAGACTCCTACAAAGATCTCCTACTTACATTTTTTTAACCATTATCCTGCTGTTCATTTGTTTGTTTGATTTGAGGTTTAACGTCCCCGTCAACACTGTAAAGGTCATTTTGGAGACGTTGCTTCCAATTTTGTGGGACTTTTACCCGACATTGAGATGAAATTACATCTCAAGCCCTGTCGCCCAATGAAACCAATAGGGTTTATTAGCATGGACGGTCCGCCTTGCACCGCGGTTCCTGGACAGGCTTAGATCCTCTAAGCCATTTACCAGTACTAGTGTGCGGGCCGGATTCAGCTCTGCGTGGAAGCATCATGCAGCCCATATACTTCTTCAAGCCCCAATGGGCGGGGGCGAATCCTGCTGTTCATGACAACCCCTATCTTTGCAAACAGTGTAGATCCAGATCAGATGGCCATCGGACATTCAGTTTATGAATTTGTAGGAATAAATTACACAAAGTAATCTGATTGGTTCAAAGACAGAAATAGGTGTGGCTATATTGAATATTCAGCAGGATAAGGGTTAAATAAAAGTAAGTGTAGCAGTCTAGGAAAATGCTAGCAAACATTATTACGTCTAATCACTTATTTACATGATTTTTGGTCTATTTACATTACATACAATTCTGTACAATAGAAAACATTGAAAAAGGTGAACAAAAAACAATATTATTGCACATGTTTATGATTATATGTTAATATTTGATACAAAGCCACACAAAACACCAGGTTAAGAACAGTAACTGGGGTAAGTAAGGGACTTTTTTTTTGGGTGGGTGGGGGGAATTGGTTTTACGGCCCTTTCAAGGATATTTCACTTATTTTGAGCCAATCGTTAATCAGACATGGGTGAAAACATGAGAAAGGGATACTTTGTCTTATTCTTGAAACAAACAATTATGTTGTGGGTACTTGTTAGACTCAATTCTAACAAGTACCCAAAACATATATTGCCGTATGTACCCTAAATATTTTGGACAAAAATAAGAAAAATATCACAGACTTTCATCGGAAAAGTAACCATTATGGAGATGTGATAATATACACTATCTCTCACGGGTATGTTATCGTTATGAAAAATAAAAACAAAACATATAACAACTGATGATAAGCTAATGCAAGCAGAAACAGAGCCTAGGCACTCATTATGTGACATAGTGAATTTTTTTAACATCTGCAAAAGAACTACTTGTCATATATGTATGTCATATTTTTCTTATTTATACTGCAAACATATGTTGTGGGTGCTCAGTACCCACAACCTATGTATTGATAAATTAAACAAGATGTGTTTGTGAAACACTGATGCCCCCGGACAGCGCCAATGTTAATGTTTTTAAAAATTTTGAAAAAAATAGGTCAACGGTCAAGTTCAAGGTCACGAGATCAAAAATTATGGTACCACTGGAAAGGTCTTGTGATAAGGTATACACATGTGAAATATGAAAGCTCTATCTACTACCATTCAAAAGTTATGCCCAATGTTAAAGTTTTTGCAGACGGACAAACGGACAAACAGACAAACAGACGGACAGACCAAAAACTATATGCCCCCGAATCTCTTAGATTCCGGGGGCATAAAAATTATGGTACCACTGGAAAGGTCTTGTGATAAGGTATACACATGTGAAATATGAAAGCTCTATCTACTACCATTCAAAAGTTATGCCCAATGTTAAAGTTTTTGCAGACGGACAAACGGACAAACAGACAAACAGACGGACAGACCAAAAACTATATGCCCCCGAATCTCTTAGATTCCGGGGGCATTAAAAATAATGTATACCACTGTAAACCAGTTTTCTCTATATAAAGTGGGGTTTAAGGGGTGTTCATTTCATGGCAAGCAAAAACAGCCTAGGCTCTCATGACATCAACAAGGCTGTGTAACAAATACCCTTGTAAACCCAACTTTATACACCATTATTGTGATCAAAAGCAGAAACCGTGTAAGTTAAACAACCATGTTTTATCCAAACAAAAATGTAAAGATTATATAGAAAAATGACCATTTATGTTGATTTTTCTGTATAACCTATAGATACATTTTTTGGATCCATCTTGAAACCGTGTTATATCCAAAACCGTGTTTTAATGAGGCTGTGGTGTACTGTGCAGGAAAAGCTTCTGTTTGTTTGATTTGAGGTTTAACGTCCCCGCCAACACCGTAAAGGTCATTTTGGAGGCATTGCTTCCAATTTTGTGGGACTTTTACCCGACATCGAGATGAAATGACATCTCAAGCCCTGTCGCCCAATGAAACCAATAGGGTTTATTAGCATGGACAGTCCGCCTCGCACCGTGGTTCCTGGAAGGCTAAGATCCTCTAAGCGGTTTACCGGTACTAGTGTGCAGGCCAGATTCAGCTCTGCGTGGAAGCATCGTGCAGCCCATATATTTCTTCAAGTCTCTATGGGCGGGGGCCAGCAGGAAAAGCTGGGTTTTTCCAAGAAGCATGTTATTTTAATCTTTTCTGCTCAAAATCAAAGACTTTTGGAACTCATTAGAACTGCAAAAATGAGGCGGTTCTAATGAGCACACACAACTGTACATAAAGCAGAAATAAGAAATTTATTACACCACAACCTTACTGTACCACGGTTCATTATAACATGGTTTTGGATATATTTGTTTGTTTGATTTGAGGTTTAACGTCCCCGTCAACACTGTAAAGGTCATTTTGGAGACGTTGCTTCCAATTTTGTGGGACTTTTACCCGACATTGAGATGAAATGACATCTCAAGCCCTGTCGCCCAATGAAACCAATAGGGTTTATTAGCATGGACGGTCCGCCTCGCACCGCGGTTCCTGGACAGGCTTAGATCCTCTAAGCTGTTTACCAGTACTAGTGTGCGGGCCGGATTCAGCTCTGCGTGGAAGCATCGTGCAGCCCATATATTTCGTCAAGCCCCTATGGGCGGGGGCGGGGTTTTGGATATAACATGGTTTCAAGATGGATCCAAAAAATGTTGAGATTATATACAAAAATGACCATAAATGGTCATTTTTCTATATAATCTATACATTTTTGTTTGGATATAACACGGGTATTTAACTAACATGGTTTCTGCTTTGATCCACTTTAAATGTGTTATAAAGAGGTTGTGGTGTACAAATTTTCATGAAAAAATAACAAAACAAAAACACATCAATATGGGGAGCTGAAAGATGGTCTTTGACACATAAAAGCATTATTGAAATGAGGGAGACTATTCTAGTTCTAAGATAAAGCCATTTTTTTTTACAATGGAAATGTTATACATGGAATGAACACAATACTGGGATATTGTTAAAAGTTTTTTTTGGAGTTTAATGGCCCAGTCAATGCTATTTTAGGTCATATCTAGTAGGTCACACTTCACCTGGGCAGGCTTATATCTAAACAGTTAACAAATACAGTGCACATTCTTTCGCCAGAAACTGACCACTGCCCTTCTTGAATCTGTGGAAGGGTATGAATGACCTTAGAAAAGGTTTCACCATTAGTCTCCAGGAAAGAATGATGCATCCAACCTGGGCCCTCCTGATCACCATTCAGATGTCCATCTGAGCTACCGAGGCCAGCAACTGTGGTAGTGTAAAAAGCCATTTAAACTAAAGAAAGCGACCAGTGGATCACGTATACCCCCCGCCAGCGCCACCCTCTGATATATCTTTCGAGCTTGTATGTAATATGAATGAAGAAGTGAAGAAGCTATAAGAATCTATAAATGTACTTGTAAAAGCTCAACCAACATAAACTTTCTAAATGGACCCAGGGAGTGAGGGCATCAAAGTTACTGAATGGGTGGGGGCATCAATGTTACTGAAGCAGCAGGGTGGGAATGTATCAATGAAATCTTTGGACTGCAACATCAATGCAAGTATCAAATGAATTTGTCTTAGAGTTTAGAACATACAGGCATCTATAAACTTTGTCATAAAACTTTAACCAAATGTAAAATTTCTAAGTCCATGACCTTGAGATAAAGGTCACCATGGGTGGGAAGGGACATGCATCACGAAATCTTTGGACTGCTATGCAACAATGAATCAAGTATCAACTGAATTTGTCGAGTTTAGAACATACAGGCATCTATAAACTTTGTCATAGAACTTTAACCAAATGTAAAATTTCCAAGTGTGTGACCTTGACCTCAAGGTCACTGTGAGGGGTGGGACATGCATCAATGAAATCTTTAGACCAGTATGTAACTTCAGAGTAAGTATCAACTCAATCTATCAAAGGGTTCAGAAGATACAATCTCTTAGAAACTTTAACACAAAACTTTAAACAAAATATTAACGGACGGAAGGACGGACGGAAAGACGGACATCTCTACGAATGGATACTTAAGTGGCTAGGCGTCGGCATATTGACTACTTAAGCGGCAAATTCTCTTAAGCAGCAAGCCACCTAAGAGCGAATTTTTGCCACTTAAGTACCAAAATTACGGAATAAAGTCCATTTGGACTCACGAATATATACATAAGTGTCAAACTGCAAACTGTCCAAATTTTTTGCCCCCTGAATGTCATTTCGTTGGTGCGGATGCACAGACGGACGGACAGATGGACGGACGAACGCACGTTCTCACGAACGGATACTTAAGTGGCTAGGCGTCGGCATATTGACTACTTAAGCGGCAAATTCTCTTAAGCGGCAAGCCATCTAAGAGACAATTTTTGCCACTTAAGTACCAAAATAACGGAATAAAGTCCATTTGGACTCACGAATATATACTTATGTGTCAAACTGTCCAAATTTTTTGCCCCCTAAATGTCGTTTCGTTGGTGCGGCAAGACGAAAACTATATATCCCCATAGCATACTTCGTATGCCGGGGCTATAATAACATTATCTATCTTTCTTCACTTAAGCCAAAGTAATTTTCAGATAAACTACCATATTGAAGGAAATATTTGATCCAGCTGCCAGAATTTAACCCGTTTAGAACCAGAAACCCCAAAACAGGTACCCTGGCATTCAGTGCAGGCCCAGCTCAGACGTTTGATCAGGGCCCCCACTGTTTGCTAAATGTTCAGTCTTTTCCAAATAAATTTTGATGACAACACAACCTGACACCCCTAAATTTTGAAATGGACTCCTGCTTTATATAAGGAGGAAGATTCCATTTGGTACAAAAAGGATTAATCAACAGGATGTTACTCTTCAATAAAAGTCCCAAATGACTGTTTTTTTTTTTTTTGGTTTACAGTTAGCTGCCCAGTCAACAGTTTAGGTACAAAACGGGACATTGGCATTCCATAATCAAGGCCTTCACAGGCTACAAACAGCTACAAAAAACTCTAGCCATATTCAAAACATATTTCTGCAAATACATGTAATTCAACGTGACAGCTCCAAATTTCAGAATGGACTTCTGCCATATTGACGGCAGAAACTTCTTCGCAGAACAACATGGGTTAGTTTTGATCATCTAGGATAAAATGATCAAAGCGGGTTAGCATTACAAAAGCACGCCTATTAAAATATATTATATTGAAAATTTATCCATCAAATACTGAACTCGCTCGGGCCACGTGTGAGACGCCAAGTTCTGCAACGGAAGGTCAGGTGGTTTTTCTCCGGGTACTCCGGTTTTCGCCCACCTCTGATTAACGATCGGCTCGATATGAGTGAAATAATCTTGAAAGGGCCGTAAAACCCAAACCAAAAAAAAAAAAAAAAAAAAAATCAAATACTGAAAAATTTCAGATAAAAATTTCTGATATTTTTTAACATCCAAAATATATACCCCTGTTAACTTCATTTTTACCATATAAAAGTAGGATATTCCAATCCTGCCATTATAGTTTAACTACATTAGCAACTCTTCTGCTCTGTACAAACTCATTTCACCAACTTTTCTTTACTTTTACTTCAGCTGACCCCCACAAGACTTGGTTCACCGGAACCTGTCTGATGCCCCCCTCAGGAGTTAAGACGTATTGGGAGATAGACAGATAGATATAAGACAGCCAAAATTATGCAGCCGTGCTTTCATGATGAGAAGAATATTCTATACAAAACAAGATACATGTGTTAATTATGATCAACTAAGTTAAAATGATCAAAACAGGTTAATTTGGGTTAATTTTGATTAGCTGAGCCCATAAAGTGTGGGCTATTCTTCTGCACCTTTTTATAACTGACCAGAGTTTAAAACGAGACAGATTATCCTTGGAAACACGGAAACTGGACTATTTTTCTGATTTTTTTTTTTTAACTTGGACAGCAGGCTTCAAAACCCAAATTTGAAAATGAGGAAGAATATCTTTGGTTACATGGAAGCTTGAGTATGCTGCAATAGACTGTTTAGCTTCTCTATGAGGCTGATTATCCTTGGTTACTGGGAAGCTTGAGCATCACTGTAGAAGACTGTTTAGCTTCTCTGTGAGGCTGGTCATCCATGGTTCCTGGGAATCTGTTCTGTTCTGTTAATCTTCTCCGCCAACAATGACGAACCCTGAATCTTCTCAGGTAAAATATCCAGCACCACAATATTTTAAAACTAAGATAAAAGGATTCAGTTTAAAAGAGTAAAATCAAACATGTCTATCAGTTTTCCAGCTATAAAACATTCATTCATGAAGTCTCGTTCAAGACCGAACAGCCGCGTCACCTCGCGAACAAAGGATTCAAAGGTTTCGACCCTTTTTCCAGCCAATTCAGTCTATAATTTTCCTCCAAACACAATTACATCGTTTCACTGTAGAAGACTGTTTAGCTTCTCTGTGAGGCAGATCATTCTTTGGTTACATAGAAGCTTATCAAATGATTGCTAGTCAGTCCGGCAGAGGCTTGACAAAACTGATAGGAAACAATCCTCTTCTGTGTGGTTGACCTTCTACCTCCCCTTCCTGTAAAAAACAACAAGAAAATATCACAAAAACACCTCTATATAATTCTGACCCCCTTGAACCCCAGTTTTATATAGTAAAACTGGTGTTTACAGGGGTAAATATAATTTTTCTTATTTCTGCTCAAAATATAGGTTGTTGGAACACGTTAGAACCGCCTCATCCTTTCGGGTAAATCACAGTATTGTGGCCACCTAGGTTGCACCTGGTAGCAAAAAATCAACTTTGCACAATTCTTATAAAAACATTTTTTTCATAGGGGTTAGTATCCTAAATGTATAGCATTTGCAGCTTTTCGGGCGGAGAGTGGTACAAATGTGTTTTTTGATGCTTCACATGTATGTGGCTGGAAAGTGGTTACGGACACTACAGGGTGTGCATAAGACTATAGCTAAACAACAGTAACCATATTAAACTTTATTAACTTTGCTTTAAACATGACTAGGAACACTAACAAGTAAAAATAATCAGTCTTTGCAAAAGTAATAAAGCTTGAAGAAAAAATAATGCACATAAGTTGCCATCACTGTTCAAGACACACAAATAATAAGCCAAAACTTTGTTATGATAATCCGGATAAGCCAATCATTCCAAATAAAACTTATTTAAACTAGACATCAAAGTCATATGCACAAACTGAAAACAAGATGTAGTTCTTTAGACATAAGTTGAATGGAAAAAAATCAGAAGATTTATCACAGCTAAAATGGTTACGGACACTACAAATTTAACAATGCTTCATTTTTTTCAAATTTCAATCAACTGTTTACTTTTTTTAAAGAAATATGCAGTGAAAAAATATAAAATAAATTACAAAATAAATTAAACAGGAAAATATTTGCTGGAATGTTTGAAATTTAACATAGAAGGTCCCAATAAACGGAAACACATAATGTACAAAAAAGTGAAACCCTGATTTAAGAATATAAAATTAATATGCTAAGCAAATCAAATAGAAATTAATTTATAACACAATTTGAGCCAACCTATAGGATGAAAATTTGATAAATATCCAGCAACTTTTAAATTTTGAAACTTAAGTGGTGCAAAATGTTACGGACACTACAGCATTTTTAGGCGAATCAAATAGCTAAATCGTACATTCATGTATCAGGTCTTTGTATAAAGCAAATTTAATTTAAAATGGTCTCCAAAATCAGATGATAAATAATAAAAAAAAAACACCAGGAATGAACATTTTTCAACTATTAATTGTCACCAAAAGCAAACATTATTTTTTTTGTTACATAGGCCCCCTGCCCATCGAGGCTTGAAGAAATAGATGAGCTGCATGATGCCTCCAGGATTAGCTAATACCAACCGCACAGAAATACTGGTAAACCACTTAGAGGATCTAAGCCTGCCCAGTCATAATGGTGCAAGTCAGACCTTCTGTGCTTATAAACCCTATTGGTTTCATTGGGCAACAGGGCTTGAGATCTCATTTTATCCCAATATCGGGTAAAAGTCCCACAAAATTGGAAGCAACATCTCGAAAATGACCTATATAGTGTTGACAGGGACGTTAAACCTCAAATAAAAAAAAAAACAAACTTACTGTATATATAGCTATGTAAAATTGTCAGACATGTTAAATATTTGATACAAAGAAGTAGAAGTATATAATTGGCCCCCACCCATCGGGGCTTGAAGAAATAGATGGACTGCATGATGCTTCCACGCAGAGCTGAAACCGACCCACACACGCGTACTGATAGACCGCTTAGAGGATCTAAGCCTGCCCAGGCAAAGCAGTGGGAGTTGGCCTGTCCATGCTTATAAACCCTATTGGTTTCATTGGGCAGCAGGGCTTGAGATGTCATTTCATCTCAATGTCGGGTAAAAGTCCCACAAAATTGGAAGCAACGTCTCCAAAATGACCTATACAGTGTTAACGGGGATGTTAAACCTCAAATCAAACAAAAGATGTATATGATGCAAAATAATTTTGGTTTACGATTTCAGTATAGCTTTTACAATTGCCCTGTGATGAAGACTAGAATTTGATAAACATAACAGTTAATAATTCAATATATTAACAAGTTAAAGGTTAAAAATTTGAAATTTGAACATTTCATGTTAGGTAAGGAGACTAGAATTTGATAAACATAACAACAATTAACAATTTAGCATACATGTATTTACAAGTTAAAAGCTAGAAATTTGAACATTTCATGATTGAAAAAATAGATTGGGTTGCATGGTGCTTCCATGCAGAGCTGAATCCGACCGCACATGAGACTTACATACAGTATCACTTTGCCTGGACAGACTTAGACCTTCTAAAATATGTGTTCTGGTAAACGGCTTAGGTTTAAACCTGCCCAGGCAAAGTGATGAGAGTCAGACTGCCCATGCATATAAACCCTATTGGTTTCATTGGGCGGCAGGCCTTGAGATGTCATTTCATCTAAGCGCGGGGTAAAAAAATCCACAAAATTAGAGGCAACATCTCAAAAAATTAAAATGACCTATATAGTGTTGATGGGGCCTTTAAACCTCAGTCCCTGCCCTTCGGGCGTGGTGAAATAGATTGGGGTGTATGATGCTTCCACACAGAGCTGAAGCCGACCACCCATGAATACTGGCAAATCAACTGCTTAGAGGGTCCAAGCCTGCCTAGGAACAGTGTGCAAGTCAGACAGTCCATGCTTATAAACCTTATTGGTTTCATTTGGCGGTAGAGCTTGGGATGTCATTTCATCTCAGTGTCGGGTAAAAGTCTCACAAATTGGAAGCAATGTCTCCAAAATGACCTATATAGTGTTGACGGGGACATTAAACCTAAAATCAAACAAACAATGAGGCAGTTCTAATGAGCACCAACAGGCTATGTTTGGAGCACAAACCAGTAAAATATCGTAAATCAAAAAGTAACTATTTTAAAGATAGAAAATGCACTATGTCACACGGGTGTGTTATTGTAATGTGAAAAAAAAAAAAAAAAACACGCCAAAAAAAAAAAGTTAAGATTGATACAGGAATATGTGTTTCAAAGAAACTGGAATATAAGTATAATGCTTAAACTAGATATTGAAATTTCTTGTAGTGTCCGTAACCAATTTAGTTCTTGAGAGATGTATCAAAACTTCAGATATTCAACGCCTATGGAATGTATTAATTTAAAGAACTGCTAGTATTTTTGCACAAGCCTACCTTGTTTGTAAAATAAAACCAGAACGTTCATGCAGTTTCGCTCTGCTGGCCCCCTAATTATATGATTTTCTATTAAATTATGAAAAAACAAGATGTGTTTGTGAAACACTGATGCCCCCGGACAGTGCATGTTAAATATGAAAGCAGTATCACTAAGCAATCAAAATTTTGAAAAAAATAGGTCAAAGGTCAAGTTCAAGGTCACAAGATCAAAAATTATGGTACCACTGGAAAGGTCTTGTGATAAGGTATACACATGTGAAATATGAAATCTCTATATATTACCATTCAAAAGTTATGCCCAATGTTAAGGTTTTTGTAGACAGACAAACGGACAAACAGACAGACAGACCAAAAACTATATGCCCCGAATCTCTTAGATTCCGGGGGCATAAAAAGAATACACATGTGAAATATGGAAGCCCTACCATTTACTAATCAAAAGTTATGACCAATGATAAAGTTTTTTAAAAAGTAGGTCAAATGTCAAGGTCAAGGTCATGAGGTCAAAAATTATGGTACCCTTAGAAAGGTCTTGTGACAAGGAATGCACATGTGAAATATGAAAGCTCTACCATTTACCAATCAAAAGTTACGGCCAATGTTAAAATTATTAAAAAGTAAGTCAAATGCCAAGGTCAAGGTCATGAGGTCAAAAATTATAGTACCAATAGAAAGGGCTTGTGACAAGGAATGCACATGTGAAATATGAAAGCTCTATCAGTTACCAATCAAAAGTTATAGCCAATGTTAAAGTTTTTAAAAAGGAGGTCAAAAGTAGGTCAAATCTCAAGGTGAAGGTCACGAGGTCAAAATTTATGGTACCTCTTGAAAGGTCTTGTGACAAGGAATGCACATGTGAAGTATGAAAGCTGTACCACTTACCATTCAAAAGTTATGCCCAATGTTAAAGTTTTTGCAGACGGACAAACGGACAAACAGACAAACAGACAAACAGACGGACAGACCAAAAACTATATGCCCCCCAGAATCTTAGATTCCGGGGGCCCCCAGAATCTTAGATTCCGGGGGCATAAAAATTAAATAAACAATAATAATAATAATTCCAGTGGCTATTTTAGCATCCAGTGCATTATTTCTAGATGAAATTAAAACTTATACTTGCCAATGATCAGACATTTATTCACAAATGTTACTGATGTGTGACCCCATAGATTATGGTTACGGACACTACAAGAACATAGTAGCTGATTACTTATCCTCTGCAAATACCCTTGGGACTTTGCTAATTAGATTCTTCTGCTTTATTATTATAGAGAATACTTACTCTGTCATAAAACTTCAAAACAAGACAGTCAACAACCATGTAGACACACCAGTTTTATTTTTAGGGCCCCACACTGAATGTGTGGGCGCCCTATAGTAATCACTCTGTCCGTCCGTCTGTCTGTCTGTCCATCTGTCCGTCCACAATTTTTTTTACTACTCCTCTGATAGCGCTGCCGGGGCCCTAGTCAGTTTCACTGACAGCTCTAGTTTTTCATGGAGATGCAAGTTTTTAAAATTATTGCACAATTTTGCATCAAAAAGTGTACATTGTTGTGTCATCCATTTGGAACAATTGAGTTATAATTGATTAGTCTGAAGACATATAATATCATTTTGAAAAGTATTATTAAAGTAATGTTTCCCAGATTTTAATATCGATATCAGTAAAAAGGGGTTTGTTTTCAGGTTACCGACACTACAGCATTTTTGTAGTGTCCGTAACCATAAAATCGTTCACAGAGGATGATTAGTTGTTGGAAAAAATACTAATTGTGTTTCATTAAAGGTTATTATACACAAAGTATTAAAAACAGAATTTTTTATTCAAACAAAGCTACTGGCAGTAACAAAATGTATCATGGTTACGGACACTACCACTTTTTTTTTTGACTGTTGTTTTCCTGATAAGTGATCCTGAAATTTATTAATAATCAGCAGGGGAGAACAATATGATTTCTACCACTATGGCATTCTTAATAGATCATTTTTAAGGAATTTCAATAAAGTAAACACCACTCTCCTATGGGTATGGTGTGCATAACCAGAGGGTTGTGTTCAAAGTCTTGAAATGTATAACGAAGTACCGCCTCAATAATTATGGTGATATCTTGAAAAGTTTTCAGCGCATATCAAGAAATTATATATCAAAATTTTATTCAGACAATTTTCTATATTACTAAAATTGAAAAAATAACCTGTTTACCATGCATTATTATTTAAAATTTGTTTGTAAAATGGTATTTTTTAAAGTGCAACCCATAACGGTGAAAATATGCCATTTTGTGGGGGTCTTTGATGGCTGCTGACAATATGAAAAAGTAGCTAGACCATTCATTTATTTTGAACATCTGAGCCACATGCCTTGCTAAGTTTCTATGGAATAAATTCAAATTTAAAGTCAAATCTCTGACAGTAAGGCTGATATAACATGCTGAAATTAAAAAAAGCCACAATATTGTGATTCATCAGTTTACTTAATTCTGCTCTAAAATACAGATTGTGGGTACTCGTTAGAACCGCCTCAATACAATCTATATTTTGAGCAGAAATAGGAAAAATATCACAATTTTTCCTCTAAAAATTTTATTTTTTCAGCAATAAAATTTATATACAATGTATTTGTATAGGCTTATTATCGTAATGATAAGAAGGGCCAAAATAGCTCACCTGAGTCACTGATACCTACATTCACATTTTAAAAATAAACTAGAGCGCGCAGTCGATGGCACACCATCACAAATCCCCACGCTTCTGGCAGAGCCAAATATAATGATGTTGTCGAACACCCTGGTTGGTGTCATTGAATACATCTTATCATAAGGATCTAGAATATATATGGTTTAGGGGTGGGGATCTGAAAGGTTTCTGAGATTTAAGTCCTTTAATGGAATGGAGGGGGTTGGGCATGGCCCCGGCACCCCCGAGGGGACCTCCAGGTTGGAGTCACTGAAAGCGTCTTATCAAACAGAACAAGAGTATAATCTGCTTTAAATTTAGGAGTGGGGATCTGAATGGATTCTGAAATATATGTCCTTTTACGAAGTGGAGGGGTGGGGCATGGCTACAGCGCAACACAGGAAAAACCCTAGTTGACGTCTCAAAATGCATCTTATCATAAGGAACAAGAATGTATTTGGCTTAGGGGTGGGGATCTGAATGGTTTCTGAAATATTTTTAGCAAGTGGAGGGGTTGGGCATGACCCCAGCGCAACCCAGGGGTCACCGTAGTTGGCAGGCATAAATTTTCTAATAATAATAATGAAGAAGGGAGGTAACTGATACTCACCCACCACTCTTCCTCTTCTTCCCTCAACAAGATAATTATCTCCCCTTCTCGGAATGTTAATTCATCTTCATTATCAGCATCACAGTCAAACAAAGCCTCGGAACGTTTGAATGTTGTCTTCTTAGGCTAAAATGGTAGAAAAAGATATTTCTTGCATTTAAACCGGCCCCAAGGTTATACAATTCCTTTCATGCTCAACTCAACTGAGCATGAAATTTGTAAGTAAATGCTCAAATATATTGAAATGCCCCCCCCCCCACCAAATCCTGTTCAAATCAGCAGACAGTCATTTGTCCTGCTCATAAATTTAAAATTGTTGGCATTTTAAAATTTATAAGCAGGACAAATCTCAACCTCATGCTCAAGTGAGCATGAAAAAAGTTTTATAACCAAGGCCCCATCATTATCTGTCTTAGGGATACATCATGTTGTAGTTTATATTTTCTTGTCCTTTGGGATCATTGATTCCATTGCTGAATTCTGAAAATATTTGAGGGTCACTGATGAGGCCTAACTGACCGAAACTAGTTAGTCTGGCCCCGAAAACCTGTTCACTCCATGTTTTCCAGTTTTGAAGAGTATTCCTTGCTTCCAAAGGATAACCCTTTCTAGAACACATTAGAACATTTATGCAAACAGACTGGGATTTGAACATGCAACTGGTTAGTGTGGCCATATTAAAAGTTGTTGTTTGTCAGCAAATATGATGGGCACTTTCACATTACATTAGAGGTATATAAAATGTCCTTTTGAGCCTTAATTCCTTTACTGAGTATGATATCTTGTTCAATTTTTCAACTGTGTTATAAGCATATGGTTATATTTTTTCAGTGGTGAAAATTTGATGAGAATTGGTCCAGTAGTTTTTGCACAATCTGCAAAAATGTCTCTTTTTGGGTACAGAAAAAATTCTCATTTTATAATTTGCATAATAAATTTGCTTTACATGTAGAAATAGTGAAGATCAGTTGTGTTCAGACAACACTATTTTGAAGCCACAATGCATCAGTTTCAACGGAAAAAAATTGTGAACCTGTCTTTGAAATTTACGAAAATGCATCGATTTGTGTAAATTGCAAAAATTTGTCCCAAAAATGTCCCCTCCAGGATCAGGGGTTCAACATCAGTGTTAAATACATAGATAAACAGAAGATTTTTTATGAAAACAGAAGTTCAACATGATATTAATTAAAGTATGTGCATCTTGTGGATGTAAATAGCTCTTACAACATGATATGAAACATGGAATAGCTGTACTATCATTTGTCCCCAAAAAATGTCCTCTCCAGACATAGTTTTTTTTCTCATATCTCTTAAGTTTTAAAGTAAATCATGATTGGGGACAAGAAGTTCCAATGTTCAGTGTCCTTTTTTCGTTGATTCATAGTATAGGGTAGGGTTCTTTGCAAGAAATGTAGAAAAAAAAATGGAAAATTACTAATGTCCCCTCCAGGACATTTTATATAGCATCATAACACATATAAAATCTGCTGAGGAGATGTCTTAACTTCTTTATTTAACTTATTTTTTTTATGTCCAAAGGAGTGTTACACAAAATTATTTGCCTGTAAACATACCTGAAGTACTAAAAAATAATAATTGTTCATATAAGTTTTATGCAGAGCAAGTGGAAAACTAATGAAATTATGGCAAATTACCACAATGTATTAATGTCAGTAAAGAAGGTGAGCTTTTTACTCACCTGACTATGAGAAATGATACTTCAAGTCTTAAATAGCATATGAAATATTATAAACAATAATATATTTGTGCATAGCCACACAAAGAAAGTGTACTGGAGAGGACATTTTTTGGGACACTTATGAAATTATATCAAGGAGCCCTAAAACTACCCTATATTAAAGGGCTAGGAACATTTTTGAAGGGGTCAACATAGGCTTTCCCTTCCCCCTCCTGCTACCAAAAGTATTGTTGAAAATTCTTTTATCTATATATGAACCAGGGCACAGTATTTCCTACAATTTACATGATCACCCAGCGAAGACCAGCCTGTGCATCCGCTAGCCATATGAAGGAGCATTGGGCCATTAGCTATCGTCAGAGCGCACATCCGAGATTGAACAGACTGTGTGGATGCACAGGCTGATCTGAGTCTTTGCTGGGCACACACGTTTATTGTTGGGTATGATGTGCCTCAGTTCTTAAATCAGACTGTCTTGAATGTGCGAATTGCTTATATCTTTTTGTTTTGGATAACCAATTGGCCAATTTGTGAGAAAGTAACTGTCCTTTTGGCTTTCCGTTAGGGTCTAGTTATTGCATGCTCTTGTCTCTTTCCCTTTGATGTATCTGATGGGAGGTGTGGGTTAATTGTATAGATTCCTGATCATTGCCTTCACTTCTGTTTTAAATATAGAAATTCTGTACTTCAAAACAATGAGTCTCACAAGTAAACCCAATATGCACTTCCCCCACACAGGGAAGGAAATAGGAAGAAAGATTTTTTTCTTCGCACCTTTTATGTAACCGGTTCAGCAGCTCCAAAAACTCACTTAGTTTTAAACAAGCAGTTCAAAATTGCAGACAACTTCTGAAGCTGGAAACAAAACTGTTGAAAAAATATTAAATTTTCATAAAATAGCAGTTTAAAATTTAGGTAACTAAATTATAAAACAAAGCTCCCTTATTCCATGCCTGATAGATGTTACTGAAATTTCTAAGTGTGTGACCTTGTCATCAGGAACATTCATGAGAAGTTATATTGAAATTGGTGAAAAAATGTAAGCGCTAGAGTAATGACAAAGTTTTTCTACAAATAGCCACAGTGACCTTGACCTTGAAAGTCGAACTCGCTCGAGGTATTGTCATAAGGAACATTTGTGTGAAGTTATATTGATATCAGTGAAGAAATGTAGTCGCTAGAGCAATGACAAAGTTTTTCTAAAAAATAGCCACAGTGACCTTGACCTTGAAAGTCAAACTCGTTCGAGGAATTGTCATAAGGAACATTTGTGTGAAGTTATTTTGAAACCAGTGAAGAAATGCAGGCGCTAGAGCGATGACAAAGTTTTTCTAAAAATAGCCACAGTGACCTTGACCTTGAAAGTGGAACTTGGTAGAGATATTGTCATAAGGAACATTTGTGTGAAGTAATATTGAAATTGGTGAAAAAATGTAAGCGCTAGAGCAATGACAAAGTTTTTCTAAAAAGTGCCACAGTGACCTTGACCTTGAAAGTCAAACTCGTTCGAGGAATTGTCATAAGGAACATTTGTGTGAAATTATTTTGAAACCTGTGAAGAAATGCAGGCGCTAGAGCGATGACAAAGTTTTTCTAAAAATAGCCACAGTGACCTTGACCTTGAAAGTCAAACTCGTTCGAGGTATTGTCATAAGGAACATTTGTGTGAAGTTACATTGAAATCAGTGAAGAAATATAGACGCTAGAGCTATGTTGTGCGCGGGGATAATTAAAATTTTTTAAGTCTGTGACCTTGACCTTGACCTCATGGGCATGGGTGGGGGTATCGCTGAATAAAATGGACAGGTATCTAACATCATATCAAATATCAACTCAATCCATCGCACGATTTGGAAAATATCAACTCTTAAAATATCTAATTAAAAATTTCTAAGTCTGTGACCTTGACCTTGAAGCCATAGGCATGAGTGGGGGTATTGCCAAATAAACATTTGGACCTGTATCTATCATCATAGCATACATAAGCCAAATCCATAATATAGTTTGGAAAATGTGAGATATTTAAAATCTTTCACATTAAAATTGTCTAAGTCTGTGACCTTGACCTTGAGGTTATAGGCATGGGTGGGGGTATTGCTGAATAAAACATTGTACCTATATCTATCAACATATGAACCAAAGCCATCATAAAAGTTCAGGTTCTACCAGGTACAAATACCTTAACTGGAGTCTTTAACATGGGAAATTTCTAAGTCCAAGACCTTGACCTTGACCCCATGGGCATGGGTGGGGGTATTGCTGAATAAAACTTTGGTCCTATATCTATAATCATACCAAATATGAACCAATTGCATCAAACGGTTTGGAAAATATGAGTTCTAAAATATTCAAGTCTACCTGTTACAAAAACCTTAACCTGAGTCTTTAACATTGAAAATTTCTAAGTCTGTGACCTTGACCTTGAGGTCACAGGCATGGGTGGGGGTATTGCTTAATAAAACTTTGGACCTATATCTATCATCATACCAAAGATGAACCAGTTCCATCAAATGGTTAGGAAAATATGAGTTCTAAAAGTTCAGGCTCTACCTCTTACAAAAACTTTAACCTGAGGTTACAGGATCACGTACGTACGTACGTACGTACACACACACGTACAGACGGACGTACACATGTACGCACGTACGGAAAACCGAAAAACTATATGCCCCCGGCATCATATGATGCGGGGGCATAAAAATAATTTGCCCATCATCACCAACTTAACCCCCTACATATCTGTAGCTATGGTTTTAGGTTTGAATTAATATGTCCCACAAGTGTGTCCACTCCAGGACTCAACAGCTTGAGTCTTTCTTGCTTTGGTAAACATTATGGTATTGAAGGGTGATGATCCTTTCTTTCTAAATACATGGTTACTACTTTTAATGTGACATTGATAGCTTTCAAAACTTATAAGATATGAAAAAGATACAGCAAACAGTTGCGCTTGTAAGGTATTGAGTTAATGAATACACATACTTAGATATAAATTTGATAAGTCATTTTGATGTTTTTCTCAGTGACTTGCTTGATATTTCAGTGGTTTTCTTAAGACTTTGGAACATCCTGTACATATGTTACCTGTTCTTATCCATTTTGTAAATTCATCATGTTACTGTTTAATGTCCCAAAAATGTCCCCTCCAGTATTTTACCATCTGTCTATGTTTAACACCCTGGTGCAGATAAAAAGTTCATGGAAACTGATAATATACAACTACTGATGCACACCATTGGATGAAACAATTGGAATTATTCTACTATTAATGAAAAAGAGCCACTTGTGTTCTTGACATATTTTTTAAACAGTCAATAGACATGAATGCCTTATATTTATACCATATTTATTCAGAAAACTTCCTAAATTTGTTTCATTTTTCCATTGATGTGACTGTATCCTTAATGTTTGAGAAAAGTACAACAACTTTTATTGTAATTTAAGCAGAATTAAGGGTCACAGATACCTGTCCCATAAAACATGTCCACTCCAGTACGAATAACATGTTAATTTGAGTGTCACTTTTTTCTGGGAAATATTAAAATTTGGAACGATTTAGGTCAATATAACTGGGTACTGCGTACAAGGCTTGTGAAAGTTCTAGAGTGTTGGCAACACTCATGATATGCAGTAATTGTCATTGACTGCTGTAATAGCATTCTTCCACTGAATTAAGGGACTATGATTAAAAGTGACAGCCATATACAGTCCTCTAGAATTTTTCCTGTTTTATGTTTGCATATGTTTCAAATTAAACAAAAAATTATATTGGAAAGTCTAGTCTATATGTTCTTTGGTTTTCTTTGGTGTCCTTCACTTATGTCCCCTCCAGAACATTGTACTGGAGAGGACACAAATATGGGACACTCTCCAGTTCAATAACCATTTGATTTTGTCCTAGAAATTTATTGCTAGTTTCAAGAGCCACACGGTGCCATCTGATAAGTAAAAAATCATTGGCCAAAGTTCACCATTACAGAAGCTACAATAAAAGAAAGCAGGTAAAATTTTAATTGGAAAACAAGCATTTACTTCAAGATTGAACTTCAAGTTAGGAGGCCTTCATGCGGACTGAACAAATTATTTGTCTAAATCGCGACGGAAGTAAGGGCGAGGATTGTGGCCACGTAAAATCGATTTAAGCCCCCCAGTGGAAATCTTCCACTGACCGTTCCAAGGCGGCTCTTCTGTGGCGATTTATTTATGTTGTTGTTTGTTACTTACTGTGTGTATCACTTGTGTCTTTTGGTTTTGGATGGCCATATGGCCATTTTGTGGGAAAGTAACTGTCCTTATGGCCTTCCTTTGTTTAGGTTTCCATTATGGTCTGGTCGCTTAATGTTTGTATTTCTTTCCCTTTGGTGTCTTTTATGGGTGGAGTAAGTTAATTGTATCAATTCCTGATCTTTGTTTTACTTCTACTTTTCACAAAGTACTAGAAACAGAGTCAGCTGAACACCCTTTCAAATCAGACATGGGATCCGTATCTCCTTTTTAATTTGTCTAACTCGTGCAAAATCCAAACTTAGTCAATGAAATTCCATGAATAATACAGGCTTTACATTTCTATTAAAATACATAATTCCTGCTTTCAAATCCCTCTGAAGAAAATTAAATGGACTTAATCTGTTGTTCAACACTTTTTTTGTGAAATTAAGCATATATGGGATTGGAAAAAATGTATAAGAACCATGTAGAAGGGTTCTTTTTTTTACTCCCTATGAGAATTTTTGCTCTAATTTAATGTGAAAGTGCCCTGATATCATATGGCTAAAACATATAGACATATTTAGTTCTCAAAAAGAAAACAAGAGGCCCATGGGCCACTATGCTCACCAGAGCTCAGGGGGCACTGCCCACTGGCAGCAATGTATTTTAACCATGGAAGCCCTGCGCCCAAGGATACTACAGATAGAATTTGGACTCAATCAGCCTAGTGGCTTCAGAGGTTTGATGTCGCTTGAATGTGTTGTTGCAGGACAACAGATGACAATTGACAATTTCCCATCTGTGGCAACTAATAGGCCTAAAAGAATATTATTAAAGGAACATTTCTATGTAAGTTTGACAAAATATATTGAAAGGCATAGAGGTCATTTTTCAATTTTCCCCATTGATAAGTCAATGGAAATTCTTAACTTGCCATAGCAAACAAACCAAAGAGCCACATTTCATAAACCAGAGCTCAGGTGGGCAATGCCCATGACATTGTATTATAACAGGATATGATTTTAATCTACCAATTATAAAGTATCCCAAACAAACCCCATACCCAAATGAGCACTCATGTGGACTGTATCTGAAATATTAGGTGTTTTATACAGTAGAGAGGGTGGGGCACGAGCCCAATGGAGCCCTGGTTGGTGTCACTAAATGCATCTTATCAAAAGGAACAGAGACATTATGGTTTAGCGGTGGGGATATGTATGGCTCCTGAGATGTAAGGCTTTCTAAGCAGTGGAGGGATTCGGGCATGGTGGATCCCAGAAATGCCCAAGATTGCTGTCACTGAATGCTTAACGGTTTCTGAGATATGAGGCCCTTATATGAAGTGGATGGGAGAGAAATGGCCCCTGCGGACTGCCCAAGATGGGGTTGACTGAATGTGTCTAATAACAATGAACAAGAATATATGTGATTATGGGGTGGGGATTTGAATGGTTTCTGAGATATATGGCCTATAATGAAGTGGGGGCTTATCATTAGGAAGAAGAATATATATGGTTAAGGGGTGGGGATCTGAACAGTTTCTGAGATATATGGCTTTTAATGAAGTAAAGAGGGGGAACATGGCTGGTGGCACCCCGGGAGTCCCCCATGCTGGTGTCACTGATTGGGTCTTATCATAAGGAACAAGAATATATTATGGTTTAGGGTTGGGCTCTGAACAGTTTCTCAGATATATGGCCTTTTGTGAAGTTGATGGGTGGAACATGCCCGGGCATGCCCTGGGTGACTCCTAGGTTGGTGTCACTGAATGTGTCTTATCATAAGGAACAAGAATATATATGGTTTAGGGGTGGGGATCTGAAATGTTTCTGGAATACTTGGCCTTTTTATGAAGTGGAGGGGAAGGGGCATGGCCCCGGCACATCCCAGGTTGGTGTCACTGAGTATGTCTTATCATAAGGAACAAGAATATATATGGTTAAGGGCTGGGGATCTGAATGGTTTCTGTGATAAATGGCATTTAATGAATGGAGGGGTGGGGCATGTCCCCGGCACATCTGGGGGAACCCCCAAGTTGGTGTCACTTAATGCATCTTATGATAAGGAACAAGAATATATATGGTTTAGGGGTGGGGATTTGTAAGGTTTCTGGAATATTTGGCCTGAGTGGAGGAGGTTGGGCATGGCCCCGGCACATCCTGGGTGTCTCCCAGGTTGGTGTCACTGAATGCAAATTATCATAAGGAACGAGAATATATATGGTTTTGGGGTGGGGATCTGAATGATTTCTGAGATAAATGGCATTTAATGAAGTGGAGGGGGTGGGGCATATCCCCGGCACATCCGGGGGAACCCCCAGGTTGGTGTCACTTAATGTGTCTTATCATAAGGAACAAGAATATATATGGTTTAGGGGTGGGGATCTGTAAGGTTTCTGAGATATAAGGCATTTATGAAGTGGAGGGGGCAGGGCATGGCCCTGGCACAACATACGGTACTGGACCCACAGGTTGACATAAAAGCGTATGGCTGAGAGAAGTTTACTCAAGGAAGGTTTCTATCTGCAAAGGCTTGGTAGTTAATGCCATTTTTCAATTTTCCGCATTATAAGTCTATGGAAAATCTAAGTTGCCATAGCAACCAAACTAAAGAGCCGAATTTCATAAAAAAACACAAAACCTGTAAAGGCAAATATGGTGAATATTTCCATAAACTCTCAGCCTCATAGAGCATACGGTTTCTGAGGAGATGATTTTTTAAGTATTTTTTTTTCTATTTTTTTCACTTTGGTTTCCATGGCAACCAATACAAATAAGCAGCAGCCCTAAATTCATATGACAGAGAGTAGATTGTCTAAGAAACATTTCTATGAAAGTTTTGTCAAAATATCTGCAGAGGCTTGGCAGTAAATGCCATTTTTCAATTTTCCCCATTATAAGTCTATGGGAACTCTAAGTTGCCATAGTAACCAAACTAATGAGCCAATTTTCATAAAAAACACAAACTTTAAATCCCCCCCCCGCCCAAGGATGCTACAGATAAAATTTGGGCCCAATCGGCCCAGTGGCTTCAGAGGAGAAGTTGTTTGAAAGTGTTGACGACGGACATATGACGCGGACGATGACGACGACACAGACGACGACGGACAACTGCCTATCCTATAAGCTCCCCCGGAGCCTTCGGCTCTGGTGAGCTAAAAATTAGTTAGTCTCTGGAAAGAAACAGTGAAATCTCTTTATTGAATATATAGGGAAAATTTGGGGGGAAAAAAATAATGAGGCAGCAAGCGAAACAGGATTTAAAGGCATTTATTCTTAGACAGTAGGACACACCGTGTGTTCATAATTGTTTTATTGCCCCCTGTGATATACTGTCTATAACAGATCAAAGGCGGTCTTTAATAGGGTGATTAGTAGCTCCTGTTGAATCCCCTGACTGAGGCGCTAAAGAGGAAAATCAATAAGGTACACTGTAGTAATTATTGATTTTCCCCAAGAAGGCCCCTTACCTGTTGCAAACAGAGGACTTCTCTTTAGTCAGCACTGAGGGCTACATAATATTATGTAATGAAATGATAGTTTTCAATAATCAAGAATAAATGCCTGTAAGGAACCCAAAACATTAGTGGGTCTCGCTAAAAATTTAGGAAACTTTACATGTCTACATAAAAAGAAGCAAACTAACCTTTCTGGGGACAGGTTTTGGAGGTGGAGATTCTCTACCTTCAGAATTTCTATTTGGAACACGAGGATCTGAAAATGAGATGAGCAAAAAAAGTATAATAATAGCTCTGTGAAAATGCACAAAATTCAACCCATTTTGTACTGGAAACCCCTAAAACGGGATACTGGCAAACAGTGTAGGCCCTGATCAGGGCCTGCACTGTTTGCAATAAGTTTGACCATTTCCAGGTAAATTTTACAGATTGATTGATTGATTGATTGTTTTGGGTTTAACAACACTTCAACCCTTGTGAGTTATTCATTCCAACCATCTACCAGAGAAAGGAACACAACAGATTGAAGAGATAGTAGAGGAGATGAAAGTGAGGGACAGAGAAGAAAGAGGAAATCGAATGAAAGAGTAGAAACAGAAGAAACAAGAGGCTCAATGAGCCTAAACCGCTCACCTGAGGAACTTAAGTTTTAACAATTCACAGACTTGACTACTAAATCTGCTAATAGAATCCAGCCCATTGACCCTTACAGGATATAAGTCATCATTATTGCATTGCATTCCAAGTTTGAGACTTCTAGCTTCTATAGTTCCTGAGAAATCTTTGACGAAAATTTAACATTGGTCAAAATGGAGAGAAAGAAGAATGAAAGAACAGATGAACAAATAAGCTGAGAAAGCCCAATGTCTCTTACACAAAATAAGTCATCATTATTCTATTGAATACCAAATTTGATGCTTCTAGCTTTTATAGTTCCTGAGAAATCTTTGATTAAAAATTTAACATTGGTCTATTATCTCTATATGGAGAGACAGAAGAATGAAGGAACAAATGAACCAGACTAGCTCCAAAACCTAATGCAGCCTTTCCCCTTGCCCAATGGTGCTACACATAAAATTTAAACAAGATTGGTCGACTGCCTTCTGAGATATGCTTCATTGAAAGTGTGGACGACGGGTGGACGGACGACAGACGACGGACTCCGGAGCCTTGGTATACTATCAGCTCACTGGAGCCTTTGGCTCAGGTGAGCTAAAAATTCAAGTCGCTTTTTCTGTCACAACATTTTCCCTACGTTAAGTCTATGGGCAAATTTTTTTGTCTCTCAAGGTCACGTAACTCCGAGGTCAATATTCCGATTCGGCCCAAAATCGAACTTAACCGAGATTTTATGCCTGTCCTCGTTACCTGCAAGTTTGAAGCTGATATGAATAAAAATAAAGTTGCTATCGTGGTCACAACGTATTTTTTTATGCTCAAGGGCAGGTAACTCCAAGGCAAATATTCCGATTCGGCCCAAAATCGAACTTAACCGAGATTTTATGTCTGTCCTCGTTACCTGCAAGTTTGAAGCTGATCTGAAAAAAATTCAAGTCGCTATCGTAGTCGCAACATTTTCCCTAATTAAGTCTATGGGCAAATGTTTTGTCGCTCAAGGTCACGTAACTCCAAGGTCAATATTCCGATTCGGCCCAAAATTGAACTTAACCGAGATTTTATGCCTGTCCTCGTTACCTGCAAGTTTGAAGCTGATATGAATAAAAATAAAGTTGCTATCGTGGTCACAACGTATTTTTTTATGCTCAAGGGCAGGTAACTCCAAGGCAAATATTCCGATTCGGCCCAAAATCGAACTTAACCGAGATTTTATGTCTGTCCTCGTTACCTGCAAGTTTGAAGCTGATCTGAAAAAAATTCAAGTCGCTATCGTAGTCGCAACATTTTCCCTAATTAAGTCTATGGGCAAATGTTTTGTCGCTCAAGGTCACGTAACTCCAAGGTCAATATTCCGATTCGGCCCAAAATCGAACTTAACCGAGATTTTATGCCTGTCCTCGTTACCTGCAAGTTTGAAGCTGATATGAATAAAAATAAAGTTGCTATCGTGGTCACAACGTATTTTTTTATGCTCAAGGGCAGGTAACTCCAAGGCAAATATTCCGATTCGGCCCAAAATCGAACTTAACCGAGATTTTATGTCTGTCCTCGTTACCTGCAAGTTTGAAGCTGATCTGAAAAAAATTCAAGTCGCTATCGTAGTCGCAACATTTTCCCTAATTAAGTCTATGGGCAAATGTTTTGTCGCTCAAGGTCACGTAACTCCAAGGTCAATATTCCGATTCGGCCCAAAATTGTACTTAACCGAGATTTTATGCCTGTCCTCGTTACCTGCAAGTTTGAAGCTGATATGAATAAAAATAAAGTTGCTATCGTGGTCACAACGTATTTTTTTATGCTCAAGGGCAGGTAACTCCAAGGCAAATAATCCGATTCGGCCCAAAATCGAACTTAACCGAGATTTTATGTCTGTCCTCGTTACCTGCAAGTTTGAAGCTGATCGGAAAAAAATTCAAGTCGCTATCATAGTCACAACATTTTCCCTATGTAAAGTCTATGGGCAAATTTTTTGTCGCTCAAGGTCATGTAACTCCGAGGTCAATATTCCGATTCGAACTTTACTGAGATTTTATGCCTGTCCACGTTACCTGCAAGTTTGAAGCTGATCTGAATAAAAATAAAGTTGCTATCGTGGTCACAACGTATTTTTTTATGCTCAAGGGCAGGTAACTCCAAGGCAAATAATCCGATTCGGCCCAAAATCGAACTTGACCGAGATTTTATGCCTGTACTGGTTATCTGCAAGAATGAAGTCGATCAGAAAAAAATTGACGGAGCTAGAGTGATGACAAGCTTTTTCCTATGTGAAGTCTATGGGAGCTAGATGTTGCCATGGCAACCTGAGTTCCACTCAGATCTGCCTGAAAACATAATGAAGCCTTTCCACTTGCCCAATAATGCGACACATGAAATTTGATCGAAGTTGGCCAAGTAGTCTTTAAGATATACATTTTTGAATTCCCATTAACCCTAATGCAAAAACACACAAGGGCAGGTAACTCCTAAGTGAATGATCCGATTCTGCCAGTTATCGAACTTGACCGAGATTTTTTATGGCTGTGCTGGTTATCTGCAAGAATAAAGCCAATCTGAAAATAATTGAAGCAGCTACGGTGATGACAACATTCTCCCCATGTAAAGTCAATAGGCAATTTTTTCAACGCTCAAGGGCACGTAACTCCTGAGTGAATAATCAGATTCAGCCATAAATCGAACTTGATCGAGATTTCATGCCTGTCCTCGTTATCTGCAAGAATGAAGTCGATCAGAAAAAAATTGACGGAGCTAGAGTGATGACAAGCTTTTTCCTATGTTAAGAACGCTCAAGGGCACGTAACTCTTGAGTGAATAATCTGATTCAGCCCAAAATCGAACTTGATCGAGATTTCATGCCTGTCCTCGTTATCTGCAAGAATGAAGTCGATCAGAAAAAAATTGACGGAGCTAGAGTGATGACAAGCTTTTTCCTATGTTAAGCCTATGGGAGCTCTTTGTTGCTGTGGCAACCAGAGTTCTCATCCGATCTGCACGAAAACCTAATACAGCCTTTCCCTCTACCTGATGATGGTTCATAGGAAATTTGATCAAGGCCGGCCCACTGGTTCCAGAGATATACTTCGTTGAAAGTGTGGACGACGGACGCCGGCTCGTGGTATACTAATACCTCACATGAGCCTTCAGCTCAGGTGAGCTAAAAATTGACGGAGCTAGAGTGATGACAAGCTTTTTCCTAATTCCCATTAACCCTAATGCAAAAACACACAAGGGCAGGTAACTCCTAAGTGAATGATCCGATTCTGCCAGTCAACGAACTTGACCGAGATTTCATGGCTGTGCTGGTTATCTGCAAGAATAAAGCCAATCTGAAAATAATTGAAGCAGCTACGGTGATGACAACATTCTCCCCATGTTAAGTCAATAGGCAATTTTTTCAACGCTCAAGGGCAAGTAACTCCTGAGTGAATAATCCGATTCAGCCCAAAATCGAACTTGATCGAGATTTCATGCCTGTCCTCGTTATCTGCAAGAATGAAGACAATCAGAAAAAAATTGACGGAGCTAGAGTGATGACAAACTTTTTCCTATGTTAAGTCTATGGGAGCTATTTGTTGCCATGGCAACCAGAGTTCCAATCCGATCTGCCCGAAAACAGTATGCAGCCTTTCCCCCTACCTGATAATGCTTCACATGAAATTTGATCAAGATTGGCCCACTGGTTCCGGAGATATACTTCTTTGAAAGTGTGGACGACGACGACGGACGCCGGCTCGTGGTATACTAATACCTCACATGAGCCTTCGGCTCAGGTGAGCTAATAACAACATTCACCGCCTACCCGTACCTGCTGCAAGGACAGCAGGCCTTGTCCAACTGTAAGCCAATATCAGTTGGGTGCCCCAGTGATGCAAGATACATGTTACTTTTGCCTCATCCAACCATCCCCAGAAATTTTACAGGTAACACAACCTGTGACCCCTAAATTTTTAAATGGACTCCTGTTGTATATGAGGAGGAAGATTCCATTCAGAAATGAGAAAAGTACTTATTGTAGAAGCAACCAGGAAACACTTGGGACAAACCCCTGTGCACAAGAACAGAGCCTTTGCTCCTTGAGGTAGTTTCACACAAGAAACCCTGAGGATTATGGCTATATAAAATCAATTTAAGCCCCCAATGAAATACTTTCTGCTGACACATCAGGTGAACAAGTCCATGAAATGAACACCCCCTAAACCCCACTTTATATAGAGGAAACTGGGGTTTACGGGGTGTAAATTATTTTCCTTATATCTGCCCCGATACATAGGTTGTGGGTACTCATTAGAACCGCCTCAATGAGGTGGTTCTAACGAGTACCCACAACCTATGTTTGAAGTATAAATAAGAAAAATATCACAGATTTTTATCAGAAAAGTACCGTTAGCCATTTTGGAGATGTAAAAAAATCCACTAGGTCGCATGGGTGTGTTATCGTAATGTGTTCCAAGGTGGTTCTTCAGTCTTGGGTTATTATTTTTTATAGTTTGTCTTTGCATGTACCTATTGCTTATATCTTTTTATTTTGGATAGCCATATGTCTATTTTGTGGGAAAGTAAGTGTCCTTTCGGCTATCCGCTAGTGAAGTTTTCATTAGGGTTCAGTTACTTCATGTTTGTGTTACTTTCCCTTTGGTGTCTCTGATGGGAGGTGTGAGGTAATTGTATCAATTCCTGATCATTGCCTGCACTTTTATTCTTTTATACATGTTAAGCTGTTATTCGGTACAGAGAACTGTCTTTTGCAAGAAATTGACAACTGCCCTTCTTGAATCAGTGAAAGGGAGAGAATAACCACAGAAAAGATTTTCATGATGAATTGCTCCAGTTAAGGACTAACAAGAATAAGAAAGGATTATTTACCCTTTTTCCTGTTCGATACATGTTGTGGGTACCTGTTAGAATTGCCTCATAATGAGGTTGATACATGTTGTGAGTACCTGTTAGAATTGCCTCAAAATGAAGTCGAAAAAAATGTTGTGGGTACCTGTTAGAATTGCCTCATAATGAGGTCGATACATGTTGTGGGTACCTGTTAGAATTGCCTCATAATGAGGTCGATACATGTTGTGGGTACCTATTAGAATTGCCACATAATGAGGTTGATACATGTTGTGGGTACCTGTTGGAATTGCCTCATAATGAGGTCGATACATGTTGTGGGTACCTGTTAGAATTGCCTCATAATGAGGCAATACTAACAGGTACCCACAGCATGCTCTAAAACAGAACTAAGAAAAAAGAATTCCCAAAATTTCTTCAAAACTCCTTATTCAAACCTTTGATTCCCCTTAACTTACCGTCTCCACTTGAAACAGCTCTTGGTCTTGGAGGAACAGCTGGTTTTTCACTAGAAAACAGAAAAATACAAATAAACTTCTTTATAACACCATTTATTATAACATGTTTTTGGATATAACAGTTTAAAGATGGCTCATAAAATTGTGTAGACAACATGGAACAATAATTCTGCCGAAAGCAGTGCCGCGCCTGTGGGGGTGCAAAGTCACTCAAACATGAAATCTAGGTCAAGGTAAAAGTTGTCACTCCTAGATGCCAGCTTGTACCAAGTATTATCAATGAAGCACTTGCAGCTCTGGAGAAATGGACTCTTACATTAGGGTGAAAGTTAGGGTGGTCACAAAAATTCACAAAGGCAGTGAACCATGAAATGTAGGTCAAGGTCAGCTATGGATGCTTGTATTGAAGTAACTATTCCTAGATGCCAGCTTGTACCAAATAACATTAATGATGGTCTTACAGTACCCGAGAAATGAACTCTTACATTAGGGTGAAAGTTAGGGTGGTCCAACTCATTCATGAAGTCAGTGAACCATGAAATGTAGGTCAAAGTCAGATATGGATGCTTGTATTGAAGTTGCTATTCCTAGATGCAAGCTTGTACCAAGTAACAGTAATGAAGGTCTTACAGTACCCCAGAAATGGACTCTTACATTAGGGTGGAAGTTAGGGTGGTCGCAATAATTCATGAAGTCACAGAACCATGAAATGTATGTCAAGGTCAGATATGGATATTTGTATTGAAGTTGCTATTCCTAGATGCAAGCTTGTACCAAGTATCATTAATGAAGCTCTTTTAGTTCTCGAGAAATGGACTCTTACATTAAGGTGAAAGTTAGGGTGGTTCCAATCATTCACGAAGTCAGTGAACCATTTAATGTAGGTCAAGGTCAGATATACTTGTACTGAAGTTGATGTTCCTAGATGCAAGTTTGTACCAAGTAACAGTAATGAATGTCTTACAGTACCCAAAAATGGACTCTTACATCAGGGTGAAAGTTAGGGTGGTCACAATAATTCTTGAAGTCAGTGAACCATGAAATATAGGTCAAGGTCAGATATGGATGCTTGCATTGAAGCTGTTATTCCTAGATGCCAACTTGTACCAATTAACATTAATGAAGCTCTTATAGGTCTCGAGAAATGGACTCTTACATTAAATGTAAGAGTCCATTTCTCGAGACCTATAAAATAGGGTGGAAGTTAGGGTGGTCGCAAATGTTGACGGCTTGACAAACAGACGGAAAATGGGACTCCTATATCAAGCATACTTAAAGCAGGCGTGTGAAAAATTACAATATATAGAGGATATTTACTTTTTTGAGATGAATATCAAAAATATTTCATCGAGTGTGTTGAGAATATCAGAATTTTCACGAGTGCGAAGCACGAGTGGAAATTCTGATATTTTTAACACACGAGATGAAAATTTTTTTATATTTATCGAAAAAAAGTAAATTTTCTTTTTATTTTATAATATTTTAGGACACTTACTGTAATTGATCGATCGAATCTTACGTCACAATTTTCGACTTGACAATGACGTCATAACTGTCAGTTGCAAAACAGAAACAGATCGCCATTTTTAATACAGCATTTTACTGTTCAGAAAATGCTTTTTCAAGGTATTTTAAAGAATTATTTCATTGATTACTTATGACTTCGGCGAAAAAAGTAGACTGGGCTGCTACTGTGAAAATAACATTCACACTGTGAAAATATCACTTATATTTTCACACTGTGAAAATATCACTTTTATTTGTTTCAGATATGCATTGTTTTCACTGCTATGTATAAAATAAAAAGTCATCTTCCTAGTTATTCTATACATTTGTTTGGATATTATATGACTGTTTAACTTACACCAATTCTACTTTGGTTCCCAACAACAGTGATATAAGAGATTGTGGTGTAAATTGAGATAAGTTTTTACTGTAAATATGAACTGCCTTGCTATGGTAATAATACAAGGTATGCAAATGTGTCATCAGCCACCATCATCATCATCATCATCATCATCATCATAATTGCCACCATCATACTAGGCAACTGAGGTGCAGAATTTAATAAGTCTCAGGCTTGCGGGGTTAAAGGAAAAGGCTTGACTTCAGCAGCAATGTGCGGAACTGAAATTCAATCAAAAGGTTTATTTTGTTACAAAAACAGCCAAATCTGTCTAAAATGCTACCTCTATTAGGCATGTCACTGTATTCAAAGGTCACTTTCCTCGATCCTTGTAAAGGCTTACTTACCTATTATCTGTAGTAGGAGACGTAGGTTTATCTGCAATAGTACAGATAGCTACAATAAAACAGATGATATTATTTTTGGCTACAGGGGAGTCTTAACAAAACTGTAAAACAAACTCAAACCTTAACCCTTATCTTGCTGTTCACAACAACCCCTATCTTTGCAAACAGTGTAGATCCTGATCAGATGGCTTCTTCAGAAGCCATCTGATCAGTATCTACACTGTTTGGCATTTACTTTATGAATTTGTAGCAATAAATTACATCAAGTAATTTGATTGGTTGACAGACAGAAATAGGTGTGGCTTAAATGAATATTCAGCAAGATAAGGGTTAATCTAATGCACATGTGACTGTAATGTAATGTTTGATTGGATAAAAATTTGCAATGGTATATTATTCCTTTATTGGCCTTGTGTGAAGGTATTAGATGATTTGTTCATCTGAGCAGGTAACATTACCTGTCGAGAATGAACAAATCACCCTATTGCCCTCATACAATAACTTATATAATTATATATTATTATCCTGCATGCCACTATTAGTGATTCTTTCAGTGAATGCACTTGTACTTTTGAGCAGTGACGTCAGAGGGGAATATTGCAGGGAAATATGATAATTTGTTATACTGCAAAGAAATTTCCAGGCTTTCGACTGGCCAACACAAGGGCAAATATTTTCCATATACCCTGTTAGCAGAGATATATACCCCTCTAACGCTTGCCTTCACTGAATTGCGATGTCCGCCATCTTGGATATACCGCAGCTGATAAAAAAATATAGCAAACTTATTTTTATACACCACAATAAAATAGAAACTTTTGATTGTTTTTCATTTATTCGGTATGATATTTTTCATTTTTTTTTCTGTTTTAAAACTCCCATTTTAACATGACATAAACATTTTCCTACTGAGCGCCGTGATCAATGTAGTGCATGCTGAAAGGCATTTGATGACATCACATATAAACATCTACTTCTCACGATGTCCGTTATAAAAGAAAACATTGAAGCTGAACAAAATGTCACGAAAAAGCTTTGCAGTATAACAAATTGGTTATTGTGATTCTTGAGGGGGAACATTTGGCTCATATTCCCTGCCTGAAAAGGATATTTGCCCTCGGCTAATGGCTTGGGCAAATATCGCTCTCAGGTGGGGAATATGATCCCATGTTCCATGTCAAGAATTAAAAATAACTTATATTATTATAATGTTATTAATCAAGTAATTTCGTATTGGCCTAGGTACAGGTCCAAGGTATGTTGCATTGGCCCGAGGCCGAAGGCCAAGGGCTAATGCAGCAGACCGAGGACCTGTACATTGGTCAATACGAAATTACTTGATTAATGACACTTTTATTAATTGATACAATTAAAATAGCTCAGTGGTTAGTGCACTTGCCCCTGATGCTAGAGGTCCCGGGTTCGCTCCCCAGCAGCGGCGATAAAATTTCGGTGTCCGAACACGCTCCATTGGCATCATTTGCAGGGATGAATGTCATAAAATGCATGGTCCTTCGGATCGGGACGTTAACTGGAGGCCCCCTGTGCAGGGAGAACCATCCCCTGTGCAGGTTAAAGATCCCTGCATTACATGATTACTGTGTAGGCTTTCATCCTGCAAAACCTGGAGTGTATGTAATATACACCTGCGGTAATGGTCAAATGTGACCGACGCAGTGTCAGAAGATAGATAACCTGATTATTGATTTTTGACCTCACTTGACCTCAGTTAATATTGGTTGACCTGGTGTTAATACGGATGACCTCCGATCAATACAGGCTAGTCAATTAATAATATATATTATTATCCTGCATGCCACTTCTAGAGATTCTTTCAGTGAATACACTTGTACTTTTGAGCAGTAACATCAGAGGAGAATATTGCAGGGAGATATGATGATTTATTGCCATCTGCATGGCATGCTCTGAACCAATTATAATTCTAGAATAGCTCATGAATGTTAATGACGTAATCTGTGGTATATTACTGTCTAAACCAGACATCATCACATAACTTCACTTTTCTTTGGTTTTATATAGATGACGCCGTTATTGTTCTTGGCAAAAATCTACTATTTTAAACATAGCAGATGAGTAAGTGCATTAGAAAAAAGGACATTTCTTTGTCCTTTTGTCTTATGGCTCTTCAAGATTACCAAATTCATTGTAAATAGCACACATGCTACAGCACTTTTCAAAGAAGTATATTTGACACCTGAATTAAGAGTGCAAGATTTTGCAGTCTGTTAGAGTTTAAACTGGGGTTCAAAGGGGTAAACATCATTTTCTTAATTTTTGCTCAAAATATAGATTGTGGGTACTCATTAGAACCGCTTTGACGAGGCGGTTCTGACAAGTACCCATAATTTATGTTTTGAGCAGAAATATGAAAAAAAAAATCAGATTAAAATTTATAACAGATTTCAGCCCTTGTCCTGCTGAACATACAAACACCTATCTGCACAGTGTAGATCCAGATCAATTGGCTACTGCAGAAGCCATCTGATGCAGAAGCAATCCGATCGGGATCTACACTTTCATAATTCAGATAGTGAACTACATGAATAAATTATATAAAGTCATTTTATTGGCCGAGTCAGCAATGAGTGGGGCAAAATTAATTTATTCAGCAGGACAAGCTTAGCATAAAAGCCTACTACCAAATCAGCTGTACAAACTAGTATAGTAGATTCCTATATTAAGACCACCGTCGGGACAGTCCAAAAGTGGTCTTAAAGAACACTTTTGAACAGTCCCAAAAGTGGTCCCAGACAAGAGAACATTCTATGCAGAAAACACGAGGAATGAAAAACTGTGTCCCTAAAAATAAGCTTTTTAAAGCAGTCTTAATTTTAGGCGGTCTTTATAGCGGAATTTCAGTATATGATCTATTCAAGATTCCAAATGCATCATGGTTTATGATCCACTCAAGATTCCAAATGCATCATGGATATGATCCACTCAAGATTCCAAATGCATCATGGATATGATCTACTAAAGATTCCAAATGCATCATGGATATGATCTACTGAAGATTTCAAATGCATCATGGACATGATCTACTCAAGATTCCAAACATCATGGATATGATCTACTCAAGATTCCAAATGCATCATGGATATGATCTACTCAAGATTCCAAATACATCATGGATTATTTACACGCAGAATGAGAGTGAGTTCAAGCATTAACTTACTTTAGTCAGACTATAGATGCTGGGAACCAGACAAACATAGTCTGTCCATCCTAATAGGCTGGTCAGACTATGGATGTCTGGTTCCGAGTTATCCCTGAAGAACAGCAGAATACAAGAGCCAGAAATTTTGTTTTGTTGTTTCTTGTCCAAGGGAGTAGAGTCTAATGAAAGTAACAGCAACTATAAATAGTCTAGTTAACGACCAAACTCATTCTATTTGTTATTTTATTGTTAGTTCACAAGTTATTCACCATATTTGCATTATTTGCTGGCTCCCAGCTTGCACATTGTCAATATTGGAAAAATAGATAACCAGACCCGTCTGACCTTGAAAGGTCAAGGGGGGTCTGGTTACCTGTTTTTCCAACACTGATAACCTTCAGACTAGGAACCAGCAGATAATGCAAATAAGGTGAATGCACATACCATAACACGACTAAGCAACAATAAACATGCTTAAGGGGAATGGGAACACCTGGCAGATTTTTCCGCAACTTTTCAAAGGGGGGCAACTTTCGGGACTTCCTGGTTACTTTTCTGTAAGCCGTGTCCCACTGAAAAAGGGGTCTACTCTTAAAGGAAAGAGTTTGCTCCTCAGGTGCAAATTCTTTCCTTTAAGAGTTGACCCCTGTTGATATGGGAGACAAAAATACTTTTGCAAGAGTTGCCTCCCCTGAAGGTGTTCCCATTACCCTTAATGGGAGGTTAATGCTAATATAAAAAAATGCCTGTAGACCTGGCAGGACAAAGAAAAGGAGGAATTAGGACAATTAACCCACTGCAGGCAGGAAACCCCTAAAGGCAAACAGTGCCCGCCCAGATCAGACGCCGCATTCTGCGGCCTCTGATCAGGGCCTGCACTATTTGCTACCAGAATTTTCCAACAAAAATAGAATAAAAACGAAAAAAATTGACCTGCCACCCCTTATATGGACCTGTCCAACATATAGCAATGGAAGAGTCCACCAGTGTATAATGGATGATTTTGCTTCTTTTTCTTGTCACAATGTGGGCATTAGTAAGAGTGTCAACAACAACATCAGTATAAAGAACACCCACAACATGGGTTATCTGGACCAATGACTGGTTCAAGATAGGTCAGAACAAGTCTCCCAAGAATATTCCTCCTACTCCCTCCCTTGACAGTTCCACCCTCCCTGGACAATCCCCACACACTTAACTCGTATCTTGCTGTTCACAAACCCTATCTTTGCAAACAGTGTAGATCCAGATCAGATGGCTTCTAACATCTGATCAGGATCTACACTGTTTGACATTCAGTTTATGAATTTGTAGGAATAAATTACATCAAGTAATGTGATTGGTTTAAAATCAGAAATGGGTGTGGCTAAATTTAATATTCAGCAAGATGTGGGTGTGCCTGTGTAATTCTATGCATGAAAACAACAATTTATATATTGATGGACTGGAAAGGGGGAATTGTCCTAGGAGGGAATTGTCCACAGGGCAATTGTCCAGAGGGGGGAGGAAATTGTTGGGGTGGGTGGGGTTGGGGGGGGGGGGGAGAACTATCTGGGGGTTCGGAATTGTCCTAAAAACTTCAAGATTATTCAACACTTACTATGCAGAATGTGTACAGTATTTCTAACACCTGTTTCCAGTGGTGGCGGCCGCACTGGTGGCTCAGACGGCGTCCTCCTGTGAGACATGAGCACGGAATTTTTGTCCGGATCTGAGAAATTACGATAATGCTTTGGAATATCCGGCGGTGGCATTGTAGGCTTTTTAACCCTTGTAGGTACAGGGGGAACCGGAGATCTTGGTTCCTGGTCTCCAGTAGAGATGAGAGCTGATTGGCTGAGTGATAAGTTGTTATTGTTGTTCACTGATAAACCTGGAACTGCAAGATATCATCACTGTTATCCTGATTATCACTATTATGCTGAAAATTCAGAACAATCAATGTTTTTCTTATTTCATATTACAAACGTGTTGTTTGTAATTTTTATAATTGCTGCATTGAGGCAATTCTAACAAGGGCACATACAGTAATGATCCTAAGTATTGGGACAGACAGGCCAAAGCAAATAGTGCAGACCCAGATCAGACGGCTCTAAAGGAGCTGTCTGATCAGGGTCTACACTATTTGCCATTTCATCTGCACTTTTTGGACTCCTTGCTGGATTGTGAAACAAATTCGTTAAAGTTTTAGGAGAATCACAGGAAGCCCTCCAAGTGTCCACTAGGGCTGGCTAATCGGAGCTGGAAAGATAATCGATTATCACTTTATCTCATATCATTGCGATCGATAATCAATTAGTAATTGCTGAGGTTTTTATCAATATTTGACCTGTCTGGCTTTCTGTCTGAGCATGACTCTTACCATATGTTGCACTTTACCATATGTATATTTGAACAGGCAGACCTGGGCAAACAGTGTAGACCCAGATGAGACGCCGCATTTTGCGGCGTCTCATCAGGGTCTGCACTGTTTGCCACTCATCCAGCTATTTTAGGCATAACTTTGGGTAGTAAATTGTATCTATCAAGTTATCGATTAAAAACAAATCAGAAATGATAATCATTTTTGTCGAATTTATCGATCGATTAATCGATTATACGATTAATAGTGTCAGCCTTAGTGTCCACATTTTTAAGATTTGTCACAGTAAACTCTTTCTAACATCATTTTAACAAGGTTTTGGGTATAAAACTGTGTTAAGGATGAAGCCAAAAAATGGTAATTTTTCTATATAATCCACACATTCATTTCTGCTTGCCTATAACACAGCTATCTAACTATAAATGGGCTTCTTGTGTACTGAAAACATGTTATAATGAAGTCTTGATTCAGTGTTTTTTTTTAAAGGCTCAGAAATTATGATTAAAAATTTTGCAGTGAAAAAGAAATGAGATACAATAATAGACAAATTCAAAGTACATGAAATGACCAAGCAAACCTGGCATTTCACTACAATGACATGAGATAATGCAATGCATGATGCATGAATCCTATAAAATCTGAAATATGTCTGAACATATGAGTCCAGCTGTACATGACAAAATTTGGGCTATAATAACTTATATTAACCAAGTCAAACAAATGACTTACTTGTGGCAATACAGGGACCGATAGATGACTCTGAAAGACGTCTCTTATCAAAATAAAAGTGAAGGCAATGATCAGGAATTGATACAAGTAACCCACACCTCCCATCAGAGACACCTCTGAAAGCAGGGTTCCTGATCAATGCCTTCACTTCTGTTTTACCGTAAAAAAAAAAAAATTAGTCCTAAGGTGTAATCCTTCCCTTCTAACCATATAACATATTGTAATGGGCTAGGTGTTATATGTAAGCTAAAAATCCCACAAACTGATTGGAACTACCGGGGTAACATCTCCAAAATGATATTAATAGTGTTTATGGGTATGTAAAACCCTCAACACAAACAAACAAACATGGTAAAGGGATCACAGAAACCCCCAAAAACGGCAATCGTAAAACAGTGCAGTCCCAGATCAGACGCCGCAGAACGTGGCGTCTGATCAGGGCCTACACTGTTTGCAAAAATTCAGCCATTTCCCAAACAAACTTTGAAGAAAACACAACCTGACCCCTAAATTTTGAAATGGACTCCTGCTATATACAGGGGAAGAATCCATTTGGTACAAAAAGGGTTAACAAGTCCATGTGACTGATATCCTTGTAAACCCGACTTTATATAATACCCTAACCACATGATTCAGAAAAACAAGAGGACTCTCCTAAGTGCTGAAAGTTTATGGAGCCATTTCATTTCTGAGAAGGTTTTCAAAGGGTTTTTAACATGGCAGCCATCTTGGACATGTGACCTGATAACTGTGGTGCAGTGGTGAAGGATTTGAGATCAAGAGGTAGTCGGTTCAATCCCCTCAGCCCCCAAGTGTTGTTCCCTTGAGCAAGAGACTTTATCCACATTGCTTAGTACTGGTTCCTACCAAGGAAAAGAAGGCCACATGGAAGATTAGTACTAGCACTAAATGTGTTACCCTCTATGAATAAGGTCCATTATTATTATTTTATAATTGGCCCATTGGTTCCGGAGAACTAGATTTCTGAAGAGTTTTTACCTTATAAGGGCATGGTGGCCATATTGGTCATGTGACCAAACTCATATTAATAAATTTTCATTTGTTTGTTCCTTAAAACTTTCATGTGACATTTGTTTACAAATTGAGCAGCGAATTCAGTGAACAAGAAGTTTTAATTTTCATACCATATCTGAATGCCCTTAGGCCAAGACCTTTAATACTCAAGCTGTTTCATCCACTCAACTGACTAACAGCATTTACCAATTTTCAGAACACAGGCTGCAATAGTTTCTGAAAAATACACGTTTTTCCCTTTTGTTCATGCAAATGTCTATGGGACCAAATTTGAATTTGACATAAAATAGGTTAAGGCCATCCAGGGGTCATCATTTTAAGAAATTATAATAGGCAAAAGTCCCCAATGCTACATACCAAGTTTCATGACATTTGGCCTGTTGGTTCTGGAGAAGATTTTTGAAGAGTTTTTACCTTATATGGCCATATTGGTCATGTGACCAAACTTATATTAATAAATTTTCATTTTCTTGTTTCTATAAACTTTTATATAAAAATGGCCCAGAAGTTCCAGTGGAAAATAAGTTTTAGTCTTCATATCTGAATGACCTTGGCCTTAAATGCTCATGTAGTTTCATCCACTCATTTAGCTAACTGCATCTACCAAGTTTCAGATCAGAGACTGCAATTGTTTCCAAAAAAAAATACATAGTTCTGACTTTTCCCTATACAAAAGTCTATGTGAATAAATTTGACCTTGGCATAAAATAGGTCAAGGTTATCAAAGGGTCATCATTTGAATAAACTATGATGGCCCCCGAGTCCCCAACGCTACAAACCAAGTTAAATGGCAATTGGCTGATTGGTTCCAGAAGAGATTTTTGAAGGGTTTTAGCATAGATGGGCATGGTGGCCAGCTACGTCATGTGTTGACAGACGACACACAAATGACAGACAACGGAGACTTGCCATACTATAAGCTCACCTAAGAGCCTTCGGCTCAGGTGAGCTTAAAAACAACATGATATCAAAATTTCTACCCTGTTTTGTTTTTTGTTTGATTTGAGGTATAACGTCCCCGTCGACACTGTAAAGGTCATTTTGGAGACATTGCTTCCAATTTTGTAGGACTTTTACCCGGCATTGAGATGACACCAATGAAACCAATAGGGTTTATAAGCATAGACGGGCTGACTCACATCCCATTGCCTGGGCAGGCTTAGATCCTCTAAGCGGGTTTACCAGTACCCGTGTGCAGGTCGGTTTCAGCTCTGCGTGGAAGCATCATGCAGCCCATCTATTTCTCAAGCCCTGATGGGCGGGGGCTTAATTTCTACTTTGTACTACAACAATCACCAAATAGGTTAACAATATAAACACTTTTAAATGACAGTCAAATTTAACATTTTAATACATGCAAATTGAATTTAAAGAACTGTTACTGGACCTGTCCACATGCACGGTCTTACTGAATATTGAAGTATGAACTAGGTACATTACCCCACCCCAGTAGTTAATTATAGGGTTTGGCTGAGAATACACTGAAAAATGTAAACTTGTAATATGCACCATAATTACTATATAATTTGGACAGACATATCTGAGCAAACAGTGTAGACCCTGATGAAACGCCACACAGTGTCAGGGTCTACACTGTTTGCCACTCATACCCATCACAAAAACACGCCTATATAATTTTGACCACCTTGAACCTCACTTTTATATAGTAAAACTGGGTTTTACAGGGGTAAACCCAATTTTTCTTATTTCTGCTCTAAAATATAGATTGTGGGTACTAACAAGTACCCACAATCTATATTTTGAGCAGAAAAAAGAAAACATCACGATAACAAGTCCTTGAAATGAATACCCACCTAAACCCCACTTTATATAGAGAAAACTGGGGTTTACAGGGGTAAACATTATTTTTCTTATTTCTGCTCCTATACATAGGTTGTGATTACTCGTTAGAACCGCCTCAATGAGGCGGTTCTATCGAGCAACCGCAACCTATGTTTGAAGTATAAATAAGAAAAATATTGTGGATTTTTGTCGGAAAGTGGCCATTTTGGAGATGTGAAAAAAGCAATATGTCGCACGGGTGTGTTATCGTAATGATATCACAATTTCATCTTATCATTTAGAGTATCTGCAGTAATAACTAGAGCTGTCAGAGGATCTGACTATAGCCCCGCTATAGCGCTATCAGAGGAGTAAGACACATTGACTCTAAAAGCTTTTAACCTATCAGGGGAGCTTTCTTAGTTCCAGAGAAAACTTTAATATTTTTTTTTTTCTTTGCTGGGGAGATAACCCCAAGAGTAATGTTGTTGGCCATTATTTACTTACATCCACCTAATGTTCATGTTTATACAAAGTTTCAGCTTTCTAGCTTTCTTAGTACCTGAGAAAACTGTATCGAAAATATTTTTCATGGTTTGATGGTTAGAAAAGTGAAATGATTTTTTTACTTGCAGAAAATATCCTATCAGGGGAGATAACTCCAAGAGTTATGGGCCTTTGGCCATTATTTTGGTAAGGGCCATACATCCACCCACTTTTCATGTTCATACAAAGTTTCAGTATTCTAGCTTTATTAGTGCCTGAGAAAACTGTCACCAAACCTTTTCATTTATTAAAAAAAACTATACTATCAGGGGAGATAACTCCAAAAGTAATGGGCCCTCGGCCATTATTTTGGTTAGCTCCCTATATCCACCCATTGTCCACATTTATGCAAAGTTTGAGGTTTCTAGCTTCTTTAGTTCCTGAGAAAACTGTGACCAAACATTTTCATTTAAAAAAAACCTATATTTTCATTTATTTAAAAAACCTATCAGGAGAGATAACTCCAACAGTTATGGGCCCTTGGCCATTATTTTGGTAAGCTCCCTATATCCACCCATTGTCCACATTTATGCAAAGTTTGAGCTTTCTAGCTTCTTTCGTTCCTGAGAAAACTGTGACCAAACATTTTCATTTAAAAAAACCTATCAGGGGAGATAACTCCAAGAGTTATGGGCCCTTGGTCATAATTTCGGTAAGGTCCGTGGAGGCACCCATTGTCCACGTGTATACAAAGTTTTAGTTTTCTAGCTCTCTTAGTTTCGGGGAAAACTGTGACGAAAAAATAACGGAATAACGGAATTACGGAATTACAGAATTACAGAATTACGGAATTACAGAATTACGGAATGACAGGGCAAATTATTTTGGTAAGGGCCATACATCCACCCACTTTTCATGTTCATACAAAGTTTCAGTATTCTAGCTTTCTTAGTTCCTGAGAAAACTGTCACCAAACCTTTTCATTTATTAAAAAAAACTATACTATCAGGGGAGATAACTCCAAAAGTAATGGGCCCTCGGCCATTATTTTGATTAGCTCCCTATATCCACCCATTGTCCACATTTATGCAAAGTTTGAGGTTTCTAGTTTCTTTAGTTCCTGAGAAAACTGTGACCAAACATTTTCATTTAAAAAAAACCTATATTTTCATTTATTTAAAAAACCTATCAGGAGAGATAACTCCAACAGTTATGGGCCCTTGGCCATTATTTTGGTAAGCTCCCTATATCCACCCATTGTCCACATTTATGCAAAGTTTGAGCTTTCTAGCTTCTTTCGTTCCTGAGAAAACTGTGACCAAACATTTTCATTTAAAAAAACCTATCAGGGGAGATAACTCCAAGAGTTATGGGCCCTTGGTCATAATTTCGGTAAGGTCCGTGGAGGCACCCATTGTCCACGTGTATACAAAGTTTTAGTTTTCTAGCTCTCTTAGTTTCGGGGAAAACTGTGACGAAAAAATAACGGAATAACGGAATTACGGAATTACAGAATTACGGAATGACAGGGCAAATCCAATATAGCCCCACTTTTCAAGCGGGGCTATAATAACACAAACAGGACTGAAAATCCACACATCCACTCGCCATGGTGCTGGAGGACAAGAATATAAGAATCTTATATGGGTGAGAGGGGTGGATGGAAAAATCCGTCCCAAGGGTCACTGTCCGGCATCACAAGGCTTGCCGAGTGATGCCGGACAGTGATCCAGAGGGACGGATTTTTCTATCCGCCCCTCACACCCATATTGGATTCTTTTTCTTGCATACCTCTCATTTCTTAGCGTGGATTTTTAATGCTGCAGTCATTTCGGATACAGACGTCCGCCATATTGTAATGACACTACAGGAAAGTTTAGTGACGTCACGTAACGTGTGTGACGTCAACCTTAATGACAGCGCATCCGAGGTCATATTCAACCAGAACATTTATCAAACACGCGGGAATATTCGATATTGGGTCGGAACACCAGGGTCAGAACATAAATTTCTATCCCAGGGTAAAATCACGGATTTCCTTGTCTGGTGTGCAAGAAAAACATTTCTCTAGTCTCTATGGAATTTACCAAACCCTACATGCCCTTGGACTTTTTTAGAATGTTTCCAGCCCTGACAAGCCATGTCACTAGACAACCTGTCTTCAGTGATTTTGGCCAGGTCAGACATGAACCAACATTGTTTGATTAGATTTGTTTGTTTGTTTGAATTTGGGTTTTACATCCCCGCCAACACAATTTAGGTCATTTTGGAGATGTTACTTCCAATTTTGTGGGACTTTTACCCGATACTGGGATGAAATGACATCTCAAGCCCTGCCGCCAAATGAAACCAGAAGGCTTATATGCATTGAACAGTCTGACTCACACCGCTTTGCCTGGACAGGCTTATGGATGCTTATGGTCCTTCTAAGCAGTTTAAGTGTGGCCAGATTCAGCTCTGCATGAAAGCACCATGCAGCCCATTCTATTTCTTCCAGCCCCGATGGGTGGAGGCGAACTGTTTGCTTAGATCTGTCTGTCCAAAATATGTAGTTAAATATGGTAGCCTCCCTTTTACAAATACTGCCAAATTCACCTTTATTTCGTTAACAACAACAACCAATATGAACCCATAAGACCCCAATCAAGACAATTGCCATCTGCCTGTTACCTTAAAAGTAATTTTTTTAGCAAACAATGTGGACCCAGATCAGACTGCTCCTTAAGGAGCAGTCTGTTAAGGAGCAGTCTGATCTGGGCCCACACTGTTTGCATCTATGCAAAATACTTTTTAAAAGTTTGCTAAAAGAACTGAGCAGACAACATAAGCAGACGACATTTTTAGGTGTAGTTTTTCTCGGGTTAACGTTAACAAAATACTATCAATACTAACAGTTACAATACACCATCAATCTTACCACTCAGAAAATCTGGAGAAAATCAGATGATAATGAGCAATAATGAGCAATACTCCACCTTTTGTTTACAATTTAATAACAACATTTTTTTCTTATTTTCTTCTTTAAAAAATAAAGACAAAAAAAGAAGCTTGAGATTTGCATGCAACTGCCTATGAAAAACCACTGAGATGGCAACAAGATTGTCTTAAAATTCTTCACTGCACATGTCATGAAATTTTCTTTAATTTTCAACTATATTTCCTTGAAGAAATAGCTGCGCTGCATAAAGCTTCCACGCAGAGCTGAATCCGACCCGCACACGAGTACTGGTAAACCGCTTAGAGGATCTAAGCCTGCCCAGGCAATGTGGTGCGCATTGGCCCGTCCATGCTTATAAACCCCATTGGTTTCATTGGGTGGCAGGGCTTGAGGTGTCATTTCATCTCAATGCCGGGTAAAAGACCCACAAAATTGGAAGCAACATCTCCAAAATGACCTTTACAGTGTTGACGGTGGCGTTAAACTTCAAATCAAACAAACAACTATATTTCCAAGAAAGTAAAAACGATATTTCTGACCGTAAAACCTCAGACTTAACTTCCAAAATGTCATGAGGAGTAAACAGTTAGGCTTGTTTTCATGATTCAGAATGAGCACAACAACTCCTACCTTTGCAAACAGTGAAGATCCAGATTAGATGGCTTCTGTGGAAGCCATCTGATCTGGATCAACACTGTTTATCATTCAGTTTGCAAATTTGAATAAATACATTGGATCAAGTAGTTTGATTAGTGGATAGAGAGAAATGGGAGTTTCTAAATAAATTTATTCAGCTGGATAAAAGTCAGTACATGAAATGTTTAAGCACACCATGCTCTTATGATGGGGAGAATCATGCAAACTTTGATCCTTCATTCTATCATGCAAAACTCATGATCTGTCGATTCCAGCATGGTGCTTTTTTCATGATATCTATCCAAATCTGCATGATGCACTATCAGCTACCACAAACTTTCCCAAGCAAAAGCCTTGTGTACCATTTCAAACCCTACCTTTTCAGAGATCAGAAAATTAGCTTTTCAGGGCTCAGGACTTCTGTCTTTTTTACTTTTTATTTCTCTTAAACTAACAATTCATTCCATTTAAATGTTCATTGTAAAAGTAGCAAAATTTATTATATTTTCCACTGAGGTATAAAGACAGGTGTCAGAACTTTAAACAAGAGGCCCATGGGCCACAATGCTCACCAGAACTCAGGCGGACACTGCCCACTGGCAGCCATGTATGGTTTCAGGTTTTAATTTATTGATTATAAAGTCTCCCAAACAAACCCCCATTTCAAAATGAGCACCCATGTGGACTCTGTATCTGAAATATTAGGCCTTTTATGAGGAGGAAGGATGAGACATGGACCCAACAGAGCCCTGAATGGTATCACTGAATCCATCTTATCATAAGGCACATGAATATATATGGTTTAGGGGTTGGGATGTGTACTGTTCCTGAGATATAAGGCCTTTTAAGCTGCTAAGGGGTTGGAGCATGGCCCTGGCAGACCCCAGGAAAGCCAAGATTGTTGTCGCTGAATGTGTCTTATAATAAGGACCAAGAAAATATATTGTTTAGGGGTGGGGATATGACGGTTTCCAAGATATGAGGCCCTCTTATGAAACTAGACAAAAGTGCCCAGTGGGGCACGTATAACCCTGGCCAGTGCCATCACCTCAGCTGAAACAAGAACTACAAAGGGAAATAACTCTAAAAGGCCTGACCCCTTATTTTCTTTCCCACAATACAACTAGTCATACTGATCATGTTTGCAAAATTTCAAGTTTCTATGTACAGTAGTTATTGAGAAATCTTTGACACAAAATAACAAGAGGGCCATGATGGCCCTGGATCGCTCACCTGATCCATAGTGTAACAAGTGGGCCCCAGAGAGGGCCATTATTGGCCCCAGGGCTTTAATGTACATAATGTTGAGGGAGGTCTTAAAGGTGAAGCTTCATACCAAACATCAACAAAGGCTAAAATTTGAACAATCTTGTCAAAGGTCCACTAGATGAAGCTACACATCAAATATCAAAGACCTGGGCCTAGCGGTTTCAGAGAAGAAGATTTTTAAAGATTTTGCCTATATAAGCCTATGTAAAATCAAAGGGCCCCGGGACAGGGGCATTTTTTGCCCCAGCACTATAGTTTGAACAATCTTGGTAGGGGTCCACTAGATGAAGCTTCATACCAAATATCAAAGTTCTGGGCCTTGTGGTTTCAGAGAAGAAGATTTTTAAAGATTTTCCCTATATAAGCCTATGTAAAACCAAAGGGCCCCGTGGCAGGGGGGGATTTTTTGTCCCAGCACTATAATTTGAACAATCTTGGTAGGGGTCCACTAGACGAAGCTTCATACCAAATATCAAAGTCCTGGGCCTTGTGGTTTCAGAGAAGAAGATTTTTAAAGATTTTCCCTATATAAGCCTATGTAAAACCAAAGGGCGCCGGGGCAGGGGCATTTTTGGCCCCAGCACTAAAATTGGAACAATCTTGGTAGGGGTCCACTAGATGAAGCTTCATACCAAATATCAAAGTCCTGGGCCTTGTGGTTTTAGAGAAGAAAATTTTTAAAGATTTTCCCTATATAAGCCTATGTAAAACCAAAGGGCCCCGTGGCGGGGGCATTTTTGGCCCCAGCACTATAATTTGAACAATCTTGGTAGGGGTCCACTAGATGAAGCTTCATACCAAATATATAAGACCTGGGCCTTGTGGTTTCAGAGAAGAAGATTTTTAAAAATTTTCCCTATATAAGCCAATGTAAAAGCAAAGGGCCCCGTGGCGGGGGCATTTTTGTCCCAGCACTAAAATTTGAACAATCTTGGTAGGGGTCCACTAGATGAAGCTTCATACCAAATATCAAAGTCCTGGGCCTTGTGGTTTCAGAAAAGAAAATTTTTAAAGATTTTCCCTATATAAGCCCATGTAAAACCAAAGGGCCCCGTGGCGGGGGCATTTTTTGTCCCAGCACTAAAATTTGAACAATCTTGGTAGGGGTCCACTAGATGAAGCTTCATACCAAATATCAAAGACCTGGGCCTTGTGGTTTCAGAGAAGAAGATTTTTTAAGATTTTCCCTATATAAGCCTATGTAAAACCAAAGGGCCCCGGGGCGGGGGCATTTTTGGCCCCAGCACTGTAATTTGAACAATCTTGGTAGGGGTCAACTAGATGAAGCTTCATACCAAATATCAAAGACCTGGGCCTTGTGGTTTCAGAGAAGAAGATTTTTAAAGATTTTCCCTATATAAGCCAATGTAAAACCAAAGGGCCCCGTGGCGGGGGCATTTTTTGTCCCAGCACTATAATTTGAACAATCTTGGTAGGGGTCCACTAGATGAAGCTTCATACCAAATATCAAAGTCCTGGGCCTTGTGGTTTCAGAGTAGAAGATTTTTGAAGATTTTCCCTATATAAGCCTATGTAAAACCAAAGGGCCCTGGGGCGGGGGCATTTTTGGCCCCAGCACTATAATTTGAACAATCTTGGTAGGGGTCCACTAGATGAAGCTTCATACCAAATATCAAAGACCTGGGCCTTGTGGTTTCAGAGAAGAAGATTTTTAAAGATTTTCCCTATATAAGCCAATGTAAAACCAAAGGGCCCCGTGGCGGGGGCATTTTTCGTCCCAGCACTCAAATTTGAACAATCTTGGTAGGGGTCCACTAGATGAAGCTTCATACCAAATATCAAAGTCCTGGGCCTTGTGGTTTCAGAGAAGAAGATTTTTAAAGATTTTCCCTATATAAGCCTATGTAAAACCAAAGGGCCCCCGTGCGGGGGCATTTTTGGCCCCAGCACTATAATTTGAACAATCTTGGTAGGGGTCCACTAGATGAAGCTTCATACCAAATAACAAAGACCTGGGCCTTGTGGTTTCAGAGAAGAAGATTTTTTAAGTTTTTGGTGAAAAAAATCTGTTTTTGGCTCCTGTGACCTAGATGTGCAACGGACCGGTGTAACAGGCCAGTTCTTCCCCCCAGTCAGTTTCTTCCCCGGGGAGGAACTGGGCCGGCCCATTTCTTCCCCGGGGAAGAAACTGACTAGTCAGTTTCTTCCCCACCCAGTCAGTTTCTTCCCCACCTGAAATTTTTTTAGAATCATAGAGAACGAGTAATTTATGCCTCACAAATTGTTAAAAATTCAAAAAGAAACCATTCTGAATTAGTTTTGAGTCTTTACAACTTGAATGGCAATATTTTCTCTATGCCATACAAGATATGGAGATCCAAGGAAATTTTCATCCCAATTCCAGTATCTATGATTAATTTCCTTAGCTTTTTATGACATTAATTGGTATTAACTAAACAGATATAATAAGCAACAACTCTTTAGTGCTCCAATCTAAATATAATTTGGAAAGTGGGGGTTGGGAAGAACTGAGCCGGCCCATTTCTTCCCCGGGGAAGAACTGGGCCGGCCCATTTCTTCCCCACCCCAGATTTTTCTGTTTACTAAAAATTCTTGTGATAAATGTTCTTCACTTTTAAAGACATAAATTGGTATTAACTACAGAGATATAATAAGCAACATATGTTTGGCCCTTAAATTTCAATAGAATTTGGGGGTGGGGAAGAACTGGGCCGGCCCAGTTCTTCCCCACCCCAGATGTTTCTGTTAACTTATAATTCTTATGATAAATTTCCTTTGCTTTTCAGGACAAAAAATTGGTATAACCTAAAAAGATATAATAAGCAACAAATGTTTGGAACTTTATAATCAATAGAATTTGGAGGCTAGGGTGGGGAAGAACTGGGCCGGCCCAGTTCTTCCCCACCCCAGATGTTTCTGCTTACTAATAATTCTAGTGATAAAGGAGCAGTCTCTATAAGGCTGTTTTCATGGCCACAACCGATTTCCTTTAAACTTTGTAGCTTCAAATTGGTACATATTGACTGTCTAATGGTGAATTTTTAGACTCTTTGGTCCACTGGTTTTTGCTGTATACACTATTAAAGTGGGTGGGGTAATGTCACCCCACCAAGGGTACACCAACAAAAATGCTATTATTTTTGTTCAAAGTGCATGACTGGAGGCGATGTTTGCCGTATGCTTTCTACCCTTTTAGGCATAGCAGCCGGTGATAACAGTCTTATAAATATCAAACAAGGGAAGAGTTTATACGCGCTTGTAAGTTGTACCCAAATATTAGTAATTTTCATTCCCCAACTTTACGAAAAACCACAACACCTAAACAGTTTTCAACTTATTTCAAAGATCTTTCATAAATATTATGTTGATGTAATAGTCATTCTAGGTATATGTCAGATTATTGTTAGTTCATAAAACTTAAAGAGTTATCTGCCCCTGAAATTGGATTTTACCTATTTTTTTTAAATCAGAGTGCATTTATCCGTTTGTAGTACTCACAACTTCATTTGGAAGTGAATTAACCGATTCCATGCAAATATAATTAAATAGATGTGGACAAAGAAGTCATTTGATTTAATAGTGCATGTTAGCAAGCACATGAGCACAACACGATGATGACAACATCCCACAGTACGAGCACCACTTCTTCACCAACAGTACCGTCCAGTGATTGGGTTCAGTCCTTGTGGTCTAAACACATTGCAAAACGAGCAAACAATTCTTACATAGTCGCCAACATATGGTATTTTACTATTGGATATTTTGTTGCTAAGGCTTTCCACTTTGTAACTCTCCCATTAGCTGATTCGACAACCTATCTCACTTTTTATCTAGCCTTGAATCATTCGCCTCTTCAGTGGTATATTGCTTTTGAGATTTGGTTAGGAAGTGAAGCATATGAGAATTGATTTCATAACCCTTTAGTATTTCTTTAACATCCCTGAAGCCGCAGTCTACAACGAGTACATCATCTTCTTCAAACCAGTCAGTATTATTTTCTGCATTATTCTTTAACATGTGTTTGGTCAGTAGTCTTAGCATCTGTGTTTTTAATTGTAAATAGAGGAGCTCGGGTCTGCTCTAATCATTTTGAAGGAGATACTCTATCTGAGGAAAGCTATCTGAAAATAACAGCTTCTTCAAACTCTTTAAATGCAACCAGCGAAGGTATTAAGGAACTTCTGAATGAAGTTCGTAACATTGCACGGCATGGGTCTCATACACTAGATTTTGATGACAGCACTGCAATGAATGACGAGGACTATATGAGGCTGACGGGAATTACAAACTTACAATTTGACGAAGTGCTTGCTCATCTTTCCTCATTACGTTCTACTTCTGTTAGAAGCAGTCGTACAACACTTGCTCTTTTGCTCGTTAAACTCCGTACTGGCCTTTCACTTGCTGTTATTTCAACGATATTTGGTATAGGCAAGAAATCCTGTAGCAAAGCTATTCACTCTACTAGAACAGCCTTAATGACTTCATTCGTGCCAAAACATCTTGGTTTGTCGCATATCGATAAAACTGAAGTAATAAACAATCACACATCACCTTTTGCAAATGTCCTATTTGGGGATTCAAATTCTGATGTTGCAATCGCAGTGGCTGATGGAACATACATATATATTGAGACGAGTGGAAACTACTAATTTCAGAGAAGATCTTATTCCGTACATTAAGGACAGCCTTTGCTGAAACCTATGATGCTTGTGGCCACTGATGGTTACATTTTGACTGTGATGGGACCATATGTTTGCAGATGGGAAAAACACAGATGCTAAGATTACCGAACACATGTTAAAGACTAATGCAGAAAATATTACTAACTGGTTTGAAGAAGATGATGTACTCGTTGTAGACCGCGGCTTCAGGGATGCTATAGATATACTAAATGATTTTGGAATCAATTCTCATATGCCTCACTTCCTAAACAAATCTCAGAAGCAACATACGACTGAAGAGGCAAATGAGTCAAGGCTAGTTACAAAGGTGAGATGGGTTGTCGAATCAGCTAATGGGAGTATTAAAAAGAGGAAAGCCCTTAGCAACACAATGCCCAATACTGAATAGTCAAATACCATATGTTGGCGACTATGTAAGGATTGTTTGCTCATTGTACAATGCATTTAGACCACTTTTGGTAACAAGCAAAGATTCAGACAAAGTAATTGCTAGAAGCATGATGGCCCTAGTAAAAACTCCAAATAAGCTGCAGGATAAGGTTGTAATAAATGGCTGTAGTAAAAAACAGGTTATTTGGAAAAAGATCGATGATGAGAAACTTGAGAAATTCCCAGAGATGACTGAGGATGAACTCAGGGATTTGACAATGGGTATTTACCAGCTGAAACAAGCCAAATCCTACACAGATGAACATTTTGACGACAATGAATCATATGAGATAATGGCACACAAAGAAGAAGATGGTGTTCTCAAAGCACAGATACGTTCTCGCCACACGTCTAATAAAACATATAACATATGGGTTCAATATACACAAGGACTGAACCCAAACTGGATCGTATTGTGGGTGCAGAAGGGGAGCTTGGACCGTGGGATGTTGGGTAAATGTGGCTTCTGTTCTCTGGTATTTGGGATATTACCGGAACAAAACAGAAACTAGTGAAGCAAACCCAAGCCGGGAACATATTGGTTTTGTTTATGATGCTGCTGTTGACACAGGGTTACATCTAGCGAATCAGAGGAAGATCAGTAAATTAACAAATTCTTAAACATGTCGTGAGACCATACGAGCTTATATTTAAGCACAGTATCAGTCTAAAATGAGGTTCCACAACATGAACAAAGCCTGCGTTGGTGGTCAAAAATGTTCGACAGTTGACAAATGTTCCATTTGCACCTGGAAATTAAGATTTCATAAATACCCCCCCCCCCTAAAAAAAAGGAAATACTAGCATGCACTATTAAATCAAATATTCAAATATCAAATGACCTTCTTGTCCACATCTATTTAATAATATTTGCATGGACTCGGTTATTCACTTTCAAATGAAGTTGTGAGTACTACAAACAGATAAATGCACTCCGATTTAAAAAAATAGGTAAAATCCAATTTCAGGGGCAGGTAACTCTTTAAGTTTTATGAACTAACAATAATCTGACATATACCTAGAATGACTATTACATCAACATTATATTTATGAAAGATCTTTGAAATAAGTTGAAAACTGTAAAGGTGTTGTGGTTTTTCGTAAAGTTGGGGAATAAAAATTACTAATATTTGGGTACAACTTACAAGCGGGTATAAACTCTTCTCTTGTTTGATATTTATAAGACTGTTATCACCAGCTGTTATGCCTAAAAGGGTAGTAAGCATACGGCAAACATCGCCTCCAGTCATGCACTTTGAACAAAAATAATAGCATTTTTGTTGGTATACCCTTGATGGGGTGACATTACCCCACCCACTTTAATAGTGTATACAGCAAAAACCAGTGGACCAAAGAGTCTAAAAATTCACCATTAGACAGTCAATATGTACCAATTTGAAGCTACAAAGTTTAAAGGAAATCGGTTGTGGCCATGAAAACAGCCTTATAGAGACTGCTCCTTTCCTTTGCTTTTTTAAGACATAAATTGGTATAAACTAAACAGATATAATAAGCAACGAATGTTTGGAGCTCAAATCTTAATAGAATTTGGAGTTGGGGGTGGGGAAGAACTGGGCCGGCCCGTTTCTTCCCCACCCCAGATGTTTTTGTTTACTAAAAATTCTTGTGATAAATTTTCTTCACTTTTAAAGACATAAATGAGTATTAACTAAACAGATATAATAAGCAGCAAATGTTTGGCACTTAAATTTCAATAGAATTCGGGACTCGGGGGTGGGGAAAAAGTGGGCCGGCCTGTTTCTTCCCCAACCTTGGGTAGTGTTGGACAGTTATGTCATTTATATTGCTGAAGATGCCTTGGGTGGGGAAGAACTGGGCCACCTGTTTCTTTCCCTCCCTTGGTAAGTATTGTACTGTTAAGTCAATTATGACGTTGAAGGTGTCAGGGTGGGGAAGAACTGGGCCAACCCATTTCTTCCCCACCCCTGGTTAGTGTTGTACAGTTATGTCAGTTATATTGCTGAAGATGTCTTGGATGGAGAAGGACTGGGCCAGTCCGTTTCTTTCCCACCCTTGGTAAGTATTGTACTGTTAAGTAAATTATGACATTGAAGGTGTCGGGGTGTGTAACAACTGGGCCGACCCAGTTCTTCCCCACCCTTGGGTAGTGTTGTACAGTTATGTCAGTTATATCAGAGGATGTCTGATGCAGGGAAGAACTGGGGCGACCCGCTTCTTCCCCACCCTTGTGTAGTGATGTACAATTAAATCAGTTATGACGTTTAAGTTGTCTGTGGTGGGGGAAGAACTAGGCCGGCCCAGTCCTTCCCCACCCCCAATCTCCAAATTCTATTTAGATTTGAGCTCCAAACATTTTTTTTGTTTATTATATCTTTTTAGTTTATTCCAATTTTTGTCTTAAAAAGCAAAGGAAATTTATCACAAGAATTATTAGTAAATGGAAACATCTGGGGTGGGGAAGAACTTGGCCAGCCTAGTTCTTTCCCACCCCCAGTCTCCAAATTCTATTTAGATTTGAGTGCCAAACATTTGTGGCTTTTTATATCTGTTTAGTTAATACCAATTTTTCTTAAAAAGCGAAAAAAAATTATCACAGGAATTTTTTTGTAAACAGAAAACTCTGGGGTGGGGAAGAAACGGGCCGGCCCAGTTCTTCTCCATCCCCAGTCTCCAAATTCTATTAAGATTTGAGCTCCAAACATTTGTTGGGTATTATATCTTTTTAGTTATACCAACTTTTGTCTTAAAAAGCGAAGAAAATTTATTACAAGATTTGTTTATAAACAGAAAAATCTGGGGTGGGGAAGAAACGGCCCGGCCCAGTTCTTCCCCACCCTGTCTCCAAATTTCAATTGAGATTTGAGCTCTAAACATATTTGATGCTTATTATATCTTTTTAGTTTATACCAATTTATGTCTTAAAAAGCAAAGAAAATTTATCACAAGATTTTTTTGTAAACAGAAAACACTGGGGTGGGGAAGAAACGGGCCGGCCCAGTTCTTCTCCACCCCCAGTCTCCAAATTCTATTTAGATTTGAGCTCCAAACATATTTGTTGCTTATTATATCTTTTTAGTTTATACCAATTTATGTCTTAAAAAGCAAAGAAAATTTATCACAAGATTTTTTTGTAAACAGAAAACACTGGGGTGGGGAAGAAACGGGCCGGCCCAGTTCTTCACCACCCCCAGTCTCCAAATTCTATTTAGATTTGACCTCCAAACATTTGTTGCTTATTATATCTTTTTAGTTTATACCAATTTATGTCTTAAAAAGCAAAGAAAATTTATCACAAGAATTTTTTGTAAACAGAAAAATCTGGGGTGGGGAAGAAACGGGCCGGCCCAGTTCTTCCCCACCCCCAGTCTCCAAATTCTATAGAGATTTGAGCTCCAAACATTTTTTTGTTCATTTTATCTGTTTAGTTTAATCCAATTTATGTCTTCAAAAGCAAAGAAAATTTATCACAAGAATTTTTTGTAAACAGAAAAATCTGGGGTGGGGAAGAAACGGGCCGGCCCAGTTCTTCCCCACCTCCAGTCTCCAAATTCTATTAAGATTTGAGCTCCAAACATTTGTTGCTTGTTATATCTTTTTAGTTTATACCAATTTGTCTTAAAAAGCAAAGAAAATTTATCACAAGAATTTTTTGTAAACAGAAAACTCTGGGGGAGGGGAAGAAACGGGCCGGCCCAGTTCTTCCCCACCCCCTGTCTCCAAACTGTATTTAGATTTGAGCTCCAAACATTTGTTGCTTATTATATCTTTTTAGTTTATACCATTTTTTGTCTTAAAAAGCAAAGGAAATTTATCACAAGAATTATTAGTAGACAGGAAATTCTGGGGTGGGGAAGAACTGGGCCGGCCCAGTTCTTCCCCACCCCCAGTCCCCAAATTCTATTTAGATTTGAGTGCCAGACATTTGTGGCTTATTACATCTGTTTGGTTAATACTAATTTATGTCTTAAAAAACAAAGAAAATTTATCAAAGATGCTTGAATTGGGATGCATATTTTATTGCATCTCCATGAATGGTGTAGCATAGAGCAAACTTTGTCATTCAAGCTAAAAGGACCCTGAACTTATTCAGAATGGTCTCTTTTCTCATTTATAACAAATTGTGACTTGGAAATTATTCGTTGACTATGGTTCTGAAAAATAATCAGGTGGGGAAGAAACTGACCGGATGGGGAAGAAACTGACTAGTCAGTTTCTTCCCCCGGGGAAGAACCGGGCCGGCCCAGTTCTTCCCCCGGGGAAGAAACGGGCCGGCCCAGTTCTTCCCCGGGGAAGAACCGGGCCGGGGGAAGAAACTGACCGTTACACCGGAACCATTTGACCCATATTCAAACTTGACCGAGATATTGTCATGATGATCATTCTGAGCAAGTTTGATTAAGATTGGACCAAAATTGTGGCCCCTAGGGTGTTCACAAGGTTTTTATATGATTTGACCCGCTGACCTACTTTTTAACCCGATATGACCCATATTCGAACTGGACTGAAATATTGTCACAATGGTCATTCTGAGCAAGTTTCATGATAATTGGACCAAAACAGTGGCCTTCAGAGTGTTCACAAGGTTTTTCTATGATTTGACCTACTGACCTACTTTTTGACCGGACATGACCCATATTCGAACTTGACCAAGATATTGTCATGATGATCATTCTGAGCAAGTTTGATTATGATTGGACCAAAATTGTGGCCTCTAGGGTGTTCACAAGGTTTTTCTATGATTTGACCCGCTGACCTACTTTTTAAGCCGACATGATCCATATTCAAACTTCACTAAAATATTGTCACAATGATCATTCTGAGCAAGTTTGATGATGATTGGACCAAAACTGTGCCCTCTAGAGTGTTCACAAGGTTTTTCTATGATTTGACCTACTGACCTACTTTTTCACCCGACATGACCCATATTCGAACTTGACCGAGATATTGTCATGATGATCATTCTGAGCAAGTTTGATGATGATTGGACCAAAACTGTGGCCTCTAGTTTGTTCACAAGAAAAAGTTTACGCACGACGGACGACGGACGACGCACGACGACGCCGGACATCTTACGGTCACAAAAGCTCACCATGACCTTCGGTCAGGTGAGCTAAAAATATACCCTATTAAACAGCAAGAACTACAAAGGGAAATAACTCTAAAAGGCCAGACCCCTTGGCCCTTATTTTCTTTCCCACAATACAAGTAGTCATACTGATCATGTGTGCAAAATTTCAAGTTTCTATGTGAAGCAGTTCCTGAGATATCTTTGACACAAAATAATTGTTTACGGACACACAGACAGACAGACGGAAAAGACAAAAACTATATACCCCCATTGCATACTTCGTATGCCGGGGGTATAATGATGAGGAGAGGAATGGCCCCTGTGGACCACCATGTTTGTGTGACTGAATGTGTCTAATCATAAGAAACAAGAATATATATGATTATGAGGTGGGGATCTTAATGGTGTCTGAGATATATGGCCTTTTATGAAGTAGTGGCGTGTGCCATGGCATCAGCATGTTGCCCTAGCACATAGAGACCGCGCATTGATGTGAGTGAATGAGTCTTATTATAGGGAACACAAATATACATATTTTAGGGGTGGGGATCTGAACAGTTTCTGAGATATATGGCATTTTATGAAGTGGAAGGGTGGGGCATAGCCCCAGCACACCCCCAGAGACCCCTAGGTTGGTATCACTGAATGTGTCTCATCATAAGGAACAAGAATATATATGGTTTAGGGGTGGGGGTTCTGAATGGTTTCTGAGATATTGAGCCTTTTACGAAGTGGAGGGGGTTGGGCATGGCCCGGGCACATCCCAGAGGACCCCCAGGTTGGTTTCAATGAATGCGTCTTATCATAAGAAACAAGAATATATATGGCTCTGGGATGGGGATCTGAATGGTTTCCGAGACATATCACCTTTTATGAAGTGAAGTTGTGGGGCACAGCCCACTTGCGGCCCGGGAGACCCTTAGATTGGTATCACTGAATGCGTCTTATCATAAGGAACAAGAATTTATATGCTTTAGGGGTGGGGATATGAACAGTTTCTGAGATATTGAGCTTTTACTAAGTGCAGGGGGTGGGGCATAGCCCTGGCACATCCTAGGGGTCCCCCAGATTGGTGTCACTGAATGCGTCTTTTCATAAGAAACAAGAATATACATGGTTTTGGGGTGGGGATCTGAAGGGTTTCCGAGATATATCACCTTTTATGAAGTGGAAGGTTGGGGCATAGCCCTGGTGCGGCCTGGGAGATCCTTAGGTTGATATCACTGAATGCATCTTAACATAAGGAACAAGAATTTATATGGTTTAGGGGTGGGGATCTGAACGGTTTCTGAGATATTGGGCCTTTTATGAAGTGGAGGGGTCGGGCATAGCCCCCGTGCGGCCAGGGAGACCCTAAGGTTGGTATCACTGAATGCGTCTTATCATAAGGAACAAGAATTTAAATGGTTTAGGGGTGGGGATCTGAACGGTTTCTGAGACATTCAGCCTTTTACGAAGTGGAGGGGGTGGGGCATAAGCCCCGCCACATCCTAGGGGACCCTCAGATTGGTGTCACTGAATGCGTCTTATCATAAGAAACAAGAATATATATCGTTTAGGGGTGGGGATCTGAATGGTTTCTGAGATATATGGCATTTATGAAGTGGAAGGGCGGGGCATGGCCCCAGCGCACCCCAGAGAGACCCCAAGTTTGGTATCACTGAATGTGTCTTATCATAAGGAACAAGAATATATATGGTTTAGGGGTGGGGATCTCAATGGTTTCTGAGATAAATGGCATTTTATGAAGTGGAGGGGGTGGGGTATGTCCCCGGCACATCCCGGGGGGACCCCAAGGTTGGTGTCACTTAATGCATCTTAGCATAAGGAACAAGAATATATATAGTTTAGGGGTGGGGATCTGAATGGTTTCTGAGATAAATGGCATTTTATGAAATAGAGGGGGCTGGGCTTGTCCCCGGCACATCCAGGGGGACCCCCAGGTTTGTGCCACTTAATGCATCTTATCATAAGGAACAAGAATATATATGGTTTAGGGGTTGGGATCTGTAAGGTTTCTGAGATATAAGGCATTTTATGAAGTGGAGGGGGCGGGGCATGGCCCCGGCACTACCTAGGGGCCCCCAGGTTGACATAAAAGCATATGGCTGAGAGAAGTTTACTCAAGGAACATGTTTATGTAAGTTTTGTCAAAATATCTGCAATCACTTGGCAGTAAATGCCATTTTTCAGTTTTCCCCATTATAAGTCAATGGAAACTTAAGTTGCCATAGCAACAAAACTAAAAGGCCAAATTTCATAAAAAACACAAAACCTGTAAAGGCAAATATGGTGAATATTTTCATATAGTCTCAGCCTCCTAGAGCATATGGTTTCTGAGGAGATGATTTTTTAAGTATTTTTTGTCTATTTTTTTTATTTTGGTTTCCATGGCAACCAACGAAAATGAGCAGAAGGCCTAAAATCATACGGCAGATAGTAGATCGCCTATGGAACATTTCTTTGAAAGTTTTGTCAAAATATCTGCAGAGGCTTGGCAGTAAATGCCATTTTTCTATTTTCCCCATTATAAGTCTATGGGCACTCTAAGTTGCCATAGCAACCAAACTAATGAGCCGATTTTCATTAAAAACACAAACTTTCAATCCCCCTGCCTAAGGATGCTACAGATGAAATTTGGGCTGAATCGGCCCAGTGGCTTCAGAGGAGATGTCGTTTGAAAATGTTGACGAAGACGACGCAGACGCAGACGACGCAGACACAGACGCAGACGACGACGACGGACAACTGCCTATCCTATAAGCTCCCCCGGAGCCTTCGGCTCTGGTGAGCTAAAAATCCTAAAAATTTGGATGCATTGAGGACTTACTGCAATTCTCCCAAAATTTTAACAAATTTGTTTCACAATCCTTCAAGGAGTCCAAAAGGTGCAAACAGAATGGTAAACAGTATTGACTCTGATCAGACTGCTCCTTCTGATCTGTGTCTGCACTAGTGCTTAGCCCCACCTGTCCCAATACTTAGGCTCACTATGGTAACAGCCTCTAAATTGTTTTTCTCTTAAAGAACATTTACAATTAACCAAATACAATACTACGAATCTGCTTACAAAGGTCTTTCCTCGATTAGATGATCTCTTGTCACAACTAGAGCTGTCAGTGAAACTGACTAGGGCCCCAGCAGCGCTATCAGAGGAGTAGGAAAATGTTGATGTTAAAAAAGACGTTTTTTTTTTTCCTTTCACCTCTAAGTATGACCTTGACCTTTGAGGTACGGACCTGGGTCTTGCGCGTGACACACTGTCACATTATGGTTAATATTTCTGCTAAGTAATATTTAAATCCATCTAGGTATAAGAAAGTTATAGATTGGACACAATGAAAAAGACGCTTTTTTGACCTTTTATCTCTAAGTATGACCTTGACCTTTGAGGTACGGCTGTGGGTCTTGCGTGTGACACTTCGTCACATTATGGTTAACATTTCTGCCAAGTAATATTTAAATCCATCCAGGAATAATAACAAAGTTATTAATTGGACACAGGAAAGACCCTTTTTTGACCTTTAACCTCTAAGTATGACCTTGACCTTTGAGGTACAGACCTGAGTCTTGCGCGCAACACTCCATCACATTATGGTTAACACTTCTGCCAAGTAATATTTAAATCCATCCAGGAATAAGAAAGTTATGGAGGATAAAAAAATTTGTGGACGGACAGACGGACAGACAGACAGACGGACGGACAGAATGATGCCAAGTAATATTTAAATCCATCCAGGAATAATAAAAAGTTATGGAGGATAAAAAAATTGTGGACGGACAGACGGACAGACGGACGGACAGAGTGATTACTATAGGGCACCAACACTTTCAGTGCGGGGCCCTAATAAAGAACCATCCAACCATTTACATAATATCTCCTAGCAAAGCAGGGACAAGTCACTGTCACTGAATCCTTAACCAAAACAATGCTGAACTCATATACAGCAAAATCTCTGCTATTAAGACCACCAAAAATTAAGTCTAATTCTGCTTTAAAAAGCTTATTTGGAAGGCTGCAGTTATTCTTTATAATAATAATAATAATGACTTTATTTAACGAGAAAGCCCAGTTGGACACAGTCAAATCTTCCCTGGGATCCTCCTTAAGCATATACATCTTCCTTCGTGTTTCCTACATACAGTGTCCTCTGGTCAAAGACCACCTTTGGGACTGTTCAAAAGTGGTCTTAAAGGCCACTTTTGTGTGTTTTCTGCATATGGTGAGTGGCTTCTGGTCAGAGACCACTTTTGAACAGTCCCAAAGGTGGTCTTAACCCTTATCTTGCTGTTCACGACAACCCCTATTTTTGCAAACAGTGTAGATCCAGATCAGGTGGCTTCTGAAGAAGCCATCTGATCAGGATCTACATTCAGTCTATGAATTTGTAGCAATAAATTACATCAAGTAATTTGATTGGTTGATAGACAGAAATGGGTGTGGCTAAAATGAATATTCAGCAAGATAAGAGTTGAAATAGGAATTATACTGTAGATGTATAAGAAAATAGAATAGCTTCAGACTGGTCCATTTTCAAATATAGGTGGTCTCTGATATGTTTACTTACAAGTTTTAGAAAAAAAAGTATTTTTTTTCTTATCAAACAGTGTAAACCAAGATCAGATGCTATCCTGTTAGTTAATGTCCCTTTTTAGGGGTCGTAGACTGATATGGGTTTATAAGCAGAATAAGAAGCTTCCTTCTAAAATGCAGGGAAAAATGTAAAAACCGTCTCCATCCTGTCTAAACATCTGCTTATTGCTCAAATGAAAATGACAACAGAAAAAAAATACATAAAACTGGCACAATTTTTTACTTTTTTTTTTACTGATTAGTGAAAATGCAGTCTTATCTGTCTGTCCATCTTATAAAGCAAATTTTCATGGGAAGTGGCTTGTTCATATAAATGAGTTGGAATGAAAGAATGGAAATGGCATAAACCCCTTCAACCCTGTAACCTGGTACAAATACATATGCAAACAGTGTAGATCCAGATGAGATGGCCAGTAACAAGCTTTCACATCAGGATCTACACTGTTTGCCATTCTGTTCTTAGTGACACCTGTGAAACAGCTACACCACAACATCATTATAACATGGTTCATTATAACAAAGTTTTGGATATAACACGGTTTCAAGATGGATTTAGAGTTAGGGTTAGGATTCCAAAAATGTGTAGTTTATATAGAAAAATGACCATAAATGGTCATTTTTCTATATAATCTATACCTTTTTATTTTTTATTTCTATATTATTTGGATATAACACAGTTGTTTAACTAACACGGTTTCTGCTTTGGACCCAACAATAGTGTTATAAAGAGGCTAGGGTGCATCTGCAACCATAGATTCATCCAAAAGCCGAAGATGGAACAGTTGACTTTTGGAAACTCAAGGGTGGCAGGGTTAATAGAAATGGAGAAAGAGTATGAACTGAACTATGATAGGTTAACCCACTGTATACCGGTGGATTCTTCCACTATTACATGTTGGACAAGTTCATTTGACATGTATCAGGAGTAGGGTCTATTTTTTTTTTCATTTTTATTCCATTTTTGATAGAAAATTCTGTTAGCAAACATTGTACACCCAGATCAGACGCCGCATAAAGCGGCGTCTGATCTGGGTCTACAATGTTTGTCTCTGGCTCTATTTTACCGGTTTCCAGTTAACAATGGTTTAAAGAATATGAACTAAACTATAATAGATTTAACCTTAATGCATGACAATATAGTAAATACATGGTTAGTGTCTTTAATAATAAAATATAATCGGTGAGCCTTAGACAATTTTATAGGGCGAGCTTTAGCGAGCACCTATAAAATTGTCGGGGTGAACCGATTATATTTTATTATCAAAGACACTATCCATGTATTTAGTTTATACCACAATTCAAAACAATCAATAGGTTTTGCAGTAATTTAGTAAATTTAAGCAAAAAAGACAGCAGACCATGTGACATGTAAAACGACATTCAGTGCTATGGCGCGCACATGTAGTATAACGTGAAGTCAACGAGTGCAAAGTTTCTGACGTCACCGCGCCGCAAAGACAAAGCAACAACACGGACGCTCAAATTAAAGTTTCTCAACGCTTTACTTTCTGTATGAAAATCTGCAAATAAATAGTTTATTTTAGCTTTAGAAATTATTTTCCAGGTTGAGACGCAACTGCAGCAACAGAGCGCAGTTATTCCAACGGGCCATTCAAACCAGGAAGAGCCGAGAAGGTAAGAATTTAGCTGTAATTTCTGAAAATCTGTTTGAATAAATATTGCGCGAGGATTTTAACTTGCAGTTTCGTTGTTTTCCCATGTATGAAAGGTTGCATGTTATTGTTTTACTTGTAAAATAGGGACCTGAAAAGTAGATTCGGTCTATAAACGGTCACTAGACGTATTATAGGTCAGTAGAAGGTATTATAGGTCACTAGCGATTATAGCGTGCAGTTATTCGACCCCCTTTATTAGGTTACTAGAATACCCGATTGCGGTATAAATCAAGATGTTATATGACATGCCCAGTAAAGTATACTTTCAATGGCTTGAACAACGATATTATTAACCCACTGTATGCTAGTGAACACTTCCATTCCTATATGTTGGACATGTCCATTTGTCACATAACGGGTGTCAGGCCTATTGTTTTTTGTTTTTTTTTATCGTATAGTAGTCGCAGATAAGATTGACAAGGTGGAGCTATCTTTTGCACCAGCCTTTGGAATGTTCTATTAACAAAAGGGTAAACCAAGTTGCCTGATTTTGTGAACTCAGCAGGGGTGTCAGGCCTACTTTTTTTTTTTTGGTTTTTATGTATAGTAGTCGCAGATAAGATTGACTAGGCGGAGCTATCTTTTGTACCAGCCTTTGGAATATTCTATTAACAAAAAGGTAAACCAAGTTGCCCGATTTTGTGAACTCAACCGTAACACAAACAAAGCTGTGGCGTATATGGTCATTTAGTCAGCTTGCAGAAAGCATTTGAAAGGCGCTCTACCGAATCCTTTGGTGGACTCAGTGAATATGACAGATATTGACAACACCTGAATAGCTCCGCCTAGTCCGTCTTATCTGTGACTACTGTATTTTGATGGAAAATTATGTTAGCAAATAGTGCAGGCCCTGATCAGACGCCGCAGTATGCGGCTTCTGATCTGGGCCTGCACTGTTTGCCAAGGTACCCCTTCAAAAACTTACTATTTGTCCCTAAAAATTCTCCTGATAACAAATGTGCCTGGGCACAGCATTTTTATCTAAAACTACTGTTATCTCAAACCACAATTTCCAGTCCCTTGGAGCTGGAGATAAAGAGACAGAAATGTGTATTTCATCATGTGAACAAGTCCGTGAAATGAACACCCCTCTAGACCCCACTTTACATAGAGAAATATGGGGTTTATGGGGGTATCAATTATTTTCCTTACTTTTATTCCAAGCCATAGGTTGTGGGTACTCGTTAGAACCACCTCAATGAGATGGTTCTAATGAGCACCCACAACCTGTGTTTGGAGTATAGGTGAGAAAAATGTCCCAGATTTTCGCTGCAAAAGTAGCCATTTCGAAGAACTGAAAAAATGCGCTATGTCACACGAGTGTTATCGTAATGTTATAACGATCAGGGGCCAGTTGTTGAAAACTAACGACGTCCTTAGTTAACGCATCGTTAAAACTTTGATCATTTATTATGGCAAATATGCTAATATTTTTGCTGAAAAAATGTGAGCAGCTTTTGCATTTGCAAAAGCTGCTCACATTTTTTCAGCAAAAATAACAAAATTTTAGTTATTGTACTTGGTAGAAGAGTTAACAAGTTGACCAATAACAAGCTCGTTGAGCTAACGATGCTTTGAAAAATTGGGCCCTGAAAGACAACCCTTAAGAATTCCGATTTAAAGTAACCCACTGTAACTCATAGTAACCCTGTCTGGAACCAGTTTTCCTGGTCCCAAGTTTGATCAAGCCATTGATATTTGTAACAGGTTGAAAGGTATTGTCATGGTTTGAAATGATTATCATGATAGTGCAGACTGTAATAAAGGGTTAAATTTTCCTTACCATCCTATCAACTTTTATAGTGAACCGTAATGAGCCTTAGTATTGGGACCAAAGATAGAGCTAAGCAAACAGTGCAGACCCAGATCAGACTGCTCCTTCAGGAGCAGTCTGATCAGGGTCTACACTGGTTGCAAGTCTGTGTGTACCTTTTTTGGACTCCTTGCTGTATCATGAAACAGAATTGTTAAAATTTTAGGAGAATTACAGCAAGTTCTCAAAGGTGTCCAAATTATTAGGATTTGACAGTATTATTTGTGTTTGCATGCGTATGTGCATTTTCATAACAGTATTATACAATTTCCTAGATAATTTCAAATACAGTAAAATTCCTATATTAAGACCGCCTTTGGGACTGTTCAAAAGTGGTCTTAAAGACCACTTTTGAACAGTCCCAAAGGTGGTCCCTGACCAGAGGACATTGTGTGCAGAAAACACAAAGAAAGAATAACTGCACCCTTCTGAACAAGCTTCAAGTAGAATATGCCATAATTATAGGGTCTTAACCCTTTACCACTCAGGGATTTTGTGAATTTTGCTGATTTTCACAGTGTTGCACCTGACAGCAACTTCAAAAAGCCATGGTTTCATAATGGATGGTCTGTTTTACACCAAACTCGGTATGAATGTTCATTGGGCAGTAGCCTTTCAAATTCAAGCTTTCATGACTTGATCATTGTTGTCATGGTAAAGAGGGGGCATCTCAAAGTTGGCAAAAAGTGTGTTTTCACATGAATTTTTGACCACATTTTTATCTTCACACAGCTGTCAAGGCAACAATTAAGGTGTTTGGCACTGGCCATTTTCACTGTTTGCAGCATGTTTTATCAGCATCAATTTTCAGGCATTTTTGACCCCAGACACCCTCGGATATAAATTTTTGCGGCCGGTTGGGCCATAAACCCAAAATTTTTCGGGATGTGAGGGGGGCGTTGCCCCCCTTCAATCCCCCCTAGAATATTTTTAGTGGGGAGGCGCGCGAAAAAACAGGTCACTTTTTTGCCCAACAAATCCTAAAGCAAACATAACTATCCAGGGAGAGAAATGCAGATTTTAGGTGCTTCTGGGGCTTAAAATGGGGGGGGGGGGGGTGCAGACACGTAAAAACACGTATCTGAGTGGTAAAGGGTTAATAGCGTAATTTCACTGTATTTAGCCAGTAAATATTTACATGATACCAGACTATACTTAAACATGGTGCAAGATAATGATTTTTCAGTTTTAAGTGTGTCAATATTTTTCTACATTTGCCATGGGTGCCATTCAATTAACAGTGTAATTCAGTTTAATGAAAGAATATGTTGGTTTACTATGACAAGCTAAGATATATACCAATGCCTTGACAATCATTTGCATCTAAAAACAAGAAAACCACAAGGCAATTTCATTTCTGAACTTGCCTTTCATCCTCAAGTTAATGAAATGGACCCTTTCATCTCTATGAAACCATGCAAGTCCATTCTATTAACCCTTTTTGTACCAAATGGAATCTTCCACCTTCTAAATGGCAGGAGTCCATTTCAAAATTTAGGGATGTCAGGTTGTGTTTTCTTCAAAATTTATTCAGAAAATGGCTTAACTTTTTGCAAACAGTGTAGGCCCTGATCAGAAGCCGCATTCTGCAGTGTCTGATCTGGGCCTGCACTGTTTGCCAAGGTACCCCTTTAGGGGTTTCTGGTACTTAATAGGTTAAATAGGGTGCTTACCATAATGATTCTTAGTATTGGGAAAGATAGGCCTAAGCAAACAGTACAGACCCAGATCAGACTGCTCCTGAAGGAGCAGTCTGATCAGGGTCCACACTGTTTGCCAATTTGCAAAAATGTGGTGTGTTTTTCAAAATGTTTGCAAAAACTTTAGCAGTCACTGTTGCAAAAAGTGTGTGAACCCTAAGAGAAGTGGTCTGATCTGGGTCCACACTATTTGCTGATTTGCAAAAATGTGTTTGAAATGTTAGCAAAATAATGTAGAAGACAAACATGCACCATTTTCAGATGCAGTTTTCCTTGGTATTTTAATGGTTGGTACATAAACAGTAACCAGTCTGAATGTTCCAAGGTTTAAAGCATTTCGATAACACATCTGTGAGGCATGGTGCATTTTTTCATATCTCAAAAACCGACGTTTTTCTGATGTAAATTTGTGATTTTTTTCTTATTTGTACTCCAAATGTAGGTTTTGGGTGCTCGTTAGAACTGCCTCATTGAGGCAGTTCTAACGAGTACCCACAACCTATGTCTTGGAGCAGAAATAAGGAAAATAATGTTTACCTCCGTAAACCCCAGTTTGCTCTATACAAAGTGGGGTTTAGGGGGGGTCTTTATTTCACGGACTTGTTCACATGATGGCATTTAGTAATATCTTAGCTTGCCATAGCATATACTCTATTGAAAGCAGGGTAGCATTCCTAATGATAATGAGGCTAAGAGGCTGACACATTCCCGCCAACAGAGACAGACGAAAAATTCCCGCCAAAAATGCAGACGAAAATTTCCACCGATTAGGCAGGCGGCATTCCTACCAACTTACTGTTTCTCAAACTGTTTCTAAACCTTGTCGGGTGAGTGAGCGCGTGAGCATGTCTATCTACAAATGAAGTGGATGAACAATGAGTTTTGTCTTGAGAAAATATAGTTCCAGGTAAGCCAGCTCAGTTACACCGACAACTGTAAATATCCTAAAAATTCTGAACAATTAAGTGTTACTGTAATTCTCCTAAAATTTTAACAAATTTGATTCACAATCCAGCAAGGAGTCCAATTAGTGCAGATGGAATGGCAAACAGTGTAGACCCTGATCAGACTGCTCTTGAGGAGCAGTCTGATCAGGCTCTGCACCTTTTGCTTAGGCCAGCCAGTCCTAATACCTACAAGCCTAAGCAAACAGTGCAGACCCAGATCAGACTGCTCCTTCAGGAGCAGTCTATTCTGGGTCTGCACAGTTTGCCATTCCGCCCGTACCTTTTGGACTCCTTGCTGGATCATGAAACAAATTTTTGACCCCGCCCATCAGGGCTTGAAGAAATATATGGGCTGCACAATGCTTCCACGCAGAGCTGAAACCAACTGCACACAAGTACTGGTAACCCGTTTAGAGGATCTAAGCCAGCCCAGGCAAAGCGGTGCGAGTCGGACCGTCCATGCTTATAAACCCCTTTTGGTTTCATTGGGCGACAGGTCTTGAGATGTCATTTCATCTCGATGTCGGGTAAAAGTCCCACAAAATTGGAAGTGTCTCCAAAATGACCTATACAGTGATGAAGTGGGCATTAAACCTCAAATCAAACAAGCAAATCCTAAAACTTTAACAAATTTGATTCACTCCAAAAAGTGCAGACGGAAAGGCAAACAGTGTAGACCCTGATCAGACTGATCTGGGTATGCATTTTTTGCTTAGGCCAACCTGTCCCAATACTTACTGTAATGATCTTAAGTATTGGGACAGACAGGCCCAAGCAAACAGTGCAGACCCAGATCTCACTGCTCCTGATCAGGATCTACACTGTTTGCCATTCCACCTATACCTTTTGGACTCCTTGCTGGATCATGAAACAAATTTGTCAAAAAGTTGTGAGAATTCCAATAAGTCATTAAGATGTCTAAATTTTTAGAATTTTTACAATATGACCATTACTGTAGCAAGATTCTTGAAAATTTGGACATAGAATCTAGAATAAGGTGCTGACCAGACTGCACAAATGTGCACAATGACCTTCATACTTGCTGTTTACAAATGGAAAATACAGGTTTTCTCAAGACCCGGCTCAAATAATAATGAAATGTTTCAATGGGTGTGGGTTCAGTTTAACACAAGGCAAGTCTATACAACATTTTATACAAAAATTCTCTTACGAATAGGAGTGTATGCGTAAAAGAATGTTTCCTTTAAGGGGAATGGGAACACCTTCAGGGGAGGCAACTCCTGCAAAAGGATTTTTGTCTCCCATGTCAACAGGGGTCAACTCTTAAAGGAAAGAATTTGCTCCTGAGGAGAAAATTCTTTCCTTTAAGAGTAGACCCCAACAGGGGTCAACTCTTATAGCTTTCCTTTAAGAGTAGACCCCTTTTTCAGTGGGACAGGGCTTATAGAAAAGCCAACAGGAAGTCCTGAAAGTCGTCTCCCTTTGGAAAATGGCAGAAAAATCTGCCAGGTGTTCCCATTCTCCTTAAGTGTAGACCTCTTTTTCTGAGAGGCCCAGTGAGGACATGAGCATTACTATCTACAAATAAAGAGGATGATAAATGATGAAACGTTAACGTGAGTGAACATTACGATAACACACCTATTCAAATACATAGGTAAAATTTTACCGCCAAAGACATGGAATTTCTCAGATAAAAATCCTGATATTTTTCATATTTCTGCTCAAAACATAGATTGTGCGCACTTGTTAGAACCGCCTCGACAATCTATGTTTTTGAGCAAAAAAAAGTAAAATACTGTATACCCCTGTAAACCCCAGTTTTACTGTATAAAATTGGGGTTTAAGGGGGTCAAAATTATATAGGTATGTTTTTGTGATGATGAGTCAATTCCAACCAAAAAAGTTTTCCCAATCTAGAGGAGTCTATGCTTAAAGTAAAGAGAAGCAAACTAGACTTGTTTTCTGAGAAAACAGATCATGTCCCCACATCACATACCCCTTTCAAAACAAGCTTCTTTCTTATGAATGTTTTAATTGCTCTTAAAGGAACTCATTTTTGTTTTTTATTTGCCTTCACTGTAGCTGGTGTTGTGCCATGTGGCGGCTGTAAAACGTCTCCCTGTACATCAACCATAGGGCAGTTTATATTTTACTTTTGGTCCTTTGAGATCAGCGTGAATATTCTGAGAAATCAGAAATAAATTATTGGTTTAGACTCATATTCTAGACAGGTTTTTAAATATTTGGACCCCATTTTGATTTATATCAGTCTTTGAATCGACTGCCTATTCGAAATTCGCAAAAATTGCAGTATGTTTCCTCTGGCTTTCGTTGTCGGATCATTACAGGGTCACTGATGAGGCTTTATTAGCCGAAACTACGTAGTATGACCCATCTTCTTTCTTATGAATGTTTTCATTGCTCTTAAAGGAACTCATTTTTGATTTTTATTTATTTAAAAGCACTGCTGTGATATTGAAAATGAGGTCAAGGTCACGAAAACATAATCAGTTCTTCATCCTGACCAAATGTTATATCCATGCACATTTGATTAAAATCCACCCAGTAGTACATGAGATATACTGCACACAACCTAAATTTGGCCTACATTTGACCTATTTAGCATGACTAGCATGACTATGACCTTAAGATAAAGTCAAGGTCATCAAACCTAATCAGTTCTTCATCCTGACCAAATGTTATATCCATGGAAAATTGATTAAAATCCACCCAGAAGTTCATGAGATATACTGCACACAATCTAAATTTGGCATATATTTACCTATTTAGTACGGTTGTGACCTTGAAAATAAGATTACGGAAAATAAGTTCAAGGTCACCAAAACCTAATCAGTTCTTCAACTTGTTCCAATGCACATCTGATTAAAGGCCAACCAGTAGCTCAGGAGATATACTGCACACAACCTAATTTGGCCTACATTTTACCTATTTAGCATGGCTGTGACCTTAAAATAAGGTAAAGGTCACCAAACCTAATCAGTTCTTCATCCTGTCCTAATGTTGTATCCATACAAATTTGATTAAAATCCACTCAGTAGTTCACAAGATATCTTGCACACAACATATATGCCGACATATATGCCGATTGGATCTGCACCAAAAACAATATGTCCCCCTCCCCTTTGGTGGGGGGACATAATTCTTTCCTCTAAGAACAGAGATCTATAGGTTAAACCTTCATCATTGTGTGAATTATATTTTCGTGTCCTTTGGGATCATAGACTACATTATGCAATGGGATCATTGATTCCACTGCAGAAATCTGAAAATATATGCGGGTCACTGATGAGGCCTAATTGGCTGAAACTAGCTAGTCTGGCCCACAAAAAAAACTCTTAACACTCCACAATTTTTAGTTACGTACTGTATTCCATGCTTCCAAGGGATAATCCTTTTAGAACATTTTTCCCATGATACATCTCTTGTCTAATCATCTGCAATAATTCAGCAACATAGCCACACAAAGAAAATGTTTAAAAAAATTCTTTCTCCAAAAATGGGGTCTGCTCTTAAAGGAAAGAATTTGCTCCCAATGGGAGCAAATTCTTTCCTTTAGGAGCAGACCCTATAACATGGAAGGAAAATGTTTTATTTTCCAGTGATCTCTCTATCACAAAAATTGAAAATTGCATAACTCACAAACCTAATGGAACTAGAGCTGTCAGTGAAACTGACTAGGGCCCCGGCAGCGCTATCAGAAATTTGTGGACGGACAGACGGACAGACAGAGTGATTACTATAGGGCACCCACACTTTCAGTGCTGGGCCCTAATGAGATCTATATACATGTGTTAGAAATATGAAAGAAAGAAATATCTAACTTACTCCGGCCTTTTGAAGTCTGACTGTGTCTATGTTCAGTATCTACACCGTCTCTCGGAGAACCTTCCCGACTGGGTATCTCCCCTCCAACAATACTAGCTGGTCGGGATCTTGGTTTACGGTCTGGTGTACACTAGATAAATAGAGATTTATACATTGACTGAATTTAGGTCATACCAAGCCAGTCTGTTAACCTTCTCGTATCCACACTTTTCCCAAGTCGATAAATATACTCTCAGAGTGCCATACACCAAGCCAGTCTGTTTACCTACCTACAATTTTGCTGCACAGGCTAACCAATTTAGGTCATACCAAGCCAATCTGTTTACCTACCCACACTTTTCCTGTGCAGTGCTTAACTATACTCTGACTCAAGAGTTCCGTACACTATTAAGGTCATACCCAGCCAATCTATTTACATACCCACACGTTTCCTGGTGGGAAAGTAACTGTCCCTTTGGCTTTCCATTTTTGATTTTTCCATTAGGGTCTAGTTCTTTCATGTTTGTGTTTCTTTCCCTTTGGTGTCTCTGATGGGAGCTGTGAACAGTGAATCCCTGACATTTAGTTTAGAAATTCTTAGAACAGTGAATCCCTGACATTTAGTTTAGAAATTCCTAGAAAAGTGAATCCCTGACATTTAGTTTAGAAATTCCTAGAACAGTGAATCCCTGACATTTAGTTTAGAAATTCCTAGAACAGTGAATCCCTGACATTTAGTTTAGAAATTCCTAGAACAGTGAATCCCTGACATTTAGTTTAGAAATTCCTAGAACAGTGAATCCCTGACATTTAGTTTAGAAATTCCTAGAACAGTGAATCCCTGACATTTAGTTTAGAAATTCCTAGAAAAGTGAATCCCTGACATTTAGTTTAGAAATTCCTAGAACAGTGAATCCCTGACATTTAGTTTAAGGGGAATGGATACACCTTCAGGGGAGGCAACTGCTTCAAAAATATTTTTGTTTCCCATGTCAATAGGGGTCAACTCTTAAAGAAAATAATTTCTTTCCTTCAAGAGCAGACCCCTTTTTCAGTGGGACAGGGCTTATATAAAAGCGAACAGGAAGTCTCAAAAGTTGTCTCCCTTTGAAAAATGGTGTTCCCATTCTCCCCAAAACATCACTACAAATTTTTAAACAGGTAATATCATTTAGCTACTTCAAGGAACCTCAAGCAATCTTATCACATACAGAAAATTACCATTTCATAACAAACATTCTTGCACACCAGATAAGGAAATCCATAGTTTTAGCTTGGGATTGAAATCCTGTTCTAACTCTGGTGTTCTTATCCAGAATTGAATATTCTTGCGTGTTTGATAAAAGCACTGGTTGAATATGACCTCATATACGTCGTTGTTAAGGGTGACGTCACAGCAAGTTACGTGATGTCACTAAAACTAAAAATTCCTGTAGTATCATAACAATATGGCAAACGTAGGTAACTGAAGTGACTGCAGCATTAAAATTCCGCACTAAGAAATGGAAGGTATACAAGAAAAAGAAACCTATATGGGTGTGAGGAGTCGATAAAAAAATCCATCCCTCAGGATCACTGTCTGGCAATACTTTGCAAGCCTCGTGATGCCGGATAGTGACCCTCGGGACAGATTTTTCCATCCACACCTCACACCCATGTAAAATTCTTATAATATCACGCCAGTGGTAAGTTCATACAATACCGTAAAAATTCGGCTATAAGGCGATTCCGCTATGAGACGGGACCCCCTTTTCAGCTTTTCTTAGGTGGGATTTTGCTTATACTCTTTTATAAGACAGGTCAAATTTTTGCCATATCTGTCGGGGCCTATCTGCTACCGCCAGATGCCATTAAGATGTGAGAAATGGGCCTTCGTTAGAAAACCCCATCAACTTACCCCTAACATGGCTTGTTTGGCCGCTTGTTTATGTCTGTTGACATTCTGCTAGCACACAATAGCGGCAAACGTCGGGCCGATTCGTCGTATCGCTGTCGGCCCGGTACATGCTTTGCTGGCTTAGGCTACACAGACTCCTATTTAATAGACGACAGGGGCTGACAAATCCATTTCCCGGCCGCCCGGGACAAGACCGAAATCACGCCGGGCAGGTGCACTTTGACCTTATGACACTCGGTCGGGACAAGTGCAAAAAAAAAATCGTCTACAACCGTCTTTTTGAGTCCTTGAATACGGTAAAGCTAGACCAGTAAGTAAATCGCTGTCAATTCAGAGACAAACCATCTGCGTATTTATTACGGTTCAAGTATGACACTATTGTCGTATAATTGCCACCCTGCAGTGCGTGTAGATAAGGTGTGAAAATATGGTCAAGTTATGTCTCTAAATTGCGTTTATCCTCGAGTCATAAAATTTAATTCACAATCAATGTGAAAATGATTTAATTGCTCCTCAGACTATTAGCTACATCTAACGGTAAATATTTGCATTATAAAATCGGACTATTCTTCGATCTCATGAATGGTTATGTTTTGGCGCCAAATAGCAGACGTTGGCGGGAAAGTTGAACGCTGTTGTTGGGTATTGACACGGAGCTTCTGGGGATAATTCGGGAGCTGTGCAAAGCACTGATTTTCTATCCACCTCTTTTCACAGCCGCATAGCTATCGGGAAAATATTTTTTACCGGTTCCAAACATTTTTTTTATGAAAGAGATACATGCAATGACATTAAACACGTGTGGGGGTAATGGCGTCGGATTACGTCATTTACCGATCGCGTGCAGAAAAATCATAGCGGTGGTTTTTGGGCGGCGATTTAACGGTATGTCAATTCAAAAATCAACGATCGGCTTTTTCCGTATGTCTGGTCTTCGCCGGACATTGCCGGAAAAAAGCCTGCAGTCCATGACCTCGGCTATAAGACAGGGTCATTTTTTTGGGCTCATTTTGAAGGGAAAAATCCTCGTCTTATAGCCGAATTTTTACGGTATATATGAGACTTGGCATTCTGTATTGTATGATATGTAATTGTAACGTGTAATATTCTATGGACAAACATGCCTGCGCAAACCATGTAGACCCCAATGAGACACCACAGGATGTGGTGTCTCATTGGGGTCTACACTGTTTGCCACTCATCCAGCTATTTGCGAAATAAATTGTACTGGTTCTAATTTTAGAACAAATAAAGTTTTAAAGGAGTTTTCTTGCCCGGGGAACTTGGGAGTAAATCTGGTACAAACCTCTTCATCTTCGCTGTAATCAACACCATCCTGCTGGTCATCCTGGAAATAATAAACAATGCTTTAAATCTCAAACAAAACCACACATTTAAGAACCTCTATGAAAGGGATAAAAATTACCATATGAGGAGATAAATCAGGCTATATGTGACCATTTGTCTGTCAACATATACTTCCGTAAAAGACAATTTTAAGCCTTATCCTACTAAACACAACAGTCCCTACATTTTCAACCAGTGTAGATGCAGAACAAGAAGCCATCAGATCAGGATCTACACTATTTGTCATGCAGATTGTGAACTGAAAGAATGCATAACATAAAGTAATTTTATCGGTGATAGTCAAAGAAAAGTGCAGCTAGATTTGTGTGTGTGTGTGTGTGAATTCGGGTTTAACGTCGCTTTCAACAATTTTTCGGTCATATCACGACGGTGTCTGGTTGCGACAGGGAGCTCAATGCTCAGGTTTATAGTGCTGCCTCACTGAAGTATCATGTCCCAGACACATTACATGATACCACACCCAGTCACATTATCCTGACACTGGATCGACCAGTCCTAGCTCTACCCCGTAAATCTGAGTGTCAAGCGAGGAGCAGCTAGTACCATTTTTAACGACTTTGGTATGTCGCGGCCCGGGATCGAACCCGAGACCTCCCGTTCCCCGGAGCGGACACTCTACCAACTGAGCTATCGGGGCTGGTTAGATTTAATAGGTTATTCAGCATGGTAAGGCTTAACCCATTGGACGCAGGGAAACCCCTAAAGGGATACCTTTGCAAACAGTGTCACAATTTTTTTTATCCAATCCCACATTCTGTCATATTTGTGAGCTGCGTAAAACCAGATGTGGCATTACGTGATGACGACAGTTTATCACGGAATATACTGTCGTAAATTTTTTGTGTTATCCAAACCGACCTTGCGTTACATATGAATACACAATGATAGATAGGTTTGAATTGAGGTTTAACGTCCTAATCAACACTAATTAGGTCATTTTGGAGACATTGCTTCCAATTTTGTGGGACTTCCAACACTGAGATGAAATGGGCTCTGTCAAGCGATTTTGGTACTTATCGCTATGCAAGCAGTGAATCAAGAGGAACCTTCAGACAGAAAGTCATATCCCTGGCCCCTCTGAATGGCTGGGCATGCGCAGTTATAATTTGTCATGATGGAATGCTCGAAGAAACAAATTCATTTGGCGGTGCTCAAATGGTATCTTAAGCCCTGCCTCCCAAGAAGCCTATAGGGCTAATAAGCATTCGGCAGTTTGACTCACCACTTTGCCTGGGCAGGCTTAGTCCTTCTATTATAAAGCAGTTTACCAATACTCGTTTCAGTTTCAGCTCTGCATGGAAGCGACATGCAACCCAATGTATTTCTGCAAGCCCCAATGGTCGGGGGCTCACATAATGATAGGGGGTGCAATATGACACCTAATTGTTGATTCATCTTGATATGAAGTCTAAACTGACTTGGTCTTGTTTGAAGAATGAGTTGAATCGGTCTTACATTTCACAATCTCTTTTTTAATCATTTTTGTTCAAATATTTCTCTTCTAAGATGTAGATTTGTTTGTTTGTTTTATTTGAGGTTTAACGTCCCTGTCAACACTATATAGGTAATTTTGGAAACATTGCTTCCAATTTTGTGGGAATTTTACTCGACATTGAGATGAAGCCCTGTCGCCCAATGAAACCAATAGGCTTTATAAGCATGGACTTGCACCGCTTTACCTGGGCAGGCTTAGATCCACTAAGCGGTTTACCAATACTCGTATGCAGTCGGATTTCAGCTCTGTGTGGAAGCATCATGCAACCCATCTATTTCTTCAAGCTCCGATGGGTGGGGGCCTTTCTAAGATGTAGACAAATGTCAAAATGCCAAAGGCGGGGTCATCAAAAGAGGCTGAAAAAACACTTACAAATATTAGGTCCCACTCAATATTAATGTGTTCAAACACATCCTTCTTTCCACCCATGGCTGCTTTCAACTGAAATTATCAAAAGAACATATAATGTACTATACGTAATATAATGTTATTAATTGATCTTGCATACGACACATCGTCTAATGTAGGTGAACATTTCTGCAAGGTTACTTCAAAAGGTTCATCCAGAAATAAAAAAGTTATTGACTTGGCACGAAAAAAAAAGACCCTTTTTTGACCTTTGACATCTAATTATGGCCTTGACCTTGGATATACGAGCTGGGTTTTGCGTGCAACACATCGTCTCAAGATGTTTAACATTTTTGCCAAGGTAATTTCAAAATCTATCCAGGAATAAGAAGGTTATTGACCAAACACAAAAAAAGACCTTTTTTTTACCTTTGACCGCTAAGTATGACCTTGACCTTGGAGGAACCGACCTGGGTCTTGCTCACAACACATCGTCTCATTTTGGTTAACAACTCTGCCAAGTAATTTCACAATCCATCCAGGAAAGTTATTGAACAAACACGAAAAAAAGACCCTTTATTAACCTTTGACTGCTAAGTGTGACCTTGACCTTGGAGGAACCGACCTGGGTCTTGCTCATAAGGGAGACAAAAACATAAGTTCTCAAAGATTTATCTCTCATTGAAGCTCTCAACGAAAGTTTATTTACGCCTGTCACATGGAAAACACTGTTTTCAGTGCAATTTAAGAGAGTTTTACATCCTTTTTTTAACTTTTTTCTCGGAAACTCAAATCCAATATTGACTAGAGTGTGGTACAGTAAATAGATGCCTTAAATTAAATAAACACTAGTACTCTATTACTGGCTTTCGTAACACAAATATTCAGATGTTACATAATTTCGAACACAATTTGCACCCAAATTATACCAACGTAGACGGTATCAAACCTATTCTTAACTATCAAACAATCATTGTTATGCTTAACGACCTGCCGCCTGACCGCTGAAAACTCCGAAGAGGTCTTAGACCTCATATGTAAGACGGCTCTAAAAAACTGGGCTCATTTTGGGGGTAAAAATTCCTGACTTCTAGCCGAAAGTTTACTGTAGGTTTTCGGGTTTTAACCCTTCTCTTGCAGAAAAAATTAATTTTGCCACACCCATTTCTGATTATCAACCAATCCAATTCCTTGGTGTGAGGCATTCGTTCAATAAAAAAAAACTCAATGAAAAACAGTGTAGATCAATATCAGATGGCTTCTGAAGAAGCCATCTGATATGGATCTACATTGTTTTCAAAGACAGGGATTGTCTTTGCATGTTCAGCACGGCAAGAGTAAAAGGGAGGGGGGATGGGGAGTTGGGGGGAGGGGACATGTTAATTACTCACAAGCTCAGCACATAGTTGGTAGTTCTTCTCTGAGGCTATGTCTAAAGCTGTCTGACCCTCATTATTCTTTATATGGGCAATATCTGGCTTGGTCCGCAACAATAGTTTCATACACTCTGTCTTGTTCATCTGAGCACACAGGTGTAAAGGTGTGTTGCCATCTTTGGTCTGTCTCACTAAACTATTTCTGAAACAGTAATCATGTCATTTGTCTCACTAAACAGTAATCATTTGCCATTTGTCCCACTAAACTATTTCTGAAACAGTAATCATCTGTCATTTGTCTCACTGAACTATTTGAGAGACATAAACATAAAAGAGCCAGCAATAACCTACAATAACACATGTGCACCCATCCAAAACTCCGATCAGCCTGCACATCCATATAGTCTAACCAGAGACTTCTCTTGCTGCATGGAGGAGTATTGGGCCCCTAGCTATCCTTAGAGTGCACAATGAAGACCCTGATCAGACTGCGTGGATGCACAGGCTGATCTGAATCTTTGTTGGGCACACGTCCTATTGTAGGTTATCCTGCGCTGGCTCAAATATCTCTGGTACAGGGATACTCTGCACTTCATCTAGATTTGTAAAAATATTCATAACACACCAACAAATAGGTTATAGGGTCACTGAGGAGGTCTAATTGGCCTAAACTAGATAGATTATCTAACGTCACTACAGGTGGTATTAAGAAAATGTCTGGATTGCTATAAATTGTCTATCTGTCCTTCAGTCCTTTGACACCGCAACATTCTTTACTTGCAAATACAAGGGTGACAACCTACGTCATAGCAGAGATGTTGTACCCATTTCAGTAACAGCCATGTTGGTGTAAATAGGGTAAATAAAATGCTTCAAACTAGGTATGCACATTACAAATCTTCAGAAAATATACATCAGCTGGTAATGAACAATATTTGCATCCCATCGGTGATATAGTTTTACCTAGAAACATTGAAAAGACTTCGACAGCTTCACCACAAGATTTGATTCGGTGCTTTAAACAATGGTAGTTCCTAAATCATTGCAAAATCAGCTTTTGTCAAATTATTTAAAGAAAGAGCCACAGAACTGAAGAGTAACGAGCGTATAAGTTTCTCTGTTTGTTTGAGTTGAGGTTTTATGTCCGCGTCAGTACTTTTTAGGTCATTTTGGAGACATTGCTTCCAATTTTGTGGGAGTTTTACCTGACACTGACATGAAATGACATCTCAAGCCCTACCACCAACACCTAAGTTCATACAGAGTGAGTGATAGAGTGTTTTGAGATTTATGTCTCACCAACAGCTAAGGTCGTACAGAGTGAGTCAGTGTTTGAGTTTTATGTCTCACCAACAGCTAAGGTCATATGGAGACAGGACCTCGGTTTAAAGACTCATCCGAAAGTCTTCAGAAGCCTGTGATTGATCCTGCGACCCCTGGTTTACAAGGCAAGTAGCACTACACCACAGAGGGTTCTAAAGTCATACAGAGGCAGAAAGTCTTCAGAAGCCTGTGATTGATCCTGCGACCCCAGGTTTACAAGGCGAGTAGCACTACACCACAGAGGGTTCTAAGGTCATACAGAGGCAGGACTTCAGTTTAAAGACTCTCTGGTAAGTCTGGAGAAGCCCAGAATGTTACCCAGGACTCCTGGTTTATGAGGTGGGCAGCTTAACCACTGCACCAGAGAGGCTTCTAAGGTCATATGGTTAACCACTGCACCAGAGAGGCTTCTAAGGTCATACGGTTAACCACTGCACCAGAGAGGCTTCTAAGGTCATACGGTTAACCACTGCACCAGAGAGGCTTCTAAAGTCATACAGTTAACCACTGCACCAGAGAGGCTTCTAAGGTCATACGGTTAACCACTGCACCAGAGAGGCTTCTAAGGTCATACGGTTAACCACTGCACCAGAGAGGCTTCTAAGGTCATACGGTTAACCACTGCACCAGAGAGGCTTCTAAGGTCATACTGAGGCAGGACTTCAGTTTAAAGACTCCTAGTTTATGAGGTGAGGCATTTATTCTTGATTATTGAGGACAATCATTTCATTACATAATATTATGTAGCCCTGAAGAGAAGTCCTCTGTCTTCAACAGGTAAGGGGCCTCTGCGGGGAAAATCAATTTTTACTTACTGTTGTCTAGAGTTTTCCCTTAAGTTCCTCAGTCAGGAAACAAGAGTTACTAAACACCATATTAACCCTTTTTGTACAAAATGGAATCTTCCTCCTTATATATGGGAGGAGTCCATTTCAAATCTAAGGGGTGTCTGGTTGTGTTTTCTTCAAACTTTATTTGGAAAATGACCGAACTTTTAGCAAAAAGTGGAGGCCTTGATCAGACGCCCCATTCTGCGGTGTCTGATCTGGGCCTGCACTGTTTGCCAGGGTACCCATTTTGGGGTTTCTGGTACAAAATGGGTTAAGGGCCACCTTTGATCTGCTTTTGACAATAAAACAATTATGGGCACACAGTGTGTCCTACTGTTACATGAACAAATGCCTTTAACCATAACATCACAAAGGCTTCTAGCAATAGCATAATATATCCACCCTTGTTAGTAATCTTTAATGTTCATGCTGAAAGTCTTGCAGAGAGTGAAGCTCTGGACGAGTCATCACAAAAACACGTTTATATAATTCTGACCCCCTTAAACCCTACTTTTATGTTTAAGTGAAACTGGGGTTTACGGGTATAAACCTTATTTTTTCTTATTTTTGCTCCAAAATATAGACTGTGCGTATTTGTTAGAACCGCCTCATAGAGGCGGTTCTAACGAATACCCACATTCTATATTTTGAGCAGAAATAAGAAAAAAATAAATTCTCATTTTAAAATTTTCGTTTTTAGGAGGCAACATTTACAATGTATTTGTATAGGCGTGTTTTCATAATGGTCATGAAAGTTTCCACTTACAAGCTGGAGTTCTGAATAATAAAATCTACAATAGGCAGTGAACTTCCATCTTCTTCTTCTATGGCTAAATGCAAAGCTGTCTCACTGATTGGCTGAAAAAAAGTGAAGTAATTTTTCTAAAGAAGTGTCCTCACTGTAAATTTGTTTGTTTTGAGGTTTAACCCTTTTTGTACCAAATGGAATCTTCCTCCTTTTATATAGTAGGAATCCATTTCAAAATTTAGGGGTGACAGGTTATGTTTTCATCAAAATTTATTTGGAAAATAGCTGAACTTTTAGCAAACAGTGGAGGCCCTGATCAGACGCCACGTTTTGTGGTGTCTGATCTGGGCCTGTACTGTTTGCCAGGGTACCCATTTTGGGGTTTCTGGTACCAAAGAAGTTAATGACCACATCAACACTATATAGGTCATTTTGGAGACACTGCTTCCAATTTCATGGGACTTTTACCTGACAATGAGATGAAATGAAATCTCAAGCACTGCTGCCCATTGAAGCCAATAGGGTTTAAATGCATGGACGGTCCAACTCGAATCATTTTGCCTGGGCAGGCTTAAACCTCCTGTGCAGTTTACTGGTACTCATGTAAATTGTTTCAGCTCTGGGTTTCAGCCCAATCTATATCTCCAAGCCCTGATGGGTGGGGGCAGACCTTAGTTTAAAAGCAATCTGCAATATGACATTAACAAGTCTTATCTTAGAAGCACCCCTGTAAACCCCCACTTTGTATAGAGAAAAAATAGGGTTTACAGGGGTATATATTCTTTTCTTTATTTTTGCTTGAAAACTTAGATTGTGGGTATTAGTTAGAGCTGCCTGAATGTGGCAGTACTAGCGAGCACCCACAACTGTGTTTACTCGTAGCCCATACACGAGGGGGTATCCACAAATAACTCTTCTTATTTCTTCACAAAAATGTATGTTGTGGGTACTCATTAGAAGTGCCTCATTGAGGGACTTCTAAAGAGTATCCACAACATGCATTTTCGTGAAGAAATAAGAAAAATATCAGTACATTTTGGATGAAAAAAGTGCCTTCTCTGGTGCTATGTTTACTGGAGAAAATTTACTTAGAATCAGTTGCTAGACAACAGGTGCATAGTAAAAGCTGCTAGGCAACATCATCACCCATAAAACAAAACTTATCGAGTCTGGCTGAAAGGAAATGAGATCTATCCCCTCTGTCTTGCATAAATACCTATGCGCATGGCTGTTTGAAGCCATTGTCAAATGGACCGAATGCCGTGCTCAAACAGCAAAAACCATGTTCAAATCATGAAATTTGCATGCTGTTTGAACATGGATTTTGAGCTTTCGATATCACAAGACGGGCCTTGCTTTGTTACGTTAAGTTGAGCAACGTTATATTATCGCTCTGAATGTAGCGTTCTAGGGTTTTACGATGGAGTCAGATGGTTACTGCGTAACAACGTCATTGTAAACAACATTCTGAACTACCCGCCATGTTGGTTTGCCGGTTGCATTTGAAGAGTTTATATGGAGTTTATTTGGAGCTTTGGGGCGTTTTCTTTAAAATTTGAGTTCTGCAAGAACAACGATCATCCATGGTTTTTTTATTGCATTAACATTTGCCAGATCCCTCGGAAGACATTTGAACATTCGGCTTAGCGGCCTATGTTAAAAGAGCTTCCTCGGGACCCGGCGAGTGTTAATGCATGAAACACCATGGTTGATCCCTATAGCATACACCCGTAAGTCACAAGTAGGTCTCAGGTCTGTGTTGCAGAGATGCTTAGAAACCCTTGCTATGCAACATGATCACATTTAAAAACAAGAAATGTTTTCAGATGAAAAGAATGTCCCCCACCATAAATATAATTTGTTTGTTTGATTTGAGGTTTAACGTCCCCGTCAACACTGTATAGGTCATTTCGGAGACGTTGCTTCCAATTTTGTGGGACTTTTACCCGACACTGAGATGAAATGACATCCCAAGCCCTGTCGCCCTATGAAACCAATAGGGTTTATAAGCACAGACGGTCTGACTCGTAGCGCTAAGCCTGGGCAGGCTTTGATCCTCTAAGCGGTTTACCAGTACTCGTGTGCGGTCAGACTCAGCTCAGGTGGAAGCATCATGCAGCCCATTTATTTCTTCAAGCCCCGATGGGCGGGGGCTGAAATATAATTTAAAACATCCATTTGATTTGAATAACTAGGTTAAGGTCACCAAAATATAAGGTGCAAATTAGCTATTGTTGTAAAAAAAAAAAAACTTAAAGTTTTCGGGAGACTGTGACTTTAATAAAATGGTCATTAAAAGGTCAAGATCACCAAAATCTAATCAAATCTGGTAGGTTGAAATTAAATATTGTACCAAATTTGACAAACATTCATCAATTCTTAAATGAGATATAAGGTCACCAAAATCTAACAAAATCTTTGGTAGTTCAACCAAATTTCATGCATTTGTTCATGAGATAGGGTGCAGACAAGCCAAAATTGACAGTTTTTGGGTGCCCGTGCCCACGAAAATGTGGTCAAGGTCACCAAAATCTAATCAAATCTTTGGTAGATTGCAACGATATGCTGTACCTAGTTTGACCAAATTTTTATCCATTCGCTCATGAGATAAGCTACAGACAAGCCAAACTTCAGTCTTTGGGGGCCCGTGCCCTTCCAAATAAGGTCAAGGTCAGTAAAATCTAATCAAATCTTTGGTAGGTTGCAATGATATACTGTACCAATGTTGACCCAATTTCATCCATTTGTTCATGAGATAGGGTGCAGACAAGCCAAAATTCACAGTCTTTGGGGGCACGTGCCCTTGAAAATAAGGTCAAGGTTACCAAAATCTAATCAAAGCTTTGGTATTTTGCAACGATATACTGTACCAAGTTTGACCCAATTTCATCATTTCGTTCCTGAGATAGGGTGCAGACAAGCCAAAATTGATGGTCTTTGGGAGCATGTGCCCTTGAAAATAAGGTCAAGGTCACCAAAATCTAACCAAATTTGCAGTATGTGGTAATGATTATATTTGATTTGAGGTTTAACGTCCCCGTGAACACTGTATAGGTCATTTTGGAGATGTTGCTTCCAATTTTGTGTGACTTCTACCCAACAGTGAGATGAAATGACATCTCAAGCCCTGCTGCCCAATGAAACCAACAGAGTTTATATGCATGGATGGTCCGACTCGCACCGCTTTGCCTAGGCAGGCTTAGAACCTATAAGGAGTTTACCAGTACTCGTGTGCAATCGGTTTCACCTCTGCATGGAAGCATCCTGCAGCCCATCTATTTCTTCAAGCCCTGATGGGCAGGGGCCAATGTGATAATGACATACTGTACCAAGTTTGACCAAAATTAAACAATATGTTCATGAGATGGAGTGCAGACAAGCAATTTTTGGCCCAAAATTGATTGTTTTTAGGGACCTGTGCCCTTGAAAATGAGGTGAAGGTCATCATAACCTAATGACTATTTTCCCCCAGCCAAGTGATATAGCCATGCAAGGTTGGTCAGAATCCATTCATAGGTTCAAAAGATATAGTGCTTCAAACAGGCTACGCCGACGCCAATGCCAACGCAAACAGGATCCGCACCAAAAACAAAATAAACAGGATCTGCACCAAAACAATATGTCCCCCTCCCACTGGTCTGGTAGTATGGTCATGAAGTCTAACCCTCTGCAAACACTTGTAAGATGGCCTGAGGATCTCTGGTTTGCATTGCAGAGTTGCTCAGAATCTGTTGCTAGGCAAGATGTGCTTAGAAACTGGTGCATAGCAACATTTCCAGATATAACAAGAGGGCCCAATGGCCCTATATCGCTCACCTGTGTACCAGAAAATCATTAGTGTAGGAGACCACTTGACATTGCTACATACTAAATATCTAAGCTCAGGCAAAGCGGTGTCCATGCTTATAAACCCTACTGGTTTCATTGGACAACAGGGCTTGAGATGTAATTTCATCTCAATGTCTGGTAAAAGTCCCACAAAATTGGAAGAGACATCTCCAAAATGACCTATACAGTGTTGATGGGGATGTAAAACCACAAATCAAACAAAATCTGTGCCTTATGGTTTTGGAGAAAAATGATACTTTAGTTTTTTCCAGTTTAAGTCTATAGGAGCTAATGAGCCCTGGGGCTGGACCAATTTTGACCCAAAGGGCATGGTTGGCAGGATTTATGTAGGTGACCATTTTGTGTTGCTATATACTAAATATCTAAGGTCTGTACTTCATAGTTTCAAAGAAGATGTTTGAAGCCTTTTCCATTATAAGTTTGTTGGAGTTTAGGGGCCACAGGATTTGGACCCCAGGGGCATGATTGGCAGGATTCATGTAGGTGACCACTCGACATTGCTACATGCTAAATACCTAAGCTCTGGGACTTATGGTTTCAGAGAAGATTTTTGAAGATTTTTTCCCCATTTTAAGTTTTTTTGTTGTTTTTTTCATTATAAGGGCCCTGTGGTTTCAGAGAAGAAGATTTTTGAAGTTTCTCCAATTTTAAGTCTATGGAAGCTAAAGAGCCCTGGGGTGGGGCCCATTTGGATCCCAGTGGCATAACTGGCAGGATTTATGTAGGTGGCCACTTGATGTTGCTACATACTAAAAGTCTAAGCTCTGGGCCTTATGGTTTCATAGAAGAAGATCTTTTAAGTTTTTTTTCCATTATAAGTCTATTGGAGGTGATGAGCTGGGGCGAGGCCAATTTTGACCCCAGGGGCAGGGTTAGCTGGATATATGTAGCTGGCTATTTTATGTTGCTAGATACTAAATATCTAAGTTCTGTGCTTCACAGTTTCTGAGAAGAACATTTTTGAAGCTTTTTACCATTATGAGTCAATGGGAGCTAAGGGGCCCCGGGCGTGGCCCATGACCAAAGGGGCATGATTAGCAGGAAATATGAAGGTGACCACTTGCCGTTGCTACATGCTAAATATCTAAGCTCTGGGCGCTGTGGTTTCAGAGAAGAAGATTTTTGAAGTCTTTTTTTCCATTATGGGTCTATGGGAGCTAAGGGGGTCCCAGGGTGTGGCCCATTTGGACCCCAGGGACATGATTGGCAGGATTTATGTAGGTGACCACTTGCCATTGCTACATGCTAAATATCTAAGCTCTGGGCCCTGTGGTTTCAGAGAAGAAGATTTTTTAAGCTTTTTTTCCATTATGAGTCTATAGGAGCTAAGTGGCCCCGGGGCTTGGCCCTTTTGGATCCCAGTGGCATGATTGGCAGGAATTATGTAGGTGACCACTTGCGATTGCTATGTGCGTAATATCTAAGCTCTGGGCGCTGTGGTTTCAGAGAAGAAGATTTTTTAAGCTTTTTTCCATTATGAGTCTATGGGAGCAAAGGGGCCCAGGCTCGTGGCCCATTTGGAACCCAGGGGCATGATTGGCAGGAATTATGTAGGTGACCAATTGCCCTTGCTACATGCTAAATATCTAAACTGTGGGCCCTTTGGTTTCAGAGAAGAATATTTTTGAAGTTTTTTTTTTCCATTTTGAGTCTATGGGAGCTAAGGGGCCCCAGGGCCTGGCCCATTTGGACCCTAGGGGCATGATTGGCAGGATTTATGTAGGTGACCACTTGCCATTGCTACATGTCAAATACCTGAGGTCTGGGCCCTGTGGTTTCAGAAAAGAAGATTTTTGAAGCTTTTTTCCATTATGAGTCTATAGGAGCAAAAGGGCCCCGGGGCGTGGCCCATTTGGACCCCAGGGGCATGATTGGCAGGAATTATGTAGGTGACCACTGGCCGTTGCTACATGCTAAATATCTAAGCTCTGGGCCTTGTGGTTTCGGAGTAGAAGTTTTTGAAGCTTTTTGTTCCATTGTGAGTCTGTGGGAGCGAAGGGGCCCAGGGGCGTCGCCCATTTGGAACCCAGGGGCATGATTGGCAGGAATTATGTAGGTGACCACTGGCGGTTGCTACATGCTAAATATCTAAGCTCTGGGCCCTGTGGTTTCAGAGAAGAAGATTTTTGAAGCTTTTTTTTCCATTATGAGTCTATGGGAGCTAAGGGGCCCCGGGGTGTGGCCAATTTGGACCCCAGGGGCATGATTGGCAGGAATTATGTAGGTTACCACTTGCCGTTGCTACATGCAAAATATCTCAGCTCGGGGCCCTGTGGTTTCAGAGAAGAAGATTTTTGAAGCTTTTTTTCCATTATGAGTCTATAGGAGCTAAAGGGTTCCGGGGCGTGGCCCTTTTGGGTACCAGGGGCATGATTGGCAGGAATTATGTAGGTGACCACTTGCGGTTGCTACATGCTAAATATCTAAGCTCTGGGCCTTGTGGTTTCCGAGTAGAAGATTTTTGAAGTTTTTTGTTCCATTATGAGTCTATGGGAGCGAAGGGGCCCCGGGGCGTCCCCCATTTGGAACCCAGAGGCATGATTGGCAGGAATTATGTAGGTGACCACTTGCCATTGCTACATGCTAAATATCTAAGCTCTGGACCCTGTGGTTTCAGAGAAGAAGATTTTTGAAGCTTTTTTACAATTATGAGTCTATTGGAGCGAAGGGGCCCCGGGGTGTGGCCAATTTGGAACCAAGGGGCATGATTGGCAGGAATAATGTAGGTGACCACTTGCTGTTAATACATGCCAAATATCTCAGCTCTGGGCCCTGTGGTTTCAGAGAAGAAGATTTTTGAAGCTTTTTTGCATTATGAGTCTATAGGAGCTAAAGGGCCCCGAGGCGTGGCCCGTTTGGACCCCAGGGGCATGATTGGCAGGAATTATGTAGGTGACCACTTGCCATTGCTACATTCTAAATATCTAAGCTCTGCGCCCTGTGGTTTCTGAGAAGAAGATTTTTGAAGCTTTTTGTTCCAGTATGAGTCTATGGGAGCGAAGGGGCCCCGGGGCGTGGCCAATTTGGACCCTAGGGGCATGATTGGCAGGAATTATGTAGGTGACCACTGGCGGTTGCTACATGCTAAATATCTAAGCTCTGGGCCCTGTGGTTTCAGAGAAGAAGATTTTTGAAGCTTTTTTTCCATTATGAGTCTATGGGAGCTAAGGGGCCCCTGGGTGTGGCCAATTTGGACCCCAGGGGCATGATTGGCAGGAATTATGTAGGTTACCACTTGCCGTTGCTACATGCCAAATATCTCAGCTCGAGGCCCTGTGGTTTCAGAGAAGAAGATTTTTGAAGCTTTTTTTTTCCATTATGAGTCTATAGGAGCTAAAGGGCCCCGTGGCGTGGCCCGTTTGGACACCAGGGGCATGATTGGCAGGAATTATGTAGGTGACCACTTGCCATTGCTACATGTCAAATACCTGAGGTCTGGGCCCTGTGGTTTCAGAGAAGAAGATTTTTGAAGCTTTTTTCCATTATGAGTCTATAGGAGCCAAAGGGCCCCGGGGCGTGGCCCATCTGGACCCCAGGGGCATGATTGGCAGGAATTATGTAGGTGACCACTGGCCGTTGCTACATGCTAAATATCTAAGCTCTGGGCCTTGTGGTTTCCGAGAAGAAGATTTTTGAAGCTTTTTGTTCCATTATGAGTCTATGGGAGAGAAGGGGCCCCGGGGCGTGGCCCATTTGAAACCCAGGGGCATGATTGGCAGGAATTATGTTGGTGACCACTGGCCGTTGCTACATGCTAAATATCTAAGCTCTGGGTCCTGTGGTTTCAGAGAAGAAGATTTTTGAAGCTTTTTGTTCCATTATGAGTCTATGGGAGCTAAGGGGCCCCAGGGCGTGGCCCATTTGGACCCCAGGGGCATGATTGGCAGGAATTATGTAGGTGACCACTTGCCGTTGCTACATGCTAAATATCTCAGCTCTGGGTCCTGTGGTTTCAGAGAAGAAGATTTTTAAAGCTTTTTTTTCCATTATGAGTCTATGGGAGAGAAGGGGCCCCGGGGCGTGGCCCATTTGAAACCCAGGGGCATGATTGGCAGGAATTATGTAGGTGACCACTGGCTGTTGCTACATGCTAAATATCTAAACTCTCGGCCCTGTGGTTTCAGAGAAGAAGATTTTTTAAATTTTTCCCATTATAAGTCTATGGGAGCTATATGTTGCCATCTCAACCAGAGTTCCAATCTGATCAGCCCAAAAACCTTATGCAGCCTGTCCCCCTACCTGATGATGCTTCACATGAAATTTGATCAAGATTGGCCATGTGGTTTTAGAGATATACTTATTTGAAATTGTTTACGGACGCACGGACGGACGCACGGACGCACGACGGACGACGGACAAAAAGTGATCACAAAAGCTCACCTTGTCACTACGTGACAGGTGAGCTAAAAACACTTACTGAGTCTGGCAGTATGGTCATGAGATTTAACCCCTCAGCATACACCTGTAAGATTGCCTGGTCTATATTGCAGGGTTGCTTAGAAACTGTCTATAGGAGGAGTTGCTTAGAAACTTGCTAGGTGGGGGCTGCTAAGAAACTGTTGCTAGGCAGGAGTTGCATAGAAACTGTTGGTGGGCAGGAGTTGCTTAGAAACTGTTGCTAGGCAGGATTTGTTTAGAAACTGTTGCTAGGCAGTTGTTGTTTAGAAACTGTTGCTAGGTTGCTTAGAAACTGTTGCTAGGCAGGGGTTGCTTAGAAACTTTCTAGGCAAGAGATACATAGAAACTGTTGCTTAGCAACATTTCCAGATATACTTACTGAGTCTGGCAGTATGGTCATGAGGTTTAACCCCTCAGCATACACCTGTAAGATTGCCTGAAGATCTCTGGTCTGTATTGCAGTCTGTAGATCCTGTTGTTGCTCGGTAACATCACCACATGTCTGGATAACAAACTTGTGCTGAACATATTTGGATTTGATGAAGTCTTCTCTATCTTTCCTGTGAATAAATTGTATGAAACAATTTAACCCTTGCCCTGCTGAGCCCCAATATGCCTCATCTTCACAAACAATGTAGATCCAGATCAGATGGCTTCTTCAGAAGCCATCTGATCAAGATTTGCATTGTTTGTCAAACAGATTGTGAATTTCTTGCAATAATTCGCATCAAGTAATCTGATTGGTTGATAATCGGTACTGGGTGTGGCATATTTGAATATTCAGCAGGACAAGGGTTAACTTCAATAACTTGAACAAAGGAAGCTCATTTACAACGGCTTGAATTTTATTTATTCTTGAGTATTTAGGAAATCCTACTCTTAGCTTGAGTATTTAAGAAATCCTTCTCTTAGCTTGAGTATTTAAGAAATCCTTCTCTTAGCTTGAGTATTTAAGAAATCCTTCTCTTAGCTTGAGTATTTAAGAAATCCTTCTCTTAGCTTGAGTATTTAAGAAATCCTTCTCTTAGCTTGAGTATTTAGGAAATCCTACTCTTAGCTTGAGTATTTAGGAAATCCCACTCTTAGCTTGAGTATTTAGGAAATCCTACTCTTAGCTTGAGTATTTAGGAAATCCTACTCTTAGCTTGAGTATTTTGGAAATCCTACTCTTAGCTTGAGTATTAAGGAAATCCTTCTCTTAGCTTGAGTATTAAGGAAATCCTTCTCTTAGCTTGAGTATTCAGGAAATCCTACTCTTAGCTTGAGTATTAAGGAAATCCTACACATAGCTTGAGTATTCAGGAAATCCTTCTCTTAGCTTGAGTATTCAGGAAATCCTTCTCTTAGCTTGAGTATTAAGGAAATCCTTCTCTTAGCTTGAGTATTTAGGAAATCCTACTCTTAGCTTGAGTATTAAGGAAATCCTTCTCTTAGCTTGAGTATTTAGGAAATCCTACTCTTAGCTTGAGTATTAAGGAAATCCTTCTCTTTGCTTGAGTATTTAGGAAATCCTACTCTTAGCTTGAGTATTAAGGAAATCCTTCTCTTAGCTTGAGTATTTAGGAAATCCTACTCTTAGCTTTAGATAAGAACTAGTGAAGAATCATACATGAGGCAGATTTTTCTTTTTTTCTTCTGTGTACACATTAGAATCACCTCAACGATCACAGGTCATTTTAAGCCAATCATTCTACCTAACCACACTTTTCTTGGGCAGGCTTTCAAATAAGCCGTAAACCTGCATAGAGACCCATGTTCTCTTTTATCTTAAAAATTATCTTGTGTGAACACAAAATTCCTTTTCATGTTAGAAAAGGAAAATCTCCCTTGATCATTGCTAAAACATTTTGAATGGGCAAAAGTTAAGGAGTCATCCATGCTTGTGTCACTGAATAAGTAAATGCACTAATGAGTACACACAACTTATATTAATTTTTATAACACTTGTTTGTTTGAGGTTTAATGTCCCCATTAACACTATAAAGGTAATTTTGGAGATTTTGCTTCCAATTTTGTGGGACTTTTACCCAACATTGAGATGAAATGACATCTCAAGCCCTGCCACTCAATGAAACCCCAACCTCTAAGCGGATTAACCAGTACTCGTTTGCGGGTTGGTTTCAGCTCTGCGTGGAAGCATCATGCAGCCAGTCTATTTCTCCAAGCCCCGATGAGCGGGGGCCGTTTTATAACACTGAAAAGTATTAACTATCATGTGGGCCCCCTTCCAGGCAGATGGCGTGCTGCACGCACGTTAGATCTCACACCAGATGTTCAGTTTACCTAACCAGACTTTTCCTGGGCAGGCTTACAAATAAGCCATAAACCTGTATAGTGCACATTCTTTCACCACAAACTAACAACTGCCCTTGAATCAGCCTAAGGGAGAGAATGTCTGTAAACAACATTTCCTGATCCCCAGTTAGACATGCATCTACTATTCACCGAGGACAGCCATGTTAGGAGATGTTATGGGTTTTACTTGTGTTATTACAATTTTCTACAGTTACAGTAAAATTCCTATATTAAGACCACCTTTGGGACTGTTCAAAAGTGGTCTTTAAGACCACTTTTGAACAGTTCCAAAGTTGGTCACCCAATGGAACACACTGGATGTAGAAAACACAAAGAAAATGTATCTGAAACCTTCTAAATATGCTTTTAAAGGCATAATTTGTATTAATTGTATGTGGTCTTAACAGCAGAATTTCAGCCCCTGCCCATCGGGGCTTGAAGAAATAGATGGGCTGCATGATGCTTCCACGCACAGATGAAACCAACTGCACACAAGTACTGAAAAATGGCTTAGAAGATCTAAGCCTGCTCAGGGAATGCAGCGTGAGTCAGACCGTCCATGCTTATAAACCCTATTGGTTTCATTGGGCGACAGGGCTTGAGATGTCATTTCATCTCAATGTTGGGTAAAAGTCCCACAAATTGGAAGCAACTTCTCCAAAATGACCTATACAATCTTGACGGGGAGGTTAAACCGCAAATCAATCAATCAATCCAGTAAAATTCCTTTATTAAGACCACCGAAAACACAAAACCAGAGGACCAGTGGTCCTGTAAACGCTCACCTGACACCTGGTCCTGGTGTACATTTTAATGTTTTTATATATGTATATAGCCTCAGAGCAGGGGTACACAACTTGTGGGGACAAAATTTTGATTTCTAACAATGTGATAAAACTTTCCACCTATTCCTACCTTTCTGACAGTTCCTTCATCCTACTGAGGCTCCAAATGAAATTTGGCTTTGATTGACCTTTCAGTTGTGGAGAAGAAGATCTTTGAAAATGGTGGACGGACAGACGACGGTCCAAGGTCATTTAATGACCTTGACCATTCTTATCCATAAATCTTCATGTATTGATTTTGTTTACCTGAGCTACCTATTTTTGTGTCGTAGTCTTCAATGGTTTCCTAAATATTCATTATTTTCACTTTTTCCCATGCAAAAGCCCAAGTCTGCAAATTTGACATAGCCATAAAATAGGTCAAGGCCATCCCAGGGTCACCATTTTTACAAACTATGATGGGCTCAAGTACCAGATGCTACAAGCCAACTTTCAAGGTCATTGGCTTCATGGTTCTGGAGAAGAAGACTTTTGAAGGCTTTTTACCATATATGGGCATGGCTGCCATCTTGGTCATGTGACCCAGACCCCGCGAACAAACTTTCGTTCCCCCATCCTACTGAAGCTCCACATGAAATTTGGCTTTGATTGGCCTCCCTGTTTTGGAGGAGAAGATCTTTGAAAATGGTGGACGGACGGACAATGGATGGACGGACGACAGACCATGGCTATACATAAGCTCACCTATGAGCCTAAAGGCTCAGGTGAGCTAAAAATCAATTATTTTCACTTTTTCCCAAGCAAAAGCCTAAGTCCGCAAATTTGACATTGCCGTAAAATAGGTAAAGGTCAACCCAGGGTCACCATTTGAACAAATTATGATAGGCCCGTGTACCAGATGCTTCCTGCCAAGTTTCAAGGTCATTTGCCTTACGGTTCTGGAGAAGAAGAATTTCGAAGTGTTTTTACCATATATGGGCATGGCCACCATCTTGGTCATGTGACCTGGACCATATGAGCAAATTTTCATTTATTCATCATATAAAGGATCCATATCAAATTTCACTTGCATTGGGCCAGCAGTTTCTGAGAAAAAACTGTTTGAAATATGGAACCTGGTTAATCTTGGTCCCAGGTCACTGAATGATGACTTTTCTTACCCATGAATCTTCATGTATTCATTTACTTTACCTGATCTACCAATTTGGTGACATTGTCTTCAATGGTTTCCTAAAAATCCATTATTTTCACTTTTTCCCATGCAAAAGCCTAAGTTGACAAATTTGACACTGCCATAAAATAGGTCAAGGTCAACCCAGGGTCAGCATTTGTAAAAACTATGACGAGCCCGAGTACCATATGATATATGCCAAGTTTCAAAGCCATTGGCCTTACGGTTCTGGAGAAGAAAATTTTTGAAGGCTTTTTACCATATATGGGCGTGGCGGCCATCTTGGTCATGTGATCTAGACCGTACTGGCAACTTTTCATTTGTTCAACTCACAAAAGCTCCATATTGAATTTCACTTAAATTGGCTCAGTAGTTTCTGATAAAAAATGTTTTTTCTGAAATATGAAATCGGAGTGACCTTGGTCTAAGGTCAATGAATGACCTTGACCTTTCTTACCCATAGATCTTCATGTATTCAGTTACTTTACCTAATCTACAAATTTTGGTGACACTGTCTTCAATGGTTTCCCTAAATATCCATTATTTTCACTTTTTTTCTATGCAAAAGCCTAAGTCAGCAAATTTGACATTACTGTAAAATAGGTCAAGATCAACCCAGGGTCACCATTTGAACAAATTATGATAGGCCCGAGTACCATATGCTACATGCCAAGTTTCAAGGCCATTGGCCTTACGGTTCTTGAGAAGAAGAATTTCGAAGTTTCTTTACCATATATGGGCATGGTGGCCATCTTGGTCATGTGATCTAGACCATGTTGGCAGCTTTTCATTTGTTCAACTCCCAAAGGCTCCATATTGAATTTCACTTAAATTGGCTCAGCAGTTTTGGAGAAAAAAATGTTTGAAATATGGATCCTGAATGACCTTGGTCTAAGGCCAATGAATGACCTTGACCTTTCTGACCCATAGATCTTCATGTATTCAGTTACTTTACCTGATCTACAAATTTTGGTGACACTGTCTTCAATGGTTTTCCTATAAATCCATTATTTTCACTTTGCCCCATGCAAAAGCCTACTTCGGCAAATTTGACATTGCTGTAAAATAGGTCAAGGTCAACCCGGGGTCACCATTTGTACAAACCATGATGGGCCCGAGTACCATATGCTACATGCCAAGTTTCAAGGCCACTGGCCTTATGGTTCTGAAGAAGAAGATTTTTGAAGGCTTTTTACCATATATGGGCATGGCGGCCATCTTGGTCATGTGATCCAGACCCCGCGAACAAACTTTCGTTCCCCCATCCCACTGAGGCTCCATATGAAATTTGGCTTTGATTGGCCCTGCAGTATAGGAGAAGAAGATCTTTGAAAATGGTGGACGGACGACGGACGGACGACGGACCATGGCTATACTATAAGCTCACCTATGAGCCTAAAGGCTCAGGTGAGCTAAAAATGTATCTGAAACCTTTTAAATATGCTTTCAAAAGCATAATTTGTGTTATTGTAGGTGGTCTCAATCGCCTAATTTCAATGTATCTGGTTCATTACCATTTTTCTCTCATTCATTAGAATACTTACATGGGACTGTCCGGTTTTGGCTTTAAAGTTGCATCTGTTAATCTGGCTTCTAAAACATCATTAAAATTATCATTGCCTATAACTCTTGCTAACTGAAAATAGAAAAAGGGTTTGGAAGTTGAAAGAATAAACTTAGAAATACCGTAAAGATCCTAAATTTTGGGACAGACAGGCCTATGCATACATGTGATATCTCCCGATTTCATCGGGATATCCCGATTCCGAACCCACTCTCCCGGTCTCCCGTCTGACGGCCCTAATCTCCCGACACGACAATTTTCCTATGGTAGTTTTCCGCCAACCGACCATTTTAGTGTTTAACGCAGTAAAAGCAACTATGCGCCCAAGTTATGATCGCTGATTTGCTCAAGTTTCCAAAACTATTAAACCGTTTACACCCGAGGCGGGCGTTATTGATAAGCCGACAATTAACAATGTGACAACGTGTGAAAACTAGTCAATCAAGATATACCAGTTATATCTTATTTAATCCCTTTGCAATTGACATGTGTAGACGCTAAATATTATTCCTGCCAAAACAGAGCAAAGCAGACGCTGTTTTTTTTCCCACGCGTCAGTAAACCGTTATTCATTTATTAATCATAGAGCTCGGGTATTACATAGTGACATTTTCTATTTAAGCCCAAGAAAAATATTTTGCCGTTTTTAACGGATGAAAGAAATATGCCCCACGTGACATCAATGAAAATTCGTGCGACAGGTGAACGCGCTAAATATGTTTCTCGCTAAAACAGAGCAGAGCAGACACTGCTATTTTCTAAGCATCTGTATTCAGTTTTTCATTTATTAATAAACATAGTTTTGCAGGGTGACATTTTCTGTTCCAACCTGTTTCATTTTTTGCTTGCGAGAAAAAATATTTTTTGCCGTGTTTTTAATGGATCTTTTATGAAAGAAATATGCCCCCAAGTTAAAACAATAAAAATCATGCATGCTTATTAGTTCAGACTAAGTTCCGAGGCACGTATTGGGGGAGCGTAGCCATGGAAAAAGCATGGGCATTTAAAAATTTAGGCATTACAAAAACTTCCGTACTTCACGATCTTTAGCTTTGTTTACCGATCTACAGATGAAGCTATCCAAACTGCAAGACTATTGCAATAAGTTCCCTAGATTTGGGGCGCTTGATTGGTCATAAAAGAACAACAAACATTTTGAGAGTTTACTAATTTATTATTCACTGGATAAAAACTAAGAAACGGAAATCAAGTAACTAAAGGTACATGCTCAAATTTTCAACAATAAACAAACATAAACAACATGCAATATAACTAATAAAATACTTACAGTATGTAAAAAAAAAAAAATACAACTTGATAAGAGAAGGGGTGTAAGAGTACGAGTAAATGTGTGTCAGATTTTTTGCTATGCAGGTATTCTGAACGTCGTTTTTTCTGCCAGGTGCTAGGTGGGTATTTAACGCCGATCTATTGGTCAGTGCTTATTCTTTGATCGTTCCTCTGAGAAATTGTCTCTATATTAAAAGACAAAAATGGAAGTTTGTCGTCTGCTGCATTTTCTTCTTCCAAGCTTTTATAAACATATTTTTGCATAAAGACAAACAATGTGGACCCTCATCAGACTGCTCTGCAGTCTGATATGGGCCCACACTGTTTTCAAAAAAATTCAATGCAGATGACAGAAGACAAAGCAGACAACAATTGTCGTGTTGGCATGTTATGGGTGAAAAGGTGCTTCAGATGTAAATTTTAACCAAAAATAACATCACTTATTACCGCGGAAAAATCTCCCTATTTGGGACCCCAATCTCCCTATCTGAAAATCAAAATCTCCCTATTTGGGTCCAAGAAAATATCACATGTATGCCTATGGAAACAGTGCACACCAAGATCAGACTGCATGGAATTCATTGCCAGTACATGTACGCCAATCCTCAGATCTAAACGTCTTTAAAACGTCCCTTATGTCGTTTCTTAGTGCTACATAATAAAAACAGCAAATGTTTCATGGGTTGCAGTGTTGCCAGTTGTAAAGGTCACCTAAGTTAATGGACCATCAAACTGGTGTGGGTGTAGTGGGCGTGCTGTTTGGACATTGGTTTCCGCCACGCGTCTCTCTCCCCACCAGTTTTTTTATGGTTCCATTGCGATCATAAACACAATTTTTACAGGCTCCGCGAAATCTTTTGAAGTGTCACAGGACACTGGTCAGACAGACAGAAATATTTTGCAGGACCGAGCAGAAATCTGCAGGACCGAATAAACTTCTAACCAATATTAATCGGTTTGCTTAAAGGCGGCCAAATTTATTAGTTATATTTCATGCCAATGCAATGTGATGCAGTGTGATGCAGTAAATAAATAACATATATGTTGATTTTAGTTTTTATTTATTTCTATATAAAATAAAATAAATATGTTGTGGGTATCAGTACATACATGCGGTCAGTACAGTGCAGAGGAGTGCATACAAAAAAGAAAAATATTTTTGCTTGGCCTGTAAAAATTTTATAACTTTCCAAGTAACCCCCCCCCCCCCCACAAAAAATAAAATAAATAAAAAGCTAACAATCGCATTACCCATCCCCATATATGCCTAGTGACCTATTTTTTGGGGTCATTAGCAAACCATGTAGACCCAGATCAGACGCCACAAAACATAGCGCCTGATCTATGTACATTGTAGATAACAATAAAACAAACCTGACACACATTGTCATATATGGATTAAAAAGAAATGAAGAAAAATATTTTGTAAAAGATCTTTGCCAAACTTTGCAAAACATACGCTTCGAGTCTTTATTGTACTCTAAACACTCAGAACTGCTTCAGGCAAACAGGCAGAAACACGTGCAACTTTGGTCAATTGGAGCAGACTTAGACGAGTCAGCAGTAGTTTTTTTTTTTTTTTTTTTTTTGCTTTTTGGCTAACAGACAGATCAGACTGCAGCTCGGACCCTGACGAACCGGCCTGGTCACATTCGCCGGTTTTACGTATTTTCAAGGCGCCAAAATCAAACGTCGATCGCAGCGACATTTTGGGATTTTATAAATTATTTTCGTCATTTCACCACGTGAACACAAGAAAAAAAAAACGTATCTATCTTTGAAACTATTGTCACACTTTGCATCGCTAATGATAATCTCACTAGCAAACACTTTAGTTACGACCCGCTTTAATTTAAACAGTAACAAGTTTACAGGATTAAAAAAAACATTTATCGTCAATGAGATAATTAGTTATCCTCAACTACTAATCCCTTAAATTATATGCAAACACCGAGCAATCACCTCGACACGTTTTTCACACACCGATGACGATCAAAGGTGTGCCGACGCACGTGATTTTGACTGTCAATATAATACCGCGTAGATAGAAAATGGGACCTCCTTAGTACTCAATAAACACAGAAAGCGGTTTCAGCTAAGAAGGCGGAGCAAACTTTTTACAAACCGCTAAAAGTGGGCGGGTTTATACGTCTCGGTAAATATTTTTGGCCGTACAGAGAAATTTTCGGGAGTCCGCGGGACGCCTTTGATGTTTAATTTGGGCGTCCGGAAGCGATTTCAGGACGAAATATACGCCGTACGTCCGCCTAACGGAAGCCCTGACTGTTACTTCAAAAGGCGGGAAAATGCACATGCGTGCGAGTATCACCAGAAAGCATGTATTTTACATTAAAATGTTGAAAAAACTTTACCTGTATTTACCATTGTTATTTATTTATTAACCCACATATGCCCACGGCCCTTTTTTGGGGACATTGGCAAACAGTGCAGTCCCAGATCAGACACCTCAGAAAGATACCGCAGACGTCTGATTTGGATATACACTGTTTGATGATTTATAACGGTTCAATTATGACACTATTGTTAATCCCTGTCATATAATTGCCACCTGCGGTTATTGTCGATAAGGTGTGAAAATATGGTCAAGTTATGTCTCTAATTTTCGTTTATTCCCCAGTCATAAAATTTAATCCGCAATCAATGTGAAAATTATTTAATTGCTCCTTAGACGAGTTGCTACGACTACTGTACTATCTCGGGTTTTACGGAAAATTGAAGGCTTAACGCAGCAGAAAAACAGGTAGTAAATGATTCGATACTTTGATTGGAATGGACCGAAATGGCTACCCGCAAAGTACCGAGACGGACCGAGACTGCCGGACCCGTGGTCCGGGAAACTGTCAGAAAATGCCGGTCATTTTCGGAAATTGCCGGTTTTGTCCGACGGACCGACGGTTTTCGCGGAGACTGTTTTTATGGCACGCGTCTCTGTACCGTGTTATGTTTTAATAATGGTATTTTATCACAACAGAAGTACTTTTTACGTCAACTTTATTTCCACTGCATTTACTTTATATTTTAACAACAGTGTTTCATATAATATATTTGACCGTTTTTGGTACATTTTATACTTTTAGAAAAGAATGTCACAATGTTTTAGATATGACTCTTACCATAGCTACATAATTTACATTGCAATCATAATCTAGAAGATTTCTCTTTTTAATTAATTATACTAGGTTCCTCAGACTTTTTGAAAATATATATATATATTTTATGCACATTGTGTAAATATTGTTTTTTACTGTTAACACACGGGCTCTGTATATGTAACAGTTAATATAGGCATAGAATGTATCTAGCTTAGCCAGGATAAATTGAAGAGATGATTCAACGATGATTTCATGTTTATTTTATGATGATTGGTATGGTAACCAATAGAAGGGTGTATCCTACAAGGAAACAACAACAATAATAACTTAACAGGTTTGTCAATATTTGGTCAACGGACAAGTCTGACGGATGCAAATAATCACATGATGATGATCAACTTTATGCATTCATCTTTAATCCAAAAAATTCAGCCATGTTTCCATGTAAACATACAGAATGCATACTGACATGAATCGATGCGTCTATCACACGGGCTCTGTATATGTAACAGTTAATATAGGCATAGAATGTATCTAGCTCAGCCAGGATAAAATGAAGAGGTGATTCAACGTTGTTTCATTTTTATTTTATGATGATTGGTATGGTAACCAATAAAACCAAAGAGGGTGTATCCTACAAGGAAACAACAACAATAATAACTATAAGATAACAATGCCTTAACAGGCTTGTCAATATTTGGTCAACGGGCAAGTCCGACGGAAATAATCACATGATGATGATCAGCTTTATGCATTCATCCTTGATCCAAAATATTCAGCCATGTTTCCATGTAAACATACAGTATGCCTACTGACATGAATCGATGGAAACATGAGCACAAATGAACATGTCGTATACGGCATAGTTACGCTTGTGCGTCTAAATGACAGGACTCGAGCAAAATCCTATTATCAGGCTTTCTGTATGTAACGGGATAATTAGCATATGAACATAACCAATGCATGAAATATTGCTGGCACCTTTGTGTTATGGGTCTGATTTAAACCCTGAATATCTGTGCAATCTGCAGCATACCACAAACAAGAAATATCTTTAAAAAAGATATGCGGCGTAGATTTAATTGGAAGGTTGTTTAGAAATATGAGCTACAATAGTGACAGCAACAGTTGTCTAGCTATGAACTGGTTTACTGTATTCAAACAATTCAGATGTCACGCGAGGTAAAATAGCTTTGCAGAGGACGGTGTCCCGCCTGTTTGAGCTAAGGTCAATGTAAAAGGTCAAGGTTAAAAACATGACCTCATTTCATTTATGATCTCAAGTATATGCACAACAAATAAGAAAACTTTATCATTTACTGTTTTTGAACACAAATTCTAGGGTTAACGTTTAGGGTTGTCGCCATGGTGAACGTAAACGCATAGACGGACGAACAAACGGACCAGCAGACAAACGGACGGAAACTTGATCTTATGTGCACCTAACTAAAACTCAAATTACACTTATTCCTTTTCAGAATTGATATATAACATTAATGATATTCGAAAATGTCCATTTTGTGTTGAAATGGAGGACATAAAGTATGCTGAAGACAAATGATACACTGCAACTTTTATTGGGCATATATTGTAAATTAAACATCTGTCAATTTGTAATGCGATTATTACATGTTTTTGTCATGCTATATGTCTTTATTGGTTTCATTGGGCAACAGGGCTTGAGGTGTCATTTTATCTCAATGTCGCGTAAAAGTTCCACAAACTTGGAAGCAACGTCTCCAAAATTACCTACACAGTGTTGATGGGAACGTTAAACCTCAAATCAAACAAACAATTCCTTTCGCAGAAAAGTCTTCCTTTCGCGAAAGGAACCTTCCTTTCGCGAAATGGTTCCTTTCGCTTTAGACCAACCACGTGAAATTAGGTCAAAATAGCTATTCACCGCAGCAGTTTCAGAATTCACTAGAAACACAATTATACATATGACGTATGGTCATCAAAGGACAAGACGGTGAGCAAGCCGAAACTGTATATATTTTTCATTCATGTCTCACATAAAAAATGAAACAGTTCCTAGTTTAAAACTTCGGTAAACTGTCGTGTTTTTTTAGTAGATTTATTTATGCAAATCATTGACCAATGAAATGGTCATCTCCTTGGACATGTGGTTTTATTGACCAATGGAATAACGAAAAATGTAGGACAAAAGCAAAAACATAACGGCTACGCCGTAAAAATACTAATAAATGTATTCAGGTTATTCTTATGGGTATTCAAGGACCGAAAGAATCAGACAAACAGTGCATTTTTACGAAAGAAGATTGTCACAGGTAAGATTTCCATTGTTGTCAATGTCGTGGCAATTTCAGAGGTAATATATGGATATGGTGGTGGTGGTGGACGTGAGTTTTATTTGGTGGAGGAAATTCTCTTCAACCTGGTGTTTTAGTTTTAATTATATCTTTTATTCAAAATTTTTAACAAAATAACTTTTATGTAAAAATCCCTGCGAAGTTTGGCGAAGTAGAAACAGAACAGTACTTTAAACAGTACTTTCGTCCTCGAATTTCTGGGATTTCGAGAATCATGTGAAATGATGCTCAAGGAGTTCTAATGCATATGTGAGCCCCACGTTGGGTGCCAAATGTAACAGGTGAAAAAAATCCTATCACCTTTACCCGGCCGGGGATCGAACCCGGGCCGCCGGATTGGTAAGCAAACACTCTACCAAGTCGCTATAAAAGCCGGCTTGTACCGCAAGGCAGTACAAGTGTGCTATATACCTACACCCTATGACACTGTTTTATTTGTATGTTTTATGGATGATTGAGGACCATATGTTAGATTAGTTGTAAAACTAAATATGTTATCCAGAGAAAATAAAGACATTATTATTATTATCATCAGGGTCTACACTGTTTGCCATTCTGTCTCCACTTTTTTGACTCCTTGCTGGATTGCAAAACACATTTGCTAACGTTTTAGGAGAATTACGGACGTTTTAGGAGAATTACCTAAGTCCTCAAGGTGTCCGAATTTTTAGGAATCACAGGGCTGAAAGCTCTGGTGGGTCGACTGTACCTGAGGGTAGGCTCAGAATTTGGTCCCAATTGGAGACTTCCAAAATTCCAGTATTTTATGCAAACAATGTAGATCCTGATCAGAAGCTGCATTTTTGCACAAGCCTAGGCTAGATTTTTCAGATAACGAACCCTTTTACACAGCGCTCCGAATTCACTGCGAGAAAAAAGTGCTTCTTGCACACCAGATAAGGAGTGAGTGTTTGAGTTTTACGTCCCACCAACAGCTAAGGTCATATGGAGACGGGACCTTGGTTTAAAGACTCATCCAAAAGTCTGGAGAAGCCCGGGATCAATCCTGCGATCCCTGGTTTACAAGGCGAGTAGCTTAACCACTAAACCACGGAGGCTTCTACACCAGATAAGGAAATCCATAGTTTTAGGTTGGGATAGAAAATCTGTTCTAACCCTGAGGTTGTTACCCAAAATCAAATTTTTTCGTGTGTTTGATAAATGCACTGGTTGAATACGACCTCGTATGTGCCGTCATTAAGGTTGATGTCACAGCACGTTATGTGACATCACTATACATTCCAGTAGTGTCATCACAAAATGGCGGATGTCGCTTACTGAAGTGACAGTAGCATTACTAAGAAATGGAAGGTATGCAAGAAAAAGAATCCTGCATGGGTGTAAGGGCTGGATAGAAAAATCCGTCCCTAGGGTTCACTAGGCAAGCCTCGTGATGCCAGACAGTGACCCTCGGGACAGATTTTCCATTCACCCTCACACCCATATAAGCTTCAGTAGTTAGTGACTTTGGGTTGACATATATACAATCATACCAAGAACAATATGGTGAAACTCTGATGGCTTGAGCACAGACATTTCATTAACCCTTTTTGTACCAAATAGAATCGTCCTCCTTATATATAGCAGGAGTTCATTTCAAAATTTGGGGGTGTTGGGTTGTGTTTTCATCATAATTTATTTGGAAAATGATTGAACTTTTAGCAAACAGTGGAGGCCCTGATAATACGCCGCATTCTGCTGCGTCTGATCAGGGCCTGCACTGTTTGCCAGGGTACCTGTTTTGGGGTTTCCGGTACGAAATGGGTTAAAAGTTTTACCAAGACTATTTAGAGTTCCTAGGCGAAGTGTTTCTTCCTGTAGATAATCATATATTTGGTTCACATATAATTCTTATTTTTCCCAGAAAACAGGACTTGACATCTCGTGCAGATTTTCTCCATAGGAGACAATTGAAAGATATGTCAAAACCTGTTTTCTGGGAATTTTTTTTTGGGGGGAGGGGGTTTGGTTTAACAGCCTTTTCAAGACTATTTCACTCATATCGAGCCGATCATTAATCAGAGGTGGGCAAAAACCTGAGTACCCAGAGAAAAAACACCTGACCTTCTGTTGCAGAACTTGGCGTCTCACATGTGACCCGAGCGAGGCTCGAACCAAAGCGGAGAGAGACCTAATGATCAAGAGTTAGCGCTCTTAACCACTAGGCCACGGAGGACCATCCTTTTCTGGGAAATAAGAAGAAAAATGTCAACAGCTTATTGTTTGCCATTATAAAGAATTTGCCATTAAAAAGAATCACATAAAATAGGTATAAAAGTGCCTTTTTCCCCCATTTATTCCAAGAAACAAACAAATTCCGCCCCCACCCTGAATTACTATAAGATTTGTTTAATTTGAGGTTTAACATCCCCATCAACACTTTATAGGTCATTTTGGAGACGTTGCTTCCAATTTTGTGGGACTTTTACCCAACATTCGAGATGAAACAACATCTCAAGCCCTGTTGCCCAATGAAACCAAGGATTTATATAAGCATTGACAGTCCGACTCACACTGCTTGGCCTTGGAAGGCTTAGATCCTCTAAGCGGTTTATCAGTACTCATGTGCGGATCAGTTTCAGCTCTGCGTGGAAGCATCATGCAGCCCATCTTTTTCTTCAAGCCCTGATGGGCGGGGGCCTCTGATTACTACTATAAACAAATGTTGAGGACATTTGTTAGAATTGCCAACATTTGTTTTTTGGAGTAACAAAAACAATAGTCTTGAATACCTCCATTAGCCCCTCCCATCTTCAGCTAAGGATTGGATCCACTGTAATTGTTGCTGTAATGAGCTTTGTTGTTATATCAAATGTTGGTAAAAAGAGGATTATCTGTATTTGATTTGGTTTGGTTTTAATGTGCCAGACAACAGCACTCTTTAGGTCATGTCCAGACAGTCAGTTTATCTTTCCACACTTTTTCCACGTTATACATAAGCCGTTAACCATACACAATGCACTTTCTTTTGCAAGAAACTGACAACAGTTACTGCCCTTCTTGAAACAGCAGAAGGGACAGAATATTTGTAGATAATATTTGATGATTGATCAACATGAAAGAATGTTGTAAGCCCTATGACCTCCTGATTTTGTTTGTTTGTTTGATTTGAGGTTTAACGTCCACGTCAACACTGTAAAGGTCATTTTGGAGACGTTGCTTCCAATTTTGTGGGACTTTTACCCAACATTGAGATGCTATGACATCTCAAGCCCTGCCGCCCAATGAAACCAATAGTGTTTATAGGCATGGACAGTCAGACTCGTACCGCTTTGCCTGGGCAGGCTTAGATCCTCTAAGCGTTTTACCAGTACTCGTGTGTGGGTTGGTTTCAGTTCTGCGTGGAAGCATCATGCAGTCCATATATTTCCTCAAGCCCCTATGGGTCGGGGCCACAAGATCTCCTGACTGAGCTTCCATACTTCATACATCATGTTAACAAGTCTGTGAAATGAAGACTCCTCTAAACCCAACTTTATATAGAGAAAACTGGGGTTTACAGAAGTATACATTATTTTTCTTATTTCTGGTCCAATACATAGGTTATGGGTACTCGTTAGAGCTGCCTCAACTAGAGCTATCACTAAAGGTGATGAATACCCCCACAAAAACTGCCTTGATAGTACAACAGCGGCATTTTGCAATTTTTTCACTTGAAAGGGGCCATAACTATGTCGAAAATTGACGAATTGTAGTGGAAATCGAACTTGACCACTTGATGTTACATAAGTGTACCAAAAATTATAAAAATCGGTGAAGCGCTTTTTGAGTTATCGTCTGGAAACCAAGTCAACAGACCGACCGACCGACACAGACCCACAAGCTCACTCCTATATACCCCCCCAAATTTCATTTGTGGGGGTATAATGAGGCAGCTCTAACGAGTACCCACAACCTATGTTTGCAGCATAAATAATAAAGAGTGAGTGAGTGTTTGAGTTTTACGTCTCACTAACAGCTAAGGTTATACCGAGGCAGGACCTCGGTTTAAAGACTCATCCAAAAGTCTGGAGAAGCCTGGGATCCATACTGCGACCCCTGGTTTACCAGACAAGTAGGGTAACCACTGCGCAACAGAAGCTTCTGCATAAATAATAAAAAATATCATGGACTTTCATTAGAAAAAAAGTAAACATTTTGGAGATGAGAAAAAATGCAGTGTCTGACAGGTGTGTAATAGTAATGTAACAACAGGTCCTCGGACCTGGAACCCATTTATGCATAGTTCTTACCAGTAACTGTGAGGTTCCTAACTGGTCAAGTTTGATTGATTGTATCCTTGATATATGAACACCAAGATTTCTATGTATGCCCGAACATTCTAAACAAACTAAAACTCCTAAATTCGTGGACAGCCATTCTGGATCTGAAAATAATAACAAAAATAGTTTGATGTCAAATACTGTGATACTTTTGTCATAGGGTATAGTTATATGGCACACTTGTACTGCCTTGTGGTAAAAGCCGGCTTTTATAGCGATGCGGTAGAGTGTTGGCCTGTCGATCTGGATTCGATCCCCAGCCGGGTAAAGGTGATAGGATTTTTTTCACCTATTACATTTGGCGCCCATCGTAAATAACCCACTTGTGCATTAGAACGCCCCGAGTATCACTTCAAGTGATTCTCGGACTCCAAGAAATTCGAGGACGAATTTCAATGTGGAGGGGGAGAATATCATAGGGTATAGGTAAATAGCACACTTGCACCGCCTTGCGGTACAAGCCGGCTTTTATAGTGACACGGTAGAGTGTTGGCCTGTCGATTTGGCAGACCGGGTTCGATCACCGGCCGGGTGAAAGGTGATAGGATTTTTTTCACCTGTTACACTTTGATAACTCTGACATGGATGGTTCCTTTACCATGGATATTTTGAACTTGTTCTGGGACCAGTTGTTCAAAACTAACGCCATCGTTAGTTAAATTATCATTAAAACTTTGATCACTAAATATGGCAAATATGCTAAAATTTTTGCTTAACCCTTTGGAAAAAAATCGTCATCCAAAGTTCTAAGTATGCCCTCTTTATCACTCCCCAATTTTAACCCTTTTTGTACTAAATGGAATCTTCCCCCTTATATATGGCGGGAGTCCATATTGAAATTTAGGGGTGTCAGTTTGTGTTTTCTTCAAAATTTATTCGAGCAATGGCTCTACTTTTTTCAAACAGTGTAGGTAGGCCCTGATCAGACCCTGCATTCTGCGGCGTCTGATCTGGGACCGCACTGTTTGCCAAGGTACCCCTTAAGGGGTTTGTTTTGTTATTTTTTTGTTTTTTTGGTTTAACGGCCCTTTCAAGATTATTTCACTCATATCGAGCCGATCGTTAATCAGAGGTGGGCGAAAACCGGAGTACCCGGAGAAAAACCACCTGACCTTCCGTTGCAGAACTTGGCGTCTCACATATGACCCGAGCGAGGCTCGACCCACAGCGGTGAGAGACCTAATGATCAAGAGTCAGCGCTCTTAACCACTAGGCCACGGAGGCCCGTCCCTTAAGGGGTTTCTGGTACTGAATGGGTTAAGAGTAGACCCCTTTTTCAGTGGGGCTTAGCCTATAGAAAAGCAAACAGGAAGTCCCAAAAGTTGCCTCCCTTGGCTAAAAATGTGCTAGGTGATCCCATTACCCTTACAATATTTAGGTCATATCAAGTCGGTCAGTTTACCTAACAACAGTTTTCCTAGGCAGGCTTTTTACATTAGCTGCTAACCAGAATAGTGCACATTGTTTTGCTGGAAACTGACAACTGCCCTTCTTGAATCAGTGGAAGGAAGAGAATAACCATAGAAAAGATTTAATGATCAACCTCCACTAAAGAATGATGCCAATTAGATTCTCACCCCACCCACCCTTATCAGAAAGCCCCTGCCCCAAAAATCGTTTTGTCAAAAATTGTCCGTGTGCAAGTTTTTTGCCGTTTGCCAGTAATGTTATGCAGCGATACTGGGAAATTGTAACTTTGCAGTATGTAGTGTCACCACAATGGGAGTTTACTTCATAGCCCCAGATAAGAAGGGATTGTGGGTATCTACATACAGTAGAACTTCGATGGCTTGAACACCGATGGCTCATTTACCATTGATGTGCTGAACCCGTTCATGAGCCCCTAGCGAAATCCTCTACAGAAGAAATAGTGGGCGATAATTAAGGAGATTTTGGTCTTTTATCTTGCAAATGTATGCTGTGTGTACTCATTAGAATCGCCTCGATGAGGCGATTCTAATGAGTACAGACAACATTCATTTTCATCATAGAACACCGAAAAGATGTCTAAAAGTATCTCGTTATGACTCCTGACAGTAACCTCGGTGGATCGAACTGCCACAGTCTCGAACAGATTTTTGAGGTCCCAAAGGTGTTCGAGCCATTGAAGTTCAACTATTATATTTCTCAAATCTGCACAAAAATGTTTGTTGTGGGTACCCATTAGAAGCACCTCACCAAGGTGATTTTGTGCAGAAATAAGAATAATATCAGTACTTCTCTGATGAAAAAAAGTTTATTATCTGGAGCTGTGTATTACCTGGTGCCCCACAGTCACAGCAGATCCGGTTCCCTGGATAACTCCTTATTCTATCTATTATGGTGCATGTAAGTTCTCGAACATTCTGGTTCATAGTAGGAGTGGAACCAGTGTCCTGGAATGCCTTGAGTAAAACATCTTCTTTTGCATTGCTTAATACTGATATCCATCTGAAATACATGTATAGAGGATATTACACGAGTGGTGATTTTATATGATATTTATGAAATGAGCCTTTGGCGAGTTTCATAAATATCATATGAAATGACCACGAGTGTAAGATTCTGTTTATTATATGACCACTTTAATTTCATCGACTTATAATTTGACAATTTTACCACAGAAAATGCATTGTTGACATGGACGTCGTCATGACGTTACTTAATACCGCCAAAGTGTTATTACAGTTATGGTCATACCGTACGATTTTTATAACACGACGTTATTCACTGCTTATCAACGACGTCATATGATAAATATTGATTATCACAGGCATCAAAGTGGATTTTCCACAAATAAATTCATTTCACTTTCAATGAAAAACATATATTTTTTATTATTAAACCTTCCAGTGTATAGCAGATGAACAATCTATATTTTTTTTTCCTTATATTAAGAGAAAAAAGGTTATTCTTATTTTCAGTCCACATTTGTCCTGTTCAATGTTTGTTTGTTTGATTTGAAGTTTAACGTCCCCGTCAACACTGTAAAGGTTATTTTGGAGACATTGCTTCCAATTTTGTGGGACTTTTACCCGACACTGAGATGAAATGACATCTCAAGCCCTGTCGCCAAATGAAACCAATAGGGTTTATAAGTATGGGCGGTCCGACTCGTGCGCACCACTTTGCCTGGGCAGGCATAGATCCTCTAAGTGGTTTACCAGTACTCGTGTGCGATCGGATTCAGCTCTGCGTGGAAACATCATGCAGCCCATCTATTTCTTCAAACCCAGATGGCCGGGGGCGGAAATACATGTATATTGATTATCACAGGCATCAAATTGGATTTCCCACAAAAAAATTCATTTCACTTTCAATGAAAAGCATATTTTATAACCCATTTTGTACCAGAAACCCCAGAAGGGGTACCAGGGCAAACAGTGCAGGCCCAGATCAGACGCCGCAGAATGCGGCGTCTGATCAGGGCCTACACTGTTTGCTAAAAGATCAGCCATTTTCCAAACATTTTTTTAAAGAAAACACAACCTGACACACCTAAATTAAGAAATGGACTCCTGCTATATATAAGGAGGAAGAATCCATTTGGTACAAAATGAGTTCAGCCCCCACCTACCGGGGCTTGGAGAAACAGATGGGCTGCATGATGCTTCCACGCAGAGCTGAATCCAACCATGCATGAGTACTGGTAAACTGCTTAGAGGATCTAAGCCTGCCCAGGCAAAGCAGTGAGAGTCCATGCTTATAAACACTATTGGTTTCATTGGATGACAGGGCTTGAGATGTCATTTCATCTAAATGTTGGGTTAAAGTCCCACAAAATTTGAAACAACATCTCCAAAATGACCTCTAGAGTGTTGACGGGGACGTTAACTCTTAAATCAAACAAACAAAAACAAAATGAGATAATTATTAACCCTTCAAGTGTATAGCAGAGGAACAATCTTTGTTTTTTTTCTTATATTCAGAGAAAAATGGTTATTCTTATATTCAGTCCACATTTGTACTGTTCAATGATGGTCTTTGAAACCACCTGTGATCTGTCCCAAAGGTGGTCTCTTTCTAGAGAAAACTGTGTGTAGAAAGCAGAAAGAACAAGAGCACCGCATGCAGGTGCCAACGCTCGGCTGCAAAAATTCTAAGACGAAAAAGGGGCATAACTTTGCCAAAAATATTTTGAGGTTACCTCACCTATTGGTATGAGTTCCCCTTTTCATAATGAATAACTAGTCCGAGTTTCAAGTAAATATGTTCAGTAATGACAGAGATATTACAAAATGTCCAAGTTTTGCACGACGACGCAGACGACGCCAGAGCTATGACAATACCTCGTCGTTTTCTTCGAAAACAGCCGAGCTAAAAATAACTGCACCATTTTATTAAACCCGATTTGTAAAGAAGAAATTGTCTGGAGTTCTACTGACTTAATAATGCAATTTCACTTTTCAACTACATAAGCAATTTCACTTTTCAATGATATAAGCAATTTTTGATGACTTGGGCTCAGGTTGAGTGCAACCAGTCACACTATAATTGCTGGGAACCATACCTAAACAGAATGACAGGTTGGTCAGACTATTCACCATTTTTGCATTATTTGCTAATTCCTAGCTTACACATTATCAATATTGGAAAAACACTTAACCGGACCCCCTGACCTGAAAGGTCAGAGAGGGTCCGGTTACCTGTTTTCCCAACACTGATAACCTTCAGACTAGGAACCAGCAGAAAACAAGATGTGTTTGTGAAACACGAACATGTCCCCGGGCATGGTCATTTTTTATTCAAAGTTGCTCACAGTTCAAGATTTTTGTTTGTGTGGGAAGACCTTGACACAAGAAACTCACATGCCAAATATGAAAGCTCTATCTCAAACGGTTCAAAAGTTATGAAATATAATATTTTTTCTTTAAAGTAGGCCAAGGTCATAGGTCAAAAAAAATTGCATGAATGTAAAGCTATTGTCACAAGGAACCTACATGCCAAATATTAAGGCTCTATCTTAAATGGTTCAAAAGTTATGAACAATTTTATTTTTTCTTTTAACTAGGTCAAAGATCAAGGTCACGGTCCAAACATTTGCATGTATGAAAAGCTCTAATCACAGGGAACCTACATGCCAAATATGAAAGCTCTATCCCAAAGGGTTTGAAAGTTATGACCAAAAATAATTATTTTCTAAGTAGGTCAAAGGTCAAGGTCACAGGTCAAAATTTTTGCATGAATGTAAAGCGTTTGTCACAAGGAACCTACATGCTAAAAATGAAGGCTGTATCTCAAACGGTGCAAAAGTTATGACCAATGTTAAATTTCTCTTTTATGTAGGTCAAAGGTCAAGGTCACAGGTCAAATTTTTTTGTGTGAATGTAAAGCTCTTGTCACAAGGAACCTACATGCAAAATATGAAGGCTCTATCTCAAACCATTCAGAAGTTATGACCAAAATGTTATTTTTTAATTTTAAGTAGGTCAAAGGTCAAGGTCACAGGTCAAAATTTTTGACATGAATATGAATGTAAAGCTTTTGTCACAAGGAACATACATGCTAAATATGAAGGCTGTATCTCAAACGGTTCAAAAGTTATGACCAATGTTAACTTTTTCTTTTATGTAGGTCAAAGGTCAAGGTCAAGGTCACAGGTCAAAATTTTTTGTGTGAATGTAAAGCTCTTGTCACAAGGAAGCTACATGCAAAAGATGAAGGCTGTATCTCAAACGGTTCAAAAGTTATAAACAAAATGTTATTTTTTTATTTTAAGTAGGTCAAAAGTCAAGGTCCAGGTCACAGGTCAAAATTTTTTGCATGAATGTAAAGCTTTTGTCACAAGGAACATACATGCTAAATATGAAGGCTGTATCTCAAGTGGTTCAAAAGTTATGACCAATGTTATTTTTTTCTTTTAAGTAGGTCAAAGGTCAAGGTCAAGGTCACAGGTCAAATTTTTTTGCATGAATGTGAAGGTCTTGTCACAAGGAACCTTCAGGCCAAATATGAAAGCTCTATCTCAAACGGTTCAAAAGTTATGGCCAACGTTAAAGTTGTCCACGTACAAACCAACAAACAGACAGGGCAAAAACAATATGTCCCCGCTATCGCTACCGGGGACATAAAAAAGGTGAATAGTTGACTGGTATCCAGTTTTGCTGAAGGAGACCAGTTATGTTTCGTCATCAGCAGCATTGATCGGTTGTTTACAAGGCAGTAACGCCTTACTTAGTCAAGGTAGCTGCAACAATAATCAGTGTATTTAATGCTTGAACATCGTAAGAAACTCACTTTCCCATTTCTGGTTCATCATCTGCTTGGAAGTGGTATGTTCTATTGCCTGCAACAAAAAGTTTGCTATACATCACCGAAAACTTTTATTATGACATTAGTCATTAACCCATTTTGTATCAGAAACCCTAAAGGCAAACAGCCTATGGCCAGATCCGACGCCACAGAAAACGACGTCTGATCAGAGCCTACGCTGTTTGCAAAAGGTTCACCTATTACCCAAATAAATTTTGAAGAAAACACAGACTCCTGTTATAATATATAAGGAGGAAGATTCCATCTGGTACAAAAAGGGTCAAATCAGAAAGTGACTTTTGAAGATATATTGCTTACATAATTTTATTCACCATATTTGCATTATTTGCTGGCTCCCAGCTTGCACATTGTCAATATTGGAAAAAACAGGCAACCAGACCTTTCAAGGTCAGGGGGTCTGGTTACCTGTTTTTCCAACACTGATAACCTTCAGACTAGGAACCAGCAGATAATGCAACAAAGGTGAATGATTATGCAAAAAACAAAACAAAACAAAAAAAATAACTGTTTGCATTGTCCAGATATTTGTATGCAAGGCTTTGGTAGATCAGTGTGTGTGTGTGTTCAGATTTACGTCCCACCAATAACTAAGGTCAAACGGAGACAGTACCTCAGTTTAAAGACTCATGCAAAAGTCTGGAAAAGCCCAGAATCAAACCCACAACCCCTGGTTTATGAGTCTGATAGCCTAACCACTACACAACTTTAACCAAATGTAAAATTTCTAAGTCTGTGACCTTGACCTCAAGGTCACTGTGTGGGGTGGGACATGCATCAATGAAATCTTTAGACCAGTATGCAACTTCAGTGTTAAGTATCAACTAAATCTATCAAAGGGTTCAGAAAATACAATCTCTTAGAAACTTTGATGCAAAACTTTAACCAAATGTAGCCCGTAAACCAGGAAAACCAGGAGGGGCATACAGTCTATGTGGAGTTTGAATTTGGGCCACACAGGTCAAATGACTTCTGAGTAACCTGCCCTTGAGCATAAATATAAGCAAAAAATGGAGTATCCAGCTTTCCGCAACTGTTTCCGCAACTGTTTCTGCAACTGTTTTAGATCTGATCTTTTTGTTACTTTTGGTAAACAAGGATAATCCCCATTATAAGTCTATGGGAAAATTTTTCACGCTCAAGGAGATGTAACTGGAAAACAATTTGTCAGATTCAAACCAAATTCGAACTCGTCCGAGATTTTATGGTTGTCCTTGTTTATGAAAAGTTACAAAAAGATCAGATCATAAACGGCTGAGAGCTGGAGAAGCCATTTTTCACTTATATTTATGCTCAAGGGCAGGTAACTCCAAAGCTGTTTGTCCCCTGCAGCCCATATTCAAACTGGAGGTAGACTGTAAGCCCCTCCTGGTTATCTGCAAGTTCGATGAAGATCAGATCAGAAATGGCCGAGAAAAAGTGGAGACGTCGTTTTCCCCATTTTTTCCATGGCAACCAGAATTCAAATCTGATCAGCCCAAAAACCTTATGCAGCCTTTCCCCCTACCTGATGATGCTTCTCATGAAATTTGATCGTGACTGGCCATGGGGTATTAGAGATATACATTTTGAAATTGTTTACGGATGCACGGACGCACACACTCACGACTGACAAAATGTGATCACAAAAGCTCACCTTGTCACTATGTGACAGGTAAGCTAAAAACAATCACTGAAGCAAGCACCACATTTTTTTTTTCTGGGAAATTTTCGGGTTTGAAAATCATTCTATTTTGGCAGACATTTTAGAAAGCGCCTCCATTGAGAGGAGCATTGCATAGAACGGACAAAGCGCTATAAAAAAGCACTCGCCTTATGCAACTCTCCCCAGACTGGGCATATGCATACAGCTTACTTTCTGAATTGCAGCTAGGGAAACATACTTTGTAACTTCCTATATATATTCCCAACTCAGTCCCCTAAAAATTGTGTTTACTAACAAAATAAGGTCAACATATAGGATTTACTCTTTTTCTATGCCTTCTAGTAAACTGTCCCCTAGAGAGCCCCCGGGGGCTTAGAGAAATACCTTGGGTTGCATGGTGCTTGGAACTGCACAGAGCTGAAACCCACCAAACATGACTACTGTAAACTGCTTCAAAAAGTGGAAGCCAGCTCCTCCTGTACTTTTGGTAAAACGGTGTTGATGGGGACATAAAACCAACTCAAACCAATAAAATTTGTCCCCTAGAAATAGGATCTACTCTTAAAAATTCTTTCTTTTAAGAGCAGACTCCTGTTAAACAAGAGGGCCCAGGTTCGCTCACCTGAGTGTCACTGCTACACGCTTTTAATCCATATGAAGAGCGGCCCCGCCCATCGGGGCTTTTCTATGATTTGACCTACTGACCTACTTTTTGACCAGACATGACCCATATTCGAACTTGACTGAGATATTGTCAAGGTGATCATTCTGGGCAAGTTCGATGATGACCAGACCAAAACTGTGGCCTCTAGTGTGTTCACAAGGTTTTTCTATGATTTGACCTACTGACCTATTTTATGACCCGACATGACCCGTATTCGAACTTGACCGAGATATTGTCAAGATGATCATTCTGGGCAAGTTTTATGATGATCGAACATAAACTGTGGCCTCTAGTGTGTTCAGAAGGTTTTTCTATGATTTGACCTACTGACCTACTTTTTGACCGACATAACCCATATTCAAACTTGACCGAGATATTGTCAAGACTATCATTCTGAGCAAGTTTGATGATGATCAGACCAAAACTGTGGCCTCTAGTGTGTTCACAAGGTTTTTCTATGATTTGGCCTCCCAACCTACATTGTTACCGGACATGACCCATATTCGAACGTGACCAAGATATTATCAAGATGCTCATTCTGAGCAAGTTTGATGATGATTGGACCAAACCTGTGGCCTCTAGTGTGTTCACAAGCTTTTTCTATGATTTGACCAACTGACCTACTTTATGATCAGACATGACCCGTATTCGAACTTGACCGACATATTGTCAAGATGATCATTCTGGGCAAGTTTTATGATGATCGAACTTAAACTGTGGCCTCTAGTGTGTTCAGAAGGTTTTTCTCTGATTTGACCTACTGACCTACTTTTTGACCCAACATGACCCATATTCGAACTTGACTGAGACATTGTCAAGATGATCATTCTGGGCAAGTTTGATGATGATTGGACCAAAACTGTGGCCTCTAGTGTATTCAAAAGGTTTTTTCTATGATTTGACCTACCAACCTACATTGTGACCCGACATGACCCATATTCGAACGTGATCAAGATATTATCAAGATGCTCATTCTGAGCAAGTTTGATGATGGTTGGACTAAACCTGTGGCCTCTAGTGTGATCACAAGGTTTTTCTATGATTTGATCTACTGACCTACTTTTTGACCCGACAACACCTATATTCGAAGTTGACTGAGATATTGTCAATATGATCATTCTGGGCAAGTTTGATGCTGATCGGAAAAAAAACGTGGCCTCTAGTGTGTTCACAAGGTTTTTTCTCTGATTTGACATACTGACCTACTTTTTGACCCGACATGACTCATATTCGAACTTGACCGAGATATGGTCAAGATAATCATTCTGAGCAAGTTTGATGATTATCGGACCAAAACTGTGGCATCTAGTGTATTCACAAGGTTTTTCTATGATTTGACCTACTGACCTACTTTGTGGCCCGACATGTCCCATATTCCAACTTGTCCCAGATATTGTCAAGACGATCATTCTGAGCAAGATTGATGACGATCGGACCAAAACTGTGGCCCCTAGAGTGTTCACAAGGATTTCTTTGATTTGACCTACTGACCTACTTTTTGACCTGCCATGACCCATATTCGAACTTGGCCGAGATATTGTCATGATTATCATTCTGACCAAGTTTGATGATAATTGGCCCAAAACTGTGACCTCTAGTGTGTTCACAAGAAAAGTTTACGGACGCAAGGACGCACGACGGACAAAAAGTGATCCCAAAAGCTCACCTTGTCACTACGTGACAGGTGAGCTAAAAAGGGAATCAGAAATATTTTTTGAGTTGTCTGCCCTGTAGATGCACTCACCGTGACTAGTGACGACATCAAAACACTTCTTTCCTGGATCCTCGGACACTAACTGAAAGAAAGAACAACTACCGTAAAAATTCGGCTATAAGGCGATTCGGCTATAAGACGGGACCCCTTTTTCAGTTCTTCTAATGTGGGATTTTGCTTATACTCTTTTATAAGACGGGTCAAATTTTTGCCATATCTGTCGGGGCCTATCTGCTACCGCTAGATGCCGTTTAGATGTGAGAAATCGGCCTTTTTTCGTCGGAAAACCCCTCTACTTACCCCTCACATGGCTTTGTTTATGTCTGTTGACAAAATGTCTTCGTTTGTGAGAGTTACAAAGGGAGACAACTCTTACTGAATCTGAATCGGTAGGTCTATTAAGCGTCTGGAAAAGGGGGAAACGACGGGCCGATAGGTCGTATCGCTGTCGGCCCGAAGTTGGCCCGGTACATGCTTTGCTGGCTAAGACTTCCATTTAATAGACGACAGGGCTGCCAAATCCATTTCCCGGTTGCCCGAGACAAGACCGAAATCGCGCCGGGCAAGTGAAAAAAAAATCGTCTACAACCGTCAGTCTTTCTGAGTCCTTAAATCCGGTAAAACTAGACCGGTAAGTAAATCGCAATAATTAATGCAGACAAACCATCTGTGTATTTATTACGGTTCAATTATGACACTATTGTTAATCCCTGTCATATAATTGCCACCCTGCGGTGCGTGTCGATAAGGTGTGAAAATATGGTCAAGTTATGTCTCGTATTTGCGTTTATCCTCCAATCATAAAATTTAATCCACAATCAATGTGAAAATGATTTAATTGCTCCTCAGACAATTAGCTACATCTAACGGTAGAAGTTTGCATTACAAAAAATGGACTATTCTACGATCTCATGAATGGTTATGTTTTGGCGCCAAACAGCAGACGCTGGGCGAGAAAAGTCGAACGCTGTTGTTGGTTATTGACACGGAGCTTCTGGGGATAATTCGGGAGCTGTGCAAAGCGCTGGTTTTCTATCCACCTCTATTCACAACCGTTTAAAAATCGAGAAAATATTTTTTACCGGTTCCTAACGTTTTTTTTATGAAAGAGATACACAAATTGACATTAAACACGTGTTGGGTTGCTGGCATCGGATGACGTCATTTACCGATCGCGTGCAGAAAAATGGTAGCGTCGGTTTGTGGGCGGCGCTTTTTATCAATTAAAAAATCATCGATCGGCATTTTCCGTATGTCTGGTCTTCGCCGGACTTTGCCGGAAAAAAGCATGCAGTCCATGACCTCGGCTATAAGACGGGGTCAATTTTTCGGGCTCATTTTGGAGGGAAAAATCCTCGTCTTATAGCCGAATTTTTACGGTAGAAATGCATCCATAGGACACAGATGGCCCCACCTGAAAATATGTCTATGTTCGTATTCATCCATAGAAAGTTATTGACCACGTTTAAGTTTTGGACGCTTTTTTCACATTTGACCTCTAAGTATGACCTTGACCTTGAAGGTAAGGACCTTGGTTTTGTGTGAGGCAGATTGTCTCATGAGGGCCATCATTTCTGTAAAGTAATTTCAAAATCCATCCAGAGATAAGAAAGTTACTGACTGCGTTTAAGTTTCGGACCCTTTTTTTACCTTTGACCTCTAAGTATGACCTTGACCTTGGAGGTACGGGCCTGGGTTTTGCATGTGACACATCTTCTCATGATGGTTAACATTTCTACAAAGTTATTTCAAAATCCATCCAGAAATAAGAAAGTTATTGACTGCGTTTAAGTTTCGGACCCTTTTTTTACCTTTGACCTCTAAGTATGACCTTGACCTTGGAGGTACAGACCTAATTTTTGCATGTGACACATTGTCTCATGATTGTTAACATTTCTGCCGAGTCATTTTAAACTCCATCAAGAAATAAGCAAGTTATTGACTGTGTTTAAGTTTCTAACGCACAGACACACGGACAGACGGACAGAGGCAACGCTATATGCCCTTCCCCCCATTCTTCGAATGGCGGGGGCATAACAAAACTCAAGTTGCAGTGACGCACAGAGAGGATCTTATGAGTATATGATCCTGTTTATCTTGTAAGGATTTTGAATGGCTTCTTCAGAAGCCATCGGATCAGGATCTACACCAATTGCAAAGGTTAACCCTTATCTTGCTGTTCACGACAACCCCTATCTTTGCAAACAGTGTAGATCCAGATCAGATGGCTTCTTCAGATGCCATCGGATCAGGATCTAAACTGTTTGGCATTCCGTTTATGAATTTGTAGCAATAAATTACATCAAGTAATTTGATTAGTTGATAGACAGAAAAGGGTGTGGCTTAAATGAATATTCAGCAAGAGCAGGGTTAAGCATCCCTAGAACGTGGATTGCTGTTTGAAAATACACAAATTCTGTAAAAATCCTAAAAATATGGACACTTTGAGGACTTGCTGTAATTCTTCTAAAATTTTACAAATTTGTTTCGCAAAAAGTCTGAACGGTGCAGACAGAACTGCAAACAGTGTAGACCCCGAAGGAGCAGTCTGATGGTCGCCACTGTTTTAGGCCAATCTGTCCCAATACTGAAGGTTATAGGGATCAACCATGGTTTTTCATGCATTAACATTTGCGGGATCCCGAGGAAGCTGTTTGAACATGAGGCCGCTAGGCCGAATGTTCAAATGTCTTCCGAGGGATCCGGCAAATGTTAATGCAATGAAATAACCATGGAAGATCGTTGTTCTTGCATAACTTATGAATCCGACAGCATATTTTGACGAAAATGCCCAAAAGCTCCATATAAATTCCAAATAAACTCTTCAAATGCGGCCAGTTCAGAATGTTGTTTACAATGACGTTGTCATGCAGTGACGTCATCATAGAACCCTAAAACACTACATTCAGGGCGATAACGTTACGTCGCTCAACGTAACGTGAACAAAGCAAGGCCCGTCTTATGATATCAAAAGTTCAAAATCCATGTTCAAACAGCACGCGAATGTCATGATTTGAACATGTTTTTTGCTGTTTGAGCACGGCTTTCGGTCCATTTGACAACGGCTTCAAACAGCCATGCGCATAGGTTTTTATGCAAGAATATTGGTTTAAACAGTATTTATTAGTGATAATGTTCAATACATACATACATGCAAACATGTACAAGCAGAATGTTCCGAAGCCACAGGATCTGACAGTAAGCTGGAAGATGTATAATTTATGTGTATAAAACATGACTGGTATTCATCCCACTGTGCTATAGTAATCATTAATATGTCATGTGAGACGCCAAGTTTGTGCTACGGAAGGACACGTATATTTTTTTTTTTTTGTCGGATATACCAGATTTCGATGACTGGCTGGATACGAGTAAAATGATAATGGATGGCGGCCGTAAGTTCAAAACAAATAAAGAAAACATTATAAATAGTCTACACTTGGCACTGAATAATTATTGTCAGCACCGCCATAAATATTTCTTACAAAAATATAGTTTCAAATCCCAGCCAAGGCCGAAGACAATTAATATTTCCTTAAATATCAAGAGAAAGTAGGTCATTGTTTTACATAACAGACTTAGATATATACTCAGTATTAGTTGATAAATACACTTGCTTTACTTTTTCACTGGATTTTATACCTTTAGCGTTTATCTTTTATTTCATATAGGTTACGTATTAAACATTGCAGTTAATCAAACATATGTTAAAGAATGTTTTACTATAACTCTAGATATTTCTGTGGTATGTATTAAATTGCCTCCCTTGACATACACGGCCTGCAACCCATTATGAAGTAAAAATAAAACAATGATGCAAACCCATGAAAAAAAAATAAAAAAAAATTGGAATACCTAGTGTAAATGATATCTGGGTGATATCATCATGTGTCCTGTATAGGAACATACCGTATTCGCCCTAATTACCGCACCGTGCCCTTAGTTTCAAAATCGGGGTGAAAAATCTACCGAATTAGCGCACACTTGATACAAAAACAATAGCTTCCGAGATGATGCATACTGATATTTAATGGGACAGAAAAGGGTACTTAAGCATTGCCTTTACTGTTGAAGAAATAACGGTAAGTTTTTATTGGTCAACTGTGAGAGCTTCAAGGAGAGGTTACTGTAAAGTGTGCCCTTATACATTTCCTTTTCAAAAAATAGCTTTGGTGTACGCTTATAGTAGCATGTGCGGTAATTAGGGCGAATACGGTTTATTCTTCTTCTGACTGTCTTATTTTACAAGATGACCTGGATCAACTTGCACAGTAGGGGGCTGATTGGCAAATGAAGTTCAATGTGGCCAAATGTCACTCAATGAGCGGACTAGCAAATTAAGTTTGACTATACACTTCACCAGAAAATTTTGGAGCATGTTCAATCCGCCAAATATCTTGGTATCACCATCACTGACGATCTTGATTGGGGTCAACATATCTCAGAGATTACATCTAAAGCAACTAGGACTTTAGGATTCCTTAGACGGAACTTGGCTTTTGCACCTAGGCAGACAATGGATGTTGCATATAAAACATTGGTTCGCCCTCAGCTTGAATATGCATCACCCATTTGGCATCCCTATGTTAAAACTCAGATTCAGCAGGTGGAGAAGGTGCAGAGGACAGATGCTCGATGGACCTGCAGGCGATGGCGAAATAGAAGTAGCGTCGGTGACATGCTTGATGAGCTAGAATGGCCGTCCCTAGAGGCCCGTCATGAGCAGTCCTCTTTAACCTTCTTCTGTAAGATACATTCAGGTACAGTGGCCATTAATACTTGACCCTGTGACAGTTTCAACCCGAACAAGGGCATCAAAAGTAAACAACTCGCAGTATCATAGGTACCAGTCCTACAGTGATGCCCTGAAAAATTCCTTTTTTCCTAGGACTATTCCCCAGTGGAATAGTCTTCCCTCTTCTGAGGTGAATGCTAAAACTGCAGAGGAGTTCAAAGCCCATACAGTGTAAGACTGAGACTCAGATGTATGCGTTTTAGTATACCTCTATTATTCAGATTGTAAATAGTTTTAAGGACTCATCCAGTGACTTCTTTTTTTTTTTTTTTTTAGCTAAATTCTGAATTTTGCTACGCACCCAACTGAGGTAATGGCCAAATATGACCGACTCAGTATAAGAAGATAGATAGATAGATATTATGACAGCTTACAATTATTATTATGGTAGTTGTAATGAGCACGCACAATTTACAGTTTATTCCACAAATATCATTACTTACAGCCCTGAGAGATGGTATTACATAGCTTAACTATACTGTATATGATTGAAATTACAATTTGATGTGAAACAATCTGTGAGTTTCAAGTATCGTCAATTACTTACCTTCACCTGACAAGTAAGTAGATTCAATTTCACCGGATCCTTTGTTTCCTGTAAAACAAACAAACTTCCTAAGTTTCTGGAGTGTTGCAATGCATGCATATTATTTTATGTAACAAGCAATCTTTCATAATTGTGACATGTCTTGGGACGGCCCCCGCCCATCGGGGCTTGAAGAAATACATGGGCTGCATGATGCTTCCTCGCAGAGCTGAAACCGACCCGCACACGAGTACTGGTAAACCGCTTAGAGGATCTAAGCCTGCCCAGGCAAAGCGGTGCGAGTTGGCCCGTCCATGCTTCTAAACCCTATTGGTTTCATTGGGTGGCAGGGCTTGAGATGCCATTTCATCTCAATGTAGGGTAAAAGTCCCACAAAATTGGAAGCAACATCTCCAAAATGACCTTTACAGTGTTGATGGGAACTTTAAACCTCAAATCATCAACAACAACATGTCTGGGGAAAATGGACCACATGTGTGTCTAGAAGTACTAACTTTTGAACCCAACCAAGGCATCATTCAGATACCATACCTTGTTGGGTTCAAAAGTTAGCACTTTCAGATATTTATAAGGTCCCTTTTCCCTGATGGGTCACACATTCTGTTTTGTTTAAGCTTCAGATGTTGCAGACAATTCCAGAGTAGATGTAAATCAAATTTCTTTTTGCTGGTTGCAGGCCTCCTAGTGGCCCACTTTGAAAATATAGGTTTTTATATAGGTTCTTCTTACTCAAAATATAGGTTATTTACAGGTTTTTCAATAAAAATACCGCTTAAAAAGAGTCTTCCAAACTTAAAAATTTAAAACTGAAGAAAAAATATTTGATGAATTTTTGTGCCACAATGACTCAGATAAAGTTGATCTGAATTATACAAAGTCCAAGCGACAGTTTTCATCACTTTTTATGGGACTAAAAAGTAAAAAATAGTAGCGCATTTTCAAGAAAAGTTAGGGTTGAGTCGCAAGAAGGTTCAAAAAGTGAAAAATATAGGTTTTTTTATGAAAATACAGGCTTTTTATAGGTTTTATGAACAAAATAAAGGTTTTATAGGTTTGGCACAAAAATATAGGTTATTATAGGTTTTATAGGTTTTATAACTATACTGGTTTTATAACTATACTGGTTACCAAAACTTCATAAAAAACCTTACAAAGCACGGTTTATTGCAAATTCTAGCTTTTGCACTACCACTGAACTTTCTAAATTATTAACTTCCTGTCTTACTGCTATTAAAACGCATGTAATTAAATATTGTGAAAAAGTCTTTGAAAGATCAGGAAGAAATCTGTTTTGGTCTATAAAAAATTCGAATGAGGTTTTAAATAAATTGAAATCTAGACATTTTCGTGCTTCTAGTCTGTCTACCTACGCTTTTTCCACTCTTTACACTACACTTCCTCATAATCTTATAAAAGAAAAGCTTAATGATTTAATTGAATGGGCTTTTCACAGAGAAGATTCTATCTTGCATGTAATGTCAGAAATGCATTTTTCACTTCTAAAGAGCATAAGAATTATACACTTTGGTCATGTCAGAAAGTGTGTGATGCCCTCACCTTTCTACTTGACAATATTTATATTAGATTCAGTACTAAGTTATTTAGACAAATTGTGGGTATTCCGATGGGTACTAATTGCGCACCTCTTGTGGCTGATATGTTCTTGTATTGTTATGAAAGAGACTTCATTTTGTCGCTTTCCATTGATAACCAATCTGAAATTATTGAAGCTTTTAGCTCTACTTCTAGATATTTAGATGATTTATTAAATATTGATAATACCTATTTTGATGGTTTGATCAGTCAGATTTACCCCCTAGAACTTCAGTTAAATAAAGCAAATTCTTCTGATACCGAGGCCCCGTTTTTGGATTTACATCTGTCTATTGTAGATGGATTTGTTTCGTGCAAAATTTATGATAAACGCGATGACTTTGATTTTGAGATTGTAAATTTTCCTTTTTTGGATGGTGATGTTCCTCGTGCGCCATCCTATGGCGTTTATATTTCGCAATTAATTCGATTTGCTAGAGTGTGTAGTCATGTAACTGACTTCAACACTCGTAATAAATTATTAACGGCTAAACTCCTTAATCAGGGTTATCGGTACCATAAACTACGCAAAGCCTTTTCAAAATTTTATAGACGCCATTCTGATTTAATTTCAAAATTCAATATTGGACTTAAATCTCTTCTGCAACAAGGTCTATCGGAACCCGAATTTTATGGTGACTTGGCATATAAATTCAGAAAAATATATAACCGCAATGACTTCAGCACCCAATTTCGTAAAATCATTCTTCGATATAAAAAGATTGGGTACAACATGGATATTATACGACAGACTGCATGCATGGTAGTTAACCCAATCACGGTTGGCAACTTTGCTTCCCTCTTTAATTGCACGCCGGTGGGTCAGGCCTCAGATTCTATGACGGCTCCAACGTAAAGGCTTATTGAAAATTAGAGAGATAATGTCGGTTGGTGCCTGATGCTCTGTCTCTGGTCGGGCTCATCGGAGTCTAACTGTTGGTTTTCTTTTGCTCCAGCATTTCAGTGGTTTCTTGCTGTCGAGTCCTCACCGTTGTCTCACCTCTGTGGTTCTTTGATTTTTGTGTTCACGGAGATGTTGCACTGATGAGTTAGGAGGCCTTCATGCTGACTGAACAAATTATTTGTCTAAATCGCGACGGAAGTAAGGGCGAGGATTGTGGCCACGTAAAATCGATTTAAGCCCCCCAGTGGAAATCTTCCACTGACCGTTCCAAGGCGGCTCTTCTGTGGCGATTTATTTATGTTGTTGTTTGTTACTTACTGTGTGTATCACTTGTGTCTTTTGGTTTTGGATGGCCATATGGCCATTTTGTGGGAAAGTAACTGTCCTTATGGCCTTCCTTTGTTTAGGTTTTCATTATGGTCTGGTCGCTTAATGTTTGTATTTCTTTCCCTTTGGTGTCTTTTATGGGTGGAGTAAGTTAATTGTATCAATTCCTGATCTTTGTTTTACTTCTACTTTGCTAGGAGGCCTGAATTTCTTTCCACTGGTTGAAAAGGTATATGTGTGTGTTTGAGTTTTACATGCCACCTACAGAGACGGGGCTTCTGTTAACTCTTATCATGCTGTTCACGACAACCCCTATCTTTGGAAACAGTGTAGATCCAGATCAGATGGCTTCTGAAGAAGCCATCTGATCTGGATCTACACTGTTTGACATGAAGGCTGTGGATTTGTAAGAATAAACTAGAATTTGTTTTTCTACAAAAACACAGATGTCTCCCCCGTTTTTGACTGCTAAGTATAACCTTGACATTGGAGGTATTGAGCTGGGTCTTGTGTGCAACACATCATATAATGAAGATGAACATTTCTGCATAGTAACTTTAAAAATGTTCATAGAAAATAAAAAAGTTATTGGCCGTAAACAAAAAAAAAGCACTTTTTTACCTTTGACCTCTAAGTATGGCCTTGACCTTTGCGGTACAACACATCGTCTCATGATGGTTAACATTTCTGCCAAGTAATTTCATAATTCATCAAAGAATAAGGAAGTTATTGACTGTCCTTTTTTTTTACCTTTGACCTCTAGGTATGACCTTGACATTGGAGGTATGGACCTAGGTCTTGCACATGACTCATAGTCCAACTTTCAAGCCTCTAGCTCCAATAGTTTTTGAGATATCTTGCTGACAAGATTTTATTAAAAAAAAATCAAAGGGCAATAACTCTTGAAAGGGGCATAATCCGGATGAGAAAAAAATATGTGTCAGCTTATTTTCCATTAGGAATGCATATATGAAATTTCAAAACCATAGCATACACAGTTCTAAAGTTCTGCTATGCATCACTTTTAGCATTCATTACAATGGGCACAAATTACCAAAATGACAAAGGGCCATAACTCGCAAAGTATTTTTCGGAATTTTGTCAAAAGTTAATCAGTTCATATACTCATCACCACCAATATACTCAACAACTTTCAAGGGTCTAGCTCCAAAAGTGTTTGAGATATTTTGCTGACAAGATTTTATTAAAAAAATTTCAAAGGGCAATAACTCTTGAAAGGGGCATAATCCGGACGAGAAAAAAAATACGCATCAGCTAATTTTTCATGAGGAATCCATATATGAAATATCAAAACACTAGCATACACGGTTCTAAAGTTATGCTATGCATCACTTTTAGCATACATTACAATGGGCACAAATTACCAAAATGACAAAGGGCCATAACTCACAAAGTATTTTTCCGAATTTTGTCAAAAGTTAATCAGTTCATCTACTCATCACCACCAATATATTCACCAACTTTCAAGCCTCTAGCTCCAATAGTTTTTGAGATATCTTGCTGACAAGATTTTATTAAAAAAATTTCAAAGGGCAATAACTCTTGAAAGGGGCATAATCCGGACGAGAAAAAAAATACGTGTCAGCTTATTTTCCATCAGAAATGCATATATGAAATTTCAAAACTATAGCATACACGGTTCTAAAGTTACGCTATGCATCACTTTTAGCATACATTACAATGGGCACAAATTACCAAAATGACAAAGGGCCATAACTCACTAAGTATTTTTCGGAATTTTGTCATAAGTTAATCAGTTCATCTACTCATCACCAACAATCTATTCACCAACTTTCAAGGCTCTAGCTCCAATAGTTTTTGAGATATCTTGCTGACAAGATTTTATTAAAAAAATTTCAAAGGGCAATAACTCTTGAAAGGGGCATATTCCGGACGAGAAAAAAAATATGCGTCGGCTAATTTTCCATGAGGAATCCATATATGAAATTTCAAAACCCTAGCATACAAGGTTCTAAAGTTATGCTATGCATCACTTTTAGCATACATTACAATGGGCACAAATTACCAAAATGACAAAGGGCCATAACTCACAAAGCATTTTTCGGAATTTTGTTAAAAGTTAATCAGTTCATCTACTCATCACCATCAATATATTCACCAACTTTCAAGGCTCTAGCTTCAATACTTTTTGAGATATCTTGCTGACAAGATTTTATTAAAAAAAAAAAATTCAAAGGGCAATAACTCTTGAAGGGGGCATAATCCGGACGAGAAAAAAATATGCGAAAGCTAATTTTCCATGAGGAATCCATATATGAAATTTCAAAACCCTAGCATACACGGTTCTTTAGTTATGCTATGCATCAAAAGCGTAACTGACGGACGAACGGATGAACGAACCAGAACCAATATGCCCCTCCAACTTTTTCAAAGTTGGGGGCATAATAAGAAAGTTATTGACAGAACACAAAAAAGGCCCTTTTTTTTACCTTTAACCTCTATGTATGACCTTGACCTTTCAGGTATTAAACTGGTTCATGCGTGCAACACATCATCTCATGGTGGTTAACATTTCTGCCTAGCAATTTCAAAATCCATCTAAAAATAGGCAAGTTATTGACCAAACACGAAAAAAGGCCCCTTTTTTACCTTTGACCTTTATGTATGACCTTGACATTTTAGGTACCAAACTGAATCATGCATGCAACACATCGTCCCATGATAGTTAACATGTTTGCCAAGTAACTTCAAATTCTATTTAAAAATAGGCAAGTTATTGACAAAACCCGAAAAAAGGCCCCTTTTTTACCTTTGACCTCTAAGTATGACCTTGACCTTTGAGGTACCAACCTTGGTCAAGCGCGCAACACATCGCCTTATATTGGTTCACATTTCTGCCATGTGATTTCAAAATCCATCTCATCATCATCATCATCAACGGATTTTTGATTAACGTGCAGGTACAGGGGCAACGTCCACATAAGCGGGCCCCCTTCCAGGTAGCTGGCTTGCTGCACGCATGGCAGATCTTACACCAGATCTCCAGGCTTGTCTATCATGAGGATCGATAGCAGAGAGCTTCCATTCTCTGCAATCTCTTTCTGTTAGTTGCTTCCAGGTCATCTTGGGCCTTCCTGGCCCCCGCTTTCCACTAACCTGTATGTCACAGGCAGTCTTGATTGCACCGTTGGAGCGTTCCACATGTCCATACCAGCGAAGTCTTCTCTCTTTCAGGATGAGGTCCAGGTCCTCAATGCCAAGACGCTCAAGTAACTCACTGGACCTGATGGTGATAGTGTCCTGTGGCTTGACATTGCAGATCTGTCTGATCATTGCCCTGTCATTTCGCTGTAGACGTTGGAGGTTTGGCTTTGTCAATGGCCATGTCTCACTGGCATGGAGCATTGCGCTCCGCACACAAGAGCTATACACACGGCCACGTGTCTTGAACGAGAGGTGGCGGGAAGAGAGAACTGGTAGCAACTCCTTGAATTTCTTCCAGGCTGTTTTCACGCGTGATGTAGTTGAAAGGTCGCAACCACCCCCTGCAGAGAGCATATCACCTAGGTAGCAGAAGGAAGCTACAACCTCCAGCTTGTCTGATCCGACTTGAACTTCCCTCTGTGGTCTGCCATCTAAGGGGCGTGCAGTTCCTTGGCACCGTGTACACCTGAACTCAGGGTCCTCTATCAAGCGTTTGAGCCCACTGCATTTCTTGTGCACCCAGAACTTGCAGCCATTACAAAAGATACTGTTGCTGCCCACTCCAGTGCGACATACAGCGCATGGGAACTGGCCTGTACTCTGCAAGAGGTCCAGACCTGTACCACAGATCATGATCTTTGTCTCCTTTTTTGACCTTTGACCTCTAAGTATGACCTTGACCTTTGAGGAACTGACCTGCCTCATGCGCACCACACATTGTCTTATGGTTGTTAATAATTATGCCAAGTAATTTTAAAATCCATCTCAAAATAAGAAAGTTATTGACCAAATACGAAAAAAAGGCCCCTATTTTGAACTTTGACCTCTAAGTATGACCTTGACCTTTGAGGTACCGACCTGCCTCATGCGCACCACACATCGTCTTATGGTTGTTAATATTTCTGCCGAGTAATTTTAAAATCCATCAAAAAATAAGAAAGTTATTGACCGGAAAGGATTTGCCCATACATATATACATACCAACAAACTTCCAAGGGAGATAATTCAAAAAGTATAAATGCGAGAGTTATGGTTCTTGCGCACTGCACGTCGTCTAATGCTGATTAATATTTATACGAAGTTTCGTGAATATAGCTCTAACGGTTTTCAAGTTACAGAGCGGACACGAATGTGTGACAGACAGACGGACAGACAGACAGACGCCCGGGGGAAAAACAATATGTCTCTCCGAAAAAAAAATTTTCGGGGGGAGACATAATTACATGAAGTAATCTGATTGGTTCAAAGTCAGAAATGGGTGTGGCTAAACTGAATATTCAGCAGGATAAGGGTTAAAGACTAATCGGAAAGTCTGGAGAAGCAAGCCCGGGATCAAGTTGTAAAGATATACACCACAACCTCATTATAACATTGTTTATGGGGTCCACAGCAGAAAACAACCACGTCATATCCAAACAAAACTGTATAGATTACCATTTATGGTCATTTTTCTATATCATCTATACAGTTTTGGGGTCCATCTCGATTCTGTGTTACATTCGAAACTGTGTTATTACAAACAGTGTTATAATGTGGTTGTGGTTTAGCTGAGGTGCCAGATTGATTTGGAGTTTCAATGGCCCCTGCCCATCGGGGCTTAGAGGAATAGATTGGGCTGCATGGTGCTTCCACGAAGAGCTGAAACTGACCACTCATGAGTACTGGTAAACCACTTAGGCGGACTAACCCTGCCCAGGCAAAATGGTGCAAGTCAAACCGTCCAGTGCATATTAAGCCCTATTGGTTTGTTTGGCAGCAGGGATGGAGATGTCATTTCATCTCAATGCCGTGTAGCTGTCATACAAAATTCGAAGCACCATCTCCAAAATGACCTAAATACAGTAGAACTTCGATGGCTCGAACACCGATGGCTCGTTTACCATGGCTGAGTCGAACTCATTCTTGAGCCCCTAGGGAAATCCTCTACATAAGAAAAAGTGGGGGATAATTAAAGAGATTTTAGTCTTTTATCTTGCAAATGTATGCTGTGTGTACTCATTAGAATCGCCTCGATGAGGCGATTCTAATGAGTACAAACAGCATACATTTTCATTATAGAACACCGAAAAGATGTTCAAAAGTATATCGTTATGCCTCCTGACAGTAACCCTCGGTGGCTCGAACTACCCCTGTCTCGAACAGATTTTCGAGGTCCCAAAGGTGTTCGAGCCATTGAAGTTCGACTGTAGTGATGAAGTGGATGTTAAAGCTCAAACAAATAAAAATAAACACCTTCAGGGGAGATAACTCCTGCAAAAGTAATTTTGTCTCCCATGTCAATAGGGGTCAACTCCTAAAGGAAAGAATTTGCTCCTGAGGAGCAAATTCTTTCCTTTAAGAGTAGACCCCTTTTTCAGTGGGACAGGGCTTATAGAAAAGCAAACAGGAAGTCCCTTTGAAAAATAGCAGAAAAAATCTACCAGGTGTTCCCATTCCCCTTAAAGGGGGGTTTAAAAAATTAATGACTAAGACGGTGGCAAGCAGTGTAGATTCAGATGAGATAGCTCTTTATGAGCCACTTCAGCCGACTCTACAATATTTGTATATGTACCAGTACCAATCTACATGATCAAAGGCTCAAGATTTAAAGGTGCATTATTGAGCTACCGGGTCTCAAATTTTTTTCCGGTTTTTATCTTCAATGCATACTCCTTTGTCATGTGTACACTTTTGGAGCCAAATACAGCTTCAGAACTTTGTGAAAATGGTCGTTTTCATTCGTGTTTACCCTTCGCTCTGAACATGTGTTCCGAATTTCTGTTCTAAAAATAAATCTGTCACTTTACACATACATGGCGACAGTATCGTCTCTGAGTGTCGTTACTTATGGCATGGTATTCAGCGTCATATTTTTTTCCGATTCAGGCATGGCCTAAGCAAACAAGGCCAAAAATGAACGTCGCATAACGTCATATATGGGGATTCTATTTTTGTCACGAACTAAAAATAGATCGAACTAGTGTTCGAAACCTAGTTAGGGAATCCCTCTCAAACTCGTTTACCTGTCATTATAATTGTTCGCATTTTTGCATAAAATGCATTCATTTGTATTGTTTTAAAGAAAAATACCAGCTATATGTATTTTATTTTTGGAAGCATTTTTTCAAGATAGCTCAATAATGCACCTTTAACATCCACCATTTATCATATGACGTCACGTCTGAGAGTGTAATAACGCCATGTAATATTTTCGATAATCCACTAGTGGATTAAATATGCAAATTAGATAGATACGTTCCGTAACGTTACATGTACGACGTCCTTAACGACGTTGCGTTTACTTACGGCGGAATATTGACATTTTTGTAAACAATCGTGATTAAAATGCACTTTAAATGTCATATGATAAATAGAATCTTACATTCGTGCTCATGTATTATTAAATTTATTAAACTCGTTGACGAAAAGGGATAAAATGCTCGGCAAAGCCTCGCATTTTATCCCTTTTCCTCAACTCGTTTAATAAATTCAATAATACATGAACACTCATGTAAGATCCTCTATATCTTGTTTGTGATGCTGACACAGAGAATACTTACATCAGAATGACTAACAGACAGTATGCCATCTTTGATGCGACATTTTCGTTTCTGCCAGATCTTTTTCAACATTCCTTCACTTTTCTTTAACAAGTACCCTTCTTTCTCGCTACCATGGTTCTTGTTGCCCTGGAGCTGGTGGAGACTATAACCAGTTGGAGCCGAGCTCGTGTTTGGCGGCTGAAACACAATAGCGTAACAAACCCGTTGTGAATAATGCATGTTTCCAAAGATCCTAAAATGGCAGTTTTTCTGATGAAAATTTTTGATATCTGTTCTTTTTATTTCTTCTCAAAACTTAGAATGTGATGCTCATTAGAAATGCCTAACCCTAACCCACAATCTGTGTTATGTGCTACAATAGGACAATGATTTTTATCTCTGTAGACCCCTCTTTTCTCCAGAAAAGGACTTGTCCACAGAGGCTGATTAGAGTCTTAATTGTGCACACAATCGTCATGTTCTGAACTAAACTATATTTTGGGGACACAAACCATCATCAGGTTAGAAAGTCTGTGAAATGAAGAACCCTCTAAACGCCACTTAACCCATTTAGTACCAGAAACCCCAAAACCGGTACCCTGGCAAACAGTGCAGGCCCAGATCAGACGCCGCAGAACGCGGCGTCTGATCAGGGCCTCCACTGTTTGCTAAAAGTTCAGTCATTTTCCCAATAAATTTTGATAAAAACACAACCTGTCACCCCTAAATTTGAAATGGACTCCTGCTATATATAAGGAGGAAGATTCCATTTGATACAAAAAGGGTTCAATATGTTATTATTATTATTGCTGAAAAATGCAAAAGTTACTCACATTTTTCAAGAAAATAAACCAGGGTATCAGCTATTATACTTGCCAGAACAGTTAGGTTTGACCACTGAAGACCTTATTAATCCTTATCCTGCTGAACGTGACAGCCCCTAACTTTACAAAATGTGTAGCTAGCCCCCGCCCATAGGGGCTTGAAGAAATATATGGGCTGCATGATGCTTCCACTGAGAGCTGAATCTGGCCCGCACACTAGTACTGGTAAACCACTTAGAGGATCTAAGCCTTCCAGGAACCGCGGTGGGAGGCGGACCTTCCATGCTAATGAACCCAATTGGTTTCATTGGGCGACAGGGCTTGAGATGTCATTTCATCTCAATGTCAGGTAAAAGTCCCACAAAATTGGAAGCAAGGTCTCCAAAATGACCTTTACAGTGTTGACGGGGACGTTAAACCTCAATTCAAACAAGAGGGCCCAGAGGGCCCTGGTTCGCTCACCTGATCCAATGTATAACAAGTGGGCCCCGGGCAGGGTCAATTTTGGCCCCAGGGCTATAATTTGAACAATCTTGGTAGAGGTCCACAAGATGAAGCTTCATATCCAATATGAAAGACCTGGGCTTTCTGGTTTCAGAGAAGAAGATTTTAAAGGTTTACCCTGCATATAGAAGTCTATGTAAAACAAGATTTTCCCTATATAAGTCTATGTTAAACCAAAGGGCCTCGGAGCAGGGGCATTTTTGGCCCCAGGGCTATAATTTGAACAACCTTGGTAGAGGTCCACTAGCTGAAGCTTCATAACAAATATAAAAGACCTAAGCCTTGTGTTTCAGAGAAGATGATTTTTAAAGATTTTCCCTATATAAGTCTATGTAAAACCAAAGGGCCACATGGCAGAGGCATTTTTGGTCTCAGGGCTATAATTTGAACAATCTTTATAGAGGTCCACTAGCTGAAGCTTCATAACAAATATCGAAGACCTAAGCCTTGTGGTTTCAAAGAAGATTTTTCAAGATTTTCCCTATGTACGTCTATGTAAAACCAAAGGGGCCCGGAGCAGGGGCATTTTTTAGCCCCAGGGCTATAATTTGAACAATCTTGGTAGAGGTCCACAAGTTGAAGCTTCATACCAAATATCAAAGACCTGGGCCTTGCAGTTTCAGAGAAGATTTTTCAAGATTTTCCCTATATAAGCCTATGTAAAACAAAAGGGCCCTGGTGCGGGGGCATTTCTGGCCCCAGCACTATAATTTGAATAATCTTGGTAGGGGTCCACTAGATGAAGCTTCATAACAAATATCAAAGACCTGGGCCTTGCGGTTTCAGAGAAGAAGATTTTACAAGATTTTCCCTATATAAGCCCATGTAAAACCAAAGGGCCCCCGTGCGGGGGCATTTTTAGCTCCAGCACTATAATTTGAACAATCTTGGTAGGGGTCCACTAGATGAAGCTTCATACCAAATATCAAAGACCTGGGCCTTGCGGTTTCAGAGAAGAAGATTTTTAAAGATTTTCCCTATATAAGCCCATGTAAAACCAAAGGGCCCCCGTGCGGGGGCATTTTTGGCCCCAGCACTATAATTTGAACAATCTTTGTAGGGGTCCACTAGATGAAGCTTCATACCAAATATCAAAGACCTGGGCCTTGCGGTTTCAGAGAAGAAGATTTTTCAAGATTTTCCCTATATAAGCCCATGTAAAAACCAAAGGGCCCCCGTGCGGGGGCATTTTTAGATCCAGCACTATAATTTGAACAATCTTGGTAGGGGTCCACTAGATGAAGCTTCATACCAAATATCAAAGACCTGGGCCTTGCGGTTTCAGAGAAGAAGATTTTTCAAGATTTTCCCTATATAAGCCCATGTAAAACCAAAGGGCCCCCGTGCGGGGGCATTTTTAGATCCAGCACTATAATTTGAACAATCTTGGTAGGGGTCCACTAGATAAAGCTTCATACCAAATATCAAAGACCTGGGCCTTGCGGTTTCAGAGAAGAAGATTTTTAAAGATTTTCCCTATATAAGCCCATGTAAAACCAAAGGGCCCCCGTGCGGGGGCATTTTGGGCCCCACCACTATAATTTGAACAATCTTGGTAGGGGTCCACTAGATGAAGCTTCATACCAAATATCAAAGACCTGGGCCTTGCGGTTTCAGAGAAGAAGATTTTTCAAGATTTTCCCTATATAAGCCCATGTAAAACCAAAGGGCCCCCGTGCGGGGGCATTTTTAGCTCCAGCACTATAATTTGAACAATCTTGGTAGGGGTCCACTAGATGAAGCTTCATACCAGATATCAAAGACCTGGGCCTTGCGGTTTCAGAGAAGAAGATTTTTTAAGTTTGCGGTGAAAAAAATCTATTTTTGGCTACTGTGACCTATATGTGCAACGGACCGGAACCATTTGAACAACTTTGAAAGGGGACCACCTAAGGATCATTCCTGTGAAGTTTGGTCAAAATACGATTAGTGGTTTAGGAGGAGATGTCGTTTGAAGAAAAGTTTACGGACGCACGCACGCATGGACGCACGCACGGACGCACGACGGACGACGGACAAAAAGTGATCCCAAAAGCTCACCTTGTCACTACGTGACAGGTGAGCTAACAAACAAAACAAAACAAACTGTGTAGATCCAGGATTGGTGCCTGATGCTGTCTATGGTTGGGCGCATCAGAGTCTAACTGTTGGTCTTCTTTTGTTCCAGCATTTCAGTGGTTTCTTGCTGTTAAGTTCTCACTGTTGTTTCATCTCTGTGGTTTTTGTGTTCTCGGAGATGTTGCACTGATGAGTTAGGAGGCCTTCATGCGGACTGAACAAATTATTTGTCTAAATCATGACAGAAGTAAGGTCGAGGATTGTGGCCGCGTGAAATAGATTTAAGCTCCCCAGTGGAATTCGTTTCACTGACCATTCCAAGGCGTTTCTTCTGTCGTGATTTATTTTTGTTAAGGTTTTTTGTTTTTTAGAGTGTGTAACGCATGTATTTTTTTCTTTTGGATAGCTAATTGGCCATTTTGTGGGACAGTAACTGTCCTTGTAACTTTCCGCTATTGATGTTTCGATTAGGGTCTAGTTGTTTCATGTTTGTGTTTCTTTCCCTTTGGTGTCTTTGATGGGAGCTGTGGGTTAATTGTATCGATGCCCATCATTGCCTTCACTTCTATTTTCTACACTGTTTGTCAAGCCATTTATTTATTGAAACATTACATTATAAACTGAAAATTTGATAACTCGAATATGAATAATTTGTTTACTATGGCTACTTCGAACTCACTCTTGGGTCTCTAGAGAGCTGTTCTTATAGCTGCAGATATCCATGTCTTTAGGTTACTTTATTGATTTTTATTTGATTTTATCTTGAAAAGTGTGTTGTGTGTACTCATTAGAATTGCCTCATTGAGGGCATTCTAATGAGTACACACAACATAATTATATTTATTTTATGAAAAGTTAAAAATATATCCTAATGTCATCCCACATTATACCCTATGGCCTGGTAGTACAAGTAAACCTCAGTAGTTAGAACTCCCCCTATCTCAAATAAAATCTCATGGCCCCAAAAATGTTTGAGTTATTACAGTTTGACTGTATTAAGGAATTTGATTGGTGGATGGAGTCAGAAATAGGTGTGGCTAAATAAATTTATTCAGCAGGATAATGAACAACTGGGTCCTGGTCGCAGACCCCTAAAACAGGTTTTCAATTAAATTGATCACTTTTGTGTCATAATTTAATCAGAAAACTATTAATTCCTTTACCCACCACCAATACATACATCAGACATTAAATTCTAAAGCTGAGGAGAATGTAACACAATGTCCTTTTGTTTGGTTTCGTGCAGATGATGACATTGCCATTTTGATGTCTAACATCTCTAAACAGACAACATGAATGAATGCATTTGAAAACAGAGAAATTGCATTTTTGGCTTCACTACTGTATTGCGTACCCATAAAAACTACTATCTACCTCCCCAAATGCCAATTTTGAAGGCAGTTATTGGGGCTTGGAGAAATAGTTGGGCTTCATTATACTACCACACAGAGCTGAAACCAACCACACATGAGTACTGGTAAACTGCTTAGACAGTCTAAGCCTGGAGTGAGTCAGACTGTCCCTGCATATAAACACTATTAGTCTGTTTGGGCAGTAGGGCTCGAGATGTAAATGTTCCACAAAATTGGAAGCAACGTCTCCAAAATGAAATAGTGTTGATGGTGATATAAATCCTCAATAAAAAACAAACTAAATATACAACACTGACAAGGATATATTTAAATACAAGTACAAAAGGGGAATAAACACACCTACTGGGGAAGCAACTCTTCCAACTTTATAAATTATACAGTCAACACTCTTTATAAAGACATTCGTTAGAATGATAAAAAACTCAATTTAACGACAATTTCAAAGGCCTGAATCCTTGGCTCACGACCTAGCCTTGGTTTCAGGTAGGGTGGGCTTCTCAAATTAAAAACGTCTATATCAAATCCATAGTCATGAAAGATTCTTTTATTCTAATACTCCAAGAAACAAATTTTATATTAGATATTTGTTAGATTTTAATGAATGTCTATAACATTTGTTTCTTGGAGTAATGAAAAGACTTATGAAGGTGAGAAAGGGCTTTATTACCCACACTCCCAACTGGGATTATTTATATACCAGGAGCCAGTTGTTCAAAGCATCGTTAGCTTAACAAGCTCGTTAGTGGTCATATTGTTAACTGTTCTAGCAAGTTTAATATGTAAAATTTTGGTGTTTTTGCTGAAAAAATGTGAGCAGCTTTTGCGGATGCAAAAGCTGCTCACATTTTTTAAGCAAAAAAATTTGCCATAATAAATGATCAAAATTTTAACGATACATTAACTAATGACGTTGTTAGTTTCTAACAACTGGCCCCAGAACCTCATTATAACACTTTTCATTATGAAAGGGTTTTCGATATAGTTTCAAGATGGAGCCCAAAACTCTAGATTCTATAAAAAATGACCATAAATGGTCATTTTTCTATTTAGTCTATACATTTGGATATAACACGATATTTTAACTAACACAGTTTCTGTTTTGGATCCCATTCATACTGTTATAAAGAGGTTATGGTGTAATGACAAATTCTTTATAATGGCACCATATTAGGGTTATAACAAGGGATTAAACTACACATCAGCCGTTGCGGTCACATCACAAAAACACGCCTATATAATTTTGACCCCTTTGAACCCCACTTTTGTATAGTAAAACTGGGGTTTACAAGAGTAAACCTTATTTTTTTCTTATTTTTGCTCTAAAATATAGATTGTGGATACTCGTTAGAAACA